>OZ024932.1:140811678-141432843 GCA_964017235.1 Sabellastarte sp. h YS-2021
GAGTGTATATTTTGCTCTTTAAGAGTTGAGTGCAGTGATCTTTATTTAGGTCTTTTTTCAAACCGATTGAGGTCTTACATAGTGTAAGTGTTGCTTTACTGTTGAAGTGACTGTAAAATGTACGGACTAATCTAGTTTTATTAATTATTATTGTGACCCTAGCCAACAAAGACAGATTTCACATTCCCCTCTCCTTGCAGCAGCACCTTGAAAGAAAACTGTACAACAGACCAAACCATAGTACATTTGTTTACCTAATTTCATGTTAACCTTATTCCAAAACAAGAAACTGTACATACCTCTGCCAGGGCATGACATAATCATCAAATGGGAAAATCCATATTATGTTTTGTATACAGATCACTCTGAAAATTTAGTAAAATGTAACATAGACCAAGACCAGTCTTCTAATTTGCTTTCAGAAAATCTAAACAGGGTCATACAGCAGACAAACAAACCAGCATCATGAAAATAATACATCATTAGATTCAGGTTCAAGCTGCAGATCTAGACCTTTGAGGAGTCACCATTTGGCCCTACGTTCTTTTTTCACCCCAAGTCACACACACAGACTTTTACAAGTGATGACAATATGTTTGCCCTATATATTTGTGGAGTGAGGAAAAATGTGAATCTGGTTTTTCACAAACTGTAAAAATATATACACAAAAATGCTTTAATTTTACATTTTTTATAAAATTATTCAAATGATCTAGAGTTAAAGAACATTAAGTTAAACTTTGTGCAGTCTTCTTTGGCAGTGTCTACACAGTTCTGATGATAGCTGCCCTGTTATGAGTTTAGTTGCAAATAAACAAACAAATGCACCATTTACATAACCTTCTCTATGGAGTTTACCCCTCCTGTTCATTCCCTCTTCAGTACATACACACTAACTAGAATTTGTGTAACACAGAGGCTGAAAAGACGACAACCTGACAGTTTTTGCAATAATTTTTATTTTTGAAATAATCTTGCAAAAAATGAAAGAATAAGTATGCTATCATAAAATGAGGATTTAAGTTCATGCAGTAAATGAAACCTATTCAATGTATGATATTCCACTATTTTTTACCCGTAAAGCCACATACACATGTACACATGTCAACACTGTTTAGCCTTTATTTCCAGTTGATACAAAAGTTACTTATATTGTCAGTTATTCTCTTCAGAGAAGATCAAGGTAACTGAGTGAGGCAATCTGAGTACTGGACAGAAGATATTAGGTAGAGGTAAGTGAGCAGTTGATTTCTTTACACTATTCAGACACCAGATAAAAGTCTGCCTGGTGTCAGTGGACTTCCACACCTGCTATCAGACAGATGCAATGTTACAAGGTGCGATGGGGTGCTATGAGGTGCAATGATTTATAAACTGGAAGGCTGGGAAAAGATCAGATACTTTAAACTCCAAAAATAATGGCCATAGTACCCACCTCATGCATATGCATGAGAAAATATGAGGTCACAGATTTCCAGGTTTTCTAGCAATTAGTATGTAAAATGGAATCTTTCAGGAAGACCAAACATTTTAAGCTCAACAACTCATGGCCATATCATCCAAACATTGATAGTCATAAGAAAAGATGACATCACAGACTTCAGTGGCAAATGTCTAGCATTACTTTGAACTGGAAGGCTGAAGGATATATGTGTACTTAAACTTCAGAACTAGCAGCCATAGTGCCCCACCCATTAATATACATGAGGAAATATGAGGTAACAAATTTCCCTTTTATAGCAATTCTGTACGTTTTGCATTTGCAGGAGTACATGGCACATTTTTATGATTTTTAATTTAGTATTTGTTATAGCCCTGGACTTTCACAAGTCCTTTTGTCTTTTGTGAAATATATGGTTACTGTATGACTTTTGAAGAAACAGCCAGTCCTGACAGGAGGATTTTTCTCACTCACATCAGGAAGTGATTGTCCAGTGTTAAAAATAACTAAAGAACTCAGGAATTCCTGTACATTTTTAAACCAATAAAAAGGCCCCACTCTTATACCCATAGCATGATTCTATATTTAACCCAACAGAAGCTTCTCCAGAATACTGGTATATGTAAAGTATAAGATCCATGAACTCTGTGGGACTCCTCAGTTCTATTTAGGTAAATGCTCATTCAAGAGAATGTGCTGCTTGTCAGTATATAGTATCATCGTGTATGTCCAAATAAAAAGGAAAACTGAGGTGTTCAGCATTGTTTATGTTTTGTAGTCTGTAAGTTTCCAATTTAAATTTAACTATTTAGGTTGCTGATGGATACAAATACAAAGACTTGGAGCAAGTCTATTATAGCCCATGTAAAAAATTAAAATTTAAAAAGTCTCTGATAATATGATTTAATACATAGTTGATCAATTTATCAATAGTATTTTTGTGGGTAATATCATGCTTCTGAAAACATATTTATGTACACAACTAATGTTTATTACTTTTATACATACAAATTTAAATACACAGCAAATATTAATGACTTTTTAGCACCACTGCAGTTCTGAGAATTGTGTGAGTGCATGATCACACTTTATAGCAGCCTTGGAAATCTGAGAAATATATATGGGTGCGTGAAGACACATTTCTGTATCACCACAGTAAATCTGTGGTAGCTTAGAAATTTTAATATGATTGCAAGTTTTCATTGTAATTAACATAGGGGGTGCAGTAACAAAAGTGCTAGGTGTATTGTGAAGTTTTTGGCTTGGTTTTGGATCACACTGGGGCTACAGTGGGTGGTATTGATGTAATTTACAAGGGTGTACCACCTGTGTTCATTGATCAGCCATTAAATTATTATTATGTTGGATTTTTTAAATTTACATTTATCAAAGTAGCTATGGCAAATACAAATTGAAAAAAAAACACAATATTGTATATTTGTAGAAAACCCTAGAAGGAAATCCATAAGGACAAATCTCAGCATGAATATTAAAAAGCTAAGTTCTATGGCCGTGAGTTTTAATAGTATTTGATCTTCAAGGACCCTTACTATATAAAATATTGGGAAAAACCCCAAGGAAATGCGTGACCTGTTATGTCCTCATGAATATTAATGCCTTGTGGGATATAACAATGAGTTTAAAGTATTTAGAGATATTTGTGACTTTAAACTTCTCTGACATACCATTGTACGTGATGCACAGTGTGTATACAAATACTGTTGCAAAATATGAGAGTAGCCTGGTAGTAGGCTCTTGCAAATAAGGTGCATTCTCCCAACAACAGAGTTTGTAGTCACACTACATGCACACAGACAATAATAGGTATTCCAAGTTTCATTGCGGGGGTATCTGCAACTTCCAAATTGTATTACATAATCACACGTGCGGTTTAAATGTCCCATGCAAAGCATCCGATTTTTCTCTCTAACTAGGACGTACGTACGTGCACATACAATGTGATGTAAGAGAGGCTGTAAATAGATAAATCCATTCCGAATTTGGTTCCGACTTTTACAATTTTCTGTTTCAGTTACACATTTAAAACTATATACCTTACTAAATTGATTTTATTGTTATATTAGTTTGACAATAGACCCCAAATGAAAGCCCTCGTCATATATTTATTTATTTGGGGTTTTACATCGCTTTCAACACTGTACAGGTCATATCACAACAGGTAGTTGGAAGGGCAGAGGAAACCAATACATACGCTTTGTCAAGATTCTGTACTGTAAACTGCCGACCTATGGGAAGCAACTACCAGGTTTCCCACTTGAGGCCGTGCTGGGAACCGAACCCCGGCCTCAGAGGTGGGAGGCAAGTGTATTACCACTCTGCCACTGTGGCCCCTCCTCCTCATATAGACATTGTTACTGTCAAGACATCACAGATATTCTCAGTTGTGTATCATATTAGTTGAATGTTTGTCTTTTACATTTGAATGTAAGTCAATAAATTTCAGAAAAGAATCCATTCAAAGATATGAGTAAGGCTAATCTAGTCATTTCAGTGTGATGTATATAATAGGAAAATTTTCCTGAATTAAAAAAAAACATGTCATCAATGAGGTTGGCAAAAATATTATAGGAATGCATGTAATTTTTTTCAGGCCTGTAAATTCCTTTAATAAGTCATATTACTACTAGTGGTAGACAATGAATTATGTATTGACCAGCATGTCCAGCTACAGTGGTTCATTTATTCAAATAAACCTTAAGGTGGATGAAAAATGTTTGCAGAAATATATTAAGGAATGAACCTGTCATAGAGCCTTAATTACCATTTCAAATGTTTCTTCTAAAACTAACCCTGGGGCAGATTTCATGGAAAGTCTTAGCTAGGTGTCAGGCTCAAACTTGAGACTTTTGTCTCAAATTATTGAAACATTTTTCTTGAGCTCATGCGCTTCACAAAAGGTCTCAGTCTCAGCTTTGGCTGAGCCACTGGCTCAAATGCTGAGACTGTTAGAAAGTGGGCTTCAGTTGAATAAACAAAGGCTCAAGTATGCCATAATTCATTCTCTACTTCAAAATTTGAAATGGCTGAAAATAAAGTACAAGTACATTAAACAACTGACAAGAATAATCCATTGTATTGAGATTTAAGGTAAGTCCAACAATTAATCTTTTCCATCAACTTGGCTATCTGACAGATCCGCTACACATTTTATGAGCAAAAGATCAAGTTGTTGTGACGTACACTCTGCATACAATAACTTTCTGTAGAATTTCTGTAATATTTTACATGCTGTTTCACCAGTTAAAAGTTTCATGTCCTGTTTATTAGAGATTTTCAATGGCCTATTGGTTCAGGAATATATCATTTCTTTCTTGTAATAACATTAGCTGACTCAAAGATATAAGTTTGTAAATCATTTGTGAAGAAAAACACTCACAGAGTCAATATCTCAGCATGTAATAATAATTGAATGGAAAAATCCAGACATTTTTATATTCAGATTGTTATTCAGATCACTCTCTATTTTTTGTGGAATCTATGTTGGAAGAAGACGCATCATCTGATTCTTTTTCATGAAGGTCCAACCAATAGTATGTGTGTCATCCTGCTATCAAACAAACAGACAAAAAAGGAACGGTGTTTAAAATAATACATTCTTTGAAAAAGTCATACTGCATTATTGTATAAAGTGAATTACTGTTATGTATCACTTCAACAAGCACTGTATGTAATTTAATATTAGGAAATTATGAAATATCTGAGTTGCTAAATCTTTTAAGTATAAAATGAATAGATAACTGTTAAACTGCAGTAATAATACATCATAGCTTCAACATGTAATTATTTATTGTATACACACTTTCGAATTTGAAAATACATATTGCCAAACTAAAAATAATATAAAAAAACTGAATGACTTGAATATGTGAGCTATTGACTTGGATGTACGATCTAATACCTTTAATTCAGGATTTATTAAGATTTCAAACCTTTAGATATGAGTCATTAAACCTTACGCACCAGTTTACACAGGATAGCACATGACATCAGATTTTTATTATATCCACAAAAATTCCCCTGACCTGTTTTGAGATATTTGTTTTGGGATTTACAACGCAAATAGTTTCCAATGTATTGATCTGGGTTTAGGGCTCAGTTTACTTTCAATTTGGGATAGGTGTTTAATATGAAAATACATTTGTATACTGTGTCAGTACATTCATATATTTATGTGTGGATGTTTATTGAATAAAAGCTTGTTCTGTGTTGCAATATTGAAATAATATACAAGTATTGGATACAGTAAACAATTTGTATTAATATTAGAATTAATCACCAGAGCGAAAAATTTGACTTGCATGGCGGTTTGACAAAAGTAAGTATCAATATTTTTCTGCAGGATTGTGATGAAAAACAAGCATCAATTTATTGTAATTAATGTTATTATTTTAATATAGATAATATATAACAAATATATGCAATAAAGCATGCAAGACCAATGTCAGGTTTGCTATAAAGGTGTACCTTGCCTCTATGTTGTCATTCCTTTATTTGGTACATGCAAGAGGTTACGTGATTATATAATTTTTGTTGTAATTTTTAAAATTTTTCTTATGTTCTATTGGCAACTATTTGATTCTAAGACATGCTACTGTCAGTACAGTGCAAAATCTTACCGTTAATTTTGGGGAGGTTTTCTTTATTTAAACAATACATAGCTCTTCTTTCTGTGAGCTGGGGGTAAGTGGTGCTCTGATTTACAAACCTTTCTTCCACTTTTGAGGTTTGGATTCAAATCCAGAATTTGACTCTATGGGAGCAAGTTGGTTGTTGCTGACCAATGCCCTGCAGTTCACAATGGAAAATTATGACCAACTAGTATTTTCTGGTTTTGTCTTTCCTTAAAACTTCATGTTGCAAGCGATACATATGATAGCTTTCATTGATATATTTTATTAGGAGCTTTACGTTGCTTTCAACACTGTACAGGTCATATCACAACGGGTAGTTTTGTGGGCAGAGGAAACCAGTACATTCAGTTTGTCAAGGTTTTGTAGTATAAACTGCCAACCATCGGTAAATAACTACCAACTTTCCCACATAAGGACCGGGATTTGAACTGATAACCTCAAGGTGGGAGGTGAGTGTGTTACCACTGCACTACCATGGCCCCCATTAATTTATTTTTAACAAGAGAGCTACACTTTGTTTAGTTGTTTAGTTGTACTTCTGTGTACTTTACAATACATATACTCATTATGAATGTTCACATACCATTTCAAATTTTTTCTTGTTTTATATCATATGTCAACAAAACATTTTACATGTTTATGTTCCAATAATCTTGTAACAATATTAAGAAATCTGTAAAGGAAATTAGAACTAATATTTGAACTGTCAAAGCTTGTATGTTTTAAAACCTGACACATCTAAGTTGATGTATGGTTACCATCAAAACTTTAAGTTTGACTGGAAAAGTGTAAAAAGAAAAAAGTAGAAAGAACCTACTGGGAGACATACATTCGGGTTGGATAAGCAGGGGTTTGAATAGATGAAATGGAGTTACATTCAGATGAAAACTGGGGGAGTGTGGGCGATAATCGGGGAATTTTAAGTTGAAGCAGGAAAATGTGGATGAGCCATTATATATAATAGCATAATTTGCCAACTAAGCAGTTTTACAGTGTTTTTATGGCTCCCCTGTCCTGAAAAAGTATTAACTACACTTTAAAGTAACCTTATTCAACAAATATCATGTGGGCTTGAGTTGGGTGTGTTGAAACAAGGGTATTAAAGATAACAAGAAGATAGGTGTTTATGTGGACAATGCATTTTATAAAACAGTAGAATTAATGGTTTTGGAGAAGATGTAAAATACTGTATAAATGCTCAAGGTAGACTGTACTTTAAAACTGTATGTAATGAGACTATGTTTTGAATCCAGACATTCCGATGATAGATATCCAGATAATTGACATTGTATTGTATATACTAATATTATTGGGGATAAATGTTTTATATGTGTTGACATGAACAGTTATTAAGTATTTAAAAGGCTTATTAAGTATTAATAAGGACAACTAATTATTCATAAACACCATTAACATCTGAACTTTGCCAGCTATTCTGACCCCTTGACTTGTCCGTGAATTGGTGCACCTGATTGCTTACATCTCAGTAGTCATTTCTTATCTCAAACTTTAGAACTATGGCTGGGATGTTACCAGAAGAGCCTACTGGGGACCACATGAGAGAAGTCATTTTTGTTCATTGGGCTAACAAATGTTAAGCTAAACATAGAGTGCAAATCTTTTTTATTCTGGGTGGAACCTTTGAACTGTTTTTTTTTTTAAATCTTACCTGCCGTATTTGTAAAAGGCATGAATATTTTAACATCCAAATATAGTTCAATGTTAAAATGGTACAGGATTTAAATATAATTTAAACAAAATATAGCTAAATGTCTGAAGTGTTTCAGGGTCAAGGTTACATTTAATATCTACTTAACCCTGAAAGCTGGTGCCCTTTTTTCTGTTTTCAGCTCCAGTAATTGTAAGATGCTGCTTCTCTTTACATTGGAATATATTTAATGATATTCATCACTAAACTATAAATGTACAAAATTGTATTTTGAACAGTTTTAGAAAATTTTTGGTGGTTCACACTCAACTTACATAGATTAAAAGGGTTAAGGGGTTTTAACTTTTTGAGACTGTATGGGAGATGATATTACACTTCACCTTCAAGCAGCTCTCTGAACCAAAAAGATTAACATGACTAGTTTAAATATAATTCAGCACAACCTAACTTGCATAGAAAACTTTGATTTGGAGCCAATGTACAAGTAGCAGGACCTATCCATGGACATTATAAATTTTCTGAGCTGGCTCTTCCACGCAGAAAAACATTTGAACCAATCTGAGATAAGTGTACTATCTGGGGTATATAATTGGCTGGCACTCGGAAGACATCCTCATGGAACACTTCAATAATCTGGTGACAACAGAAACAACACTTGCAAAAAATAGAGCACGTTAGTAACACTGTTAACATCTGTGTGAGGACAGGTTTATCACTGATGAAGCTTCCACTTTGTAACATTCACACATCAGTATAACAGTGCTACTATTGAGCAGAAAGTCAATAATGCCTACAATACACTGTGAAGATATAGTAATAATGGAAGATGGCTGCCATTCTACAAACACCATACTTTGAAGTTTCATCTGCAGATTTGATTTTATTGCAGCTATGGCAGCCGCATCACGGTACAATCAAGCAGCAGAGATGTCTGATGGCGCTACAGCGGGGAACTCTGACACGGCCACAGACAGAGATGTCAAGGTAAGACAGAGATGTTAAGGTAAGATAGAGATGTTAGGGTAAGACATTTTAACTGTAATTTTATTGGTTATGCTGACTCTTTAATACAAGCATCATGAAGATGACATTTTTCTGAAAATAAAGTGCTGAACAGAATTTCAAATTATGATAAACTGTAAGCATATATTTTACAACTTCAATTATATTTAATGACAGTTACACCAGAAGGGCGTGTTAATGTAGTGAGCTAAATCTCTGATGTATTTTATCTTTACAAATATTTAATTACTATTTAATTATCTTTTATTTTATTTTGATTTAAAGGTAATTTTTAGGATATTCTGTAATTTGGCGAAATAAACTTTAAGCTTTCAAGCTATGGCAAAAGTCAAAGCAATTTGGCTCAAATGAATATTATATTCATTAACGACGTTTCACACTTGTGACAAAACTTTTGAACAAAAAAGGAAATACTTTAACTGATGTAAGTATGTGATGTCTACCTAAATGATGCATTTCATTACTCAAAATAAAAAGAACTTGAGAAAGAGAAAGAGTGCACTTACAACTTTTTCTAAATTTGGCAGCCATTTTTAACATTTATACTGATAAAAAAATTTCCCAAGAATAAAAAAATATATCACCCGCTTAAAATATCATTAGTAGGCATTGGACAGCCAGGTACAACAATGAAACAAATTTTTTTTAGCTCTGCATGGTCAATCACGGATTAATTAGGAAATTTTAGAAAACTATAAAATATATAGGAATTTGATGTCACTCACTTAGCTATTGGACTAAGTCTGAAAAGAAGCAAAAATACAGGAAAAATGTCTGAAAATATAATTTATTTTAAGCAAAAAGCTGTAAAGTCACTCATTTTGGAGATATGATATGTGAACAAATTCACACAAATTGTATAATCTCACACATGACAGGAAAAATGTATGATATATTGTTTATTTGTGAAAATATAATAATCAGTAGCATAAGCTGTGTTAAACTCTTATATTTTTAATTATTTTCCCAGAAGAAGCTGTCCAAACTTTGCAGTGACTGCCTTCTTGTTGTTGCCAAAACAACTTTCAGACGTTCAGATGTTATTTTGACACTGCGTGGAGCTGGTAGAAGCTTTGCTTTCAATTTGGGTCCCAACATTATCGCTCAAGGCATGAGGCAGAAGATTACCAAGGCTGTGGAAGATGCTGAAGCTTTGGGTTACATTCGTGATGTATGTTTTCACCTTTCACATAGAGTTTGTTTTATTCTGAAGGAAAAAATTATAGACTTTGTTACTTTACCAAGAAGTCTACCAAATATGTTAGTGTGTTCATATTTTGACAGGTAAAAGATCATGCATGTCTCTAGTTCAAAGGTCAAACCTGGGGATTTACATCCGCTTCAACAGCCAAGGTCATATTGGAACAGATCCCAGTATTGACACTTGTGAGAGTTGAGCCACAGGTAATAGTCAGTGACTAGATGCTAAATTTGCTAACCCACTGGGCCACTGAGAATGTCATTTTTTCTAATTGCTTAAGATATATTTTTGGTAGTTAGCACAGATTTATTTCATAAATACAACTGTAGTAGTAATTTATATTTTAAACCTCCCTTATACCCCGAATGCATGCACATACATGCTGACTAAGGCCAAAATGGGCAAACCTTGAAGTTACACTCACGTGTCACCCATATAAAAGGTGACTAAATGTGGGTCTCATGTAGGTTTTTTTCATCACTCAGACAGCATACCACGGCCATGAAAATAAGTTAGAATACAAATTATTTACTGCTTGGCCAAAGAAACAACTGACACACAGCCAATCCCCAAGATTTACTTGCTTTGCAAGAAAGACGTCATCAAAAACATCTAATTCCACCACAAACTGCCAACAGACTTAAATTTGGCAAAAAAAGTCATAGGGATCATGAACATCTGTTACCTGTTGAGCGGGATGCAAGATTACATTTAACTTTGACTTTAAACATTAATAGTTTCCTTTCTATAAAGCTAGCATCATTATAATATTTACTTCAAAAAATCAAACCATTGCCATTTACTTAATATAATTTATTTTCCCAAGCTGATTGTAGAAGACCTACATAAATGAGGGTGTATAACAAGTTATTTAGCCCATTCTGTCATACTGCTAGGTTTTCACATGTCACCTCTTCTGATGTCTGTGCACAAGTTTCTCAACTGTAGGCTAACTAAATAATGTCAACCCAAGTTAAGAAGCAAGATGTGCCTTGCAAATATCAGACAAATTTATTCTAACTTATGCTTCTTTATGATCCTTTAAGTTTTAGTTTATAAAAGTATCAGTTATGGCTCCAGCTTTGTTGAAGTTAACTTTAGATTATCATTAGTCCTCCTGTGTCTGTATACACATCTTTTATAACAGGTTGATGACAAAGCTTTTCAGGCCAGAATAGTCCATAGGGTTTACTTTGTGTTTGGCTAATGTTATCCCATCCCATGTCATACCACAGCCCACTTTAGGCTGGGCTCCAAAGTGTTTCTCTAGTATATTTTGGCCAATTTGTGTGATATATAATTTGATAAAGAGATCATTCTTAGGGATTTTAATATTTAAGCCTCAAATCTGAGAGAGTGGTGTGATGAAATTCAAGTCATGCCAGCATATGAGAAATACTGTGGGCATGTCAGGAATATTATGGGCAAGTGTGAAATAATGATGGCATCGGAGAAATACTGAGGGCATGTGAGGAATACTCAGGGCATGTGACAAAACTATGAGCATGGGACAAATACTGTTGGTGTGTCAAAATACTTCTGGCATGTGAGATTTACAAAGAATATGTGAAAATTATAAAATGCATGTGATATAGCTACTGTGGGCATGTGGAAAATAATGTGAACATTTGAGGAATGCTGAGAAGCTCTCCTGATTTAACCTAATTGTTGAAAAGGGCATTTGAACTTGATAAACCATGTCACGTGATCAAGTCATTAATTTAGTTTTATACCTGCTGAAAATACGATCGACTGCGATATAGTCCTTGTAGTATTACTCACCTTTAGGAAAAATTACTTTAAACCTGGGTTTACTTTTGGAAGAGAAATTTATGGTATATATTGTAAATTTTTTTATTAAATATGACTATGTTATACATAAATATATACAATTAGAAAATAATGTCTGTACATAGTTGCATTACAAAATCCATGCCAAAAGAGTACTAAAGTTTAAAGTAGGAGCCTTGTAATCACTTATGCCCCTTATGCCCCAGATGTTAGTTTCCATTTATTTGAGCTTGAAAAAAATGAAAAATATACACCATTTGGGTGATTTCCCAGGTATAAATTCCATTTTTATAAATCCCATATTAAAATAATCTTGACTTACTAGTTGTATATCTTCTGTTTTCATACACCAGGCATTTCAGGACTCTCTGGACCCAGATATCTTTGCCCAGGTGTTGGTGGCGATGAAGGTTGAGGACAAGACCATGCATGCAGACAAGATGGAGAAAGCTTACCATGAAGAAATAGACAAACACAAACTCTGTGGCAGATGCCATTAAAATTGTTTCATTGTATAAAGGAAAGGTTATAAATATATTTTTGTAAAAAAATGTATTCCTGATCAATCTTTTCTTAACCATAATCTCATTTTGCAGGAAAATATGTACAAAAGATGCATTGTAAATTTAGTCAAATGCGTACTTTATCATGATATATTGCTTGACTAACTTGTTCTTTTTCTAATGTGTAATGGTTTCATTTTGTTGTGTATTAGTTGGATTGATTTTCTTTTTGACTCTTTTAAATTTTATTCTATGTGAGATGTAGAATAAGTTAAAATAAGCATGTTTTTCCCTTATCTTTATCAATCAAGCTACCAAACTTATGAATGAGTATCAAGCAATTGAAGGTGATGTCAGGAATATAAGTTATTCAGGCATCCTTTAAATGTGTTATTAGTTAACAATCATCAGCAAGAGCAACATCAGCAGCCACTTTGTATTTTTCTCATTCTGTTTGTGTATTTGTGTTTAATTGAAGTAAATAATAGGTGCACGTCAAATTAGTATAAAAATCATGTTAGTGTGGAGAGAAAAACTAAAAAGAATCTTTAAATATAGCTATATCCGTATTATGTTGACTATTTAATGGATATTTCACAAGCTCATAAGTATACACTCTGTAAAGTAAATCCAAAGCATTGCATACAGAGTGGGGAGATTATCACATTATCCTCCTGACAAAAAGACCTGCTGTATTTAAATTTGGCTAGGTTTAGTGATGACCATGAATTTCATAAATGTCCAGATACTTTATTACAGTTTATTTTTGTTGTTGTTCTTCAACATTAAGCTAATTACACGATTTCATGTTTGATCAAATTTTGAACAAGACATTTTTGGTGGACTTTTATTTGTATATCTGAAATGTGAAGTGTAACAAATTATCGCGTCACACTAATCTTTACGCTACTTCATATCCATAAAATGAAGATCACAGACTAACCCAAAAAGATGTAATCATTGAATATTATATTTCCTATCTAGCTTAGTTTTGAAAACATTTATAATATTATTACTGGCTGTTAAAATCATTTTCTCTGTGTTTATTACAATTTAGTTTTACTGTGAAATAAAACATCTGAAAATTATCCACTGTCTGATGAACGTAATATGGTTACCTTATAGTTTAAGATCTGATAACTTAGTTTTGGTAATGCTTTTAGATTTACAAAGTACATTTGTGTTAGTGTCTTCACAGAGTGCATCAGATATTTCTCTGTGACAACAAACCTCTTTTAAATTTGAAAGTTAAATTTTCATGAAAAAAATAATCTATTTTGTCATCTGTGAAAAAACTTTTTGGATGCTTAAAGACTCCACACACGAAAAATTGTGTAGTTTTGCAAGTTATATTCTATATATTGTATGAAAATAAATATATGGATCACTCTTTTTTACACATGTACACACTTTTGAAAGAAATTATTAATGATTTAATTTCAGTGGTTTTTTTTAGATAAGTTCTCTAAAAATTGGATATTTGTAATCCTGAGCGTTTGCTCCCTTTTGCAACTTATTGACAAAACATGTTAACAGCATAAAGGTCTTCTCTGCATATTGTCAAAGAGTAACATCCTGACAAGAAATATAATGTATTAACCTATTATAAAGAAACTGAAATGAACATAGAGAACCTTTAAGATACACATTTAACTAAGATACTTAACTGTAAAAAGTTGAGCTTACAGACGGTGCTTGTGTGTTACTGAGCCAGAGGATGCGATACTTTACAGGGTTACAATGATATTTTAGAGACTATAAAATATATAAAAGTAAATATTACACTTGAAAATAAGATTTATTTTTGCATTGATAGTGCATTAACGTTTGGAGAAGTAAGCAATACCCCGAAGCTATAAAATTGCATAAAGCCCCACAGAAAGAAGGTCAAGCTTTTAAAGGTCATCTGGCCAAAATTTAACTGTTACAGTTGCACTAAAATATTGCTACATAAACGTTGTTTATCGTTTTGCTTTGACAAAGTATTATTACATGCTGACCATAAGGCACTAAAGACATTAAACTTCGACAATGTGTTCACAAGTTTAAGCTTTCACGACAGACTCTATAGTCTCTTTTCTTTTCAAAATCTGCAGGAAGTACCATACCAGTCAAATATTTTAATCTTAATGATGCGAAGGATATTTAAGGTGCAGATATTTTTTTGCAATGTACCTGTCCTTCAAAATCCATTTTTTCTCAATTTTGAAAAATACTTGGAAGGATGTCTTCAATCAGGAAGGATAACACTTCTGACATCAGTCTATCAAGCTAATATCAAGAAAGGTAATCAGACACCAAATCTTTATTGAAACTCTGGAGTCATTTCTTGGATTATTTCGTTTGGAAGTCATTAAACCCTGTTTGGTGTAATTGACAAGTCCCCATTCTTGAAACACTCATTCAAGCTGTCTAGAACAAGTTCAACAATATATTTTAATATATTTAATTTTTCTTCTTCTTCAAATGACGCCATTCTTTCCATGATGCATGACATGAACAAATCTAACCAGGACATAGTGAGGCAAATTGACGCATTGGAATGTCAACTGTCAGTTAATTCGACACCTGTAGCCATGTGATCACAATCTCAAGTGCACAGTCACCTCACTTTTATCCCCACTCACTCTGCATTGGATCCGACTCAAAAACATCAGATGGGATTTTAGGACCTCTAGATAATGAATAAAGCCTCCAGGGGATCAGAAGACTTGTTTTTAGTCGAATGTAATACATCACCATTATTTCAACCACTAACTACCGACATAGATGCCTTGCAACATCAGGACTCTCGTTGTGACACCGTCATCTCTAGGTTGGATGCTCTGCATAGTAATGCCACTCTATCTAGAGCAGTTTTACAGAGTTTGTCCATCCATGAGGGCCAAACCAGACTGGAACTACACAGCACTCAGGCAGGTACAACATCAGTGCCATTGTCACAACTCCCCCAGACTTAAGGTGAGCAAATGAAGCTTTACAAGTGGCACAAGGGAAAAACATACTTTATACAATGATTTGACCCTTACTAAATGGGCACTGGGCCAGTTCAGTAATATTTACCAAATGAAAGATCCTGGGGTACAACGTTGACAATATAGGTGACCTGGGTATTGTTTTCACTTCAAACAGTCCACACAATAAACGCACTCACTTGTCTTTGGCATTTATTGACATTAATGAGATGTTTGATAACGCAAGCACTTGTGTTGATAAGTTGATTTCTTTCGTGATAACCAAAACTGTAGTGACAATTTTCCATAGTGTTTGGTGTATCTGCATGGTATTAATGGCGCAGGTAAGAGGGGCATTTATTATGCAAAGTTTAATATTCAATACACAGTTGTTTTGGATAATTGTGATGACATACCATTAGGATATTTGGAAGTGTCATTTTCTTAACTTGTGTACATAGATAATATTTATGAGTATGCTGACTTATTATCTGCTGAAGAACAGCTTCAGGCAAGAGTTGTGTATAATAGAGAGTTTATTATATACCGAAAAAATTTCACTGAACTTAATTATATAATTTCAGGTACTTCCAGAGGTTTCTATCCACTCTTCCGTGCTGTATTTTCTAGGATTAGGTCAGCTTTTGAACCGACAACAGCCAGAGCACACCATAATACTTTTACAGTGTTTTTCATTTTCATGAACTTTCCCATGGGTATATATGTCCACAATATCCTTACTTTCTTAGAGTACTTGGATCAGAATGGGCTTTCACCTAAAGTCATAACAATTTACTTGTCATCTAGACTCACTCTTCTTTGGCTAGGTTTTTCAACCTGGTTGCTACACCTCTTTCACATTTGTGTATCTCCACTTACCTTGGGAGTATTTCAATCAACTCTTTTTGGACCAACAAATGGAGGTGTTTTTGACATCCGGACCTTGTATCATATCTCAAGATCATGTGATAATTTGTCTGACCCTGTACTGTACAGGGCCATATTTTGACAGCTTTTTATGGATTTTTAAGTAATTTGGCTCCTCATAGCTATATCAAGTTTGATCACACTAGACATTTCCTGAGACAGGATCTATTTTTCACCCCACTGGTGTCCACTTACTTATCACGTGGACTAAGACCTTGCAAGATCTCAATTCATATTATCTTATTCAACTTCCAATGTTACAAAATATCTTTTTGTGTCTCACTAGAGCTCTTAAAGCTCTGATTAGTTCTAGGTCATTTCCTCCAACAGCTCCACTATTTTCAAATGATTTCCCTCCTTTTTTATTAGTATATCAGATTCATTTAAGAAAATTTTGACGTGTTTAGGTATTCTACTTTCTGGCTATGGGTTTCATACTTTTCGAAGATCTGAAGCTACTTTTGCTTTTGATTACAATCGCCTTTGTAAAACATTATGGCCCATGACCATTGGCACAGCTGTGTCTTACCGTCAAACTTCTCGGTCTTCCCCAATCATTTCGGCCACTTTTTTCTGCCCATAATCCCTCTCAAAGCTGGCCTTGGTTTGGGTAAATTTTTACAAATTTCAGTTTTTAAAGTTTCTAAATTCTTATCATTTACTCTAACTTGTGTACTAATATGTTAAAAAATAAAATTGCCTCAATGTGTTTTACTGTCTTCACTTGTTATTTTTTGTAATCCAGTCACCAGTCTGTAGTCGGATTCAAATCCACTCTCACCTGTGACCTCTGACCTCTTGGGTTCTCACCTCACTTTGAATCTGGATTCATACCCACCATCCCACCTTGTGAGTTGGGGTTTGAATCTTGAAAAAAATTTGTTGTTGGTCAGGGCTTTGAATCTTCTGTCGCCAAGTTAACTGTGGGGCATAAGCTCCTGAAATAAAACTCCACTCTCATCTTGCAGGGCTTGACATAAGGCCACCTGACATATCTTGCTTCAATAACATAAAATAAGACTCTCTATTGGACACAGGAATCAAGACCCCAACATTGCTATCAATAATCACCCTGAAACTAAAGGCTAAAATGTGCTTGTAGATAAGTTCATAACCATTTGTTTTCATTGAAGGAGTCCGTCATACCATGTCCGTACTTTTATCTGACCTGAATTGTCATGCAGGGACGTGCACATTAACGGCTGCTGTCATTAGAACATAGTGACACTATTTTCTGTGTGTATCTTATCAATAAGGTTTACTATGCTCATGTTCACCTGTAAGCACCAACATGCAACAACCCTGGTGCCTGTAAATAGATGCTATCATAGAAAAGCAAGCTAACAAATAATTTTAAAAAAACACCTTACCTAAAGATTCAGGGAGTAAGTGGAAACATTCTTTTGTGTAGTCATTGCATTGTCAATAGAAATTCTCTCCACGTTACAAATTTCACTTGAAAAATCTAAATTGCTGTAAAGCCTTTGTGGGGTACCATTTATATTTACATTATCACACTACACACGACTTCTGAATTTTTTTTTTTTTTTTACAAACTTGATATTTTTGAATATGAAGAATTGAGGGTTTACTTAATGACAAAGTTCAAAGATGGGGAGTTATCTCAAGCTCAACAGCCATGGTCATATTGGGACAGATCTTCAGCATTGTCACTTGTAGGGGGTCAAATCCACACAAAGGTGACGGCTTGTGATTAAAGGCCAAACTCAGTAACCCACTGGGGCACTAAGGCCCTCTTGTTTACTTAAGGAATGCTTAATGACAGGCTCTCAGTTATATTTAAATGTCAGTTTTCTTATGATAAACTTAACCTGCCGTGAACAAAGCAAGGTTTTGATTCACTCAAAGTTTGGCTAACTAGGAGTTTACTTTCAGCTAATAAATTCATTAACGGAACAAAGACTTTCATTTACCGGCCTCTGATTGACAACAAAAACTTATTCAGATTAATGTTTCACATTGTGTTCTAGTCTTTACAGCAAGTGCAGTAGTTACTTGACATTTACAGAATGTCTGATACTGATATGAACCTGCTTTGACATTCAATGTTCTGTCTGAAGTTTTGTCATCATTCATATCATCAATTGTTTTTAACAGTGTTTGGGATTTCAATTGTATTATATCTGCCTTTCAACTCATGAGTTTAACACTTAATAACATAATAAACAAATCCTTCCATTTTCTGCATTGACAAGGCTTTAACTACATATACAGTTTTGTCTGCCTTTGCTTAAACATGACAAATGTATCTTCCTAAATGTGGAGACATTTATATAAAGTTGATCCCATTTAATGTACAATCATTTAAATATAGTTCATTACATTTTCAAATAGTGAAATCAGTTTTGAAGATATATACACGAAATTTTAGAATTCATATAATACATAATTAAAATGGAAACATATATAACACTAAATAAAATGCTAACAGTTGTTCAGAAAGATACAATCACCATCACTTAATGACAACGATCAAAGTATTTCTCATATGTTTAGCCTATAAAAGTAATCATGAAACTTATCACTTGATGCTTAGCACATACTAATTAAATGAACCTTAAATCAAGTTATACTTAAACCTTTTCTCAACAAATTATATTAAATTATAAAAACATTGATGCTGTACGTCAAAAAGGGTTCGTGTAGAGTGCAGTTTGAGAAACCAGAATGTGGTTATGTTCTGGGGCCAGATTTACAAAGGTTCCTAGACGTGGCAAAAATTTAGCAAAGTGTGTGAATTGAAGTGGCAACCATCAGTAAGCAAATACAAAATTTGCCACATAATGTCAGGGGTTTGAACTGCTGACCTCAGGGGTGGACGTGTGCTACCTCTGGGCAACTTTTGTCCCGTTTCTTTAAGTGTAATACTTATTTGCAACAATTCGATTTGAAATCCTTGATGGCAGAATAAGAGGATTTCGAAATGTAAAATACATTAAAATCAAACAAAGTCAGCATAAATATATTTGCAATAAAGCTACATGAAGACAACAAAACTGCGGTAACAAAAGTGCAGTATTCACTTCTTTGAGTTTTTGTCAAAATTGATGACTGGTGGCCTTGGCATGAGACAAAGATCAAACAAACATTACAGTTAATGCATTTAATTTATTTAAATTTTGATCTAAACTGTTTACTTTTATAAGTCATTGCATACAGTTGTAGGGTCACCTTAACTTAAGGCAAAGTTAAGTATACTAAACTTCAGTTTACTGACAAGTCAATTAATTTGGAAGAACCCTAAAAGTGTACACAACGTAAATGTCATTCTATACCAGAATAAGATTAACTGGGTGGATACTTTACATGTTTGCACAATGCATTAAAACTCCGACTTCTTCTTTCTGTTGGGTTTGGTGTTTTAAAATTTGTCAACACACATTTTAAAAGCTTCACCTTGGGGTAGTATAATGCATGTTTTAACTAATACGTAAATAAAATTTCCTCAAACGTGTTTCACTAACTTCGTGCATCATACCCATCAGCCTGAAATAGCTGGGTTTGAATCTTCTTCAGATGTTGTACCTATGACCTCAACATGATCTTTCATTTAGACATTTGCATGATGAAGGAGATGTTTGCATAATGCATTAACATTCTGAAAGGGTACTTAATAACCCTGTGTTATATCAAAAGTCTATTTACAATAGTATTCATAAGTAAAAGTATTAACATCAGAAAGTTAAGAATTACTTGGTAGTTACACTGTACTTGATACTTAACATTTCAATGAACTTGATATTTACATACACCATCTAATAATAGCTATTCCTGTAAACAAAAATAAGAGTTACCTAGCCGTAACATTTCTATTATAAACTTCCTTCAAGTAAACTGATGTCAGAATACATAATGGCTAAAAATTGCTGCTCTAGAAGTGAGCCTTAAGAGGTGTTACCTGGCCATTTGTGTGGACCCATTCTGAAAGATACAAGTTTACAATAAGACTGACATACAATTTTCTACTTTAAAATAAAGATATTTGAAACTGCAATGCATAGGATACCCTTTTCCTTAACATTGAAATAGTTACAACTTCCTGTATATCATAAATTACATTCTATATGCTAATCAGAAGATCATTGATACTTATGAGTGAAAATCCCCTGGGAAGATTTTGTTTGATTCAACATTGGATTTTTAATGGGGGCTTCATAATGCAATCCTCAAGTTTAGTGTGTCTGTATTGTAATTGTAAACATTTCCAGTGCACACTACCATTAATATTGTTACTTTCTCTTTCATTTACCCCTTTTCAATATGACATTTCCCTTCCTTAGTCACTTTAAGCACTCTTCAGGACAATCCAGAGTTTCAGGAGACTGCAGTAGATTCTACGTGCACTAATGTATAACTAAAGGTTGAACTTGGTTTTCAAGCATTTTATCAGTAAAATGTCATCATAGGGGAAACTGTCACTACATGTTATCATGTGTTGATTTCAAACCCAACCTGTCAGTGTGGAGGGACCAGTGAGTCATGCTTGTAAATCACCAAGTCGTCATGATCTCAAATATCAGCAGACAATGAAAGCTGATAAATTTACAGGTGCTATTACTAGGTCTTTTGTCAAATATTTGTCATTTCTTTTTCTATTTGATTTTCAGTAAATATCCTTACGGAACCAAGAAAAACCTCACCTCTGAGTAATACAAGTTGATAAATAAACCCCCCACATATCCAATCTATACTGTAATATTAGTTCAACTTGTGAGAGGTTGAGATAATTTTTTTTCAAATATTTCAAAAAGCCTCTATGCAAATAAAGTTCTATGTTGAGAGGAATCACTCTTACCAATACACAAAGAAGAGCTCACAAGCCCGTTCTTTGTATCTTGTGATTCCATCACAAAATGGTGGTACCTAGGTGTGATCACGTTCAAAATAAAGGAACATAGGTGTTCCGTGCAAGTTACTGATATTTGCAATGTGTGTGATACATCATTTTGATACATCTTATTGGAATCAATATTTCTGGCTATGTCATGCATAAAGCTGATAACCTCTTAGCTTCAAATGCAACCACTTAAATATAAAGTGTATAAAGTTAATGATCAAGTTAGCATCCAATGTTGGAAAATAATGGATTGTTTACAAGGTCCCATAGGGACCGAGTTATCAATCCATTATTTTCTAATATTGGAGACTTGCGAGACTATCAACCTATTTAAATTACACCTCTCTCCTAATTTGCAATTCTTGAGATCTTGTTATTTTTCATTTTTATATATTTCAGGTATGTATTTTGGGGTTTTTTATGATCATTTCAGTTGAGCAAAAAGAATAAGGGTTTCTTTGAAAATGTGTGAGTCACATTGCATCCAGACAGGGTTAAGCAAAGAAAATTTCGGGATAATTTATTATTACTTATACACACGTATTACAGAACTTAATTAATTTTTACATACATTCACAGTTACATATTTGATTAGATATATTTGAAATTTAATACATTTTCAGAAAAGAAACATTTGTGACAAGGAAGAATCCACCGAATCGAGAATGAACATAAAAGGAAAGCCAGAGTAATTTAAGTTAAAATTAAGGTGGCCTTAGCTAAAGGATGTCCACGATAAGGTAACCAGAAAGTTTAAATACGGAAGGTGAATTTATTTTTGAATGAAAGTTAAGGTGGCCTCAAACCTGTGAAGTTTTTGTATATGGGATAGATGGAAATTACTTTATTGATATAAGAGTAGCCTTAGTTACAAAATGAGTTAATGAATATGAACCCCAATTAAGGTAAATGTATACTGTGAGAGATTAAGGGTGCCTTAAATTTCAGATTTGAAGGTGAGAGATTTGGAAAGAGGTAAAGTCTAAGCGGTTGAACAACTGAAAGGTAATGGATCAAAGTATTTTAAGTTAGTTAGTTATGTTGTTTTCTTAATGTCATTACATGTGTATGTAGTAAATAGATAATACATATTTAGCTCAATTGTGGCTTCCTTCGCATAATAACCTTTGACCTTGCATGTGACTTTTGGAGAGGCAATGTGCCGGGTTGACGCCTGGCCATCAACCCCTCATTGCAGCTCCATGTAAAGAATATTCTTGTGTGTCTAAAAAGTTTCATATTTGTTGGCGTTTGACCCAGTTCTATTACTTTCCCGCAAGAAAAACCCCTTAAAGTGGCCATATTTTATTTAAAAGTTGAAGGTGAAAGATTGCCAATCCTAAAGTTCTAAGAATTCAAACTCTTCGCTCTATCCCTTCCTAGTAACCATACAAACTGCTAACTCTGAGTTTCTAGTTTCACTTCATGATTGCGTCGCAATTTGAGGTCTCAACAATAAGTTAAACCAAAATAAATTTAGGGTGGCCTTTGGTCTTCTCTCACCCCAAAATTAAAATATTTTAATTCAGATTTGATTGAAAGGGGGGGGGGGGGCAAGGGGTAAGGTATCCTTAAGGTAAATAAGTTGAGAACAGAATTTATTTATTTTAGTTTATGGTTAGGATAATAGAGAATGATTTACCTTTTATTTATATGATTAATTTTTTTATTTATCAATACAGGGAGAATGAAAAAGACCCACACTAAGATATGCAGTTTGTGAGTATAAACTGCAAAGATACAATACAACAATCTTTCCATGAATGAAGTCTAACCAAGCATTCATCTGAAACCATATGAATTACAATATGTACTACTAAAATGATTTAATAAGATTTATGGTTTACATTACACAATGCACACATATATGAGTAAATTTACAAAATTGAGGTATAGATTTATTTATTTATTTGGGGGTTCTTACGTCGCTTTCAACACTGTACAGGTCATATCACGACGGGTAGTTGGAAGGGCAGAGGAAACCAGTACATACAGTTGGTCAGGGTTCTGTACTGTAAACTGCCGACCAACGGCAAGCAACTACCAGCTTTCCCACTTGAGGCCATGACAGGGATCGAACCCCGGCCTCAGAGGTGGGAGGCGAGAGTGTTACCACTCTGCCATGATGGACCCCTAATTGAGGTATATAGTACACTACAGCAACATACTTTGCTGATGAATGGAAACACTTTACAAAAATAGCTATAATCAAGGTCACTTAATAAAACATTCTCAGATATATAGAAGAAAGCTCATAAGTTACAAGTGAATTAACAAATGATTTTTTTATAAATACACTAATAGAATGTACTATAAAACAAGGAAACAGAGCCCATTACTTAATCTTATAAGGTAATTTTAGAGTTTACTTCATATCAAACAATTACATTTAATTTCACTGGATGGTATAAAGTTCTATAAGTGACAATCATAAACCATCAAGATTGCATTGCAATAAGGAATTAAACATAATGCACTTATATAAGAACAAAGTCCTAAACGAGTACGTAATTAAAATGTAAAGTGTGTGCAAAAAATATCAACACGTAATAACATGGGAAAAACATTAATAACTTATAAGTACCACCATCATATATATAATAACTATTAACCGTCCATTAGCACAATTTGAAATAGTGATATAATATTGTTCTCCAATTAACTAAAGAGATTTAAGCAGAAGTAATCTGCACTTTTATATAAAAGAGTAACTATACATATAAGAACATCATTCTTATTGTTATCATTGTTATTATCTACCTGTGAATGTTATGCGACAGATACTCAAACCATAAAAGCTATCAAACAACATTTATATAAACGATGAACCATATGCAGAAGTTTGAAAATTTTACAAATGCAACAAAGTATGTATATTTATAAGCATTAATATGGTAAAAGGATAGACTGAAGTTCTATAGTTTACAGGAACTTTGAAGATAATTATGCCTGTTTACTTCACTCTAAATAAAAGATGATTAAAATAACCCCTTGTGATGAGGAGATTTGGATGATAATTTGGTTAGAATATAAATTGAGGGATTTATTTGAAAATTTGTTTCTTTGGAAGTTTGACATTTGCAAAAAGAGATAAGAAGCCAAGCTAAGATCTGTATCAATTATGCACGTTAACATTTTAGGGTATTAGTATAAATACTTGGAATTGTATTAACAACACAGCAACAATGGTCATGCTTATCAAGGCAATCCAAATTAACAAGTTTTAAACCTTTAATTAAACAAAAATTTAATTACAGTTTTAAAGTTTAAATGCTGGTAAGCGAGTAAACCATTACATTGCATTTAAACAAAAAGCAAAAAAAAAAACAAAAAAAAAACAAACAAACATTGCAATGACAAAAGTAGGACTAAGGCCCTTACTTATCAATTACTTCTACCTATACTACACAAGAGTTAAATTAAAACATTAGAAATAACATTAAATTTTAGTAAACTATTACAATATTTAATAATTGTTTAAGTTACAAGATTTATGTGCCATCACCGCTCACTGGTAGGTAATGTTAAAGTTCTTCTAACTTAGCTATCACAGAGACATACCATAATAATATAAACCAAAGAGGCACGCAGGCCTGTGCCTGGATATTTTGGAAGGGAGTGTGTGGCCTCCTGAAAGTTGGTTGCCAGTTGCTGACACAGGAGACTACCTGTTTAGGTTGGTAGTTCAAGGCTGTTAGTGAGTCGAGAAGCACAAAACCCATATGTAAGGTAAGAAGACAGGTGGCATTGAAGGCATGATGCGGCAGTGATGTTCAAGATGAAGCAGTTAGGTAAGCCACTGGTTATTTATTTATTTTTTTTTGTTTTTCATATTTTATTTACTACATATAATGATGACAAAAGACATTACAAATGACAATGACAACAACTTAGAAAGACAAATAACATAAAAGTGGCATGTAGAAAAACAATATTTTCAGACGGGTAATATGCAAATATGGTTCTTTAATTAAAGTATGTTTAAAATTGTTTGATAAACATTTTGGACAATATCACTTCCTTCTTTTTTTGAGTAAACATCATCTAAAATAGCGACTTTGCACTTGAGCTGGGAAAGGAAATCCTGGAAATGAATTGGGTTTTCTTCTGTCTTTCTTTTGTTTATATACCATTTTCCCAAAAGAAAAAGATAATTAGGCAAAAGGAGGTCTAAGTTTTTTGCATATGGTATCCCCAAAAGTATTTCGCAGATGGAGAATTGTAAAGTTATTTCAGTGTTGGTACTCAACCATAGCTTAAGATGCTCCCAGAAATCAGCACTGACAGGGCAAAGTACTAGGTGATGCTCTAGAGTGTCAATGGAATTATTATCGCAATATGTACATAAATCTGAAACTGCTATCTTCCAGTTGTGTAGATTGTGTTTACAGTTTAGCGTTCAGTTTAACACTTTATACTGAAAAGTTTGCAAGGGCGGTTCATGTGTAATTCTGTATGACAAGTTAAAAATGTCTGTCCAATCAATATTTTCCAAAAAAGGGAAAAGATCTATCCATGTTTCAAGTGATGTGGGACATTTTGACTTCCTATTGATTAATTCCCAATAAATGTCTTTGCTGCTTAATTTATTCAAAGGCCTGACTCTGTTTTTGACTTTGAGGCTTAAGTCTGTTGGGTTAGAGTCCAGCCTGCCAGGTTTTGTTTTGAGTTTCTCTTGCCAATTTTTTGGAATTGCATGTATTAGTCCTCTATATTCTAACTGAGACATCTTGAATGGCAAGTTAGCTTTGAAATCTTCAAAATTTAGGAAACAGCCCGTAGAGTCTAAGAGGTCCTTGATTTGGGTTTTTAAATACTCCTTATTTTGATTTATGATAGATTCAGTCAAGCAGGAGCCACCTATTTGTATGTATTTGTTGTACAACAAGTATTCGCTCATTATTTCATTACAGTGAATGGGTGTACAATTTTTAATATCAAACCAACATTCTAATAATTGTCGATGGTACTGTGTTCGTGCAGGCTGCTTATACATGTTCTCTGGTAACTTAAAGGAGAACAGGTTGATGTCAATACCCAAGAGTAATTGCTCGAGTTTTTTCCATTTTCGGTTATTGTTATCTGTTAGACGTTTAATCCACATTATTTTTTGCGAAGCATGTATGCTGTATATATCAGGCATTTTGAGACCGCCTTCACCATATCCGCTTATGATTGTACTCTTCTTTATTCTTGGTGGTTTGCCTGACCATAGGAAATCAAGGAATAATTTGTCAATTGTCTCAAGTAAACTATTGGGAACATAAACAGTGCCAAGTAGGTGTATTAGCTGTGGTACAATAAGTGATTTCAGAATAGTTATTTTACCCTTCCAAGATAATGTCCTCGATTTCCAAATGTTAAGAATTTTCTTTATATTTTCCACTTTTTCAATAAAATTTAAGCGGTTCGCTAGATCTATGTCTTTTGTGAACCATACTCCTAGCGTTTTGAAAGGCCCATTTACAGGTTTTATCCCTTTTAAGGTCCCTTTTAATTGTGAGTGCTGTAGATGGTATCCACCCAAAGGAATCAGTTCAGTTTTATCTAGATTTACCTTGAGACCAGAAATTAGCCCAAATTTATTGAAGCGTGTGATAACTTGCTTCAGTGACTGTATATCTGACAGAAAGACAGTAGTGTCGTCTGCTAGCTGGGCAATCTTGAATTCGGTTTCCTTTATGGTGATTCCTTTGATGGAAGCGTCTGATCTTACATTTATTAACAATATTTCTGCAACTAAAATAAATAGCAGAGCAGAAATTGGGCATCCCTGTCTGATACCTCTACTTAGTGGAAAGTAATTGGAAATATAACCGTTGTTCGTTATACAAGAAAATATGTTTGTATATAGGAGTCTTATCCATGTTGCAAAATTTCCACCAAGGTCAAAAGTTTCCAGGGTCTCAAATAAGAATGACCATTCTACAGTATCGAATGCTTTTTCGAAATCAATCAAGGCTAAGATACCTGGTTTTTGATAGATTGATGAAGTCTGTATTAAATCATTAATTGTAATAATATTTTCCCCTATATACCTGCCCTTAATGTATCCCACTTGGTCTGGATGCACTAATGATGATATAACTTTTTGCAATCTTATAGCTAGGGCTTTAGCTAAAATCTTGTAATCTGTGGCCAGGAGGGAAACAGGACGCCATGATTTCAAATAGCGTAGATCTTTGTCCTTTTTAGGTATCAAGTTTAGAGTTCCTCTTCTTTGACCATCTGCTAGTTCACCATGTTTAAAGGCAAAAAGGTAACTGTCTAGGAGTGGTTGTTTTAAGTCGTCCCAGAAACACTTGTAAAAGTTTGTTGTTAGACCGTCAGGGCCGGGTGATTTATGAAGGGCCATTTCTTTTAATGCGTTAGATATTTCTAGTAAAGATAGGGGTTCATTGCATAATTGTTTAGCTTCCATATCTAGCTTAGGGATAGAACTGTTATTTAAAAATAATTTGCGGAGCTCAGTGTAAGAGTCCTCTTTACATTTACAGGAATACAAGTCTGCATAGAAACCTACTTGTTCTTGCAGAATTTCATTTGGTTCTGATGTTTCAGTACCATTTGGTTTGATTATTTTCTTTATATATTTTGTGCTATAGTTTCTTTTTTCAAGGTTAAAGAAATATTTAGAATTTTTTTCTCCATATTCGACCCATTTGGCTTTTGATCTTACCATGGCACCTTTAGTTTTTTCGTTTTGTAGATTTTCCGACTCAGTTTTTATTAATTGGTAATCTACATAGTTACATTCATTTTTGTCTAAATTTTTTTCTAGATAATCGAGTTTGGTCGAGAGCTCCATTTCTCTTTGACGCCTATGTTTTGCTTTTTGTCCAGAGTATAAAATTGTGTCCGATCTAATTTGACATTTTAAAAATTCCCATAACAAGTTCTTATCATCAAAATTTACTTCTTTTATCACTTTCAAAATTGTTGATTTAATGAGGTTTACATATGTTTTGTCATTGAGAAGACCATTATTAAATTTCCAAGTACCCTTACCCCTCCTTTGAATCTCTAATAGCTGTAAATGGAGATCCAGGATACTATGATCTGATTGATAACCAGGTTTGATGTAGACCTTGTTTGTACAATACTGTAGGGATGAAGATATGAACCAATAGTCAAGTCGTGATTGTACTAATCCTGAACGTGATTTTTCTCGCCTAGTGAATTGTTTCACTGAGTCATTTCTTATGCGCCAAATGTCAATCAATGGGTATTCTTCAAGAAGATTTATTAGATTTTTACAGTAAGGACTTTGTTCTTCGACCCTGCCCCCTAGTTTATCTTTACTGGGATTAAGGCAAACATTAAAATCGCCACCAATCATGACCCTTTTGTCGCTGTACTTGTCAATAATTGTATGAAGGTAATTTAAAAATTTGATTTGCAGTGCATACTTATCTTTGGTTGGTGCATATATATTTATAAGAACTAATTCATTTTCTTCAATTAAGCAGGTTAGAGCGATTAATCTCCCATCTTTATCGCACTCTACTTTAGATATATTAATATCTACATTTGAGGGCATCAAAATTGCGACTCCCTGTTTTGTAGTAGAACAATGCGAAAAGTAAATTTTTGAACCCCATTCTCTTTTCCATGTTGTTTCATCTGATTCTATTGAGTGGGTTTCTTGTAAAAAAATAATACCCTTGTGCATATCTTTTAGCCAGTGAAATAGCCCAATTCGTTTATCAATATTTCTTAAACCTCTACAGTTAAAAGAGGATAGTGTTATAGAATCCACCATAACTTATTCTTTTATACATAGTATTATGAGAAGTGAGTCATACAGTTTGGATTTTGACATATTCAACATACTGACTTTAAAGAACCAAGATGCGAAAGATGTAGCTGACAACATCATATCACGTATAGTACATACCAAAAGAACGAAACACATTGACACATGAACAATTACAGCACTACAATTATAGTCCACATTAAGAAAAGCAAACAAGACAGATACAATACAAGTATGTAGCATGAGTAGGTAATAAAAAAGATGAAAAGGATCACATGGATGTGTAAATGGAAACTCAAAAGCCATTTTGATTTTTGAACAAAATTATCTTAATTATAGAGTTCCTAGGCTCTTGTTATTAATATTTCAAGGAGAGCTTGTTTGAATGCCATATCTGGGCATTTCTTTAAAGTAAAAAGCTTTTGTGTTGTCTATATTTAAAAGCTGATAGACTATATTTTATGAATCAAACACTCATTGAGTTATACGAGCAATTTAGGTCCTCCAACCTTCGAGTACACATTTACAAACTACAAGGATGGTGCATTAATACACCAGATGCACTTTGGTCTTTTCAATATTGAAACTACAGGCATAAACTGCCATTATCGCAGGTTAATCATTCCAACTTTAAACATATTGTACTAACTGAAGATGTAGTGTCAACATATTAACATATTTTTATTGATTTTATGAAATGACTGGGGGTTTATTTTATGTCAATACACTGTCGTTATGGGAATTCCATTGATCTACTTTTTGAGTTCAGATCTGACTTTCATAAGCATTTCGCCCAACGAATTCTTCCCGCTCCATTTCTCTGGCTTCCATAAGTCTTTGTCTTTCAAGGATTTTCCAGCGCCCCAGATTTTGTCTTGGCTCGCCTCCACTAGTTTAGTATCTCCGGTGGATAGCAAGAAGTCTTTCAGAAACTGATTCTGGGAAAATTTTGAAACTAAGCCTGCTTTAATCTTCCCTTCAGCAACACTCAACCATCGGTGATTGTCAAAGTGCTTAATTTTTTTCCCAATGTTTTTCATTGTAACAGGATCTGACTCTCTTTTAAGTGATCTGATTGCTTCCTGATCCCCAAACTCCTCAGCTTTAGTAACCATAAAGAACTGTTCCATGCAGTTGTAGGCTTCGCCATTTACTTTAAATTCTGAGGGGTAATGGTTTGACAATGGTGAGAATTTGCTAAAGAACGCAGTTATGTTGTTTTTGGATGGTGTCATCACATTCATCACGTTGTTTACGTCACGTTCAACAGCCAGGGTCATATTGCGATGGGTAGTTTACAGGTGGAGGAAACCAGTGCATACTGCACTGTAGACCACTGGACATCGGCAAGTAACTACCAACTTTCAAACATGAAGGGCCCGGCCCGAGATTCGAACCGGCGGCCTCAGAGGTTGGAGGGGAGAACTCTAACCCCTACACCACGGAGCCCCCCCAGTAAGCCACTGGTGGAAGAACAGGTACCCTGTAACATTCATAGACTACTTTGATATTTACTTGATATTTCTAACCTATGTAGTTCCATTGACTTTGGATAAATTTTCGATAGATGGAGAGGTCCCCAAAGCTTTAACCAAAACGCGAACCCCAGCTTAGGTAACCAGAGCAGACACTCTTTGAGGCTTCTCCACTCACCTATATGCTTGTACAAAGTTCAAAGTTGAGGTTTTACGTTCTATTCAACAGCCAGAGTCATATTGGGACAGGTCCTCAGCATTTGTATCTTGTGGGAGTCAAACTCTAACAGGTGATAGTCTTCTTAGATGCCATATGCTAACCCACTGAGGTACTGAGGACGTTATATGCTGTTATAAACGATCTGGTACTGGGATTTGGTCACGCGATTTGGTTTCCATTTCAAAAGATTTTCAGTTACGTAATACAGGAATGGGGCAATGAGATAGTCACACATTCCGATACCCCCTGGGTCAGACACAAACCGAGGTTTGACCACTACTAAAATTTAATTATATTACCACAATCATTGACAACTAAATATTGACAAGCAAAATGTTATATTTTCAACACAGAATCAGTGAATCAAGAATTGTCAATGAGCCCTAAACTTCCTTATTTTGGATTGGCGATCTCAAACTACTGAACTCTGCGGTAAAAGTCAGTAATGTCCAGAAGTGTGGACATTAAAGGTTTTAAACAGGAGCAATTTTAATATTTGAACAAACTCAACTATTATTTTTTGCAAAAGCAAATTGTAAGTCTACACTAAAGATTCATGAGAGGAAATCTTGAATATTTTTTAATGAAATACAAGTGATGAACTAAACAGGTAGTTTAGTTCAGAAGTAAATGTGCTACAAATTGTCTCATTTTGCAGTTGTCACGGCTTCATTCATCTACACACATGCGCAGTATTCCCCACGCATCCAATGGACTGTTTCCAGGCGCTATTTATTTATTTATTTGGGGTTTTATGTCGGTTTCAACACTGTACAGGTCATATCACGACGGGTAGTTGGAAGGGCAGAGGAAACCAGTACATACAGTTCGCCAGGGTTCTGTACTGTAAACTGCCGACCAACGGCAAGCAACTACTAGCTTTCCCACTTAAGGCCATGACGGGGATCGAACCCCGGCCTCAGAGGTGGGAGGCGAGAGTGTTACCACTCTGCCACCGTGGCCCCTCCAGGCACTATCAGAATTACATCAAACAAAGCTCTCAAGAGAAAGTCATGATATACAGAACTATATTATATTATATTGAAGAATTGTCATGGCATCATAAGGTTGCAAATAGGTGCATTTTATAAAAAAAATGCATGGGTAATTTTACCTTCAAATATTTCACTTTAAAATCTTACTTATTTTAAACTGGTTTATTGCGCATGTTGCATATTCTGCTTTGGTTCCATTTATTTCCAAATATCTTTATGTTGTTGTACATATGAAAAAAAACTTTTCAAGTGTTAATGACAAATTACGTCTGGTGTTTCAGGAAACAGTATTGATTAATTTCAGTGTCTGGTACTGCAAATCTATTTCAAACACAGACAACATCAAAAGTTATTTACAGATATGGATTAACTCAGTCTACAGAGATGGTGAAGGTTGAAGTTTGGAGGATCAACGTATTGATTCTGAAGTCATTCAACAAACACCATGGTGTGTTACTCCATACTGACAGTTCACTTTGAAGAAGTTTTGATATTATTTTAAAGTTCCAACGAAGAGTTTTCAATGTTGGAGCAGCACATGAAGAATTGGCAGCTTTGAGAACAAAAGGTGAATATTTTGTATGAAATTTTTATTAAAATGTATGATATTGACCAAATTAAGTGTGGTCAAAATGTCAGATAATGTATGAACGTTGCATGTTGTACATATGTCCTATATTCTGAACTGTGCCTGGGTCGACTCAATACCGTCAATAATACTGTGTGCTAATATTCAACGAAGTAATTTTGAGAAATACTTTATTCAACTTACAGAAAGTTAACAAGTGAAGCATAAATAACGATGAATTAAACATGAATTCACCCAAATATAGACCGAGTTTCTGTCCTGTCGCCAATTACTATTGATATACTGATAGTACGTAATGGCGAGGGACAGAGTTCACATGTACTTGTTTTCTGTATAAATTTTGAACGGCATATTTGTGCACATTTTACCTCAAGTATAAAGTGTTATTTGATTTCTTTAAGGTATGTATATGTGCCGTTCACTTACATTTAATGCCAGTCAAACTGCCATGCATATATTTCAACGTATTTTTAAACGTAAACAAGCCCATGACATTACATAGTTATCTACAAAAGAAATTACTGGCTTGTAAAATCAGATTTGTTTAACAACATATGTATTGTAAACTGGACACGGCTATTATAGACATAACATGGACTTTTAAAGTAAGTGGAATAATTTCCCACAGTTTAAGATTTACACAGAAAACAAGTACATGTGAACTCTGTCTCTCACCATTGCGTACCATCAGTATATCAATAGCAATTGGCGACGGGACAGAAACTCGTCTAACCAAAATATAATATTAAGAAATGAGGGGACCTACCGTTAATTTGTGTTCCTATCACCTATATGCTTAAAATTTTCCAGAAGAGTATGGTCTACCTTTTCAATACTTATGACTTCATTAGTTAAAAGTTGGGAAACTGCCATATACTGTTTTTCTACCTTAACTTTTACAACCCCAAACATACAGATTTCTTAGAGTTAATGTGGTAATTGATAAATTTACAAACAGTTGAGCTAAATCATGGCTTGGGGGGGACCAACGGTTAATTTAATAATCATACCATCTCTCAGTACACAGTGTAAAGGAAAACAGTCATTTACAATGTTTCAGACTTCCCTGAAGAACAAGTAAATCTTGTTTTATTTATATTCATCTGATAGAATGATATTTTTACAAAGGATAAACAGAGAACAAAATCTCGTCCCATTTCCTGTTACCCATTACCTATTTTGTGTGTGTGTGGTACATGTCCAGGTCCCTGATAAAGTGTTTGTGTTGGGTTGAGGGGGGGCATCTTTTTGTGAGAAATGGTGCTTGCCCTGGCACTTCAAAGGCCTGTGACGTCATGCATGCTGGTGATGTCACAATTCAGGATTGACATTGTGGTTAAGCTTTATAATTTTTCTATGGTCAAAATAATAAATAATTCTAAGCTGCATGACAGGTTCAGATCATAGTTAGTAGGTAAAAATCTAATACCCTTAGAACATTTGTTCATGGTGACCTTAAACTTCTGACAATAATTATATTGTGCTAACTTTAAGGTTACCTCTTAAAGGCCAGGAAGTTTCTAAGAAAATGGAGGGTGTACAAGCATGCTAATGCATCTTGTACCAATATTTTTAAAATTGAAATTTACTCACAGGTATCTACTACATAATAATTGTTATATTAAACCATCTGTAATGTATGCTACTTCATTGCAAAATCAACATATTTTCAGTCCGGGGTTTGAACCACAGACCTCAGAGGTGGCAGTTGAATGTGTTACCACTGTACCACCATGCTGTTAAATCTGCATGTATAATATGAAGTACACTACATTGTGACATCAACATGTGTGACATCACAGGCCTTTGAACTTTGTAAGTGTTAATTCTCACCAACACTTAGCTTTGCCCCCCCCACTCCTCTTGTGCCTCCTTCCCCTCAAAAATCACTAAAATCTTTGGCACAAAACAATCAAATGGAAAATAGATAATTGAAAGTTGAAGTGTCATTCATTGTCAGAGATGGATCAATAATAAGTAATACTCTGCTCTACCTATTTCCTATTTTCATGTTGGAAGTCAAAAACTGATAACATAGGCTAAATTTATCTTTTAATTTTAATTTTGACCTTGTTTAGAAGGGAGTATAATTAACAGTTGGTCCCCTCAGTAAAGTTCAACTGTTAATTATATTATCAGCTACCGTTTGTTTTTTCTATGCATAGCATTAAAATAGGTAATAAGTACATTTCATGTTTTTGGAAAAGGGAAGCAATGTGGGAAGATTCCTGGTTACCCATTTTGTAAAAGTAAGGCAAGCTGTTAAGTAGGAAGACAGTGTTTTCCAGATGAAAAATATAATATAGGTAATGAGAAAGTAAATTAACGGTAGGTCCCCTCATTTTAAGAGCCAAGTTATTGCTGAGTAGATTTCTTTACAAAAATGTAGAATTTATCTCAACCCACAACGGAAGTTTGGTACCACGTTTTGGCTGTCAAAATCTCGAACACAAACGTATTTACATTGGCAGTAGATGTATGTTGGATGTTTTTAAATGTTTTAAAGACCAATTATGTTTTACAGCTGAGCGGTAGCTCACATGCTAAACCTTATCTCCTTCACAATGCCCTACTATCCTTTTCTGATAAATGAACATTTTATTTACTGGTGGTGATTAATGGGTAGCAAAGAAGTATCTATAATATTAAAAATGTAAAAGATACAAATAAATCTGTCACAGCTTATTTGGCAGATAAATATGTACATCACATTGTCGTCAACTTTCAGGTCATTTTAAGTGCTGTTAAAGTATATTAGAGATAGAATAAAATACAAATTATAAGTTGGGTTCAAGGAAAACTAAGGGGCCATGGTGCCGCAGTGGTGACATACTCGCCTCCCACCACTGAGGTCTGCAGTTCAAACCTCAGACCCTATATGGGAAAGTTTGTAGTACACTACAGAATCTTGACCAGTTATGTATCCTAAAAACCACCCTTCATGAGTGTTGAAAGCGACATTAAAACCCAAATAAACAAATAAGCAAACTCATCTTCCACTTTCATGTTCTAATCACAAGACCAGCAAAACCACGATCCATCACTGGTAGTGTTGACATAACTTAAGAACAACAGGGGAGTAACTGAATTCATGTACATTCCAGATATGATAGAATGTTATACAAATAGAGAAAATACAATGCAATACTAAACTGGAAATTATATGACGTTCTTTTGAATGAGGAGGATTGTAAGTGACAGGCTTGATGCATTTTGGGAGGTCCTCAGTGGCCTAGTGGTTAGCAAGTTTGGCATCTAATCATAGTCTGTCGCCTCTGTGGGTTTCACAAGTGGCAATTCTGAGGACCTGTCCCAATATGACCCTGGCTGTTGAACGGGACGTAAAAACCCCAACTTTAACTTTGATGCATTTTGGAACAAATACTCAAATGGCTATCACTATGGAAGCCCATTAGTAACATAAATTGTGAGAAAAAAAATAGAAGTTTGTTTCCCATTTCTAAACTTTTGCTATCTTGTAATTATGGGATCACAAGTTTGTTTCCCGTTTCTCAATTTTTGCTATCTCGTAATTATGAGATCACAAGTTTGTTTCTCGTTTCTAACATTTCAGTGATCTATTTTTCTCTTCAAGCAATGATTTCTCTTTGAGGCATCTATTACGGACATAACCTGGTGGGGGACATCCCCCACTACGTACATACCATCCCCCATCGCTCGCACTCACTTCAGTGCTGAGGATGCCCCTCAACAAAACTGCTATCTCAAAATAATGAGATAGCAAAAAATAGAAACAGGAAACAAAATTGCTATCTCAAAATAACGAGTTTGTGAAAATTTAGAAATGGCAAACAAACTTGTGATCTCATAATAACGAGATAGCAAAAAAATAGAAACGGGAAACAAATATACTATCTCAAAATAATGAGATAGCAAAAAAATAGAAATGGGAAACAAATATACTATCTCAAATAATGAGATAGCAAAAAAAAAGAAATGGGAAACAAACTTCTTATCTCATAATAACGAGAGAGCAAAAAAATAGAAACGGGAAACAAACTTCTTATCTCATAATAACAAGATAGCAAAAAAATAGAAACGGGAAACAAACTTCTTATCTCATAATAATTTAGAAACGGGAAACAAAATTGCTATCTCATAATTACGAGATAGCGAAAAAATAGAAATGGGAAACAAATATGCGATCTCATAATAAAAAGATAGCGAAAATTTAGAAATGGGAAACAAACTTCTATTTTTTTCTCACAATTCATGTTACTAATGGGCTTCCATATATCACTGACAAAGTAACCAGTTTATATTAACAATGGAGCCTTATTTATGTATGGCTATGACATTTCTTTATAACAAAAGTCTGTAAAGGAATGGGACATGAGATCCAAACTTCAAACTCTGTGACATTTATAACTGGTAAATATTGAAATGTAACACATTATATACAAAATCAGCAATATGTGAAAAGGTTTGTTATCCCTTGGCTTGGGGCTTCTAAAATATTACCTTGCAACATTTTTCAAGCTTTATACTCTTTCAGTACTAACATGTAAATAAAACCTTCCCAAATACAATATTTTAATAGGTGGTGGACTTGACTTCTATATGACCTTGGAGCTGATGCCTGGTTGGTCTATCTCTGCCAGCAGTAAGTGTGTAACTTCTGCCAACCAAACATCACTCAGTACATCTGAACACTTCTGGCAAGGATGAACCACTTGCTTAGTCTTGGGTTTGAATCTAGAAACAGGTTTTGTCATCCCAATATGTAGTACAGTGTATTATATTTTTAATTAAGGCATAAAATCAATATTGATCTGAGATATAGTTCTAAATCATGCACATATTGTGACATAAGGTCTTAGTGCATTTCTTCATTGCATCTGTTTGTTGATCTGATGTTGACAGAAAGCTAAATGCTTTACAACATTGTTGTTGTAACAGGAGACATTGTCATTTTATTACTTCTCCATTGTATCTCTCTTGTAATAATTTATTTTTTTATGTTTTCGTGCACTTAAACTAGAGAGAAGTTTCTCTGATTATGGATGCACAAGTCTGCTGAAACCTAATTCCTCTACAACACAGGATGGCCAGGAGTGATCAGGAGTAGAGCAGTGATAAAACAGGTACTGTTAAGTGATTAATTATTAACATTAGTGTCAAGTATAATGTCAAAATGTGTATTGACTTAGATTTTTAGATGTCTTCTTAATCCCATCTGGATGGCAAGCATTTTAGCCAAGGAATCAGTATACTGTAAACATATTACTTTAATATTTTGGCCTCAATTTCAAATATAATCTTTAATTTAAATTCTCTTGACAATTTTACATTTGTCTTTCAACAAGCATTGCGGTGAAATAATCAATTATAATAAAACTGAGCTTACTGCTACCACATTTAATTTTACAATATATGTTCAAATAGGAAGCTTTGCCTATAAGTGAGGTGGTAGGAAAGTATGCTCACATTTTGAATGAGGTTGTCACCACAGATTTTTGTTTACTTTTGTGAAGCCCCTTGCTGTGATGATTGATGAGTTGATCCTTGTCCTCACATGGATCTCTGATTTCATTATATAAGTTATTTGGACACCAACACGCTGGGTGTCACATTGGGATGGCTTTGTCACCCACCATGCCCATCGTGCCAAACCTCCTTTCCAGACAGTCTCTCCAAAATGGCTTAACAAATTAAAACCAAACTTGACACATGAATATAACGTATTCCAAAGGTATCTCAAAGTGACCTTGAACTCAGTTTGTAAAGGATTTAAATTGAGTTTAAGTTTTTTTTCATCATACATTGTATGTAAAATGGCTAGACAGATTCTGTTCGACGTGGTCAGGAGATGGTGTGCCCTAGTTTAAGGTGATCTTAAACACCAATCTGAATAATAACTATACTGAGGTTAAGTTTTTCTATGTTTCTGCAGAGTATACTAAAAAAGCTTGACAGATTTTGTTCAAAGTTTTGTTTATTTAACTTGCCCCAGATAAGTACCCTTCACCAGTGTAACTTTTAACGGCCAATAATAACAAAATTTTATTTACTTTAAATTTGACTTTGTGGATAATATCTAAAATACTGTGTAATAGATTCTAAGCATATTTAAATTGTGGATGTGGCAAAGCTTGGACAGAACCTACTTGATAAGATGAGCCGTAGGTCCCTCACAGTTTGTAAACTAACATGGAGTCTTAGAAGAGAAAGGGGGTTGAGTCATTTACTGCTTGATAGCTAAACATGTCCACTCAGTATGTACACTATTTGGCTGATGCTCATGGGGGTTATACCGAGCCATTTGAAAATATAGTTTAAATTAGTCTTCATTTGGTTATTTGTAATGGTTTTCAAATATAATTGTACACCACTGCACGAAAGGAAACCTAATATAATGGTGTTTGTCTCCATCTGTTCTTCTAATAATACTTTCACAGTGATTAACCTCTATCTAAAGCAGAGATCCATAATTGTTAAGCCAGAGACATAGCAGGGGTTAACACCGCGGATAAAGACAAGACCAGAAAACTAGGCTAGGTATGCTTTTTGCAACCAGATAGGCCTTCTGCTTCTTTCTAAATAAAGATAAAGATTGGCTGAGAGTACATCACCAAACAGATCATTCCAAATCTTTGGGGCACACCACCCAGTTGACTTCTACAATAATTGTACACACTATGTCTTGCTTTAAGAAAAGGTTCAAAGTAATAAGGATAACTACTTAGTTGGAACTTATATACCAGTACATCAGTCTCAAAAACAGAACGATGCTTCATAGGCAAGCAATGAAGAGCAATAAAGTGGCATGAAGCTGGTGTGTGTTAATGTTATATGCTACAGAAGACTTTATGGTTAATATGACTATCAAAATTTTTATCTTTATGTAAGGCACCTGGCTGGGAAATGACTGCTTCATATTTGCGTAATTTTTGGATGTCTAATTGCTGTCATGAGCCAGACAACCATCCTGGTTTTGGTTAATCATGGAATAGGAAATTGTGATGAAAATCACTTTACTTGCAACATCACTAAATGTTTTTGACGCCCATGGTTAGCTAACATTTAAGATAGGTAACCATAAGTGGAAATATTTACCTATGTCACTCAATACAATACTTTTGCATAGTAAACTTCACTGAAAGTTGTAATTTAGAAAAAACAAAATGACTCACCATTGTTTTAAGCATTATTTAGAGATGCATATGTTCGTGTTGTTTACATATAAACTATTTCAACTTAAAATAAATTAAAATATAAGTACTGTGGCTAGTAGTGTTACGATTGAATGTAAATATGGAAAATGGGTCCCGAAAACAAAAATTTTGCGGAAAATTTGTTTGAATTAGTATACACCAAGCTGTAGTCAAGCTGTAAAACTTTGTGTGTGTACATGAACAATAATTTCAACTAAAATGTGGTTTATCTGATGATAAAACAGACGTTTTGGATATTATTTAGGTGTATATTGGCAAAATATTACAGAAGTTAATATTTTTAAACGTTTCTGTTCAATATTTTATACGTTTTGATGTAAAATATGTGACATTTCGGGAACCGGTTCTTGGAATTTGTCACCGGTTTTCATTGACTCTTTTATAAATCGAATAGAAACCAACTATCCGGTTTGCCGTCTTTATCACTAGTGGCTAGTCATTCATTATTGCACCTTAGAAAGCTTAAGTTAAAGCAGGTGAAAACGTCTAACAAGTCAGGCTTTTACCTAACAAAAAGTGTCGTAACAATCTGGCTTCCCACCTCTGGGGCCGTGGTTTGGTTCCCGGCATGACTTCAAGTGGGAAAGCTGGTAGTTACTTGCTGTTGGTCTGCAGTTTACAGTACAGAACCTTGACCAACTGTATGTACTGATTTCCTCTGCCCTTCCAGCTACCAATCATGATATGACCTGTACAGTGTTGAAAGCAATGTAAAACCCCCAGCTAAATAAATTTAAAATATACTTGTGATGTCATACTATTTTTAAAAGTGTACATTATTTTTAAGAATCTACACTTTTCTGTGGGTTCTTTTCACCAAAACTGTAGATTCTCAAAAAGAATCCACACTTGGATTTCATGGCCAAGTAAAAACTTTAAGAGGTATTAAACAGTAGTAAAATTAAATTAGATCTTCAACATCAGAAATGTATTCCTGATTAGTTTGATAATCTAAATTATTCCCTTCTTTACATGCAGTACTCACATTTTTTTTCACAGGTTTGTACCAATTCATTGTCAGAAATATCAAAAAATCTTGCGAAGTTTTATTGCTGGTGAAATTCTAGCATTTCAGCTGCAATATCTGCAAATGTTTTATCCCCTAAACAGCATGTCTACAGCATTGAAAGCTGTATCTTTATAAACTGACCTAGCTAAATTGTCTGTTAATGTAATCTGAGAAATAAATATATCATTTTCATCAGTATTTTAATCCATTTAACAATTTGTCAGTAAAATATAAATGAATGAAGACACCACACAGACATGTAAGTGGAGGGTGACTTTTCATGCCTGAATGGTTTTAAAGAATTACCATTTTTGAAAACAACACACCAATGAACATATGAAATACTATGATAACCCTTTACAGACATTGTGCAGGAATAGTTACCAAAATCATAACAGTATATGATATTAACAGAATCTGCCAAAACTATTATTTATTATTTTGTATTATATTTTTTTTATAATTTGGTGACTTGTTAGGATTTTCTTAGAATATATTGTAAAATATAGGACAAAATAGAAACTATTATGCATTATAATTTATACCCTCTGATGAGACTTAAAAATAACAGTCGCAGTAAAATTGATTAAGCTGAGCTAAGGATAAAAGATAGATTTATTATCCCCCAGATCTGATACACAGGAAGTAGTAAGTTTACTTCTAAAATCGTGTTAAAGGATAGGACATTTTACATTTAATCCTGGCTAAAAGTTGGAGGTTTTGCCTTTTGACAACTCTGCATTTTCGAAAATTTATATGCTATGTACAGATGTGTTAAAGATTTTAAGTAATATGATTTATTTTACCACTTTCAGAATGCCAAAATCAAGAGAAACGAGGAACTCTTTTTGCACAGGACTAGGAAGGGGGGGGGGTCTCAACTCCTTTTGCTGAAGAGTTGCATGTAGAGGGATTAAGATCAACACAGGAGCTTAATGGCACGGTGTGGTTAAAAGACTCAAAGCTCCATGGTCTCTATCCCCTCAAACACAGAATTTGCCTGTTACATGGCGATTGCAAGAAGCTTGGCTAAGGGGGTACAACCTAAAATACTGGACTCAGGGGAACAAAAAGAGCCAACAACTCAGTGGAAGATATGAGTACTTTTATGTCAACACTATTGGATTATCAGAGAATATTACTATTTACTATTATTATTATTACAATTATTACAACTGCATATTTGTCTTGTCATTATCACTGTTTGTAACTACACTTAGTAAGGATATTCAAATTTGTGCTTGGAAGGAATTTCATGGGAGTTGTGCGTTCAGCATTTCAATAGGGTTTTTTTGTAGAGCTTAAATTTATCGAAAAAGTATTTCAGTAATTACTTGTATGCAATCGCAATAAACATGAGGCCTGACTCGGATAATATGCACAAAATGCATTTCTCTGTGTTATTTTGCAAACACGCATTGTCTTCATTGTTATTTTGTCTTCTTATGACTAACCCTGGTGAAAGTGGGAGGTATTGCTTTTCGATGACTAGGTTTCATTTTAAAATTTTATATGCTTTATACACATATGATAAAGGCTATAAGTAGTATGATTTATTTTACCCTTTCCAGAATGCCTAGATCCAGACAGACAAGGGACTCCCTTCTGCACAGGGACAGGCAGGGGGGACAATCCCGTTTGCTGAGGAGTTTTTCAGTCAGCTCCATGAGGGAGGATATACCTCAACCCAGGAGGTGTTTCACTCCTATGTTGTATTGGTTAACAGAAAAGCGACCTTGGCCACGATCCCATCTAAGTCGGGATTTGCCTGATACATGGCCAGGGCCAAGGAAACATATAGGAGTCAAGAGTCTGGGTTGAGGGATTACAACCTGAACTTCCAGCAAATGTAAGCAGAAATAATCAATATACTAGATTCATTAGTGTCTAGCATTAGTCCAGACTGCAAGTTACTCACTATTACTATATTAACTACAATGTACTTGTTTTCCCCTGTCCAGTCTGCAAGTCTTAGGCTTGATTAGACCAATTAGCTTTACCTTAAACTTTGCTGTAAATATCAAAAAGTATCTCATAATCTAGTACTTTTATGATGCAGTTAGTGTTCAGAATTCTTAACATTGCACTTGGTATACAATCTCAACAATAAAGTTTCTTAATGCATTCCAAATTATTATAACTTCATATCATGTCTCCATTTCTTCTTTAGCCACCAAGCAAGGGCTACTCCAGAGCCCACGATGGAAGAGAAGAGGGCTTTTTAAAAATCCTGGGGAAGTCTCAATACACAGAGTATTCAGACAGAGTAAAGGGTCATGGAGCAGTGGCCAAAAGATCAATTGCTAAGAGTAAGTATCCTGATAATTAGTTTAATTCATTGTTTAAACTTTACAAGGAAATAAGTACTACCAGTCTAAGAAATAGAATTTTGAGGCAGGTGTGTCGAAATGAGTTAGTCGAAATGGACTTAGACTTTAAGACTTGGGTTTAAAACTTGAGCTATGCCAGTTGCCGTAGATTTTGGGCAGATTTCACAAAGTGGCAAATTCTAAGCTTCGGCCAAGTCTTGGGCTCAAAGTCTAGTCTAGTTGGGAGGTGGCTTAACTTTGAAAGCAAAGACTTAAATATGGCAGACTTAAATTTTTCTCAGTTTTCCTACACTTTACACACATTTTTATGAGATTGTACCTAAAGTAAGTTAAGCAAAACTGTGGCTTAGTGTAAGACCCTTTGTGAAACGGTCACCTGGTATTATCTGCATGAATATGTTTTTAGGTCATATTCAGGTGTATTTACCTCTTTTACTTTACGGATGCACTGATTCCTCCCTATTATGGGACTGTGTTCCCAAAGGATGAACTTGATGTAAGGGAAAGACAACATGAAGAAAACCACTACCCATGTGCCATTTATAAGCTAACACCACAGAGCTACCTGGATCCATACAAGTACCAGGGAAAAGAGATAAATCCAAGGGACAACCCTGGTGTATGGCTGAACCATAGCCGGCTGTCCCCAAATGCAAAAGTTGTTGCAGTGAGAGATGCTGGGGAGATCATTGGATGCAACAAAAGACATATCTGATGGGGAGGAAGTTTTGCAGGATTATGGAAGAAAACAGGGGGTAGCCAGACCATCATTTTTTAAAAACAATATACTGAATGAAGTGATATAGTTATATAAAGTGATATAGTGATATAAATATATAATAAATATATAACATAATAAAACATTAACAAAAATATTGTTACTTATTCTGTTTGAGAAACCTAAGTCTGACCTGTAAACCATATGCTTTTGGAATTTACATTGGGCCTGAGTGAACCTTACTAGACTAGTCAGATCATCTCATGGTCATATGAAGAGGGATATGGTAGGGATGGGAAGAGATCAAGAGAACACTTCCTTTTAAAGTGTCAGTAAATAAATGTAGCTCTGGTGAACACTAGTTGGCTTCAGAGAATATTTTCCTAATCTATTGACAAAAGTTAACTTAGCCAAAAAATAAACTGATCAACTTTTGTAAACCATTGAAACTCTCCCCAGTGGGCTAGTGGTTAGCATGTTTGTCATCTCATCACAGGCAGTCACTTCTCTTTGGGTTCAGCTCTGAAAAGTAGCATTGCTGAAGACTTCCAATATGATCCTAGCTGTTGAACGAGACCTAAACACCAACTTTAACCTTACTATGTTTGAAGTAAACCTCTGCATCAGTTTGTACCCAGCAAAAGAACATACTCAAAGGGGATATTGAACAGCAGCATATCACTGTGTATGGTACAGATGGCTGTCGGGAAAGTGTTACTGATCACTTTGATGCTGTATTTCACATTCATATGGTGAATCTTAAAATCTGCCTTTGCGCACAAAAGAGTACATTCATTATGTACCCACAAACCAATTTACTTGTGTACTTTTAACATGAATGTGAGATGCACCATCCTAGTGATCATAAAGAACATTTTTCTGACATTTGCCTGTACTGTACCCAGTGAAAAATTGTCTCCCTAAGCGTCCCAAAACTCAAGGAAGGCCAGATATGGCTAAATTAGCAGAAAATAAATGTAGCACTGGTGTAAACATACTTGTTTTAGTAATTATCCCATGCAATGCCAATAACGCACACAGATACGAGTTGTGAATATATTTTCATGCATGCACAGATAAAAGGCCCTCATATGAAATGGTGAAAACCTAAAATGTGTGCAGGACACATAAATATCCCCATCAAGCAGGTTCATTGTGTACCTACAAACTGATCTCCATGGGTACTTTCAACATGAATTTGAAACGCAGCATCCTAGGTGATCCTAGACTTATGCCACTTGCTTTATTGCAAGCCAGCAGTGTATCCCTGAACACAGCAAACCTGTGGAAACAATAATATACATAGAAGCTGAAGATTCCTGAAGTTATAAGCACTTTTAAGTTTAGCTATGCTCATTTAACCTTGAAGGAGAGGCCCAAGGTCAAATCTGACCACACCAGCAGATACCCAGTCCATGGTTTCCTATATGTTGGTATAATAATAAGCGAATTATAAGCACTTTTAATTTTAGCTATGCTCGTTTGATCTGGATGGAGAGGCCCAAGGTCAAATCTGAGCACACCAGAAGAATCCTAGCCAATGATTTCCTATAGGTTGGTTTTCCATCCCCAACCTCTGGGACCAATACTAAGGGAGTTATAAGCACTTTTAAGTTTGGCTATCCCTGTTTGACCTTGAAGGAGAGGCCCAGGGTCAAATCCGACCACACTAAAAGACTCCCAGCCCATGATTTCCTATAGGTTGGTTTACCATCCCAAACCTCTATAATAAACGAGTTATAAGCACTTTTTAGTTTGGCCATCCTCATTTGACCTTGAAGGAGGGGCTCAAGGTCAAATCTGACATCAGAAGATTCCTAGCCCATGATTTTTACATGTTGGTTTCATATTGCAAACCTCTAGGACCAATAATAATCGAGTTACAAGCACTTATGCAATAGTTTTCAAGTTACATCTGATTTACTCAACAAGGAGAATGTCAAAGTAGCTATTACTCCGCTATGCAGTGAGCTACGGGTCTGCACTTTTCCTATGTCCGAGCTGACCCAAAAGTAGCTGAATAACATATTAAAACAAAATCTGTAAATGCAATAGTTTTCAAGTTACAAGTCAAAGTTTTTAGGTTTTTCACTCCCCAGAGTACAATTTTGACTCCGGGGCTTAAAATAACTATTCGTCACTTGATTTTGACCCCGGGTCTACAAACAAGATAGGGTGGTGAGATGTCATAGCCAATAATTCATGCACTAAATATAAAATAAATCTGAAAAAAAACTGTGCGCTACAGCTTGAACACAAGTATTAGTCAAAATTAGTCAAAATTTTTGACGTTTTTGACTCCCCAGAGCATAATTTTGACTCCTGGGGTACCAAAACAATAGAGTGGCCAGATCTTTTTCACAAGCATGCCACTTGTGAATTTTAACAGAAATCCAGAAAGAAATGTGGCTTGTAGGCTGAACACAAGAAAATCCCTCTGCAGACGAGGACGATTATAGTGCATGATCCATAGTATCCCCGCTTTTCGGCGATACAATAAACATTTCCCTGAGAACCACCTTCACTGTATAGTTACATTCTGTCCGTCTGAATAAACAGAAACTGAGGAAAGGCTAATAATAAATATACCAGTGGTGAATACTAATTAGTATCAATGAATATTTTCCAATACAATGGGAATAATCTAGGGAGATACGAGTTTCGAATATAAATTTCGTGCATCCACAGGTTAAGGGGATTTATCTGAAATGGCAAACATGTAAAATCGGTCCTGGACACAGTAATATCCCCACTGAGCATGTTCTGTGTGTACACAGAAACTGATCTATGTCCGTATTTTTAACATGAAACTAAAATACAGTAGTGACCAATAACAACACTTCCCTGAGAGTCGCCTTCACAGTACACACATATATTATCCCTCTGAAAAACTGAAACTGGGGAAAGGCTAACAATGGTTTAAATTGAAGCAAATAAATATGCCTGTGATTTATACTAATTGGGTTTCAATAAATAGTTTTGAATCCAATGAGAATAACCCAGAGGGATAGGAGTTGTTAATTTATTTTTCATGCATGTACAGATTAAGGACCTTTATCCGAAATGTTGAAAACACAAAATCTTTTCTGGATACATAAACATGAAAGCTAAAGATTCTGCTATAGCTTAATCATACTTTAGGGTTGTCCCTTGGACTCCGTTTTTTCAATACCTTGTATTGATGTGCATTTTGACTGTTGTACATGTGTTATTTCAACTGGAATATCAATTGTTTTTAATATTAAAGGATTAAACACATATTTAACGGAAAGGCTGTCATTGTTTAAACGTGGCCTCTTTTTACTAAATTTCTCTGGATAGGTTTAACTGACATTTGTTTGCCCACTTTATTTGTGGATGGCTTCCCTCTTTCACTAGAAACAACAAGGACTATGCAGGCTGGGGAGATGGGTTTAAGAAAGTGATACATAATCTGAGATATTAGATTAAAAGAGAACAAGTTTCTATTGGTTATTTCTCACTTCTGTGGCTAATTGCTACTCATTCCTGTTAGCCAATGAAAAATCCAAGTAGGACTGGACCAAGAGGAATAAAAAGGCCAAACAACTCAGTGGAATACATGAGTACTTTATGTGAAAATGGTTGGATGATTACAGAATATTATTATTATTATTATTGTCAATATTAATAGAACTGTTACTGTTATTATACTTGTTACTATCAGAGCTTGTGAGTGCACTTGGAAAGGATAATTTAACTTTGTGTTTGGAAGGAAATTAACACTGATAGGTTAAGTTATGCATTCATTATTTCTACAGGGGCTAGTGGAAAATTTTAACTATTATCATAAATCCTGGGTGAATACTGGTATACATTGTACTTATGTAAACCATTCTGTATTGAACTTTATAGGGCTAATTTGTAAGTTTGTACATTGGATCTGATTTGAAGTCGCCAATGCTAGATACAGTGACTTTTTGCAAATTTGAATTCCCCTTTGTTGCATAAATAGTCTTTCTTGAAGAATTTTTAAGCCGATTTCCAGGTTTCTCTGTTCATTATAATTACAAATGATCCCAGAGTAGTTAACACCTCTGCATGGACTATTTTACCGGATACACAATTTGTAAATATACATTGGATGAAATTTTAATTCTCTAACAACTCCAATGTCTACATTGATGAACATGGATTTTTCGAATATACATTAATTCTCCACTATTAAGTTTATTTCTAACCCTTAACTGTTTCACTCCTGACCCCTACCCTTTGTGATGTGGTGTATTTCAAGGTACATTATAACCAGTCCCAACAGGAATTTTTTTTCATGATTAAAAGCAGGAAATTTTGTTAATAATATCATTTGTTTTCCCTTTTCAGAATGCCAAGATCACCGGAAACTATCCCTTTGACTGAAGAATTCATACAGCTGCTGCAGCCAGAGGGATTTCCCTCCACCAGTGATCTGTACCACAGTTATGTTGCTTCTCCCAACAGAAAAAACGTAACCTCTGCCATTCCCTCAAGTACAGGCTTTGCCCGTTTCTTGGCAAGGGTAGAGGCCCCTTATCGAACACAAGAGGCAGGACTTAGGGGCTGTAAGCTTAAATTCCATCATGTGTAAGTTCATTGAATCAAATAGTATATTGGATGTAGAAATGTCTAGATTTTAATCGATCCTGCTGTTTTGTCACTATGATACTATTACTAGTACTTTGCTATTCCGGCCATGTCTGTAACATTTAGCCTTAGGCACATATGTAAAATCGTTTTTATTATCAATGGGGCAGTAACACTTAAACTGTTTCCTGTGTGAGTTGTAGCAGTTTCTTTCATTTTGTAGTCCAGTCAATGACTTTCTGACAATGACTTTGGTCAACAGCTACAGCAGGTTGATCAGATTCAGCTAGCAAGCCTCAACCTTCCCATGAGCAAGGTTTCTGTGAATGGAGATGTCCATGCTGTGGCAAACAGAATAATAAGATAAGTAAGAATTAAGATATTTATCTGTCATATGCCATTGTCTTAGAGCTTAGTGAGACAGGTGAACATTGCTTGTGGCTTTTACTTCTAACTCCTACATAATGGTCATGACTGAATCTACAATATAAATGATCAAATACAAGCCCACATATCTTCTTTCTGTATCCTGATCATAAATATCTGCCATTTTATAGTTACACCCATGTTACCACGATAATGCATGTATAATTGTACAACAAAATTTGACATAAGATCAGTGAATCCATATATCAACCCAAAGGATCAGAATTTGTCATTGTACTTTTCAGATGAAGTGGTTTGCCGTCTCAAAGGCGAGGTAATGTTGCAATAAAAAATTGAGAAGGAACATAGAGACAGTGGTATAGATTTGGATCTATATGTACCACTGAGTCGGGGATACCATCTGGATTCAATGAAGGAAGGAATGGACACTAACATTGGAAGGTGGATCAGGAGGGATAAAGACTGTAATGCTGAGAAAGTCAGGTTTTACCAGGGACAGCATTTCAGGGGTGTGTACTGGGTGGCACTGGAGGACATTCTCCCAGGACATGAGGTCATTGAAGATCCAACTCATATTAAAGAAATTGTATTGAAACAATAAAAGTTAGAACTAGGTAATACAGAAAGTTATTCAAGAAACACTCTTGAAGGAGTGAGATAACCCTCATAGCTCTTGTGAGTGCCAGATTCTTGGTATCTTAGAACCTTTTCTTCCACTATGTATATTTAACTGAATATATTTCAACTATGTTTCTTGAATTGAATATATGCATAAATGACAGTGCACACTGTTTTGAATATGTATAAAGATAATGCACTTACCCAAGCAAGACTGGTAACTGGGGTTAGTAATTGTGATGGTATCCTATGTCATTGCATTCATGTAAACTGACCAACAGGTGAAAAAGTTTGGTGGACAAAAAACCTGATGTAAGATGCACCCATAGCAAAGACATTTAACACAGAACAATTTCATTTCAATTTGCAGGTAGTTATCTGAGTAAGTTTTAGGAGATATTACACAGGAAAATAGCTGGCCAGATCACTGCTGCAATTGAGACTCACAGGCATGACAGGGATCAGTGAGCAGAGTCAAACTTCATGCTAAAATGACCCTTTCTTGTTCTAGCCAGCATGATCACCACACCCTGGCCTTCATCTGATTGGCGAGGTAACATCTACACGTAGACAAGCAAACAAAGCTGAACATCTATGGACTGTAGTCTATGGACCAGACTTCACCTACAGCCATGCCTTTAGTACCTCTGCAGACTACAGCGGGTCAGCGCAAGAATATTAAATTCTTCTACTGAAGGGTTCAGATGCTTCTCACAGCATTGCTACTCTTGTGTAAGAATCTCCTCCAATTCACTGAGATAACTACAGGCAAATGGGACTAAAATTGTTTCTGTTAAATGTGTTGATGTAAGTGTATTTTACATAATGATTTTTCCCCCAAACTGTTTTCACATTTGGGTCAGTTTAAATACATGTGGTGCCAAGATTATGCTATTAGGACTGTGCCATCCAGAAATGTGTTGAAGCGCACACACTTTATTTCACAACAAGGAAGTTCCTACAAATACAAACTCACATTGTACAAATGAACACCAATTCAATAGCAAATTTTCATAGTGTTTATGAACATTACATCAGGGCTAAATTTTTCTCTTCGCCTAAAAAACATTGGGGGTCTCTTCTCCAGGGGGCTTTTTTCTCTCCGTAAATTCACTATTACTTGGGTAGTGGGTGTATCTTTGCTGTGACATATTTGAAATTTAAAGAACTGGGACACTAGGATTTTTGTTTAGGAATATTTGAGGTGGGGAATCAAGGTTGAAGAAAATGGCTGGCCAGGTGACTAGCTGCAGGTCATGTGGTTCAATTTTTCTTTATCAAATTTGCATGCATTTTACCTAAATATATTTTTTACTAAATAGTTTTACTTTACCATACTGATTCAAGACAATTTAAGATTCTTTCCACAGTTCAACAAAGCTCTGGTGCTAAAACAGCCACTGGATAAAAATTTTGTACACAGAAATAGTCTCCTCAAGGCACACAGGTCCAAGTTTAAGTAAATGTGAAGTTGTATTGACCTCAGGGCCCATGATGAAGACCTTCCTGTTACAATTTTAGCTGATTTATGGTTCTTAACACAGTTTGGCAGAGCTCTGGCGGCAAAACGACCAAAGGACAAAAATTTTACACACATACACAGGTCAAACAATAAGTCACACAAAGCTCAGGGCACATGAGGAAACACTTCCTGTTACGACTTTTGTCGACTTAAACTTCTTATCACAGTTTGTAAGTGCTCTGGAAGTGAAACGGCCAGCTGAGAAAAATTGTATACACATACATAAGTTCCTCAATGCAGACACAGGTCCAACAGTGAGTAAAAACAAAGACACACGACACGTCCCATGAGAAAGCAATTCCTGTTTCAATTTTAGTTGATTTAAGGTTCTAAAATGCTTAGAGGTCCAACAATGAGTAAATACAAAGTCACACGCAGCTCAAGGCCCATGAGAAAGTACTTCTTGTTATAATTTTGCCAATTTAAGCTTCTTAACACAATTTGGGAGTTCTCTGGCAGTGAAATGGCACACAGACAAAACTTTCATACACATACATAAGTTCATCAATGCAGACATGAGTCCAACATTGAATAAATACAAAGTCACACGCAGCTCAGGGCCCATGATAAAGTACTTCCTGTCATGATATTAGCTAATTTAAGCTTCTAACCACATATTAGAAGTGATGTGGAAGTGTAACGGCCAACAGACAAAACTTTATTACATGGATAGGTTCCACAATGCAGACACAGTCAAACAATGAACAAATACAAAATCCCACACGACTCATGGCTAATGAGAAAGCAGTTCCTGTTATAATTTCAGCCTATTTAAGGTTCTTAACACACCTTCGGGCGAGCTCTGGTGGTGAAACGGCCTACAGACAAAAACTTTATACACATACATTAGCTCCACAATGCAGAAAAAGGTGAAACAATGAGGAAATACAAAGTTATTCAGAGATCAGGGCACATGAGGAAACATTTCCTGTTAAGATATTTTTGCAAAATTAAGCTTCTTAACACAGTTTTCAAGTGCTCTGGCAGAGAAACGGCCAACAGACAAAAATTTTATACACATAAAAATGCTTCTGAATACAGACACAGGTCCAACAATGAGTAAAATCAAAATCACGTATGGCTCAGGGCCCATGAAAAAGCACTCCCTGTTATGCTTTTCGCCAGTTTAAGGTTCTTAAGACAGATTAGGAAAGCTCTGGGAGTGAAACGGCTGAAAAAATTTTATACACATGCATAAATTCCTCAATGCAGACACAGGTCAAACATTGAGTAAATACAAAGTCATACACAGCTCAGGGCCCATGACATAGTACTTCCTGTTACAATTTAAACTGATACCATATTTTGGAAGTGCTCTGGAAGCGAAATGACCAACCAACAAAAATTTTATACACATACATAACTTCCTCAATGCAGACACAGATCCAACAAAGGGTAAATACATAAAAAATACATAAATAAGTCACACATGACTCATGGCCCATGAGAAAGCACTTCCTGTTATGATTTTTGCCAATTTAAGGTTCTAAACACAGTTTGTGAGAGATCTGATGGATCACACATACATACACTCCAAAATGCTTACACAGGTTCACACAGTAAGTAAAAACAAAGTGACACATGACTCAGGGCCCATGTAAAAGCAGTTCCTGTTATGATTTTTAGCCGATTTCAGGTTACTACCATATATTGGGAGTTCTCTAGAAGTGAAACAGCCAACAGACAAAATTTTTATAGACACACATAAGTTCCGCAATGTAGACACATATCCAAAAATTAGTAAATACAGAGTCACACATGACTCATAGCACATGAGAAGGAGTTTCCTGTTACATTTTTTTTGCCAATTTAAGGTTCTTCAGGTTCTCAACACAGTTTTGGAGTGCTCTGGTGGCAAAGCGTCCACATGTTAAAAAATTTTACATACATACCGGGGTTGCCTAGTCACAGTGGCTGTTGTGTGGATGGACAATTTCTCTGAAATGTCTTGATGAAGCCACTACTGAAAAGAAAAAAAATTCAAAAACAATTAGGGTCATAAATTGCACACATTTCATCCTTTAAACTAGTTCAAAGGGAATGACTACCACCTGAACTGCCCAACCCCAACCCAAGACCCATCTCTCTTACTGGCAGAAACAGTCATAAAAAAGTTCTAAGTTGAAACACATGAGATCTGGTCAAGAAATGATTTTGAATGTTCACTCTTCCAGCACAAAACTGGCTGTTGAATGTGTTTAAAAACTTGAGTGATTGCTCAGGGGACGTGCATAATAAATTTTGGAAAACAAGTAATAATATCCTAGGAAAACTTTGGTTGACACATTGATGCAGGCCAGTAAACCTTTGTTAAAAATGATGCTTGAATAACTGCTAGCGGAAGGATTGCAGAATTTCCCTCCTGGAAGGAATATCAGTAAATTAATTTTCTTCCATAATATAATTCCTGATTGAATTGAAAGGAGAGAGGTGGACAGGTTGGTAGTTAGATCGATAGACAGGTAGACAGGGACAATTAGTATGCATACAGAAAAAATATATATGTAAGTAGACAGAGAGGCAGTAAGACAGATTGACAGGTCAGCGGGTTGGCAGGTCTGCAATTCAACGGTTGAATGACCCATCGACCTGCACCACCCTACGACCTATCTACCTGTGGACTTGTCTTACTGCCCGTCTATCTACCTATATATATGTTTATTGTCATATATAATGATCCTTATTGATAGAACTTCTTTCATATATTTACCAGGGAGAATTCTGCAATTTAGCCATGCTAGAAAATAACAAATATTTGTTATTTTCCCCTCAGTTGCTTTCCAACGTTATATGTGAATACATTGTATATATATTTTCATATCCTGAAAGTCTGCTTTGCATGAACATTTGTATTGATCTAAGACAGGTTTGTGTCCAACTGACCCCTGTTACCTTCACCTGAGCTGGTAAGAATGTTCTGACTTGGGGGAATCCAAACTACTTTCTGATGTGAGGACTACCCTGGCACAGACTGGCTCCCAGCAGACTCTTTGTATCTTTTGTGGAATGATGGACCTTTGGGTCCTGTTCTTCTTATACTTTTTATCAACTATTATGATCTTTCCACGGATCCAATTGTTATGACCTTTAATTGACCTTTTTCTTGAATCTGCGTTATTATCTGTAGGTGCGAATTGTTTTATTAAATCTGATATTGCTTGATCTTTGACCCAGTTGATTGTTAACTAATTTGAACTTTTAATTTGATCTTTATCTATATTCAAATTTTAATGCGACCTTGAGGCTAATTATGCTGGTTATAAAATGTCGCCTTCGAGATTACTGTTTTTATATCCATTTCTAATGTCTACTCGTATATATATTTATCATATCATAATGTTCTAACAAAGTTTTAGTAGCTATATTTAATCTTGTGTAATAAATTACATGATCCCTGCTGTTTTGTTGGGGCCGGGAATATTTGATAAAAGCAGCATGGTCGTGCTTAGTAAATTTTGGGAAACGGGGAATAATGTCCAAGGAATAATCTGGCTGAAACTTTTTGTTAAAAAATGATGCTTCAATAATGCCTAGCTTAACAAGAGACTTTAATTATCAGGTAAAATTCGAAATTTTGCTTGTTCAAGCATGTTCTGAATGCCAGCAAAAGTTGTTCTGTGCAACTCTGGGATATTAAACACGTCAGAAGGTTTCTTACTCATGATGCTCCTATATTTGTGGTTAATGCTCTTGTTAGTAGTCAGCTGGAATACTGCAACTTTTCAGGAGTATCTCCAAGTTTAATCTACGTAAATAACAGTGCATCCAAAACAGTGCACCTAGAATAGTATCAAACACTTGTAGGTACTCCAGTATAACTCTTGGTGCCATATTCTCAAAAAAGGATCAAGCTTAAGTTAAGCCAAAAATCAGCTTTAGTTTACAGTTGTTTATGCAAAATTTGAGCAAATTTTTGGCTCATGTTGAGCTTGATCCTTTTGTGAATATGGCCCCTGTGCTGAAGATATTTCATAGGCTCCTTCTTGAATATTGCAAAGTTTTTAAAGCAGCAACACTTGTTTAAAAGTTTCTTCACACTGATTTTTCGAAGTACTTTGCTGCTTTGCTTCTTTCTGGAGTAATTATACCAGGCGCAGTCAGAGTGATGATTTTCTTGTCATTCCAAAGTGCTACCCTTTTAATCATAAGTCTGTGAAACATTTTGGTTATAGTTTTGCTTTAGATGCCCCACTGTTTGGAATGTTGTTCTTATTCTAACACCTCTTTCAGAAAGTAGATTAAAACCCACCTCTACACCAAGGCATACCCATCCGTGTCTTGATCATCACCTGACATTCTCTTGTGCTTGACTTCTTTTCTGTCCCTGGATACTGAAAGTGTTGCTGCTTAGAGTCCCCTTTGCATTGGGGAGATTGCGCACTATAAAATTGCAATTATAATTATAATTAAGTATCATTTCGACCAACAGCTTCATACCAACACAATGATGACATTATATCACTCTTTTTTCAGGATTCTAACGACCCTGTATTGACAAATATGCTATTTTATTGGTGGAAAAAATAGTAAAAAATACGATTTCTCAACATTTTGTAACCTCTTATGAATGTGCCAATTAACGCAGTATACAATTACAGTTACCGCAGCCTGGTCCTCACCTATCTCTATGTACTCTCCAGGACTAGGAGCTCTCCCTAGGTCGCATCTCACTGTTACCTACACCTGTAGAGCGTCCTCACCTCCATCTTATGGTATTGAGGGTTTGGCCCCTCTCTCCACATGGTCATTTCTTGGGTATGGATTTACACAGTTGCTCGCAAGTCTCTGCACAAGTTGCCTCTCTTATAGCTGTGAACTTCCAGTATAAGTCCATTTGTTATATTTTCAATTCTTTTAGATTCTATGTTTTGTTGTAGCTTTCATTTTCTGCCTCAATAAGTTGTATTGTTTTCATTGCTGACTAACTGAAAATAAATTATCTTCTGAATGTGCCAAAAACAGCTGATAAATTACTCATACCCAGAAAGACCGCTTAGGTCCACCGCCTTCCTGACCCTACTCATAATTTCTGGAGATATTCCTTCTTTGTGTAATCTGTGTCCGCGCCCTGGTTCTGCTACAAATATTGGTGGCTAAACAATACAAAAACTGATTCACTTGGTTATTGTGAGATCTGGGTCACCTTTCATGTTACCCATCAAACATTCAATTAAAGGCTAATCATCTAGAAGATAAAATTAACATTTTCAGTTTGGCAAATATAACTCAGTTTTTCATAAGAATGAAAAATATTTAGATATTTGTGAAAATATCAGTTGTTCCTCAAATTTATGTTTATGGCAGCGAAAATATGATTCAGCTAAAATCCTGGGACTGGTAAAACAGTGGATAGTCCAATGAATGAATCAAGTAGCTAGTTTTGTTGAAAATGGTGTCATATTATTTCTCTTACTGAGAATGATTATTTCAACTGGCCATGCTTAAAGGAATGCCTTACTTAGACACAAAACTGCTCAAAGTTTTCTCCAAGTTAGGTTTATCCATTACACACCAGGAGGCTTGAAATTCCCGGTTAAGTTTTCATCTCTGTTATGTTGTAATAAATATACATAAAATTAGACTATTAATATAGTAATAGAACTAATATTTCCTACTGTGTGTATTACTCCACTTCCATATCACTTGGCACTTTTATACCAATTCTGTAAAGCACTGACCCTGCAAGCTTCATCATTTCTGTCATATCAATCGACACTACATAACTCCAAATTGATGGCATCATGTTCATGCCCTAACTGCCTATAAATTGGTATTACGATACCCCATGTCTGGTAATGCAATATCAAGAATGAGTCAGAAATAAAGTACATGTACAATAATTTACTCCTTTATAATTTTTGTTATAGGCCAATGTCTGGACGTATTGCATTGATTAATATCATGTTAGATAACATAGATAAGATTAGATTACACTGTATAACATTCAAGGTCATTAATTGTGAGACTGCTGACGACACTGCCAGAATGTTCTAAACAATGCTTAAACTGGAGAAAATATCAACCTGAGATACTGAGACCTTGTGGGGAAAGAATATGAAAAACCTGCTAAGCTGAATAGTGCAGTACCCTGTGTTATTGGCCATCCATGAATGGGAAGTGAAGCCATTTTAGAAATGACCTAAAATGGCTCTTGTGATTAACAAAAAAACTCCTGATAACTGTAAAGCCCTACTGGTATCAGCTTAGCAAAAAGCATAATGTAATGATGTTGAAGTATGTCTGCTCCTTCCATTCTGTCCATACATCTGGCCAGGCATTAATAGGTCACATCTAACTTTACAAGAAAGGCTTTAATCAGTATATTTGATGGGTCTGGATAACCAAAGATAATCTACTCACAGAAATGTGACAGTTATTATTGTAGAGAGCCTGATATCCGCTTGTGGGTGAAGAAAAAGAAAAGAACTGACCAATGACAGTGATAAATTGGATGACTTGGATGATTTTCCACTTTGTTCACACTGAATTGTTTGCTGCACTTAAACTAGGTGTGAGATGAAAATATTAGTTTTATATAGCCTATAATCAAGTATTAATCAACTATCACAATCAAATATCCAAGTTAATATGGGTGAATTATACAAAAAAATTATATATTTTTATTTATCTTGAACATGTATTATAACAGTGAAAATACATTAGTTTTACATACTGAAAAACTTTTTCATAAAAACATTTAACATAGACTTTTACACACATTTTCAAAAGATTAACTAAATCACAAACTATATTATAAAAACCTTATTAGCATCAAATATGTATAAACAGGAAATTTAAAACATGGTTCTAGTAAATTTTCACGCTATATTAAAGACTTTTATCTAGTATTTGCACTTGTTCACAGAACAAGTTTCGTTTAGACTCACTTCAGCTTGATACATAAACAATGAGTTTGTATGAAGTTTCCATCACACATCATTTTCATTATAATAATGATTTTACATGTTTTGCCGACAAGGATGATAAATGAATACAACATGCTCAGATGCCCACTTTGATTATTAGCAATACAACTGAAATGTAAAATAGTGCATAAAGATAATCTACCAAACTGGATAATTAATGCAGAATGATTTTATCCTTTGCTTAAAACACAAATACAAGAATCCATGTGCAATAGATACAAGCCAGGTTGAGTAAATAATTATGTATATTATATAAAAATTCAATCCTTTGCCCTTATCATGTACTATGTAAGTGAGATTCCAAATCACCTAATTCCATTACTGTATATGAAACCCCAAAAAATAAATATTGAACAAATAATTGAATATATCATGGTTTTCAAACAATATGATCAAGTTTAGTCAGAGAATACTCTGACATCATACTGTGTATGGAAACTAGACATTTGCCACTGATTCCTAGTAGGTAACACGTTGGAGCAGGAACACAGACAACGTGGGTTCAAACCCAGGTACAGGCAGATACATAGTGGCTTGGATGACTACTTAAATTGTGGTCCTCTGCCATTGGGTCCTATCTCCAGCGGCAGGCTAAAGAACTTCAAGGATGTTGATAAATGGTCATCCTTGAACCCCTGTCTATTAGTCAGGGATATGTCAGTAACTTGAGAATTAGGCTTTAGATGAACTCTAATTATTAAAACAGTTGTAAATCAGGTAATTTTGGTCAGTTATACTAGTTCTTGTTTGGACCATTTTAAATTTTCCACAATGTTTAGTAACTCATCCAACACTTTGTGAAAAACCTGGCAACATACAATACACAGAAATACACACAAATCAACGTTCCAACTAAATTAAAAAAGACTGAAAACTTTTATTCCATGAGCAATGGATATTTGTTGTTTTGTTATAGCACATTTTAAAAATTAGTTAAGATGAGAATCTGAACAGTTTGAATGATTACAAACTGTACCATACAATAAACGTTGTGAGGATAAATACAATCTAGCAGTGAAAAAACTCAATGCACATGTTGATCTCATTACTTTACCAATTCAAATGTATACATTTTCTAAAAGTGTAGTTTTGTCATTTCTACTTTCAATGGTAGAATCCTTTCATTACAAGATTCTACAGAGGTAATAATACCATGGCTTGTTTGTTTCAGCTTCCTGTTGTGGTGGCATATCGCCAGTTGAACTTTGTTCAATATTCTGGTCATTTTCTTCTAACCTGTGACAAATATAGAAATGATCAAGCCATCACATAGAAGACTGTTTGCCTCAATGACTAGTTATTTTCTGCCTGAATTTAGTCTAAGCTACCTTAATTTGTTGAAGCTGAAACTAAAATAAAAACAGAGAAGGGTACAGTCTAGTACTGGGAGAAGACCTTGCACATACTGGTTTCGCCTTTGTGTAATAAACATGTAATATTGATACACTTATCTCGTGTAACTTTACTCTTTTTGAGTGAACAATTACTATACAATATTCTTATTCTTAAACTTACTCTGATGTTATATGGAAAATATTTCCATAAAAGGAAAAATATTTTTGACATTCCTTGCAAAATTTAAATTTGTGAGTGAAAAAAAGAAGAAAAATAACATTTTTTGTTGTATTTTTGGGAAGAAAGATTCTTCAAGATTTTTTGTATTTTTCTGTAGCTTTCCTCTGATTTAAGAAGTTTTTTAACAGAACTCTGCAAACATTTTTATTGTATCTCTAATATACTACTTAAATCTGTACATGTATTCAATACTGAAAATTAAACACTGAGCAACGTGTTGCTGCAAGTTGGAGTATCAAGTAAAAAATTCTACAATAATAACTATTTACTTTTCAGACCCTGTTTGTGGCTGCTGAGGCTGTGGTCTACCCTCCTGTGATGGATCCTCTGATGTAGGTTGTATGTCTGTACGTTGAGACTCTAGAAGTTTAAAAAAACCAAAATATAATAACTACAGAAGAAAATATTACTGGAATTTTAAAACGGATGACCAAAGGGTAAGCTATATTTAATGTAACAGTACATTGCTTAGCTATATTATAATACAGAAAATAATTTTGTAATAAAACAAATATATCTTAAAATGAGGATGCGTGTGACTTTACAGTATTTGGGGTAATAGGTATGTCTCAGAAATGGTAGTGATTTGGAGCGACTTTTCACTGCTTCAAGTACCAAAAAAAGTGCTGGTACTCCATACACAAGTAAAGTTTTGGGAAAATTACAAAAAGGGAATTGACATATTCCAGTGTTTTTTGATGGTTTGATACTATCGATTTGCTGAATATTAAACCCACAAAGTCCAAAGGAAGCTGGTTTAATACAATCAATCGATAGTTTAAAATTGACACAAAGAACGAGAATTTGTCATTTATTCCTTTTCTAAAAATAGCTACAATAATATTGTGATACAAATAGGGCATAAATCTCACTTAAAAGCAAAAACAAATTCAAGGTTATTTTGGCTGTCTCATCAAACATGGTGGGTGTGTAGTTCCAATGTAAAATTTTCTGTTAAAATGTCTGATTTTCAATAGGTATTTCTATTTGTTGAAAAATATTCTATGACCTCATTAATATTTATGAGTTGAATTTTCATTCTACTGACCTGTAATCCTGAAAATATGGGGCACAATTTTTTTGGACAAAATACCGATTTAAATTTAATTTGCAAATATATTCAGATTTAACTGGTAAATACAGGATCAGTAATTTGCATGGTGTTAAAGTCTCGAAGGAGATAGGAAAACATATATTTGAAAATATAGAGGGAGTTGTGACAAATGCAGATAAAAGCACCACCCAGCATGCTCTGCTATATGTAATACATGGCTTTTTATCTCCCTCTGTTAAACAATCGCTCTCTCTACACACAATTGGCAAGAAGGGCAAAATGACATCACTTTTGTGAGAGTCTCACACACCAGCAAGCAGTGAATGAATACTGTTACTCAGATTCTAATGCAATAGTTACATAATAAAAGGTTACATATCTCATCTCATTTTATAAATTGCAATGCTTTGATCAGATTTTAAACATTTCTACATTCTATGTAAAAAATAGTTTATAAAGCTATGCTGAATATAAGTTAAGCTTCGTCAGGAAAGGTGCACTGTTTTGAGAAATAAATGGATAGCAGTTGTAATATAAGAGAAAGGGTATTGAAAACGAAAACAATCTCTTTACTTTCTTATGACTATTTTAGTCCTGACTCTTTCAATAAAGTTCCAGAACTAGTAAGTTCTATGTCTCAGAAAGGGTTACAGTCATAAATAAGCAACTAATTATTTATTAAAGGCAAATTATCATATTTAGGTGTCTATGAAAACAAATTTCACATATTGTTGTTCAGATGTGAACAAGATTTGGTATTGTTTGACCTCTCTACTGACTTTGATACTATTGACCATTCACCCGTCTCAACAGTCTATAGACAAGGTCTGGAATTGTTGGCTCTGTTATCAAGTGGTTTATTTCATATATACTGTTCATTATCAGTCCACAAAAATTGGTCCTGTTTTAAAATACAAACTGAACCATACGTCTTGTTAACTAGTTACGCAAAGGTATTAATTTTTTTCATTGTCAACTTATATTCCTTTTTCTCATAAGAATGCCTCTTCAGTCTTTGAAAAGGTGAATATTTGCCTAAATAATCCTGAAGAGTGGATATCAACCAAGGCACTTAAGTTGAATATTGATAAGACTAAGATTATAGCTGCTGGCTCTGAAGGGCAGAAGAAAAGTTTGAAAACATGTTTCTCTTTTAACATTTTGGTTGTCTCGTCTATGTGTTCTCTAATGTAGATTCATTGAGTGTGATTTGATTTTTTCTTGTCTTAACATGTTCAAAGTGTGTTATTGAAGTTGTTTTGTGCAACATCAGGGACATCATAGCATGTTAGTTTGTAACTCATAATGATTTTATATTCGTGTATAATGCTGTTGTCAGTAGTTTGTTGGATAACTCTACTTCACTTCTTAGGAGACTCTCTGAGCTCAATCTGCAGATATTGCAATTTATTATCCACCATGTGCTGTATTCAGCTAATATTCAGTGATATACAGATCAGGGGATATTTTTGTATACAACAGCGCCCCTGTACCATGGATAATTAGCAGTAACTAGAGCTGGTTTTCATTTAAGATTTCAGAATCTATATAATGTACAAATATGTATGTAGTGGCCTAATTGTATCCGAGTTTAACTTGTCTCACTTTTTGTTAGGGAATGACTTAAGCACAAAATTAGTTTCTGTTTTATACATTTTCAGTTTTTGTTTACAAAGAAGAACACTGTTACACACAGCTATAATAATCTTTCTCTTTTCAGTTCTACATCAAAATTAACCAAAAAAATTTTACATCCATTTTATTTATGTGACATATGAAATTATTCAAGTTCGAAGATATTTTTCCACAAATTCTATCTCTTATGAAGCACATCCATAAAATTATTTTGATATTAAGTTCTCTGTTCTTGATAAATTTAAAGACACTCATTTTTGACAAAAAAGAAATATTGAGTTGAAGTTCTTTCTTTGCAGACCACAGTACATACTTTCTCGACAACAGGAGAATAAAGTTTGATGTCAAAAACATTTCATCCATGACACAGTGGCCAATTTATTTTCATCTCATTTGTCAATGTAACTGTTATGTCTAGCTTACTTTTTATCCATTCCTTTATTTCATTCCAAAATTATTGCACTGGATTACATTCAGAAAATGGATCGTAGGTTGTTGGCTCTGCTTGCTCATAAAGGTTACACATACTATTATTGGAAACTTTGACTCTAGGCAAATATTGATTTGTAGGAATAATATCAAAAAGTATTTTATATGGCATGCTAATAATTTCCATAATCCAGTACATATGGAAGATAGATTTATGCATGGTTTTCCAAAATACAGATTTATTTTCTCCTTCAGCTAGAAACATCCAGAAATTTTGACAGTGGCTAAGTCACTTGTTTTGAATTTCAAAAACTATCATAAAATTCTCTAAATCCCCTACATTCTCTACATCCTCTATTTTTAGTTTCTCGGGACCATTTGGCATGACTTGTGATATTACTGCACCTAGCTGTTTTGAATTGTCAAATATATTTTTGACATCCTTCTTACCAATGTACTTCTTGCCCTTTTGGGTTATTTTTCTTTCAGTGGGTATATAGTATTCACTTGCTACATTGGGCAAAAAACTTGTGGTAGGAATTCCCCATATTTGTGACATATTTTACCTAAGTGGCATTTGTATGCATTCTTGCCTTAGTAATAACCTTTACTTTGTCAATATTTTGGTGCTGACCATCCTCCACAAGATTCTATCTTTTTGTTTGAAAAAGACACATTTTGCCATGGTAGCTCTCAATGTAAATCCTACCAGGTGCTGGATCACTGCCTTCAAGTTCTTCAAATGCTTTTAGTTCAACAAGACAGCTCAATATATCCATAGGCATAACTCCATTTGAACTTTCTTTCAATTCAGCCTTTTCAATCCAAATGGCATTATCCAATTTGGGAATCAAAGAATTCACCGATAAACTATGGCAATTCTTTTGGAGTCACAGTTTATTGATTCTTCGATCATAAGCAGAGTCCTTTCTGTGCTTCCTGATTTTGGATGGTTTAAATGACCTGCCCTTGTCTATACTTTTACGTGCTCATTGAATATGTGACCTTTTTATTGCACTGTCTACAGACAGTCTTTTTAAAGTAACATTCTGACTGCTCATAGCTTTTACTAAGTCTTTTGTAAAATGGCTGTTTCTGAGAAGATGCTTTCTTTGCTGAGTGAGACAGTTCATCGAGTACACAATTGAAGCCTGTGTATTGAGTTTTTATGCATCCTTATTTGCAGTTACAACTGAATAGCCATTGACAAGACCTTTGAAATGGTTAGGCCAGATTGTTAAAACGGTTTAATCTGTATGTGTTCTGATTTTAAGCCACAAACTAGCCTACTCTCAAAAAATATTCATGAAATTCACTGAAGTTGCAAATGTGTGGACAATTTCCTGATTCCTACTATGAAATCTCCAATACTTTCACCTTCATTTTTATTATGTGTAAAAAATCTAAAATGATTGGCTATCTTTAATGCTTTAGGGTTCAAATGATCCTTAAGTTTTTTACAATGTCAATGTAACTTTGTTCTCCAGGTTTTGCTGGTGCATGCAAACTTTCCAGTAATGGAGAATTCTTTGGTATTGCTGGTACTTTTTTCATTTGATATTTTTTGAATGTGAGGTATAGGTCAACTGCTTCCACATAAGAATCCCAATCTTCAAGTCCATGGTCATTTCAGTTTATTTTAACCAATGGTAACCATGTTATGTACTGTTTACTTCCCCCATACACCTATAAAGTATTGCTCTTATACATAAGAGGCAAATGCTAAATTAAATCATTTTAAAACTAAGTCTATTTTACAGTAAATTTATACATATGAGTGTCATTAATTTCTTAATTCAATAATTTATAAATCTTAAGAGTTTTATGAGTTTATCCGTATAAATTTCAGCAAATTATAAGACTGAGTTTTTGTGTGAAAATGAAAGACAAAGTATACATATAAAATTTTCGTTGCCAATGTTGTATACTCCAAGGTTATACAAGAACTGAGGTAATCAGATTTGAAGCAGTAACTATAAACATTTTACAGCATTTTAACTGTCGCTTCTATGGTTATTTCCCACACACCTGACTGATGTATTTCTGGATATTATAACTAGTCTCTCACAACCTTCATTGTATGACAGATTAATTTAAGTAATAATATATACATTACACGGAAGTTTTCAGACTATATCCGAAATAGTGCTGCCAGAATTGTATTAAATCTTCTAGACCAGTATAACTCCTGCTCTAAAGAAACTGTATTGAACATATTCAACCTCACTCACTGTTGAAAACAACCACACTTGTTTTCAGGCTTCTTTCCAATTCTTTTGCTTTATGTCTTTCTTCTTACAGTACTTTTTAGGGGCCACGGTGGCAGAGTGGTAACACTCTCGCCTCCCACCTCTGCGGCCGGGGATCGATCCCCGTCATGGTCGTAAGTGGGAAAGCTGGTAGTTGCTTGCCGTTGGTCGGCAGTTTACAGTACACAACCCTAGCGAACTCTATGTACTGGTTTCCTCTGCCCTTCCAACTACCCGTCGTGATATGACCTGTACAGTGTTGAAAGCGACGTTAAACCCCAAATAAATAAATCTTACAGTACTTCTTGTCGTACCAAGTGCAAACATAGTATTGTTAATTCCTTTGATGTACCAAAGTTTCAAACATCTACTCAAAAGTGTCACAGTTTGGTAATAGTTTTGGTTTTAATGCTTCTACTGCTTAGAATGCTCTTCCTAATGAGATCTGTGACCCTTTCAGAAAGAAGCTTAAATCCTACCTGTTGTACACCAATGCCTACCCACCCCAGTCTAAATATTTGCATCACAAGTTTTGAGGTCATTGACCAGTTTAATATCCATGGAAACTGAAACTAATCAACTGCTTTTGTGCTGTTTTATCTTATTTGCTCTTGATAAAGGGGGTGGAGGTTTAACATTATGACAGTGCAGTTTAAAATAGAATAGATCTCATTACTATTTAGGGTTCAATTAATTACTCAAACATTTTAAATTGCAACAATACAAATGCAAATGGTTACACACTCGCCTCTGAGCTCTGAGGTTGGCAGTTCGAACCCCTGACCCTATATGGAAAAATGGTAGTTGCTTACTAATGGTTAACAGTTTACAGTACAGAAGCTTGACAAACTGTATGTACTGGTTTCCTCTGCCCAGAAAACTACCTGGTGTGAGATGATAAATACAGTGTTGAAAGCAATGTAAAGCCAGAAATAAAAAAATTAATTACAACAAAAGTTAGCCAAAAAATCAAAATATTTTTAAGACAGAAAAAAGTTGTAAAAAATCTACTGGGGAAATTGTAATTTCATCAACTTTAAAGTTCACTTTAGGGCACAAGTATTTCCTTGAATGAACAGAACTCTTTGACCTCGGAATAATTGGGTAAAAGTGTCTACAAAATTCTGTTATTTTGTATGTTTTACCGGCACTTAAAGGTTGAATGGGAACTTGATTTGCTCTTTACTTGACTTTCACCCCAAAAGTTGCGAAATCTAAAGCATAGCCTTAGTTGTCAAGGACATGTGATTTTCACTAGGCACTGAAGACACATGGTGTTTCACAAGACATTTGATAAGAAGCACCATTCAGAGTGTGAACTATGCAAACAGCATCAGACATTATTGCAACAATGTGATACATAGGTTAATATATTTTTAGTTATCTTGGAGTTTGATGAATTGATAATATTATAAAAATGGAAACATCTTAAAATCCAGAGATAAGAGATAAAGCTATTTCATCATTCCTGAATGCTATATTTGCCTTAATACCAGGACATACAATATGGACATAAACATTCCTTATATTTGTCAGCATAACCAACTATGTACAGATAATCAAACAAAATTGATAAGTGCACTACATTTTTAGAAAGGAATTTCACAGAAGATCTTGTTGATTTTGTTGCATAAAATCCATGTAGAAATGACAAAGAAACTTCAAGTGAAAATGATAAATTTTTTATATAGTAATGCCTTTATATATACATCCCAGCCTTTTTTGCATTTATTTTTAAATATAGATTTATTTTATTCATTTGTCATACAAAATAATAGACAACATAAGCAAAGCATAGCATATCAGATGTAAATGAAATATATTACTTGTGAAGATTATAATAATACTTATGCTAATGCACTTGTAAAATATGGCCATCTGCAACCATGATGGGATGTATACATGATAACTTGGCTTCTCATAGCGTTACCTCAAATTTCTTTTTTTATTCCAAGAAATTCAGTTTATGAATAAACATTTCAGCTCACATAATGTATTACAATAACAAATTTCGGAGACAGAGACTTGTAAGCTTTGGTTGAATCAAACTCTTCCTATCCCCACCTTCCACAGCATACTCTGTATGTTTTATCTTTTATTTAAATACACAAGCGCCTAGACTTTGCTCAAAAAGTACCCTTACTTTTCTATTGCACATCTTGATTGCTGACATAATAACAGCAACAGTTGTTGCCAGTAAAAAGTACACATCCTTTATTTTTATCTCATGAAAAGCACTAGGTAGAACAAACATGATGGGCTTTTCGGAAATTCTCATTTAAACCCTTCATATTAATGGCACAAGTATAGGTTCTGTACTGGGAACTCCTATCAGGCCTGATGATAGGGGAAATATAAAAATAGAGAAAGATTGGCATATTTCAAAGTGAAACTTAATCAGGGTGTACAAAAATGTTAGCCTTTCTGTTTTATCAACACTAGCAGAGATTATGTGGTAAATATTCCTTGACAGCGGCACAAAATTTGAAGTCAATCTGGTGGGTTCTATTAGGGCCAGTTTGGGCCAGGCTATCCAAAGTATCACAAATGCCAATATTAATCCAGAATAGTAATAGGACGGTGTAACGAAAGTCCAACAATTCATCTCTAATAATACATGAAGTGAGGACTGGGTGGGAACATCAAATTAGGGTTGAGTAGCTATCCTGTGCAAGAGGAATGATTTGTGGGTGACAATGTTGATGTATATTATTTAACTTCTGAATTCCAAGTGCCCAACAGTGGGACCACTGTAGTGCAGTGGTGACACACTCACCTCCCACCACCAGAGATCCCAGCCTGATTTAATGTGGAAAAACTGGTGGTTGCTTGCCACAGGTCAGCAGTTTACAGTACCAATAATTAACCAACTGTATGCAATAGTTTCCTCTGCCAGTAAAACTAAATTGTGATATGACCTATACAGTGTTAAAAGTGAGGCTAAATTCCCAAAAATAAGTAAGTAAATAAATTAAAGGTGTTACTGAAGCTGAGGTGAATGCATTTGAATTAGGTTATGTATATTTTCTTCAAAATACTCGAGGTAATAGGTACCAGCAATGGAGCTGGGTCATAACACAACCTTGATTTGTCATCACAGTAATCCACTCTTCAAAATATTCCCTGCATTTAGTCTTAGTTTTGAGATGTTTTTATCTTTTGGTTTTCTTCCTTTTGTCCTTTAAAAATAAAGACATTATGCAATTCCTGTACACTTTTACAATGAACTACCCCTGTTAATAAAAAATAACATCATGACTTCTGTCGTGTTTTTGTTTTGACAAAACCTCACAAGTACCATCTTCATTACTTCACTGATGTGGCTGTTATATACGTTTATCAATGCAGTGAAAGTAAAATTAGAGCATTTTTAAAATCTGAATATACACCTTTAGGTTTAACTTTTATAACTGATTTTGTAACTTAAATAAACTTGAGAAACTGTCAACCAGAAGCGTTCTCAACACCTTATACACTACAAATAAACAACTAAAAGTCTGGGTTCACTGTAAATAAATTTAAATGCTTTTGCATAAATATATGATATGAATGTAAAGTGCATACAAAGTGAATACATTCATGAAATGCTATATTTTACTACAATAAACTTCTTTGACACTCTTTTCAAAGTTAAAATATGAAACTCTGTTCTGAATGATCTAAAGCTCTATGGACCACTCTTAAACATGCTTTACAACAATTACCCTGTGTGCTTTTACCCAAGCAGCCACATACGTTTTATGATATCAGCAGAAATATAAATAATTGCCTGCATGCATTGTCTTTGTAAAATTATTTTACACTTGTAAAAATGTCATGATAATTTTTTTATGTCACATGAAAAATAACTAGAATATTTTTGATACGTTTTGGTTCATGGATAACAAAGTTTCTATTCCAGCTTTAAGATGAGAGGTTTGAACATGAGTTTGAGTTAAAGATTATGTGTTATAGTGTTGAAACATTGTTACTTCTTGAATATCCCATGCATGATCAATAAACACGATACCTTAATAGTACTATGTAAATTTTTAAAAGAAATTTTTTTAAATTTGATATCTATATTCATGACATATTCAACAGTTTAGCTGACATCTATAAATTTCACTGCATAACATAAGTTGGTCCAAATTCAACAGGTGTTTGGTATAAACAGCTGTAAACTTTAGCAGATTTTTGGTTTTAATTGAGCTTGGTCCCTTTTGTGTATAACAACTCTGTGTTGTAATTTGGAAATTTGCCACATTACTTTGGGTAAAAATTTGGTTTATCTGAGAAATGCTATGACTAGAGACATTTGGTGTGGATTTTGAACATTATAATCAATCCAAAAGTCCTTGTACTCATTATTCTACTTGAGTTTTGAATGTCAGTTACTACTTCAGTATTGTTTAACTGTTGGGGAAATATAAAATCAATTGCTTACCCTTCAAGATTCTCATTTTTGGTTTATATTTAAGTCAATTCATGAGGGAATCAAAGGTTAACACTATTTTTAAGAAAGTTTTGTTGACACTTTGCCCAAATGACTCTTTTTTTCTTTAAAATTTATGGATGCAATCAATAATTTTGACTGCACAGACCTAGATAAATAAATGATAGTTCCTCCTAAATATATTGCAGGAAGGTGGAGAAGCACAAGGCCTAGTGACATGAATGTAAGTTGCTAATCTCAACAGGCTCCTCACACAAATTGAACAAGTGCATTGTAAATGAAGGTTGCATCAGTCATACATAATAACGACAGACTGGCAAAATATCTTACCCCTTTAATTTAGATTTTGTGATTTGACAGTAACCAGAGACTTGTTAGACACCCAGTATTTATGGCCATTAACTGATATCAATGAATCACCATTTCAGTAGTTGTGTTCAGGGCATGAGCAGCTAATTAGCTTTATTTAAATAAACCACAAAAAGTAGCTGCAATTCTCGTAATTTTAATTTTGATGAATACAATGAAATAACGTAATATATTCCTACAAAAGCATTACTGCCATATTTTAAATAGCTAAGATATCCTGGCACTTGTGTACAGAGATATTTTGTGCAAAATAGAAGCATGCTACAGCTCCAACTGCAAAATGTAGGTTTCAATTAAAAATTGAGTTATAATGATGGAATCTGAGTGCTGAAACATTCTTGACTCTGAACATCTCATGCATTATCAATTTATTATTACAATTAATGAAGTCATCTTCAAATAATCATGGTCTTTCATTGTACCATCTGCTACAACACCTTCAGAAATTCATGTAATTTTATACAAAGCCTCTACAACAAGGCTAAAGTATGTTTTGTCATAATTTCTTTCTTTATTAGTAAAGAAATTTGTCTCGATATAGCTCTTCATATGAAAACAAACTTCTTTACCATTTCTTTACCATGTACAAAGTTTTATTTATTTTAAATATTATAAATTGTTGAATACTAAGATTTTTATGAGTCAGTTCCCCTTTCAAAATTGGCTTATCATTATTAGATTTGTCCAAACTGAATTTTAGTGTTCTATAGGGGCCAGTTTTTTTTCTCTGTATACCACCCTCTTACATGGATGATCACTGACCTTAAACGCCCCTCGACTCTCCATATGATAATGATTTTTGTTAACCCAGCACACTGAGTTCCCCTTTGTGGGGATGATATTGTGCCTGCAAAACAGTAGGTTAGATTAGATTAGATTAGATGTACTATACAAAAAGAAAACACATAAATCCCTTACCTATTATTTGTGTTGTGCCTTCTGTTTTCACAGAAGTTTCAGAAAGACTTTGAGAAAACTGATCGCGCAGATCTGTTCTTTCTTGTGACATTTGATTTGTTTCACCTTCCTCTCTGTAAACATGTAATTTACTGTGTAACCTTGCATGATAGAATGGAAACATGTAACTTACTGCTTAACCTTGCATGATAGTATGTTTTGAAATTTAAAATGTTTTTTTGTAGAATGATTTTTGTGAAGAAAGTTCTACAAAATAACAAGTAATAACATAACCATAACAAACCAACAAACAATGCATTGTTTATCATCAACCAGATGATGATGTAGAATAGTTGAATTTGTTTGAGTTTGAAATGAATTTCTTCTTATATTATATGTATTTTCATAACAGATGTTTTCTGTAGAAAAAATCTCTCTATTCTCCAGTTCAGCTGACCTTTAATTCTTTTCATTGTATACATGTACAGGAAACAGTGCATCATAATTTGTCAAATCTGAGCAGCGTAAGCCTGCAGATAGGCAATTGTCAATGAATATTCCCCAGCAATAATTCTAAAACTTTTGAAAATAAGTATCATGTTTTAACACCTATTCGATTTGAATGTTCAAATATTTCTTTTAAAGGAATACATGGGTCAATTTTCATTGTCATTCTTAAAATAACTCCTATTCCCTGAACAAATCATATAGTATTGTTTTTAAAGGCAAAAAGATATTTGGGCATACTTAAGAAGAGTAATGGTGGATTATTGAGTGCATAATAATCCAAATAACAGCCATTAAAATTCACACAAAAATTGGTTGATGCCAATTGGTGCCAGAGAGTATAATTTGAATATCCAATACAACTCAGTGCACCTACGTCTGGATGTGTTAGATGCTTCAAATTTTGGTGTACACCAGCTCTAGCAGGGTGAACTGCATATGTTTGTGGTTGTGTCTATGGTATATATTTTGGTATACTTAAATTGTAATCTTTAGGGTTAAAATAATATCAAGTGAAAGGATACAATAGCTCTGAGAAAAAAGACGGTTTAACTTTTTTGTGTTTAGCAGCTTGAAAGTATTATTTCATGAAAACTTTATAGAAAATATCTTTTCAACACTTATGTGCACAACATTTTAACACTACCTCTAATTAAAAAGAATAGGACACTGGCATTTTAAATGTAGAATAACCTAGCAGTAATATACCTTTGAGACATAGCTTTGGGATGTTGATAATGCTTCTTTAAGGTATTCTGTGATGTTGTTGATTGTAAGTCTGTGTGGAAAAAAAGTCAATTTAAATATTTATTGCAATGATTTAGGCAATATGTAAACATTTTAATAAATATACTGTCATAAAGATACAAATCAATTGCTATATTATTATAACATTCAAAACTAATATCTTGAGAAATGATATTGCATTGTTCTTTAAATTGTATTTCAAAATAATCTACATATGTCAGAAAAAAATTAATGTACAATGCCCTGAAAACAAACAATGGACATACAAATAACTGAACCAATTACTACATAATTACACCCTAAATTACATTTGTCTGAACGAGAATCAGACCAAGATGTGATTATTGAACCATACCTTTACAGCACTTCTCACAAGGTGTCTGCTTCGCTATTTTCTCTTGGTAAACATCTTTTATTTTCTGAGCCTGAATCTTTTTACCTATCTTTTTGGAATTCAAAACTTTTAATAGTTGGTCAATCATGTGTGGATCCAGGGAGTTATCAAAGGCCTGTTGTAGAACAGAAGAATTACATCAACTGTTGCATTTGGCTTCACACTTTTTGGCATAAAGCAACAAAATCTGAACTATTTACCAAGCATGTGTTCAGTTAGATAACAGTAATAAAGATATTCTTTAAGAGTGATATGACCAGTTGATACTGGCTGAAACACACTTACTAGTTATTCTTTATTGATTTTTTATATGACAACATATATTTGAAGAAATTTATTTACTGTTATAGTTCACCCATCTAAAGTGTCTTCTTTATATAATTTAAATACAAACTTTATAGACATTACAATTCTTTTGTATGACATTCCCTAGTAGACATTTCAGAATAAAATTTTAATCTTGTGGGAAAGCTCAAGCTCTCATTCATGTAGATATTCAAACATGTTTTAACTTGATACTGTCTGTTGAAGTTTTAGATGTGTATGACGAGATGAAGCAAATAAATAGTTTTATATGAAACATTTTAATTATAAAAACTTTACAACTGTTAATATTTGTTTACTGTTTGACTGTTCATTTACCATTTAGTTACTAGATTGTACTTTTGCATTGGACACTCAAAATGATTAGTAATTTCTTTTTCCAACATTGTAGTGGATGCTACTTAACAGAAGAAAATGTAGTTGGGTATCATGGTTACATTTTACTTTTAGACTGAACTTTGGGTTTGCTGTGGAAAGCACTAGGGCACAAATCTTCTCAAATTATAATGCTTGAAAATTGTGTGAGCATATATTTCAACAGAGAAAAAAAAGATAATGTGAACTTATGAATGCAATAAGCCTTTGGTACACATAACATATTAGTTAAAAGTTTAATTATGAGAGAAGGTGATATTTAAAAGGGGCATAAGCATTTAAAAAAGCAGAGATGATTTTTGTTCCATCTTAAATAAAAAGATTATTTGATAAAGTTTCACTTTCTTTTATGTGAATTGGAGATTAGTAACTAGAAGTTACATGAAAAGTAAAAGAAACTATATCAAAAGAAAATAAATATAAAATACTAGGACAAAAAGTTTTTGTTTTCATGTTATAATGTTAAGGATAACAATTTAGATGATATATGTTTATGAGCTGTTGAGCTGTTACTGAAACAACACTGAGCATCACAAAACTCATTTCGCTTGTAACAATTTAAAGGCATTTTAGGAAGAGATGGATAAGAGGTGGGTAACTCAAGCATATTTTATGCAAGTTGAAATCATTTCATGTTTTTATATAAAAAAGGAATTGTTCTGTCCTAAAATTTGTAATGTCTGTCCAAATTTTCAGCCCCAATTCTTTTTCCCTGATTTCTCTGACCATCAACATTTTATTTCAGGCTTAGGGCATTAGTTTCTGATTGTGGCATGATAAATAGACTGAATTCATTGAGATTTTAACAACGTTAAAACGCAACCAGAATTCATATTCATTTAACAATCCAAACAAATACAATTGGAAAAACAAACATATAATTCTATTGTTTGTTTGAAAACAAAAACAATTGAAATTTTGTAATCAATTTGCATTTGATATAGGCATTTCACGAAAAAATTGTTACAATGAAATAGATAATATAAGTGGATGGTTGATTAATTTTCCAAAATAAATAACTAATAAATAATTAACTTGCACACTAGCGCTAAATAATTGGAAAATATAAAAATATGTAATTCTTGTATTTTTTCTAGTTTGAACATAAAGCCAAACTGGTTACTCTTACATTAAAGCATGCAATTACCCTTGATATTATTTAAATTTAAATCAAATGCGAATTGCATAATATATAAAATACTCTCAAGTAAAATCTATAGGAACATTACTAGCATTAACAGACAGAATATTATGCAGGCATTGAAGCTTATATTCTAAAAGGATTGGCTATCTGGTGTTGGTATCGCATTTTATTGCATCAGAAGATCAGGATTTACATGTAATTAGTGAGCTGGACAAATCAGCGTATGCCAAATTGGTGGTCTGCAAATAAGCCCCAGCAAATTCAGTCCCCATGTAAAAAAGAACAAAATAAAATGTAATGCAATTAGAGTAGTTTTATAGCTCCCAATCTCCATTATATAACAGAAGTGATTGCTGACAGACATTAGTTATGCAAAGTGCAACAGGTAAGCATTTATCGAGTTATAAATGACAAATAATTGGGTGACAACTTTTTAAGTGATATTTAACACATATCAAACATATTTCTCTGCTCCATCAAAATATTTTAATTTATAGCCCTTAGACACTTGTCATACTGGGATAAATAAATGTGTAATCAGAACATAGCATAATGTCAAGGGTAATAACTACTTTAGTGGTTTTTAGCACAAGTGCAATTAACATGCAACAAAAAGTTTTGATGCTATAATCAATACATTTGATATCCTGTCCTTTAATCACTTCTTTGTGTTAGAATTATGGAAGTGCATTTGATTTAATTACAATAAAGTACTATAAAGTTTTTGCAACATTATACATTAGCTGCTGTTCACTGGCACACAATTTGTGGTTTATGTCTTTGAGAGTACAGCATTTTCTTGGGTCTTTTTGACTGGGTATCTTTTTCCTGAGGGGTCAATTTGACTAGGGTATTTCATTTTAGGGGCCCACGTGACAAGGAGAGCTCTGGTAAAAGGTCAATATGTCTGTGATTCACAATCTGAATTTACTTACATTAAGTGCGAAATGCTTCACCTGAATACTTCTGAAGACTGTAGAGAATTCTCAGCCAGACAAAAAATTAAAATGATTAGGTTTGAATAAGATTTGCTTATAAGTTTGTACACAGTAACACTTACATATCAACTTTATTATTTGTACAGTAATCAAATTGCCACTTACATCACGAATGTAACCTAAGGCCACAACATCATTTATTGCTCTGGTGATAGTCTGCCGCATAGAAGGTATAATAACATTATCAGTCAAAAGGTTGCAAAAGCTTGTTCCCAGAACACTCAATACATCAATGAATCTTTCGTCTTTGATTGTTGCCCTGGATACCACCAGTAGGCAGTCATCGCACAGCTTGTGTAAGTCTTGCTGTATGGTCTGTTAAAAATAATTAAGACAGAATCAATGGTAATTCATTTTGTTAAACCAGATATAATTCTACTATTATACACTATTTTATTAAATATTTCATAAACTTTTGCTCAAGCTTGCTTATTGTCTGCATTGTTTTATTCTACTAAAAAAAATTTGCTATACACAAATATTTCTAATAATTACTAAAGAAAAATGTAATCATTTTCAATCACAAGCTTAGTGGGCTACAAAAAATTTCACTTCAAACATTGAATTTCAGAAAGTGTGACATCTCCTTGAATTTTAAATGGATTGTAATGCAATGAAAATGATGAGAAGTAATGTCAGAACACCTTCTGGACGTTTGGACATATTCGATAAATCTTTCATTAACTTTATAAAATTTAATGTGTTTTTTCTGATATGTCATCAAAACAGGTCACATGTTGTGTAAATGGTTAATTTAGTTTTCCAAAACACCTTTCAGATGACAAAAAATTTCAACAGAAATTCATTTTCATAAATTCACAACCTTTAAAAGAGTAGTTACAGACCTTTATTAAACCATTCATAATATAATGTAAATTAATATACTTACAATTTCACAGTGATTTTCCAAGTACTCCAGCAGTTTTGCATGGCACTTCTTGGACTGTTCTGGTTCTGAAAAGACACAGGGACATTTAGAATGGAAGATAAGACAGTGTTATGAATATCCGCACAAAGATATCTGTCAAGATGATTCAAAAAGTAAAAGTACTGAATCTTTATTGTTTGAGAAAAGCAGTGTTTCAAATAACTTTGGAACAGGAAAATGTCATCAAAATACACCAAATATAATAGAAGTCATTTATGCACACATGCTTAAATGTAATTGGAATGAAATAAAAATGTTACTTTCTACAATCAGTCACTGGAGTTTCAGTGCATTTTTCATGTTGATAACTGAAAATATAGCCAATTCACACAAATGAATTAACCTTGTCACCATCTCAGAAGAGCAGTAAAGACTGAAGAGAACCCATCTCCTCTTACCTTCAGGCAGAGGCATGATTAGACCACGTGGAAATTTTGACTGCTTGCCACAACACATAGTTTCCTTCGGTTGATCTGGACCAAGTAGTTTTTCCACTTTATGTTCTGTTTTCTCTCTGCCATCTTCAGGTTCTATGTTGCAGTGTGTACATGTAAGTACATAGGCTAGAGGCAGGCCAGGGTACTCTGCCGTTCTGATGTCCTCAGTATCTTGATTTATGTAAGCCAAATTCTCATAGAGACACTTGTGACCTTCGGCCTCAGTAATCTCAGCCTGAAGAAGAATTTTTACTGAGTTGTCCTGGTTGTAGTACATCAATATTTTTCCTTCTTTTTCATCCAGATCCAAAAACATACCTTTTCCCCAGGCTTCTATGAAATCGTCATATCTAAGCAGTCTTGCTACTCTTTTGTAGATCTTCACTCGAAGTTCATTGAAAATGACAAAGGTATGTCATATAACAGTGTTGTTTCCAATGAAAGGACATCTTCCTTGAACCTGGACATCTTTTCTCTTTGATCCTCTAGGTCTGATGGGGATTGCTTATGCTCCAAAAAGAAGGGTATGAACATTTTTTCATCTCCATTTGTTTCAAAACGAACCCCCACATTAACACTTACAAACATGTCAGCAACTTTACCAGCTTCAACTTCACAGTTGTTCCTCTCTAGCAGAAACTTGAGAAGTGTCATAGACAATATTCCACGATTCTCTAATGAATTCTTTTCCTCTTTGAATGTGAGTCCCTCAATATAATGCTTTGAGCATAATTTATCAGCAGGGTTATACTCAAGAGTTTTGTGTAAATCATGATGAAATACACATCTAAGGATGCTTACTAGGGTGAACAAATCATGGATTATAACATCATCATCCTTAAACTCCCTGTTTTCAATAAAGTACCTCAACAACCCTTTCTTCTTCAGATTTTCGAGGCTTTTTCTGGCTTCTTTCCACAATACTTCCTCTGTTATTTCTTCTTTGTGATGTTTCATATACACCTGTTTGAATTCAGTTTTTACCTGTGAGAAAATGACAAACTGTTGCTTCATGACAGGGTGCTCCGGGAGTTTCACTTGGATCTGTGGCTGCATAGGACAGACCTCCTCTCTTTCTACGCTTGATGTATCTGACTTCCCATCATCCAGAATATCTCTGTTAACAGCTGGGTTTTCATTTGATTCATTTTGCAAATCTTCTGTTATTTCATTTGTGTGACCCTGCTGAGTGATTTTTTTTAGTGTCTGGTATTTGTTGCAGTTTTATGTTTGGCTTGTCAATTACACTTACTTGGGTCTTGTCTATCATGTGTTGCCTGATTCCCATCTTGCCTATTTTTACAAATAGTTCCTTGTCCATAGGCCGCAACATGACTTTCTGATCATCTGAGTGATCAGCAAATTTCATGAGATAGTCTATGACTAATTTTACTGAGTCTTCATAACCACTCTTACATGAGACCTCAAGTAGCTTGAGCTGTGACCCATCAGCAGGCTTAATCTGTTTCTTCAGCTTGATGTAGTTTTCAAGGTGTTTGGTGTATTGTTTTTCATCCATGCCTTTTGCCTTGTAATTCTCTGTTACTATGATTTCCTGCTCAATGAGGCTACTGAATCGCTCTATAAATGCTTTTCTTAAATGATCTCTTTGTCCTTCATCTACCTTGTCAATTATGGTTAGGAGAATCCTGATTTCACTGTTTGGAGCATTGCGTTGACAGATCTTGACCCACGCCATTGTGTTCTGATAGTCTTTCTCTTCAGCTGAGGACAAGTCATGGCACACCAAGTTGATCATTTGTGATGAATCAACCTAAAGTCAAAGAAATATTCTCCAACTGTGCATAAATTTCTACATGCTCATCTTATTACGCAAATCTACCTTAAAGACACTCCAACAAATAGATTTTTTTTAAACTTTTACTTGTTGACTTACTTAAGTCCTCCATGACTGAGTGATAATAGAATTTGGCTATAGATCAGTTGGCGTTCTGTGTTTTAAGTCTGTATAAACATGCTACAACTTGTCTTTATATGATTTCAGTTGTTAAAATTGATGTAAAGCCCAAATATTTTCAAAAACATTTCTTTTCAAAACATTTTCCTGACTTATTCATGATACTTTTGAAATATAATTGCCCTAAAAATGACAGAAATCTTCACACAAAGCAAAGAATATTAAGTGACAATTGGATGTCATCAATTCGGGGGAATTTGGGAATTGTATTTCAAGTAGAATCATCGTATGTAAAGCACTGCAGAAGATTTATTGATTATATTTTATTTTTGTAAAATGCATTTATACCTTGAGTTTGGGTCAATATTTAAATTTTAGAAAATAAAACCATACTTAAGCAAGCAAAAATATGATTTTTGTATCCAACTTGTGCCAACTTACGGACGGAAGCAGTACATGTCCACAGCCAGGTTTGAAACATTTTACTGATACAAAAATGCAAACAAAGTTAAAGCACTGTTTCAGTTATTTTTAAAAGTAAAAGGAATGAGCAAACTGTTCATTAAAAAGACTGATTTTCTCATAGTTTCTAAAACGCTGTCATATCCCATACATATGGTTGCTATATTCCTATGTCCTAGACAGGCACACAATCGACATGTAATTAAACAACAAAGTGAATTTCTTGAAGTAATGCATTATTTTGGTATTTAAGTACAACTTTACAATGCAACACATTATTTTACTGCATTGCTAAACATCTGCTGAGAAACATAAGCATCTCCTATCCTCATAAAGATAGCATGGTATATTCTGTGACGCTATTGTTGCAGTTTTAAAGTTAGACATTGAAAACAAAAGTGAACAGATTAACTTCAGAATGCAAGTCAAGATCTAAAGATCTAGTTCACAAATACTCCTGTGCTAAATGTAACTAGGCACTGGAATATTTGACTTCATATTGTAATTTATACACCACCAAACCATTTTACTTCTATTGTATTTTGTGTACAGTAAGTGGTGTAAATCATACTGATATAGGCCATGGTCATGTAATCTTTTTAGTGCTTTTAAATTTTATAGCTTAATTTTAGTCATAAATCATTAAAACAGTTGGTCAATAAAAGTAAAACATCCCCCATTTGACATGTACAGCAAAATAAATCACTCATGAAGGTTTACATATAATACTCATGGTACACACTAATATATTACAGTCAACTTCAAATGAGATACAATTCTGTTGTGTATGCCATTCAGGAAGTTTTTCCGAGTGTATATCTTGTGTTCTAAGTTATAATTTATGTATTATCTACACAAGATGTAGTTTTAGTTTGTTGCTATACTTGCACTGCACACCTGGAACACGTGGGCTGTGTTCTTATATGACTCATGGCCCCCCACATCATACAACATGAAGAGAACATCATTTCTTTCAGGAGGTGACCAGCTGCTCACGTCAGCCACAATTGTATGTTCTGGCTTGTCAGGGAGCTTGAAAGCCATATTCTTGATCTTACTAAAAATTATTATGCATGTTATTTGTTGAAGACAACACAGTAATGGGTTTTAGCTGATACAATTTGTTTTGACTAAATATCTGAACATTAAATAATACTTATGCTTCCTTATTCCGAGTGGAGAGTAGTACTGTTACAACTGTTGTCCTAAGTCATTGCTGAAAGAGCAACTGTTAGGAGTACAGTGGTTAGAAAACGAGTGCAGGGTATTTTGACATAAAACATTAATAGTGATGTAAAATACCTTGTAAATTTGTGATTAATGAAGTGAACTGTTACTGAAAGTTTATGTCATATTGATTCTCATTTCGACCTAAACAATCTGTGGACTTCCATACATTTCAAACATCTTATCAAGTATATTGCTTGGGCCCTTTTGGTGTTTGGTGCATCCAAGTGGATTCTTCCCAGTTGATGGGATGATTATTTTAAATATTATATCTTGACTAGTTATAACCCCCCACACATTGTGGCAAATCCTACTTCATATTTGTGAATCAGTCCCAGAAATAGTCCCAGGACTATAGATATTTTCCACTGATGGATATGACATTTACTAATTTGATTTTACCCGGGTTTAATAATAGTGTTATTCTATTTGATATACCATGGGCATCTTACTGTTAAACTTAATGATGATTGCATTATTTCTTTTATATCAACACCAATGGGTAAATATAGAGTTTCTCTTGAGAAAACTTTACACGAGACCATGGTATTGTGAATATATGTATGCAGTGTTGAAGATAGAAAGAATATCATAGTTGTATTGTGACATTTGATGTTCTACATTTATAACCTGTGGCTTAGTCTGGTTTTCTCACCAGGGATGGGCTATGTAGATGTAATTAGTAAAAATTTCCGTCAAAAAGAAGAAAGTGTAAGCAATTTCTTAAAATTAAGTTCTTCACTTAAAAAAACAATAAACTGGCTAATAACGGTACTCTTGTCAGAAGTTGGTGGAATTGAGACCCTAAAACAATAAATAACCACAGGATGCACAAAACCCTTAGCAACACAGTCTTGGTTTCACTATATTGGTATGTGGGGGCTTGTTCTACTCAGTAGGACTAACTACTGCACAACTGTGAATCAACATGCATTTAGTGGGTTTGTTGGAGGTTCTTGGAAAGGAGGTGACATCTATGAGGTCACTACACTTGATGAGAGACAAAAGATCGGAAAGTTGGTTCACATTTTTTACTTCATATGTCAGGAGGTTGTATTTAAGCAGTATGTGATACCCATTGGGGAGACCGTAGTTTGACAGAACTTTCTCCCCTGCACAAATTGTGTGTTTTTGTTATGTGGCACAGCAGGGAGTTGCAGTCATCTAGGCAACCATGGTATTAGTGCATCTGAACCTTATGTTATTGAGGTACCAATGGATTTTGGGCAGTTCCTTGGGATAAAAATAGCATGTGGTAAACATTGGCAACTAACTTGTCTGCATGTTAGATGACACCAAGGTTTTTTCACTGAACTGCTGGTTCCATAACATTATTAGGAATGACTTCATTGAATCTTTTATTCGAGTGTTCTTAATCAGTATGAATTCAGATATTTCACGATTGACCTTTCCTTTAGTGTTTACTCATCCACATCTAGACAACCTTGAGACAATCTTGGATTCACTGATACTAGACCCAAAGCAAGCTCCGTGATTGAATTTCCAAGTATAGTTGTGTGTTATCAGTGTTTAGGGAAGGGGAGATAAAGAGAAGTTAAATAATAACTCTTTTCCTTCAACATCTTTGGCTTTTGTTTGATAGTATTCACTAGTGTTAATACACATTGGAAAAACAATGACCCAAACCATTAACATTACTAAAATTATATCAGGTATAAGTACCATTTGTTATATGTACATCAGTTCTTTTCAAGCTTTTAATACACTGCAAACTGTTAGGCACTATAATGTCTTGAGACTAATAATTTATCTATCTTTCTGTCTGTTATATTTTTAAAAAAATTTAATAGCTTTCAAACTTTTGTAAACCTAAAATGACCAATTGTAACCTCACTTATTTACTTTGACATTAACATAGAACCAGCAGCAAAAGAGAGCCATTTTAACGACCCAACTCCAAGTAATTTTTAATTTCTGGCTAAGTTACCTCACATTAACAGCTAAACAGTGTACTCTGCAATAATTTGGACAGGTCAAGGTCGTGCGGAGCACATATGATCTCAAGGGTCAACCTCAGGCTACATATAGCAGAATACTAGTAAAATAGTAAAATAATAGAATAAAATGCCAAACCAAACAGTGAAGGGGTAGTTACAGTGTAAGTATGGAGCCATACAACTTCTTACCACTTAGAACATATCTAATGGCCTGAAGATTTATGCCTTACAAACTGGATGGTGTGCCTTAGAATCCGAAGATACAGAGATTAAGCACTTGGACAACTGATTGATTCTCGAGTAAAGGTGGAGTTTACCTGAGTAGCCGCCTTAGTTAAATAAACCCAAACAGCGTCTGATCTACATTGCCATGCAGCTAAATGTTTCCAAATGTGACATTAAGTTCAAAAGCAAGACACACCCCACTGCGATGAAAGTAGTGGTATTCAAAGTATTTAGGATTGAGTCCTAAACATCACGAAGTGCGAAAAAATGTCTTAGATGGAATCCACCCGGGAAAAGGAAAAGGAGAAGACCAAAGACCACATGGAGAAGGAGTGTGGAGGCAGAGTTAAAAGACATGGGGCTGACCTGGGGTGAAGCAGAGAGTCTGGCCAAGGACAGACCAGCTTGGAGGTTGCGGGTGGCCGTATTCTCCAATAGGAGAGACACGGATAAGGCTAAGGCCTAACATTTTAATTATCCCATTTACTATTTTAATTGAATCATGTTCCATAGGACTAATATTATCTTTTACTTTGTTAAAGTGGTTACAAAACCTTAGCTTTTTAAAAATAAAACATAAAATATTAGGCCAGCAATTTGATGTCGGTGAAGATCAGCGAATCACACCCTAACTTATAAACTGAGTATAAACTCACAAAAAGCTCAAATTTGAGACAAAACTCAATACAGCTATTCCTGAATTTCACGTGTGTTTAGCTGTAATTACATCACTTGGTTATGAGAAGTACCTGCATTCCATGTTTTTTCTACTTGGGTCTTACCTAAGCAATGTAGTTTTTCCAGCCATGCTTTCCCCTAGAGGAAACAAAGATCTTTTTGCGCACCAGTGCCTCTCTCTCCTCCTCTGTGTAATATGCATGCATGTCAACTGGCAGTGTCTCCTGGAATGAGCCTGCAACAAATGTCATAGTAAATCAGAATAACTCCCTGACTCAAATTCTCCAAACAAGAGACCAGCTAATATAATTTCTAAACATGGAACACCCTGGTGGTAAGAAGCTGTATAAGTAATAATAAGTAATAGCAAGATTCAGGTCCTTGAAATTAAAGAACATGAGCACACTTACAAGCAACGAAGATGTCGGTGGTTTGGAGTTACTCATATAATAATAAGTGAGGAAGTCTACATTAACTGGGCTTGCTAAAACTCTACACAAAAAAATTAAAAACTGTAAGTAAATATCAGCAAAGGGAATTTAGCAGAGTATTCATAAATTTTATATATAGATGACAGGTTGGATAAAAGATGTAAAAAGTAATACACACAAGTTTTAAAAGTCAAACATTAGAACTATAGTTAAAAAAAAATTATTTCCATATTATATGACTTATTTGACCTTAGGTTTGCTTGTGAATTCAGGGTAAAAGGGAGATAGTTAAGTGAAGCATACCATTTTATCCCCCCATCCACATTAGGATGGGGAGATTTATTATCATTCATCTATCTGTTCCTGTGACTCAGTCCCGTGGTCATCAGGAAAACTGGCCTTACCTATGACTTTAAAACACATTTACCAAATATAATTATATACCGAATTTAAAACTTTGAGGGGTTTAGCTGAAAATGGACCCATGATAATATCTTTGAAAGAAATTAATCTATTGAAACATGTATTTGACCAAATATATGTTGTCATAGTAACCATTTTTATTTGATTATTTTAGTTGTTTGTTGCCAAAGATTAAATCTTTTTACAATGTTTCTCCAACAATGTTTCTCCAAATTTGGTGAAAATGTGAAGCATTGAAAACATGAAGCCCAGAGGTCATGAACCAACAGAGGATAAAACTGCTTCACTGTTTCTGTGTGTCTTCTGAATAAATTTATAAAGACTACATTTACAAAGTATCAATATTTTAAAGTTTTTTATCAAAGTAGAAGCCATATATATATACCCTCTTTTCTGTCCACAGCTAATACATAAACTGTTTGGTACAATTTAAATGAAATGCTTTTGTCTTTGTTACTTACTATGTTTTTGTCTTTGTTACTAACTATGCCTATTACTATTAACACCTTTTTGGTATACAGCTTTCTAGATGTATTGCTTGATGTAATTTTTACTGTCATTTATGCTAACACAGGAGCAGTGCCTGGCCAGCATTGGACATAATCCAATATAATCCATATATAGCTCAAATCACATTATTAAACATTTCTTTCTCTACGAGTTTCATCATGTTGTCTGTCTTTCATGAACTTGTTCCATGCAGTCAGACATTTATTCTTCTCACTTTCTGGGTCACTTTCCTCATGTATGTTTCCTCTGAAATCAGCTACCAACTTAAAGACAGATGATGAGTCTTATTTGGCCTATATTTCTAGACACCAAACAAATTATGATTTTGGAGCTGGTCAAATATGTTCTAAAAAGTTATTTATTCCGTGCTCCCTTTGATTTTTAAATTTATCTGTCAGATCTCTTTCAATATATGCTTTATCTGGATTTAATTTTAGTTAGCTGGAGATCCAGCGTTTAACAACGTTGATTCGAAAAATCAGCTTATCAAACACTGTAGTGGCCTTTTTCAAAAACATAGGTAAACAGGTTATTAGGTGTCATCAGAATAAAATTTGAATTTGAGTGTCTTTCAATAACCTTGCTCAGAGGAGTGGTGTATCAAAATAATAGATGACCTAGCACCCCACAGTTGAGCTCACACACTTCTGAATTTAGATTTATTTGTTATTTTGCGTCACGTTCAACAGCCAGGGTCATATTGCGATGGGTAGTTTGCAGGTGGAATAAACCATTGCATACTGCACTGTAAACCACCGGGCATCGGCAAGTAACTACCAACTTTCCAACATGAATCGCCCGGCCTGAGATTTGAACCAGCAGCCTCAGAGTTTGGAGGTGAGAAATCTAACCACTACACCACCGAACCCCCTGCACACTTCTGAAAGAGTAGTGTGATTCCTAATGGCATGACAGGCATTGCACATGTCAGAAGAACATCACTGTTCCACTAACACAAAACCGCGATGTGAGGCATTTAAGGAGGGTGCCATGGTCCATAGTATCAAATTCTGATGAGTAATCCATTAGGATAAGCGTAGTTGGCTCACCATATTCAAAGATAGGTCATGGTCTATTATCCAGATGTATATGCACATTAAAACATCTTGTCAAGTTGCTTAATAACTATTGATTATTGAAAGCTGTCTGGCAAAACACATCTGATAGACACCCAACATGCTTTTGCAATGGTCATCAAAGACCTGTTTAAACCGTTCCATGGGATTGTACAACACATACTTTAAGTTTATTACACAACCTTGTCTTTAAAGCTCTGTAAATAGACTTTGTTTGCAAGTAGTGCATATTTCAAAATGAGCCAACCTGTTTTAGCATTATGGCATTAGATGGTTTTTGCTTTTTGGGTTGAAATAGCCGTTAGTGTTGTATTGAACGTGTCCTACCCAAATATGAATCCCCACTTCCAAAACCTCATGGATACTACCAAATCCCCAAAAAAGAAAAATGCATGGAGCCAGAAAAGAGCCACCATAAGTTATATATTTTATTCTTATATGTTGCTAATTAGGCCATAATAGAACAGCTTGAGCTATTTATTTTAACTCATTACTGACGACAAAGAGCTCCAATTGAATTAATCAAATGGTTTGCTTCAACATCATAATATTGAGCATACAGAATCAAATCTGCCAAAACAATAAATATGTGATCAACCATTACCAATCAATTACAAACACAAACTTTGGAAAACTTTCTAACCTGGATTATGTTTTCTGTCATCACCTGCCAGGGCTGAAGTGTTAGCAAAGCTGTGAGTGGACTGATTAGGCTGACCTGTTTCATTTTCTGGCCAGTACATTTGTTCAGTTTCGGCTCTGTTAAAAATAAAGTTGACTTTTTGTTGAGAAGCTTTCAAATTGTCTTTTTTTCCGTTTTATTGTCAACATAAGAATTTTTGGAAATATTAAATACTTATAAATTTATATATCCACACTAATGGTATATGTTTATGACATAAACCAAGATTTTTACAATCAAATATTCATATATAACGAGACACTTGTCTGTTTTAGTTGCACTGACGCTGGTTGAAAATGGCTGTTTTCTTATTTGTACGCATAGAATCCATAAAATCAGATTATCATTATTAATGTCCACAGAGTCAACTGTTTGTAGGTTAACATTACAAAGGTAAAAAGTACAAACTTTTCTAGTCAGGTTAGATCAGGCTTCTTTAAAGAATAGAATATGGGCTAATCTTTTTCCTGTTTAAATATTACATATCAAATATTATAAAATACCAAGTGAACTTCCAAAAGACCAATTATGTATTTACCTTTCAGACATGGGGTGTTGATGCTGCTGTCCATCATATAATGCCAAACCCTTAACCAATGTTGCAGACTCTTGAAATTAAGCAGATATTGGACAAAACATTAACAGTACATTGCAAGTCAGAAGTAACATTTGTGTGTTAATTAGATGCAATTCCTATACAGTTCAGTTTGTTAAAATGCTGATAGAAAAACATGTTGTGTATACTGCGTGGCGCCGTATCATTGCACAAACCTCAACTATGCACATTACAGAATATTTAATTAAATTTGTGAACCTCGAGTGATTTCGTTTGCCATATAAATATGTCAGAGTAATGGTCATAATAAATTAGATAGATTCATGGATTTCAATATGCAAATTGTACAAAACTAGGGTGCTGATTTCTACAAAAAATTACATTATTGCCCAATAAAATGATGCTTAAAGGTTTATTGGACCAAGTTTATGTCAGTAAAATATATTAATTACTTGGAATTGTGTCATTTCATATTTTATTAAAAATCCTCATAGCTGTACTTAAAACAAGCAAAAATAAGGTTTTTGCATCCCAGTTGTGCAAAGTTAGGGTTGGGAGCAGAAACTAAAAAAAAATAAGTTTATCTTTTGAAAACAGGGTTCTAGTTGATGTAAAAAAAACTGTTGTAAAAATCATTATTTATATTAGACACACAGATATGTGTTTAGTATGTAATACTTCTTTGAAAGTCAATTGTAATGAATGAAACAGTTTTACAATACTGTACAAGTTAAGGCTGTTTTACACTCTCAGGGAAATTTAAATGTAAATGTAGACAGAAATTTATGTTTTTTATGTACATTTTATTGTACTATTTCACTATTAAACTTTTTAAACCTGATTTTCGTGAGACTATATGAAAAATAAAATGTATGTGCACATTTGGGAAATTGTATAAATTAGTCAGAATAGAATAGATTTAACTGTGATTGAAATGAATTAAATAATGTTTTGTTTTTATTTAATACAGATTATTATGTTTGTCATTAACAATGAGGACAATGGTTGGTCATAACAGAAATGTGATTTATACAATCCTTTTTAATTATTATACATTTCAGTTTACAGATGTGGCAGTAATTTGCTTAAGCCCACATTATCAGCGGGAATTTGGGATAGATTTCACACACATTGCAATTTACCCAATTATATAATCTACTTATTATGTCAAGACAGTCCATTGTTTTCGGTATTAGTGCTTATCACATATCTCAATCCCAAGGTACACTAAAAACTCCTTTATTGCAGTACAGAAAGATGTCTTACAATTAACATTATTTGATTCATTTTTGCAGTTTAATTTGTGTTTTCTCAGAAAAAGGTCCATCATAAACAGGAAAATTAGAAATGAAAGTTTTGCATATTTATATTTCCTGTCTTATGGTTCCGTTTCTAAGGCAGTGTGGAAGCCTCCACTTTTCAAAACATTTACTGTTACATTTATATTCCGGTTTCCGTGAAGAGCCTTTACACATACACCCTTAGAGTTTTAGAGTATGATTTAATCTATAGACATATATCATACCTTTAGGGCAATTTCCACAAAGCTTGTGATTAACAATTTCCCTGTGGTAAATTTCTTTTATTCTATCAGCATGCTGTTTAGTGCCCATTCGTTTAATACTCAGTACTTGTAACAGTTTGTCAATCATGGATGGGTCCAGAGATATATCAAATGCCTGGTATACAAACAAAACTTATTATTTTGGTACATTACATTCTTATAAACTGGAGATATATTAGTTGTGTTAAACCTTTGCAACATCTGATACCACACAGGTCCAAAGGTACAGGATAAGACATGTTTTATTATTGAGATAAACAAATTACAAGATCAAATATTACTACAATACAAAATTATAATTCTGCAAGTAAACTTTAAACACAAATTAATTGTTTATAATTGATTAAATTATTTATTCAATAAAGATATTAAATCTCAACAAATTGATACATTTTCAGTTGATTAAACCCTTGATACAGATACTAAACATATACACAGACAATATGCAAATATAAGAATGGGTTTAGACTAGACCGGTACTCACCTTTTGTTTGTTTGCTAATGGAAGAATAAAGGTGAACAGAATATTACATCACACCATGTTACATTTCTTCTTATTCACCTTTTAAAACCCTAATTTCTAGTCATACTTGATTTATTATTTAGTATATCTGTTAGTCTTACAAAGCACTAGTCCTGTCTAACACACAGCTTGCCTATATACAGGGGACACCTGTAAAACTTATAAGGAAGAGATGATGAACATAAACAGATTTTAATATGTCACCTGTGACATCAAATTGCAGCATATAATAGAACTATTTTGTTGAATGGAACAACACAAAGGCCTGATTTTATTGTAAAATTGAATGCTTTAAAGGTATAAAACCTTTTCTACTTTCATTTTGTACATTAATTTTTTTTCATTCAAAGTGATGTAACATGGTGTGATGCAATATTCTGTTCACTTTATCACTATTCCGTCAACAAAGAAAAGTGGTTTTAAAGGTTCCTTTCATGTTTTTATAATGCAAAATGTTTTTATTTTATTATGATCAAAAATAATTTTTTCCGCCCCCCCCCCCACCAAATTTTGAGAAAGGTTATGATTATTCTTAGTAGACTCAGACGATATATGATCATACCACTTAAAGTTAAAATTTAACATCAATCTATCAAGTTAAAAACCACCATGATATCTTAAGTATTTTGACCTGTATTGAAGTTATTGATCAAGATTCACGTTTTAAAAAAATGATTGTGAAATACTAATGAAGCTCCCATTGACTTACTTCACGAATGTATCCTAATGCTTCTGCATCACTCCTTGCTTTGATAATACACTCCCACATATCAGCGGTAATGATGTTATAATCTAAATGGCAGCAGAAGCTCCTGCCCAGCTTTGCTAGTAGACAAATCATATCCTGGGAGTGGAGAGTACTTCTGGCAACTCGGAGCAAACAGTCATCACAAAGCTTGGGCAAGTTGTATTGATGTCTGTTCTGTTGACAAAATTAAACAAAAAACTAGCCAAGCCTCATGCATCAAATAAATTCTTTACTAATGTACATTATGCTCTTGCTAATTTGTTTACTGTGTGAAGACAAAAAAACTGTCTAGATTTTGAGGGAAAAAAGTAAATGTCCAAGATGCAAGTGAAGATAAACCGACTGAACTATAAATGTAATGACAAAAATACTCACATAACCAATCATTTCATCTGTGAAAAATACATCTTCTGTAATGTATTTTTGAAGTGCAGGTTTGTTTGCACAGTATGTCTTAAATGCAGAGTAATGCTTGGGACTACATAAAACTAAATCCATCAAAAGCATTAATTTGCTGAAATCATCTGGATATTGCTGTATGTTACAGTAGTTATGTTCAGGAATCATAAGTTGGACACATGGGATAAAATCTGACATTTCTTTTTCTTTACATATTGAATACATTTGTCTTCTAATGGTTTTCTGACATTTCAACCACCTAAGTTTGTCTTCAAGGCCCAGGAAGTATGGAAACTTTCTGATATGTGCAGTCAGTGTTTCTAATATGTTTACTACATCTGTAGGCCCTTGGTATCCTCTGATAAATGTATGAAGGAAAATCTCTACTTGTTCTCTCTTATCTCTTGTACCCATTATTATATCCAGGTCATCATTTGAGATGTGTTGGTAAAAAGCTTCTGCTATTTCTTCACTATTCTCCACCTGGTCCCAGGTGATCTTTGATTTGTATTCCTCAGTGTCAAATGATAGAGTTTCCTGAATTTTTTGAAAAATATAGATATTTAAATGATAACATGTATGTTATTTAGCTAATATTACCCTGAAACTGATGAAAGTGTAAATGATCATTGCCTTAAATAGGGAAGTCACACATATTTTGTAATTTGTTGCAATGTTAGTTTCAGGATTTTTGTTTATGGCCAAATTTTGAGATTTCAAAAATTTAAAACCAGTTCAGTACACAGTTATAATTATAAAGACACTGAAACAAGGTTTCCACATTTTATTTATTTTTAGTATGCTTATTATTTTCTTGGAAATTAAACAGAACTTCTTTTAAATACCAGATTTCTGAGGTTTTAAAACACCATTAAAAACATCATCATATTACAAAATTCGTCAGCAGAGAAATGTCGGAACTTTTTATGAATTGTGGAAAAATGGTGTCTATAAGCTCAAATCAATCAAATGCAACATGGTAATACCATTCTGTTTTTGAGAAATCACGATGTGGCGGTATTTTATTGCATAGATATAGACCGAAACCTTACATTTTATCTTCAATAAATGTTGCATGTTCTCTTTTAATATTTTAAAAGATTCTTTTTACAAGATAGTGTGTCACACATTTATGGGAACCTATGATTGATAGTTCCTACCATTAAGTAATGATCCACTTTATGAAGAGTAAAGTTTTTTTTTGTTTTTGTTTTTAAACCTAGTGTTGTCCTTGTTATTCATCAATGTTAAAACTTTCTTCTCTAAGTTAAAACTATAATTAATACTTTCTTCTCCAAAGTAAAACTATAATTAATGCTGTCATTAAACCACTGATTATTATTGTTTGAAAATTTTATAAACAAGCTTAAGTTTATAGTCATAGCATACTGTAGCAGCTTAAAATTTCTGTCCAGGGAAGATATTGTAGTCTCTATAGAAATACATTCTTGACTTGTTAAGTAGGGTAAGCTTTTGTGAATATGTACTTTGGGGGAATTTTGAAAAACTGGTTGAACTGTCTAGTAAATTGACATCCAAATTTTGTATACTTCCAAGTATCATGAGGAAATTAGAGATTAAATATAAAACCAGAGCCATGTGTAGGTGATAGATTGTTGTAGATTGGCACTAAGGCTTTGGTGAGAATAAAAAAGTTTGAAATTCTTCATATCTTTGCAAGTCTTTGAAAGAGTGTTATTTTCTGAGAGTTTCTTAAATGTTGTTCCCTAAAAAGTTATAAGCTATGGGTAGGCATAAGAATACAACATAGGCTGGCTATACAGGCACCTAGGCTTGAGGTTGAAGACCCACAGACCAGGACGACTGCCCTGGAGACAGTGTCCCTTCCTTTGAGGAACTGAGGTCGTACACTAGTACACTCACATTCAAAATGACATCCTACAACAGGCTACAATTTTATCATCATGCTACTCACCTGGACACCAAATAAGAGTAGTGATGTTTTTAAATCATTTTAAGACTGGGGTTCATAAGGTCAATTATGTTGTAGCTTAAGACTATTGCACAATTGTTTTGGCTAAAAGCAGCCTACCTATGATGTTTGATGTTTTTTGGTAACGGTCTCAATATTTTATGTGTTGTGTTTTGGATAAATCAGATACCAATAATCAGGATAATGTTGTCACATACTATACCAGTCTTTTGTAGGACGCCATAGCCTATTTTATTTGCTACTAAAAAGCCCATGGTATTGTAATACAAGAGATTGAGAAATGTAATTGTTCTTGAGCTGATATTGGGAAAATGGCAAAAATGAAAAATAGGCATACCCAGCATTCAGTCACACATTCACACTTTAATATAGTAGTAGTTAAAGGATCAGACAGGACCTTTGTAAATTGTACAACAAGGGCATTTGTGAATATACCTAAGTTTCCGAGCATTCAGAAAGAGGAATAGTGTATTAACAGTATCGTTCATTTAGTAATTCAGTAACTGCCAAAACATGTGAATATCCCAGATGTTTTTAGGTTAAAAAGGAAGGAAAAATTGGTTAAACTGAACAATTAGTTTAGGTTTTTTTTATGCTGGCTTTAAAACTGAAACCATAAAAGTTTTAGACAATGTTTGTCATAAAAAATCTACAGCCAGGGGCAATGTTACTGAAAATTCTTCTGTTTTATGTAATGATATCCTCAGTTGGATAATTAAAAATTCTTATGATATATAAAGGATATCCTTAATCATTTCATATTAAGTGCACAAGCTCCTACATTTTCTGTTAATTTCACATGTTATAAATATTTTTAAATGTATGTACCCTTTTTCCTGCTATACATTGTTATTCGTGTAGAAATACATTTTTAGTGAATGCTTGGTGCTTACAGTGTCTAGACGATGGGTATAATGCTGTTCGAGTAATGAATGGTATTGTGTGTATTTTATTAATTATGAAAAAAGTGCATTGGTGTTAGGACTTTAGTCAAGTTAATATTGCATCAGAATATTCACAATCAGATAATGATCTTACTTTTACTTTGCAACATAATAGTGTCACCATGGGTGGGAATATAATAATAACAATTTGCTGTCTTGCAGCATTTCATTACCCAAAGATACTTTGCAAAGGGTAGTAATACACTTTCATGTGATAATATGGAGGAATTGGTATTAAATCATATCAGGAGGTTGCCCCTTCAGGATTAATGTAAATATTTGTTAGGATGTTACTCAGTTGACTATTTTTGACCGGAGGCATTATTTAAGGAATTATGAATTCAAAATTTTGTTTAAATAGTTAATATTGACTATAAAACTTCACTTAATACTAAAATTGAAAATCATCGCTCTGCCTTTCAAAATTCTGAGGGTCTGGAGAAATATTTTCATGAGGTCCAGTACTCTGCCATTGTGGGTTCTCTTGATAAATTACCATTTCAGAAAACACATTTTCCCCAATTATTGCTAGATCAAAGTCAGATAGTAAAACTAGGGTGACAGTTGATTTATCCTGGCCTCATTGCAATAGAGCCAACTTGAATGTTCCTGATAATGTTGTAGTTTTACAAATCTTCAATTAAAGTACCCTGCTATTTATAATTTGGTTGAACCAATATCTCAAGTTTGTGATAAAGCATTGTTATATAAAGTTGATCTTCAATGTGCATTGAGGAACCTTAGGGTTGATCCATTCGATTATTCAGCTTTTGGACTCACAAGGCGTCAGAAGGCTATTGAGTTATGAATTATTTTGAAAATGGGGCCACAGTGGCACAGTGGTAACACACTCTCCACCCATCTCTGAGATTGGTGGTTCAAATCCCCTACCTTATGTGGCAAAGATGGTAGTCGCTTACAGGTCAGTAGTTTAGAGTACAGAACCTTGACCAACTGTATGTAATGATTTCCTCTGCAGTTTAGTCCAGCAGTATAAAACCCTAAATTATTACTTAAAGTACTATTTAGATGCCATGACTGAGGTGACGTCGCTTGCATGTGCATTAGGGCTTCCTGTTTACCAAAAAGGTTGGCACCCCATTTGCTAAATTAAAATGCTTAGAAATTAATGTGGACACACAGGAGAACATGCTTACAATTCCATCATATAAAATGCATAAAGTAAAAATATCTGTGACCTTCCGTGTACAAAACAATTTGCTATTAGAAACTAAGTACAGAAATTACTTGGTAATCTGTTATATATTGAAAATGTGTTGAACAGCATATTTACTTACACTTAGGGTGTTAGCTTTATTATGTCAAACTCCTCTCAGATGTTGCATAAAATCGGATGAAGTGTGAGATATTTTGGGGGGTTTAGAAAATTTATAAATGTATTTAATGTTTCAATAGAGATTCATAAAGATCATATTACACCAGTAGGGGTTTTTATAGACACATCTCTAACAGTATCAGGGCATTCTTGGTAAAATTGTACAAGGGGTTGATATACTTCCCAAATTAACAAGCTTTTGCTCGATTGTTCACTAAGAGGCTGCTGATATACTCTTTTGTGCAAGAATAGTGTATAAAAAATTTACCATTCATAATATTGTTGTCTGGTGTGATAATAATTCAGTATTTAATGCTTTTGAATTTTATAAATTAAACATACCTTTTTTATTTGCCTGTGTTAGATCTGCTGTTGATATAGTGGTGCTAATAATATTAATATTAAAGATCAACACATAAGAGTACTAAAAATATCTCAACTGATAAGTAGTACTAGGCCACCTAGTACTACTCTGATATCTAGACATTCTGGGTACGATACAAAGATATTAATACATTCACTTTTTTATTTTTTCAAAATCTTGCCAATGTGTGGTTCCTAGCTGAAGTTATAATGCCAGCCTTTGATATCTAGGCAGCCTGGCTGGCATCAGGTTTGCATTAGTACCGCTTATCTTTGTTGTTTAATTCTGTGGCTAGGACACTTGCTTGTTCTGCTGCAGAGAGAATCAGATCAGGACTGTGTCCTTGGAATCGTCTGGCATATCAAGATGTTCCTAGCTTGTCGTGTCAAACTTGAAGACTTGTATTGTGAAGAAATGGTAATATTATATCTGGAATTTTTAGTTTAAAATCCGTTGTCAACAGTTGGCCTACTGATGTCCTGTCATCTTGCTTTGTAAATCAAACCTTATAGTGATATGAGGCCAAAAATTATAGGTATCTTGATTATACCCATGTTAATGCAGTTAATTCAGACAACTTTTTCAAATGCAGACTCATTTAAGGACATGTCTGTTTTTTGCTTTCACTAGATTGGAGTACTTGGTTACTAACTGACAAGACTCGTCATGCACTGGTCAAAGATTTAGTTTGGGAACCCCCACTGTTCACTTTATGTAAAAGCTTCAAAGAATATGCAGGCTGCTGATACCTTCAGAGTAGTACAATTTGCAAAATTAAAAAATTCACTCTACCCTGTCTGGGCCTTTCAAAATATGATAAGAAATTTGGGTTATTCAGCATGAGAACATGGTTTCTATGATTGTGGGTACAGTGGAGCTTTCTTTCCTTTTCAACATAATATATTTATAGAAAAGATTCAAATGCATGTGCAACGGGAGAGTGATGCTGTTTGGCATAAAAACTTAGCTGCTATGGCTTCTATGTTTCAATTTATTATTATATAAACAACTTTCTACACTACATTCTTTGGCAATGTTGTTTGAAACATTACTTTTAGTTGTGTTGATGCCAATTATTGGCGTATATGCAGGATATATCTATATTCAACAATCTGTGTTAGGCTATACATCAGGTTTCATAATATTATGATGAAACACAGTCCTTAACAAAGTAACAATCATTTACATTATTTATAAGGCTAAGAACCTTCAACAGGACATATATGTATGTGAATATGTTATGAATACCGTAACATAATAAACTTATCACAAATTGTGTGACTAAAAATGTTCTAAAAATACTAACTTTATTAGCTCAAGAGTGTTTGTCTAAACAGATAAGTAAAGGTTTTTGTTGTATGAAAGTCCTAGTCATCACTCTCTGCAGGGTGAAAGCATTGGATCCAGTGCTTATGATGATTCAGGAACTTGCATTGTAAAGACTTTTGCAAATAGAATCTATAATATCACCTGTTGGAAGTGGCAGTTTATACTTTTGCCGTTTTATAACTTGATTTTTTCAGATTTAGTGAGTGTTGATTAACTAGAAATGCACAATTAAAACCTTCCAAATGTTTTGGTTTCTAACAAATCTACGTTTATAATAAATATTAGTTGAATCTTTAGGTGGTTTTGATGGCAAAATATAAAATATACAGTAAAATATCTATATCGCATTTGACTGTATACATTACCTCCATTCAGATGTATGTCAAAATACAAGATTACTGAACACGAAGGGGTAAAGTATTGTAATTACTTACCTGAACTATGTGAGGTACAGTGCCATTGGCAAAAATGATGCTATAAGAGAGACAATGATGTACAACACCACTGCCATATTGGCTACAATCACAGTGCAGTGTTTAGTTCAAAATTTGAAATAATGGCAGACTTCATTTGCTCACTCCAAGTCACTTTAAACTCATCTCAGAGAGATACCAATTTCAATGGAAGAATTATATGGGTAAATAATATATCCAAGCAATCATTGCCCTTGTAAAGGTCACCAATATTCTTGCCATTGTCTAATTTAAAGTTGTCTCAATATATAACCGAATATATGTATGCATTTATCAATTTAAATTTATTGGTGCCATCACACCACCAGCAAATAACAGGAGAGCCAATAAAATACACTGTGTTTAAACAAAACCTTTAATTTTGAAGATATCAGTGAACATTGATATAGAAAGTTATTTGTCATGCTATATTGGTATTTTCTCTATTATGATTATATCCTAAGTTATGATCACTTACCATATTGTATGACATGGTCAATGACTGGTTCTTATCTGATAAACATACATAAACATCGCACCTTGGATTTGAGTTTTTTATAGGGTAGAATCTATAAGTGACATCCACAAGCCATCTATCATGCTCAGCGCAAAATGAACACATGTCTATCAATTGTTGTTTTGGTATTATCTAGAAAACAAATATTCACCCTTTTCACAGATTACATTTTATTTCCTTTTTTATCTATTATGTTGAAGGCCAATCAAAATATAATTATGCATAATAGACAAATGGCAGGAAAGAAGACTTGTCATTAATTAAAAGAAAAATGAAACAAATTATCAGTACTTACTTTTTATGCTATAAAATGTAATTTTAAAGCTAAAATCAGTTTTTGCTTTTATTTGTTCACTTGTCCATTTCATATTGTAACCCCAGGAACACTGCATTACTTCTATATATAAAATATGTTTTTAAATCTTGGAAGTAATAAAGATATAATTTGAATATTACCCACCTGTTCTCCATTTGCAGGAAATGCTGCCTTCCATTCACTCACAGAATATTTAGGCTTGATACTTACATTACCTGTTATTAGCATCAATTCTCGGTCAACAATCTGATAGCCCTCCTCAGCATAATGCTTTAAGTAGAAAATATTGATGCAGCAAAAACTGAAGATATTTTCTTAATAAAAATTTAACAACCTTGTTAAGTCAGAGGGAATTTTTGTTTGATATGCTGTGTCATAAGTTTTTTTCCAAGAATTTTTACACACATGTGTTAGAGATAATGAAATTATCCGGCTCAACTCTAAGCAAACATGCCCACAAATGAAACACAACTTTCATTGTTGCTGACACGCCTGGTGCCAAGTATGAAAAAAAAACTTATTTTTGCAGTATGTGGAATTTATTTATATTTACAATGAAACAATTATAAGATAATAAAATAATTCTTCTACTCTTAAAACAACAAAACACTATTAACAGGATTGTGGGAAACAGTCATTTAAGATTTGTTCAACCACACTAATATTGCCAGTTTAGCTATGTCCATAATTCTAGTGATTTCCATGTTTTCCACATTCTTCAATTTATGAACTTGATTAAGCACTATTCTGTTTTAGTTGTTTTAGAGAAAGTGATGGACTACTAAATGGAATTACTTACTATTTGTTATAATTACATTTTATGGGCTAAGACATTTATTGCAACAAATTAACCACCTACACTTGATACACAATGACTTGCTTATCACAGATGTTGTGACACACGGTATTAATTTAACATCACAGGTGTCATACCTTTTTATTACGAAACTGGAAACCTACCTTTATAACACACTTGGAGGAACAGGCACAATCAGTGTTGTAGCACCCAAATGTGAGTTTCAATGTTAAGCTTTCTTTATTGTGTTTGCAAAACAGTAAGCCCTCACAAGTGATTTGAAGTTTTTTTTTCCAAAAACCCACTCTTTTCTTGTAGATCTAAAATAAATGGTTGAATAACAAGTCAGTTGTCTCCCTGTTTAGTAGACATGTTGTGTCATGATATTTCATCTTGTCTGCATAAATCAAGTAACTCGTTCTTATTTTGTAAACATTATTGTAATCATAGCACTGAGCCTTTAACAGTGTGTAACAACCATTACCTTGTTTGGGGTCATCAACCTTATATTAGTGTATTTTGCTCTTTGAATCTTTTGTAGATATGTTATGATTTTACATTGTGACTAATACTGTATAGGGCTCATTCTTATGAAATTGTGTGTTTGCAGGAATATAACTGTAACATTTTGTTTAAGAAAATTTTAAACGACGAATATTACAACTGGGTACAATAGGGTACACAAACTGATGCGTCTGGGTATAATGGGGTATCATGGTGTGTGAATTCATTTCTTTCAGTTTTTAGATTATGGTAGACTACATTAAATATTACCTCATAGTATAGCAAACCTATTCTGAAAATACACTTACCTCACACATGGTCACTAGTATGTTCAGCGATGTTCATCTATTGTTTCTGTTTGGTTGGTTTGACTACAGTTTGGAAAGAGAAGTGAAATCCATGGTATGGTCTCTGCATATGCTGGGACAAAACAATAGCAAAGCTGAAAGCAAAAAAAAAACATTTCACTTTTGCAATATCAGAGGGTTTGGGTCAGTGATTGTTGTTTTAACATACATTATTGATAAAAAATAATGGATTGTTTACATATTGTGAAGGTACCAAGTCAACAATTTTTTTATTTTCTAATATTAGACACTTATGAGGCTATCGACCTGTTTAAACTACACCTACTACCTAGTTTGTAATTTTAAGATATTGCTTAACATCATTACTCTTCATTTTCTACATCTGGTATGTAATTCTTGACTTTTAGAATCATTTTCAAATAAAGAAACTTCAATAAATTCCAGTTAAATACAGGATACAATTTAAAATAGGCCTCATCCATTAGTGAAATATTCCACTCATCCACCTCAACAAGAAATACTGGATGTACTAGCCAAAAACTCAAGCTCCATCAAATCCCCTTTTGACTCTAAGGTTCACAAATCACACAAACATTTTTCAAACTCCCTCAGTCACATTGCCCTGGCTACCTGGAATCCTCTCGCTTTCCACATAACAATTAATCCCTATTTTAAACATAAACATTTATATATAAACGATATAAACGTTTATGCATAGACATTTATAAACGTTTATACACGTGTTTAAAATCTGGAGAAATATTTCTGTAAGTATATCTTACTGTATCACTGTTGTTTGAAGCCATCATTACATTCTAAGTAGATATATAAAACTATATAATTTGATGATATTATATACTTTGATATCTTTACTTAGAATATAATGATGGTTTCAAACAACAGTGATACAGCAAGATATAGTAACAGAAATATTTCTCCAGTTTCTCTCAAAATGGCTGTGCTGATGTCATCATCCCAACTGAAAGCGAGGTTAAGATATTCTTCACTTTTTGTAAACGTTTAAAATGTATAAACATTTATGTATAAACAATCATCAATCTACCAAACTAATGTTGCTGAAACATTTATAAACCCATAATATTGAATAATTGTCAATATTTAGGTTTATATTTGGTTTAAAAAACGTTTATAGGTTTACTAAACGTTTATAAATGTTTGCTATGTTTACTGGGGATGTGTTTATATACTTTTGTGAGCTGAGCCACTAGGTAGCATTTTATGATATAGTATGGTGTAGCATTTCATTATATCATTCCATAAATAAACATTCTTAGGCCCTGTACAAAAGACGGAAGATATGATAAAAGATAATCTTACTCAGCTTTACCCATTGCTTTGCAAAAGAATAATTGTTAAATTCTGTTAATTTATCACACCTTGACCACTAGTTGGTAAACAAGCCATCTTATATGTGTCAGCTGTATCAAGTATAATGGGTCTGTTCTACTGGAGCCAACCCTTCAACCAACTGTACATTTCTACAGTTAGCAGAGCCAGGGATCAGGAACAAAACGAAAAAAACACGAAACAGGATGTAGTACATCCCAGCTAGTCTGGATCAACATTCCGATTTGACTTGGGATCAGGATGCTATGCTTCACAACAGACTAGAAACTACCAGGACAAAACCCCCTAATGACAAGACTAGGGTAGCATTGGGATCCACCTTGACTAGACTGATTAACATCTGGAGATGTGTTTGTGAGTCAAGATCAAACCAACATAATGAATCCCTTCTGGCTACTATAACTTATCACTGCAAATATGCCAACTACACACCAGAGAAACTTTGTACAGAAGCTTTGGGCCTGTAGTTTTTATTTTGTTAAATATTTCGATTTTCACTCTGATTTGCAAACAAATATGAACTCATTTGAACACAGGACCAGAATCTACCATACAACCAACACATTCACTACAGCCCTCAGCACCTCCAAGGAAAAGAATAAAGCCACAAAACCCCTGGGTCATGCCACGGATTCTTCAAAGGAAAGAGAAAGGATACTATAACAACCTCCTGGTCGCCTTAATACAGATTGATATCCCAGGTTACCAGGATTTTGTCAAATGCCCAATGTAGTATTTGTATACACCAATACATCAAGTTGGAAATTACCAATTTCAGGAAGCCCTTACAATTATGGTTGGAACTGGCTGAGATACCTGGCCACAAGAGAAACATGCATGTACTTATAGTATTCCTGACTGCTTGGCTGTACCAACATATGTAAATATGTCCCTGTTGTTTCCCAGGCCATCCTTTATGAATTCCAGGAAGAGTAATTGAGCTGCCCTACCACTTCTAAAGATTGGAAACAGAACGAGGAGAAGTTCAGGACCAGATGGAATGTCTAGCATGCTCTTGGTGTACTAGAATTTTTTTCAGTACACCCACTCTAGCTGATGACATAGCAATCATAGCCCCTGCACTGACAGTTCTTTGACAAAAGACTAGACGACTTTCTGTCTCTGTGGGAACTGGCTAACTCGGGTCAGCATTTTTCATGACCGGCTGATTTTCTTTCAAGTAGGGTCAATATTGTTCAATGGCCTGTAATGGTGTAATGTCTGGGTGCTTGACTATGACAGGTTGGCAAGGACTTGAAGACAAGATGGGCACAGTATAGGACAAAAAAGGAAGTGACTATGTCAAGACAAACACAGACAAGACAGGACAGTTACCAGGTGGGTGGAGACACGGTCGGAATCAAGAGTTGGAGAGGGTATGTGAAATATCCGAGATTAGCCAGAAAAACAAACCACCCTAAGCAACTCTTTAAACATTGCTCCTGCCCTTCAAAGAATCTACACTAACTGACAAGACAGCTCCTGTGGAACAGGCTCATAACATAGTGTTTTTCTGAACAATCTGAAATCATGGGTTACATTTTTACCAAAAACATAGCAACACAAGTTCAAAGCAGTGGTTATTTCAGTGTGGAGTTTTAAAACACCTCCTAAAACCTGACAATAATGAACTAGCTAAACATAATGTACATAGTTTGACATATATTAGCTAAACAATAAAATATGTCCAGTGACTGAGTCACTAGTTCATTGTCATAGAAATTTCTATAGCTTTCAAAACATTAACAACAAGTACATTTGAATAATTAATATGAGGTTATTTGTATTGAATACATGACTGTCAACACATACATCCCAATACAAGCAGGCCTGTATTACCAATATATTATTATATTGGCTGGGACATTTTTATGACATTTGAAGGCGCCTTTACCATCTGCATTATGTTGAAGATTTTATAATTACAAAAAAAGTGTTTTCATACTATAACAGTGTATTAGCAGGTTTCATCCAATGCGTCAAGTTATACAATACATTTTTGAACAGACTTTAAAACCCTTCTGATTGTGGAATTTAATGTGTCTCTATGTTGAAGTGGCATCAGTCATGTAAATATGTAAAAAAAGGTTCTTATAAACTACTTTATTGCACCGTGTGACTCTGTTCATGATTAATTTGAAATGTTGAAAAAATGTCATTCTTCCCTTGATTAAGTACACAAAAAGGCACAATGGCACAATGGATACGTACATTTGTCTTTCTAACATATTGTCTTGTTGCATGTATTACTCGAGCATGAATTACCACATGAAAATATATTACCTAATTTTACTTTTAAAAGTGCATTTAACTTCACTGAACGTTTAGTCCTATCCTTATGATGGCTTTATTTTTCAATAACGAGTCACAAAAGACATCAGGTAAAATGAAGACTTTCATTTCTTGATAATGGAATCTTTAATAGTGACTTATCATTTAAGGAGATCAGAGGTAAATCTTTGTTAATTGAGTTTTTCTTAGTAGTATTACACACTTTTCACAGTTGATCACATTTCACTATTACATGAACTAGTAAATATCAAAAGCAAGCTTTTATGACTTACTATTTTATTCATTATAAAATCAAGAACTCAAAATAGACAGACGGACCACCAATTTATTGGATTTTGTTAAGATTTCTATGATGGCCAGCCAAACAGGTTTGACTGTCAAGTCATGTAGATCTGTAGTAAAATTTTTGTCAAATGGGCTTTTACATGACGGTACTCCAGAAAGTTGCTTTTTATTTTAAAAGATGTTGTTAATTCACCTTCACAGAATGAGCATTCGAAATTAGTGGATTATAGTAAAGAGGTCTATTGAGCACTTAATCATTCTATTCTTTGGGAATGCTGTTAATTACTTTGGACCATGAGAGTAAAGTACATTTCCAAAAATTGTTGGGAATCTCGCTTGCTATCATTTCATGCCACAGAGAATGTATACTAAAGCGCCTCATAATCTTTTAAATTAAAAAGACATAAGTCATACAGTGGTGAATGTTTTTGCGTTAGTAAATATCTTATCAAACTACACATAGTACAATGTATAATGCACGGTCAAGTGTGAGCGATAATACAAGATTTTACACAGTCTCGTAAACGATGAATTGTAGTGCTTTGTAAAACGTACCATTCACAGAGACACCTAACTTCTTTCATCTTTATCACCATTGTTACAATAGGGGAGGGATTAATTCAATTACACAACCCTGCTACACAACTTCTTTGATAATGCGCTAATCAATGAAAGTGTGTTCGATTGCGTTTCGCAAATTTATAATCTCCCGGAGTAGGTTCACACACTGACAACATGTATCAAAAGAAGAGATGTCGTCACTGCATTACCAACCAAACACACCTATCACTGAAGGTGTGTTCGCTTTGGGTTTTACAATAAATAAATCTCCCGGAGTTTTCCAAATGACAAAATACATAACGATGTTTATATAAAATTAAAACGTCCACATTCATGTACCAACCGAACGCAATCATTTCAAATCCACGTAATATTTAAATAATAATACATGTAATATCCATAGATATGGAGCAAATAAGCGACAACTGAAGGGTCACTTATATTATATGACACAAATATATTGAATTATTTTATCGATGACCACCAACGTATATATTTATTGCATAAACAATTCTTCAATTATCGCCCACTCTGTAACCCATAGACCGTGAATTTCGGTTTCCTTCATCTATCCGAACCCCTCGATTATCCGGCCGAAATGTATGTCTCCCATGGGGTTCGGATAATCGAGGTTCTACTGTAGTTTGATAAGATATTTACTAACGCAAAAACATTCACCACTGTATGACTTATGTCTTTTTAATTTAAAAGATTATGAGGCGCTTTAGTATGCATTCTCTGTGGCATGAAATGATAGCAAGCGAGATTCCCAACAATTTTTGGAAATGTACTTTACTCTCATGGTCCAAAGTAATTAACAGCATTCCCAAAGAATAGAATGATTAAGTGCTCAATAGACCTCTTTACTATAATCCACTAATTTCGAATGCTCATTCTGTGAAGGTGAATTAACAACATCTTTTAAAATAAAAAGCAACTTTCTGGAGTACCGTCATGTAAAAGCCCACTTGACAAAAATTTTACTACAGATCTACATGACTTGACAGTCAAACCTGTTTGGCTGGCCATCATAGAAATCTTAACAAAATCCAATAAATTGGTGGTCCGTCTGTCTATTTTGAGTTCTTGATTTTATAATGAATAAAATAGTAAGTCATAAAAGCTTGCTTTTGATATTTACTAGTTCATGTAATAGTGAAATGTGATCAACTGTGAAAAGTGTGTAATACTACTAAGAAAAACTCAATTAACAAAGATTTACCTCTGATCTCCTTAAATGATAAGTCACTATTAAAGATTCCATTATCAAGAAATGAAAGTCTTCATTTTACCTGATGTCTTTTGTGACTCGTTATTGAAAAATAAAGCCATCATAAGGATAGGACTAAACGTTCAGTGAAGTTAAATGCACTTTTAAAAGTAAAATTAGGTAATATATTTTCATGTGGTAATTCATGCTCGAGTAATACATGCAACAAGACAATATGTTAGAAAGACAAATGTACGTATCCATTGTGCCATTGTGCCTTTTTGTGTACTTAATCAAGGGAAGAATGACATTTTTTTCAACATTTCAAATTAATCATGAACAGAGTCACACGGTGCAATAAAGTAGTTTATAAGAACCTTTTTTTACATATTTACATGACTGATGCCACTTCAACATAGAGACACATTAAATTCCACAATCAGAAGGGTTTTAAAGTCTGTTCAAAAATGTATTGTATAACTTGACGCATTGGATGAAACCTGCTAATACACTGTTATAGTATGAAAACACTTTTTTTGTAATTATAAAATCTTCAACATAATGCAGATGGTAAAGGCGCCTTCAAATGTCATAAAAATGTCCCAGCCAATATAATAATATATTGGTAATACAGGCCTGCTTGTATTGGGATGTATGTGTTGACAGTCATGTATTCAATACAAATAACCTCATATTAATTATTCAAATGTACTTGTTGTTAATGTTTTGAAAGCTATAGAAATTTCTATGACAATGAACTAGTGACTCAGTCACTGGACATATTTTATTGTTTAGCTAATATATGTCAAACTATGTACATTATGTTTAGCTAGTTCATTATTGTCAGGTTTTAGGAGGTGTTTTAAAACTCCACACTGAAATAACCACTGCTTTGAACTTGTGTTGCTATGTTTTTGGTAAAAATGTAACCCATGATTTCAGATTGTTCAGAAAAACACTATGTTATGAGCCTGTTCCACAGGAGCTGTCTTGTCAGTTAGTGTAGATTCTTTGAAGGGCAGGAGCAATGTTTAAAGAGTTGCTTAGGGTGGTTTGTTTTTCTGGCTAATCTCGGATATTTCACATACCCTCTCCAACTCTTGATTCCGACCGTGTCTCCACCCACCTGGTAACTGTCCTGTCTTGTCTGTGTTTGTCTTGACATAGTCACTTCCTTTTTTGTCCTATACTGTGCCCATCTTGTCTTCAAGTCCTTGCCAACCTGTCATAGTCAAGCACCCAGACATTACACCATTACAGGCCATTGAACAATATTGACCCTACTTGAAAGAAAATCAGCCGGTCATGAAAAATGCTGACCCGAGTTAGCCAGTTCCCACAGAGACAGAAAGTCGTCTAGTCTTTTGTCAAAGAACTGTCAGTGCAGGGGCTATGATTGCTATGTCATCAGCTAGAGTGGGTGTACTGAAAAAAATTCTAGTACACCAAGAGCATGCTAGACATTCCATCTGGTCCTGAACTTCTCCTCGTTCTGTTTCCAATCTTTAGAAGTGGTAGGGCAGCTCAATTACTCTTCCTGGAATTCATAAAGGATGGCCTGGGAAACAACAGGGACATATTTACATATGTTGGTACAGCCAAGCAGTCAGGAATACTATAAGTACATGCATGATTCTCTTGTGGCCAGGTATCTCAGCCAGTTCCAACCATAATTGTAAGGGCTTCCTGAAATTGGTAATTTCCAACTTGATGTATTGGTGTATGCAAATACTACATTGGGCATTTGACAAAATCCTGGTAACCTGGGATATCAATCTGTATTAAGGCGACCAGGAGGTTGTTATAGTATCCTTTCTCTTTCCTTTGAAGAATCCGTGGCATGACCCAGGGGTTTTGTGGCTTTATTCTTTTCCTTGGAGGTGCTGAGGGCTGTAGTGAATGTGTTGGTTGTATGGTAGATTCTGGTCCTGTGTTCAAATGAGTTCATATTTGTTTGCAAATCAGAGTGAAAATCGAAATATTTAACAAAATAAAAACTACAGGCCCAAAGCTTCTGTACAAAGTTTCTCTGGTGTGTAGTTGGCATATTTGCAGTGATAAGTTATAGTAGCCAGAAGGGATTCATTATGTTGGTTTGATCTTGACTCACAAACACATCTCCAGATGTTAATCAGTCTAGTCAAGGTGGATCGCAATGCTACCCTAGTCTTGTCATTAGGGGGTTTTGTCCTGGTAGTTTCTAGTCTGTTGTGAAGCATAGCATCCTGATCCCAAGTCAAATCGGAATGTTGATCCAGACTAGCTGGGATGTACTACATCCTGTTTCGTGTTTTTTTCGTTTTGTTCCTGATCCTCTGCTAACTGTAGAAATGTACAGTTGGTTGAAGGGTTGGCTCCAGTAGAACAGACCCATTATACTTGATACAGCTGACACATATAAGATGGCTTGTTTACCAACTAGTGGTCAAGGTGTGATAAATTAACAGAATTTAACAATTATTCTTTTGCAAAGCAATGGGTAAAGCTGAGTAAGATTATCTTTTATCATATCTTCCGTCTTTTGTACAGGGCCTAAGAATGTTTATTTATGGAATGATATCATGAAATGCTACACCATACTATATCATAAAATGCTACCTAGTGGCTCAGCTCACAAAAGTATATAAACACATCCCCAGTAAACATAGCAAACATTTATAAACGTTTAGTAAACCTATAAACGTTTTTTAAACCAAATATAAACCTAAATATTGACAATTATTCAATATTATGGGTTTATAAATGTTTCAGCAACATTAGTTTGGTAGATTGGTGATTGTTTATACATAAATGTTTATACATTTTAAACGTTTACAAAAAGTGAAGAATATCTTAACCTCGCTTTCAGTTGGGATGATGACATCAGCACAGCCATTTTGAGAGAAACTGGAGAAATATTTCTGTTACTATATCTTGCTGTATCACTGTTGTTTGAAACCATCATTATATTCTAAGTAAAGATATCAAAGTATATAATATCATCAAATTATATAGTTTTATATATCTACTTAGAATGTAATGATGGCTTCAAACAACAGTGATACAGCAAGATATACTTACAGAAATATTTCTCCAGATTTTAAACACGTGTATAAATGTTTATAAATGTCTATGCATAAACGTTTATATCGTTTATATATAAATGTTTATGTTTAAAATAGGGATTAATTGTTATGTGGAAAGCGAGAGGATTCCAGGTAGCCAGGGCAATGTGACTGAGGGAGTTTGAAAAATGTTTGTGTGATTTGTGAACCTTAGAGTCAAAAGGGGATTTGATGGAGCTTGAGTTTTTGGCTAGTACATCCAGTATTTCTTGTTGAGGTGGATGAGTGGAATATTTCACTAATGGATGAGGCCTATTTTAAATTGTATCCTGTATTTAACTGGAATTTATTGAAGTTTCTTTATTTGAAAATGATTCTAAAAGTCAAGAATTACATACCAGATGTAGAAAATGAAGAGTAATGATGTTAAGCAATATCTTAAAATTACAAACTAGGTAGTAGGTGTAGTTTAAACAGGTTGATAGCCTCATAAGTGTCTAATATTAGAAAATAAAAAAATTGTTGACTTGGTACCTTCACAATATGTAAACAATCCATTATTTTTTATCAATAATGTATGTTAAAACAACAATCACTGACCCAAACCCTCTGATATTGCAAAAGTGAAATGTTTTTTTTTGCTTTCAGCTTTGCTATTGTTTTGTCCCAGCATATGCAGAGACCATACCATGGATTTCACTTCTCTTTCCAAACTGTAGTCAAACCAACCAAACAGAAACAATAGATGAACATCGCTGAACATACTAGTGACCATGTGTGAGGTAAGTGTATTTTCAGAATAGGTTTGCTATACTATGAGGTAATATTTAATGTAGTCTACCATAATCTAAAAACTGAAAGAAATGAATTCACACACCATGATACCCCATTATACCCAGACGCATCAGTTTGTGTACCCTATTGTACCCAGTTGTAATATTCGTCGTTTAAAATTTTCTTAAACAAAATGTTACAGTTATATTCCTGCAAACACACAATTTCATAAGAATGAGCCCTATACAGTATTAGTCACAATGTAAAATCATAACATATCTACAAAAGATTCAAAGAGCAAAATACACTAATATAAGGTTGATGACCCCAAACAAGGTAATGGTTGTTACACACTGTTAAAGGCTCAGTGCTATGATTACAATAATGTTTACAAAATAAGAACGAGTTACTTGATTTATGCAGACAAGATGAAATATCATGACACAACATGTCTACTAAACAGGGAGACAACTGACTTGTTATTCAACCATTTATTTTAGATCTACAAGAAAAGAGTGGGTTTTTGGAAAAAAAACTTCAAATCACTTGTGAGGGCTTACTGTTTTGCAAACACAATAAAGAAAGCTTAACATTGAAACTCACATTTGGGTGCTACAACACTGATTGTGCCTGTTCCTCCAAGTGTGTTATAAAGGTAGGTTTCCAGTTTCGTAATAAAAAGGTATGACACCTGTGATGTTAAATTAATACCGTGTGTCACAACATCTGTGATAAGCAAGTCATTGTGTATCAAGTGTAGGTGGTTAATTTGTTGCAATAAATGTCTTAGCCCATAAAATGTAATTATAACAAATAGTAAGTAATTCCATTTAGTAGTCCATCACTTTCTCTAAAACAACTAAAACAGAATAGTGCTTAATCAAGTTCATAAATTGAAGAATGTGGAAAACATGGAAATCACTAGAATTATGGACATAGCTAAACTGGCAATATTAGTGTGGTTGAACAAATCTTAAATGACTGTTTCCCACAATCCTGTTAATAGTGTTTTGTTGTTTTAAGAGTAGAAGAATTATTTTATTATCTTATAATTGTTTCATTGTAAATATAAATAAATTCCACATACTGCAAAAATAAGTTTTTTTTTCATACTTGGCACCAGGCGTGTCAGCAACAATGAAAGTTGTGTTTCATTTGTGGGCATGTTTGCTTAGAGTTGAGCCGGATAATTTCATTATCTCTAACATATGTGTGTAAAAATTCTTGGAAAAAAACTTATGACACAGCATATCAAACAAAAATTCCCTCTGACTTAACAAGGTTGTTAAATTTTTATTAAGAAAATATCTTCAGTTTTTGCTGCATCAATATTTTCTACTTAAAGCATTATGCTGAGGAGGGCTATCAGATTGTTGACCGAGAATTGATGCTAATAACAGGTAATGTAAGTATCAAGCCTAAATATTCTGTGAGTGAATGGAAGGCAGCATTTCCTGCAAATGGAGAACAGGTGGGTAATATTCAAATTATATCTTTATTACTTCCAAGATTTAAAAACATATTTTATATATAGAAGTAATGCAGTGTTCCTGGGGTTACAATATGAAATGGACAAGTGAACAAATAAAAGCAAAAACTGATTTTAGCTTTAAAATTACATTTTATAGCATAAAAAGTAAGTACTGATAATTTGTTTCATTTTTCTTTTAATTAATGACAAGTCTTCTTTCCTGCCATTTGTCTATTATGCATAATTATATTTTGATTGGCTTTCAACATAATAGATAAAAAAGGAAATAAAATGTAATCTGTGAAAAGGGTGAATATTTGTTTTCTAGATAATACCAAAACAACAATTGATAGACATGTGTTCATTTTGCGCTGAGCATGATAGATGGCTTGTGGATGTCACTTATAGATTCTACCCTATAAAAAACTCAAATCCAAGGCGCGATGTTTATGTATGTTTATCAGATAAGAACCAGTCATTGACCATGTCATACAATATGGTAAGTGATCATAACTTAGGATATAATCATAATAGAGAAAATACCAATATAGCATGACAAATAACTTTCTATATCAATGTTCACTGATATCTTCAAAATTAAAGGTTTTGTTTAAACACAGTGTATTTTATTGGCTCTCCTGTTATTTGCTGGTGGTGTGATGGCACCAATAAATTTAAATTGATAAATGCATACATATATTCGGTTATATATTGAGACAACTTTAAATTAGACAATGGCTAGAATATTGGTGACCTTTACAAGGGCAATGATTGCTTGGATATATTATTTACCCATATAATTCTTCCATTGAAATTGGTATCTCTCTGAGATGAGTTTAAAGTGACTTGGAGTGAGCAAATGAAGTCTGCCATTATTTCAAATTTTGAACTAAACACTGCACTGTGATTGTAGCCAATATGGCAGTGGTGTTGTACATCATTGTCTCTCTTATAGCATCATTTTTGCCAATGGCACTGTACCTCACATAGTTCAGGTAAGTAATTACAATACTTTACCCCTTCGTGTTCAGTAATCTTGTATTTTGACATACATCTGAATGGAGGTAATGTATACAGTCAAATGCGATATAGATATTTTACTGTATATTTTATATTTTGCCATCAAAACCACCTAAAGATTCAACTAATATTTATTATAAACGTAGATTTGTTAGAAACCAAAACATTTGGAAGGTTTTAATTGTGCATTTCTAGTTAATCAACATTCACTAAATCTGAAAAAATCAAGTTATAAAACGGCAAAAGTATAAACTGCCACTTCCAACAGGTGATATTATAGATTCTATTTGCAAAAGTCTTTACAATGCAAGTTCCTGAATCATCATAAGCACTGGATCCAATGCTTTCACCCTGCAGAGAGTGATGACTAGGACTTTCATACAACAAAAACCTTTACTTATCTGTTTAGACAAACACTCTTGAGCTAATAAAGTTAGTATTTTTAGAACATTTTTAGTCACACAATTTGTGATAAGTTTATTATGTTACGGTATTCATAACATATTCACATACATATATGTCCTGTTGAAGGTTCTTAGCCTTATAAATAATGTAAATGATTGTTACTTTGTTAAGGACTGTGTTTCATCATAATATTATGAAACCTGATGTATAGCCTAACACAGATTGTTGAATATAGATATATCCTGCATATACGCCAATAATTGGCATCAACACAACTAAAAGTAATGTTTCAAACAACATTGCCAAAGAATGTAGTGTAGAAAGTTGTTTATATAATAATAAATTGAAACATAGAAGCCATAGCAGCTAAGTTTTTATGCCAAACAGCATCACTCTCCCGTTGCACATGCATTTGAATCTTTTCTATAAATATATTATGTTGAAAAGGAAAGAAAGCTCCACTGTACCCACAATCATAGAAACCATGTTCTCATGCTGAATAACCCAAATTTCTTATCATATTTTGAAAGGCCCAGACAGGGTAGAGTGAATTTTTTAATTTTGCAAATTGTACTACTCTGAAGGTATCAGCAGCCTGCATATTCTTTGAAGCTTTTACATAAAGTGAACAGTGGGGGTTCCCAAACTAAATCTTTGACCAGTGCATGACGAGTCTTGTCAGTTAGTAACCAAGTACTCCAATCTAGTGAAAGCAAAAAACAGACATGTCCTTAAATGAGTCTGCATTTGAAAAAGTTGTCTGAATTAACTGCATTAACATGGGTATAATCAAGATACCTATAATTTTTGGCCTCATATCACTATAAGGTTTGATTTACAAAGCAAGATGACAGGACATCAGTAGGCCAACTGTTGACAACGGATTTTAAACTAAAAATTCCAGATATAATATTACCATTTCTTCACAATACAAGTCTTCAAGTTTGACACGACAAGCTAGGAACATCTTGATATGCCAGACGATTCCAAGGACACAGTCCTGATCTGATTCTCTCTGCAGCAGAACAAGCAAGTGTCCTAGCCACAGAATTAAACAACAAAGATAAGCGGTACTAATGCAAACCTGATGCCAGCCAGGCTGCCTAGATATCAAAGGCTGGCATTATAACTTCAGCTAGGAACCACACATTGGCAAGATTTTGAAAAAATAAAAAAGTGAATGTATTAATATCTTTGTATCGTACCCAGAATGTCTAGATATCAGAGTAGTACTAGGTGGCCTAGTACTACTTATCAGTTGAGATATTTTTAGTACTCTTATGTGTTGATCTTTAATATTAATATTATTAGCACCACTATATCAACAGCAGATCTAACACAGGCAAATAAAAAGGTATGTTTAATTTATAAAATTCAAAAGCATTAAATACTGAATTATTATCACACCAGACAACAATATTATGAATGGTAAATTTTTTATACACTATTCTTGCACAAAAGAGAATATCAGCAGCCTCTTAGTGAACAATCGAGCAAAAGCTTGTTAATTTGGGAAGTATATCAACCCCTTGTACAATTTTACCAAGAATGCCCTGATACTGTTAGAGATGTGTCTATAAAAACCCCTACTGGTGTAATATGATCTTTATGAATCTCTATTGAAACATTAAATACATTTATAAATTTTCTAAACCCCCCAAAATATCTCACACTTCATCCGATTTTATGCAACATCTGAGAGGAGTTTGACATAATAAAGCTAACACCCTAAGTGTAAGTAAATATGCTGTTCAACACATTTTCAATATATAACAGATTACCAAGTAATTTCTGTACTTAGTTTCTAATAGCAAATTGTTTTGTACACGGAAGGTCACAGATATTTTTACTTTATGCATTTTATATGATGGAATTGTAAGCATGTTCTCCTGTGTGTCCACATTAATTTCTAAGCATTTTAATTTAGCAAATGGGGTGCCAACCTTTTTGGTAAACAGGAAGCCCTAATGCACATGCAAGCGACGCCGCCTCAGTCATGGCATCTAAATAGTACTTTAAGTAATAATTTAGGGTTTTATACTGCTGGACTAAACTGCAGAGGAAATCATTACATACAGTTGGTCAAGGTTCTGTACTCTAAACTACTGACCTGTAAGCGACTACCATCTTTGCCACATAAGGTAGGGGATTTGAACCACCAATCTCAGAGATGGGTGGAGAGTGTGTTACCACTGTGCCACTGTGGCCCCATTTTCAAAATAATTCATAACTCAATAGCCTTCTGACGCCTTGTGAGTCCAAAAGCTGAATAATCGAATGGATCAACCCTAAGGTTCCTCAATGCACATTGAAGATCAACTTTATATAACAATGCTTTATCACAAACTTGAGATATTGGTTCAACCAAATTATAAATAGCAGGGTACTTTAATTGAAGATTTGTAAAACTACAACATTATCAGGAACATTCAAGTTGGCTCTATTGCAATGATGCCAGGATAAATCAACTGTCACCCTAGTTTTACTATCTGACTTTGATCTAGCAATAATTGGGGAAAATGTGTTTTCTGAAATGGTAATTTATCAAGAGAACCCACAATGGCAGAGTACTGGACCTCATGAAAATATTTCTCCAGACCCTCAGAATTTTGAAAGGCAGAGCGATGATTTTCAATTTTAGTATTAAGTGAAGTTTTATAGTCAATATTAACTATTTAAACAAAATTTTGAATTCATAATTCCTTAAATAATGCCTCCGGTCAAAAATAGTCAACTGAGTAACATCCTAACAAATATTTACATTAATCCTGAAGGGGCAACCTCCTGATATGATTTAAAACCAATTCCTCCATATTATCACATGAAAGTGTATTACTACCCTTTGCAAAGTATCTTTGGGTAATGAAATGCTGCAAGACAGCAAATTGTTATTATTATATTCCCACCCATGGTGACACTATTATGTTGCAAAGTAAAAGTAAGATCATTATCTGATTGTGAATATTCTGATGCAATATTAACTTGACTAAAGTCCTAACACCAATGCACTTTTTTCATAATTAATAAAATACACACAATACCATTCATTACTCGAACAGCATTATACCCATCGTCTAGACACTGTAAGCACCAAGCATTCACTAAAAATGTATTTCTACACGAATAACAATGTATAGCAGGAAAAAGGGTACATACATTTAAAAATATTTATAACATGTGAAATTAACAGAAAATGTAGGAGCTTGTGCACTTAATATGAAATGATTAAGGATATCCTTTATATATCATAAGAATTTTTAATTATCCAACTGAGGATATCATTACATAAAACAGAAGAATTTTCAGTAACATTGCCCCTGGCTGTAGATTTTTTATGACAAACATTGTCTAAAACTTTTATGGTTTCAGTTTTAAAGCCAGCATACAAAAAACCTAAACTAATTGTTCAGTTTAACCAATTTTTCCTTCCTTTTTAACCTAAAAACATCTGGGATATTCACATGTTTTGGCAGTTACTGAATTACTAAATGAACGATACTGTTAATACACTATTCCTCTTTCTGAATGCTCGGAAACTTAGGTATATTCACAAATGCCCTTGTTGTACAATTTACAAAGGTCCTGTCTGATCCTTTAACTACTACTATATTAAAGTGTGAATGTGTGACTGAATGCTGGGTATGCCTATTTTTCATTTTTGCCATTTTCCCAATATCAGCTCAAGAACAATTACATTTCTCAATCTCTTGTATTACAATACCATGGGCTTTTTAGTAGCAAATAAAATAGGCTATGGCGTCCTACAAAAGACTGGTATAGTATGTGACAACATTATCCTGATTATTGGTATCTGATTTATCCAAAACACAACACATAAAATATTGAGACCGTTACCAAAAAACATCAAACATCATAGGTAGGCTGCTTTTAGCCAAAACAATTGTGCAATAGTCTTAAGCTACAACATAATTGACCTTATGAACCCCAGTCTTAAAATGATTTAAAAACATCACTACTCTTATTTGGTGTCCAGGTGAGTAGCATGATGATAAAATTGTAGCCTGTTGTAGGATGTCATTTTGAATGTGAGTGTACTAGTGTACGACCTCAGTTCCTCAAAGGAAGGGACACTGTCTCCAGGGCAGTCGTCCTGGTCTGTGGGTCTTCAACCTCAAGCCTAGGTGCCTGTATAGCCAGCCTATGTTGTATTCTTATGCCTACCCATAGCTTATAACTTTTTAGGGTACAACATTTAAGAAACTCTCAGAAAATAACACTCTTTCAAAGACTTGCAAAGATATGAAGAATTTCAAACTTTTTTATTCTCACCAAAGCCTTAGTGCCAATCTACAATCCCAAGCTCCTTCCATCATTCCTTCTACCTTCTCTGGTACCATGCCTCCTTCCTTTTACCTGGTGCTTTTAAACGTTCCATTCTAGATTTTATTAACATGTTAATAGCATTTCCCAATCAATTTTCATGACTCATGAGGTTAAACTGCAATTGTCCTAGCTGAGCATCCCTCACGAATGCCTCTACCTTACCACTCAATAAAGGTCCATATCTGGGCAACTTTTCAAGGCACCCTCCTAAAACAAAATAATCAGATCCTAGGGAGATCTTTTATAGACATTACAATCTAATTTTACTGACTCACCACTTCAGTCAGACTTTATAACTGTCTCATTGTAAGACTCATTAGTCACTTTAAAGGTACCTTATGCAGCACCTTGCTGACCCAGGCATCCCTACTAATTTGTCTGTAGAATAACCTAGCTTTCGTTTTTGAAGCTGATCTTGACTCATGTAGGACATTTTTTGTTCAATATAATAATGTTATCAGTACCATTTTAGGTTACCTTCGACTAGGTTACACCTTGAAGACCAGTTACATCTACATACCAAATATGATTTGAATCTGCAAAGCCGTTTTTTTAGCTATTGTCCAGAAATGGCAAATGTAAAATTCAATATCATTACGTTATTAGTGGATTCATATAGTCCTCTTAAAACAGGGTATATATTGATGACCAACAACATGTACATGTCAAATTTAAATTTCATCCTACAAGCAATTATTGAAATATTTTCCAGAAAAAATGTAACAATGATGCTGGTTATATATGTGATTCATAACAGCTGCTAGTGACACAAAACTGCTACAACCTTAAACTCACAATTAAATATCTGCAATTTATTGTGACCTAACAAAGGAGGTCTTTCACATTGTATCTAGATATATGTACATGTTGGATATTCAGCAAAAATCTCAATCAAATATCCTTCATACACCAAAAAATAATCCCAACCTTTTGCAGTTGTGGAGGAGTTGAATGCAATCTTTTCATGCAGGTTTCACTCAAGGTCTGTTACATCCCCAACTTTAACATGCCTAGAATTGTACAATATTTGAAAAAAACTGTTCAAATTTTCCAAACTTAAGCTTAATATTATTTTGTTATTACTGTTAGTTCAAGGTCATCATAATGTACTACACTTATCCATGACTTGTTGCATATGCATGAACAATTTGAATAGAATATCTGAGATTATTTAAAGTATACTCTATGAAAAAATAAAAAAGAGACTTAATCTGCACATAATTAAGGATTTGATTCAACATATAGAGAGTTGACAGTCACCTTATAATAGGTTACATCTTGAGAAGCAGTTACAACCACATACCAAATGTGAATTGAATCCATCAAGCTATTTTTGAGATACTGACCTAAAATAAAATAACCTTAAGGTCAATAAAAGTATGTCACCACTGAAGTTTAAGGTCACATTACAAGAGGGTACACTGTGAAGACGTGTACCCTCCACATGCCAAATTTAATGTGTCAAGCCATTTTGGAGATACTCTCTGGAATAGAAAGTGTCAGGACAGATGATGATGCCAATGCTGATGCCACAGGAAAAAACAATGCCTATATGCCACCAAGCATAAATGCTGGTGATACAAGCACAAAAACTGTCACAATATGTTCTGTTGAAAGGTACCTTAAACCAGTTTTTGATCATGAAGCAGAAACGTGTATCTTAATGGGAAGTTATACATATTACTGATACTTTTTGAATTCTTTGAGTGTTTCTATTTATCCAGTTTTACCTATTCATAACATTTTCTTGGTTTCAGTTTTGTCAAATATCATAAATATTTAAATGGTACTATTCCAAGCATTATAATGACACTGTTTTATAAATAACTTCAACCGTTTTGGGAAACCCTCAGCCAATGTCCATCATTTTATTCAGGGGGGAACAAGGCAAGAAAATTTTCATATTTGCTTTAAATTACTATTTTGGCTAGGCTGTGTGCCGCCCAGGTTATATTAGAGACACAATAGCCTATGTGTACCAAATGTCGTCAGTTGATTCTAGTCCCTTGGGTGGGATCATGTAAGTCTTCACGTGTAGAAGCCACAGTGACTTTAAGTGGAGGTGCCACAGCTGTTATCATAGTTTGCCATCTTGGCGCAGGTGTCAGATATCCGCCCCTCACCGTCTCAGTGGGAGCCACCTTGCCTTTCAGGAAGTCTGTACATTCTGTGTATGAGATGCATTATTTCTTGTGTTCATTGATATGGCTACAGCTATATATAATGTCAGTGCATATGTTTATCAGAATGCTCTAAAGCACTGTACTATTAACATGTAATTTTACTGGCTTTATATATTACTAATCTTTTACACATATATTTTAATTATTTACATCATCAGTTTTATTTGATGTCTTTTATTGTCTTATTTTAACTTTAAAATCTACCTATTTTACAAGGATTGATAGATCCTCACACTTTGTGTGATCTGTGAGCTGAACTCTGTTATTAGAGGGCTGTATGCTGTAGGCTGTATGTGTGTCATTTAGTGTATACTTGAGCTAGATGGATTACACGGGCCTTCTTTCCTCTGACCTTTCCAGTGTATCTTTTAACTCTCAATATATATATTGTAAGCAAGACTCTCATCTTGCTTCACCTTACATATATCTGGGTAGCCAATTTTCCGTTTAAATACCTTGCACGGGTCCTTCTCCATCTCCAAAATTAACCACTTGGTAGCCACTCTTTTCATCTAGCCTACTACCAGATAATTTACATAACCTTACAGGTTCAAAATTCAATAATTATTCCCATAAACATTATCCATACTCTTTTCATGTTTTGGTTTACTTCAATGAGTATAGCCTTCCTCCACGTTGGAGTGATATTCACTATAGGGTATCATACCCACAGTTTACATCTCCACCTTCTGCCTCATGGGGTTTATCCATAACCATGTAGTTTTTCTGTAGATACACTGTTTCCAATGGTTGCATGTTCTCACTTTCAACATGGGTTTGAACCCATGTCCTCATAGCTATGCTATGTTCTGGGTCAGCTCGCTATCCTTTCAAGGTCAAGGAAATTGCTTGACCTTATAACGAAATTTCACCTATTTCACTTTGGGGTGTGGTGAACTTTGTATTTATCAAGGTCAAGTCGCATTGACTGGTCTTGACCTAAACTATTCATTCTTATTGGATCTTCTCTGTGTGTTCCTGCAACCAGTGTTATTACTAAGCAAGTTCAGTAATTTATGAATTAGTAAAAATAAAAGTAAATGTAATATTGTTGAAATACATCTGGTAGACTGAATAGATATTTAAACCCATGCTTGTATTTTAATGTTTTGGGGACGCACTGGAGACTGATGAGCATGTGTGGTTTTAATCACCTACATTTAATACACTCAGTTAAAAATAGAACTTATACATGTCAATAAGCCAACACACACACCAATAACATGCAATAAACACCCAAAAACATTGTTATTTCCCCAAAACTAACTTTAACGCTGATCTCAATATAGAAATTGTATGTTTAAATACAAGAGAGATATATGACGTATAACAAGTACAGTCTAACTCTCAAGTTACTGGCATTTCCCCTAAGTGAAAGATAAAGACTTAAGAATGATCATTTATCAAGGTCCTTGAGGTTCTTTAGCCTTCAACTGGGCATAGGACCCGACAGAGGACCACCATTTTAAACAATCAACCAAGCCACTATGTATCTGTCTTTACCTGGGTTCAAACCCAAGTCCTATGTGTTAATGGTGAATGTGTTACCTACAAGACCATTCAGAGCCCGTATGGTCTTAGCCAGGGCTTAGGCTTAAAGTTAAGACTTTTGTCTCAAGTTTCTGCCCAAAGCTAAGCGAATGGGCAAAAGATGTGGATGAATCTAAGCACTTTAGTTCTGATAAATAAGAAACAGTTTGAAAATGATCCTACTGGTAAACTCCTTTGATGACTAGGGGTGTGCCTGTGCGATTGTACTTGTGTTTAAAGTCCTGATAATGGTGGATGATATGAGGTCACTTCAACAGACTGAGTGTACAACAATAGCATTAGGAGAGCGCAGACCCTGGCCAAGGGAGCAAATATCCTGAAAATGTCATCAAAATCCATTCATAACTTTTTGAGTTAACTGTCTTAAAACATTCATGGATCCAGAAAATCTAGATAGTGATCTGAGTCACTCCCGAAATTGAATCATTTCTTCCATTTACTTTTTCAGACATATCCTGAAAATCAAAATCCATCAATAATGAGGTATCTTGTTCACAAACAAACTTGGAAACCCACAAACACACCCAGGTGAAAACATAACCTCCTTGATGGAGGTAAATGTACAAAAAAGAAGAATGATTGGTTTTCTGCACCCAAGTGAGTATCCACTTGAGAAATCTCATTGACTATTCGCAATTAGAATGACATAAAATCCAACAGAAGCACAAGAAAGATTCTAAAAAAGAAGCTAAAATCCTCTATTTATATATCTTGATTACTATTGTTGACAGCGTACTTGACATATGAATTGTATGTTACTTATTTAGATGATGCAGTGACAACATCAACATGACACCATCAAGCGCAATTTACTTGGTCTAATGTTGGATACTTTGAATAACTCTTCCAGCTTATGGTATTTCTTAGCTTCAGATGAATGAAGAAAAATCTAAGCTTAAATGTATTGGTAGTAATGATTATTACAAAGTTCGTGGGTACACAAACAGGAAGGAACATGTAAATATACCAGGGCTGATTGTTCAGTCTTCTCAGCTTAAGTTACTTGACAAATGAAAGATGGGATTCAAGAGATTGTACAGCTTATATTGGTGGCATCAAGGTCCAAGTTCCTTTGACAAAAGGGGAACAACTAGTTTATAATGTTATATATCCATAGACCCTTTAAATCCATTCTTGATAATCAATTTGTCTGGTTTTGAACATGTGAGACCATCAGTTTTTTGGGGGGAGCAGTAAGGCCCCACCTAATTCAGTGCCCCCAGTAAAGATTGTGAGTCAGTACATTTTATTAGGTATTAGTGTATTACTCACTAAAATTAAAACACTGAGAAGTCAAAGGGGCAAGACGCCATTTTATGGACAAAGATTTCCCCTTCTTCCACCCTTGTTCATCTAACTTTATATAGCAGCATGACCCAGGTAGTTGGCCCTCTTGCGAACCTAATTAACCCCTTCTTTGGTGTAGGGGAGGGGGTGGGTTCCACGTGCACATGGCTTGTTAACACTGGAGTTCACATACTGGTTCTTGTTAGCTACTTATAGGGAACTTCCTCCTTGTCTCCTTGAGTAAACCCTAAGGGGTTTTAGTTATTATAAGTCATCCATTAGTATTCAGAGTGTACCTTGAGATACATTAATGTACATATATAAGTAAAACAGCTATATGAATATATGTTTATTTTGGGAAACACTTTCTTCATTTGGCAGGTGTACAGATTCATGTTATACAGACTAGGGCTATCTTATTTTTCCGCATGTGCTAATCTGGTTGTATGAATAGTTATTTTACCCAGAGATGTTATGATATTATGTGTTCATTTGTGGACTTTCTGTGACATTATACTGTGTAGTGTTTGTAGTTGTAGATGGCTGGTAGTCCAATAAACAACCACATACAGCAGGGTTGCGACAGCTACAACTAATGCTACCAAGAAAAATATATATATACGTAATAATTGATTTATCTCATTGTGTGTTGCTCATGTATAATAAGGGCTTTTCAAAACAAGTCACGTTCATACTTTGTGATATTATGCTTAGGAGTCGTACTATTCAACCAATTGTGCAAGATATATTGGCTGCATTGGGCTGTGCATCACGAGACTTGAATTCGTGGTAGAATTATTTTCTATTCTGACAATTCTTTTAAATAAATTCCGATTGGACTTTTATTAGAGTTCCCAAGATGTTAACGTAATTTTTTTTGTAATTTAACCCAAATGTGTGTTTATCAAGAAAATACGTTTTGAAAAAATTTCTTGCAGAAAAATGAAAACTGGATTTTATAGCATTTATAGTTTTGACTTTTTGTTGTAAAAACATTTATAGTAGCACTTGTGTCAATATATGTATAGGTATATTTTAATCAATTATGGTAAACAGGAGATAAACAGAAATAAAAAAAATGTACTTGCAAGGTATATATGGTGGAAAGCACTTAATATACAAATATTAGTAGTTTAGGCATTGTAAACATAACAGTATACTACATTTTGTGTTAAAATGTGCTTTCATAATTCATGTAGGGCAGTGAAAAAAATATATCCTTAATGAGGCAGTACTATCACTAAAAGCTTGTAATGCATGGTATTAATGTTTCATGAGTTGATATAGTTATTTGCATGTGTGGCAATTTTTACAACTATATCTATCGTGATAATATTTTTGTATATGTCAAAATTGCAGTATAATCAAGTTTTACATGATGTATTAACGCTGAGATAGCATTACTGTAAGTAAAAATAACTTCATGTCTTAGACACATTATTTTATTTGATTTTGATGTTATATAGTATTGGTTAAGACTGAAATCTGAATTTTATCTTTAGACTCGCCTTAAATTATGATTCTGACACAAAAAAGATTGAAATCTTTTAGAAGAATCTAAATTCTTAAATTGAAGCTTCACATGTCTTAGCTGAGTCCAAATTAAGCAACCTTCAGTATTGTTTTCATTATAAGTTTTCATCCTACATGTCTTTATATATCTGATAATTACTTTCCCTCTTTATTATGACCTTTATGTTGGTAGCCCAGCTTAGATAGTTGGAATTTACTGTAATCAGATTGCTGATTTTATAGTCAATATATTAAATTTTAAACATCAGTCAGATCAATAGCGTTTTCTTCTGACATAATGGAACCCATTCAAAAGGTGTTGCATAAATGTACATATCTTAACAAGCAGGTATTAGGAGTTAATCTTAATTTTTGGGGAAATAATTTTAAAGAAAACAACATCTGACGTGAATTTCAACCAGTTCTTCAGTTGTTTTTATTGAAATAAAATAGCAAAACATCACAAAGGTTTTGGTTGAACTGAATATAGAGTCTACAAAACACGGAATTTTGAATAATTGTTAATTTGAACACTATCATTGAATCAGTGCAAATAACTTTACTATATTAAGTGAACATATGGTAAAGGTAATAATGTAGGTTTCTTGTATATTTTACTTGGCAGTATATTTTTCAAAATACAAAGCAAAATGTAAAGGTTATATTTATAAATGTAATTAATGAGAACCTGTTGTTATAATTTTCTGTTCCACATGTGGCAGTTATTTACAATTGTCCCATCTGTGGCCTTAGGTTTAAGTCAGACTCAATTTCATACGTGGGACACCCTGATAGCCAGTGCTGATACAAACCTAGTAGTTGAAATGGTACTTCAGCCTTTAGGTTTTTTTGATATAGGAGTGTTTTAACATTTCACTTGCAAAGGATTGATGATTCAAACTTTTTTTTCTTTTCTCAAGCATTCAGACAGAAGCCAACCAATGTTGAGTGTGACAAGTTCCAAAAATATTTATGCAAATATATGTTAATATATTAATGTTTATAATTAATAACATTTTAAGTATAAGAGATAACAGATTCACAAAGGTTATTATACGTTTCAGTGACACAAACTAGGTATATAACAGTATTTTTGAATCAATGTCAGTGATCTAGTCTGTGAAATGACAATTTTAACGGCAAGGTCTTTGACATGTGGTGCTTGGAATTTATTCATATTTTATTATTTTGAATTGAGAGAAGAGTCTACTAGAACATATTACCAAAATATTATAATTACAAAACGGAAAAATAAACCAAAGATCCCCCAAACATATGCTAAAATTTGTCGCTAATAGAGTGGATTACTGACTCATCTTTGAACTTCATATTTTAGGTACAGGCTCGAGGGGTTTACATTGCAATATCTTGACCATTTTGTACATGCTGTTTTATCTTACATAAGATCCCAAACCTGAGAGTCAAGGTACACTAATTCCACTTTATTTCCAAGGCACGCAGCAATGATTTTGTGTTTATTTATTGGAAAGTTTTCACTCATGAAATGAATGTTGCTATTTATAGAGAATGTATTCGCTGTCAACATTTCTTGGTCATTAAATTTAATGAAACATATTAATACATATTAAGACAAATATTTCTTAGTACTGAACATAGTGTACATTTATACCAGTACGTGCAAATTGTTTACACACCCAACTCAGCTCAAGTATGATTAATTGATGTCATTGAGTGTACAAAATGCTGATATAAAATGAAGTAAAATAATATTAACATGTTACCAATGAGAATCACTTATAAAAATATAACTTCATAATAGGTGTACCATAGGTGGTTGTGTATTAATTTATAACTCTTTTTTTATACAAATAACATTATGGTTCTCAAAAAATGTAGTGTGTTTCAATGTGTATTTCTAGGATGAGATTTGTGAAGCAGGTTTACCGTGTGGCCCTTTAGCATGTCTTTTGTCCCAAAACTCATTTCAGTTTTAACAAAGAAAGTGGCTGGTGTACGGTAAATCACTGCAATCAAGAATAAGTTCTACAATAAGGTTGTCACAGTAGCAGTCCTTTGCCATTCTAGTAAATTAACTAGGATGTCGGTAAAGGAAATATGACCCCACGATGGGGTTTTTAGCAATATTTTACCAAAAATATCAAAATCTAGTACTTGCACACACAGACTTAATAAAACATATGATGCTACGATGGGGTTTCTAGTCATGTTTTACAGACAGAAGATCTGGCCAATAAGTCTACTTTTCATCTGCAAACTTGATTAATTTAATAAACCATTAATTAACAATTTGTACTGTACTGCTCACTCAAGCCAAAGTTCTGGAATGTGGCAATCTGTACATTAGTATATTTTCTACAAAAAGGTATAACAGTTCCACAGTCACACCCATTCGTAAAATCATTGCAACTGCACTACAACCTTAACAGGTATACTACAGAATGGGGAGGTTGTAAAATTAATAATAAAGACAGAAATTAAGGTGACAACTTAAGATAAAATTTTCAAAGACATTGCCATAACATGAAGACACATGGCATACAATAGATATAAATATATTGGAGAGATTACAACCAAACTTCTTTAAATCCAATGTCATCTTCTGTGCCATCAATTGATAGACTCTAAGGCTCAAATAAACAAAAAAAGTAGTGGATAGTCGTACGTTCAATGAGATAGCCAGGGCATACCAATAAATTTGCATAAAAGTTTTGGACACTAATAATGTTTTTTAACACACTTCAAAGGCAGTTTTTTATAGTTTCTCATGTTTTTATTCAGCAAAATTTCTACAAACTGTTAAATTGTTGTGAGATTGCTTCAATCTAGAACCAAAACAGGTGCTTTTCAACATTTAACACAAATTCTAAGAAAAATGTTTTGAATGCATTGGCAGATTTACATGGCGATTGTCATATATCACCAGAAAAATATCACAAACTGTAGCATCATCTAGTGAAAATAATGATCTAACAAAAATAGACAAGGCAAAACAGCATTGAACAAGGGCGTTAGTGAACTGGAAACATGTAAGTCCCTTACTTTTACGCATCAAAGTCTTTAGTTACAGCATTCCGTAGGCCACCCTTTTGCTTCCAACCTCAACCAGTCATTCTGTGTCAACCATCAGACATTTATGCTACAAGCCCTGACGTTAGGTTCATACATACACAAGATGTAATTGCATCATCAGCTAATTCTGCTTATCAGCCTGTGAACACAATTCATTACCGAAGATAGTGCCCTAGAAGAGTTGAATAAAATTGACAATTACTGACATAATTACAGACACTCATGCACAAAATTACACTCACACTAGACTACCACTCAAATCTAGGTTAAATTTAGGTGAATGAGAACGTGAATTACAGGACTATTCAGACCAAATGCTTATCCATTACCTCAGATTTTACTTCCCCCTTTCCCTCACCTACCATAATCATATATTCAATAGTACTGTCCTAAACCATCATTCAGTCAATAAATATCCGGCTGCCATCCAGTGGTACCAAAATGAAATAGACTTAAGCGCTATGTTAGGCCAGTATATTCAATATATTTAGATCACTTTCATTGCTCCTCACTCAAAACATTTAATAAGGTCTCAAATAAACATTGAGTTATCCTCATTCTTTCGAACTTTTATTGGTGCTTTTTTTGTCATGTCTCAAACTATCAGTTATTTCTGTTTTAGTCTGACTTTTACTCTGTGAGTTTGCCATAGCCAGTCCTTTGTAATAAAAGAAAGAAGTATTGCACACATTGCAAACATGTTGCGACTGTTGGCGAACCTCTCCTAAAGACATTTCTTCCTGGCCTTGTCCTTAAAATGTTCATTGGTCTTGTTATTCAAATCCTTGTTGTCATTCACAAAGTGCACAATAGCCTTATCATCTGAGTCCATCAGGTAGATGTTTGTCATGCACTCCTTCTTTGGCCTTGAGTGCGATTGAGATGTTCCTGCTTCTCCTCCAGCCTCTGTATCCATTTCTGTGTCACTTTTGTCTGTTCTTGCTGCCTTTGTGGCCATTCACCCCCTGGTGAGAGTGTAGTTTCCTCCCTCCTGACTCTGTTTTTGTGCCTCTTGCTCCATTTCTCTTGCTAACCTCTTCTCCTGCCTCCTCTGTATATCAGCAACCATATCCCCAACTTAAACTCTGTAGATGTGTCTGTGGGGACTTCTATCTGCCTCACTCTTCTACCTTTCTTAGGACCCATTATCAAAAAAACAGCATCTGTAAGAAATCAAAATCCTAATCACAAGTCAGCCCAAATTTTATCTCAACACTAAATCCTAGCTAATTTGTTAAAAAAAACTTTATTTTGAAAAATTCTAGATGTAATCTGTGAGATGCCAGATTTCAAATGATGCATTGCTCAAACCAACTTGCCTTATATAGTCATAGATTTCACAACCAACAAGCCATAGGTGGGTAGAATGAACATGGCTTGTCTGTTGCTGTAACCACTTTGTCAGTTTCTCTTTACGGCTTGTTGTGATGTGTTTCTGGCTAGTCCTACTAAGATGTTTCTGACTCTACGATTGAAGACTGCGAGAGTCAAGTTAGGTCAGGAATATTTACAATAGGCTGATGTCCTGTTAAGTACAGTTGGTAAGTGTCTACAGACTGTCTGGAGGTGGTACCTGGTACTTAACCATGGCAGGCCTGGATGTTCTTCCATAAAAAATGGTTACAGTATAGGCAAGATACAAAGCGTGACCAAAATGCTGTAGAGACTCATTACAGGGCCAAGGTCTGGATACAGAGTCAGGGATGGTCTAGAAAATATCAAATACATTTGATATTTTGCTGATCCACAATGACAATCTGGGAAACTACCCTGTCGGGAGGTTGTGTCCTGGCACTTAACTATGACAGGCCGGGAAGTTCTCCCAGACAAGATTGTTACAGTGTAAGATAAGACAAGAAGTGTGACTGTTAAGCTGTGGAGACTCACAACGGGACAGATTCCAGGTGGGTGGAACCAAGTACTAGATACAGAGTTGGTGAGGGTCTAGGAAATATCAAACATGTTTGATGTTTTGCCAGTCTACCGTGTCAAGCTGGGAAAACTACTCTGTCAGTAGGTAGTATCCTGGTACTTAACCATGGCAGGCCAGAAAGTTCTTCCAAACAAGATGGTTTCAGTATAAGACAAGATGGTCACAGTATAGGATAAGACAAGAAGTGTGGCTGTTAGGCTGAAGAGGCTCATGACAGGACAGATTCCAGGTGAGCGTAACTAAGGTCTAGATACAGAGTCAGGGAGGGTCTAGAAAATATCACACATCTTTGATATTTTGCCAATCCACTGTGACAAGCCGGGAAACTACGACTGGTCCTAACTGACTCTGTGAACATTGCTCCCAACCCTCAAAAAATATCTAGGTTTTAAACCAATTTAACAATAAACGCACTCTGAGAGCACAGACTTCTACCAAAGCAAGATATGATATAAAAACAGCTCCTCAAAAAGTAAATGGAAAAATCTGGCTCCTGGATATTTTTATATTCAGGTATCTGCATCATGTTCTGAAATTAATGGGATCTCAGTTGGACAAAGACACATTCTTATTTTTTGATAAATATCCAATTGATATCTAATTTTAATGAAATAATTAAATTAATTTATCAATTTATAATAGTGAATATGCAGTACACCAAAACACTTCACAAAAATGATTGTTTTTACTGTCAAAGCTACACTTTAGTACATTTTGATCTGACTTTGCTTAGCATTTTGTCAAAGATGAAAAAACATAATAAAATAAACTGTAAATTGACCACATGGCCATTGTGTCTACATCTGTGCACGCTGGTAAAATAAAGAATTGCTTTTTAGTCGAATCTTTGATTCTAGTTATGTACTGAGTTGCGGCCACGATTTTAAATTGACTGTTTAAGCCCTTAAATATCAAATTCTGCATAATACTTGTTCACATATCGGTACATTAAGGTGCATATTATACACTCTGCCATTTTGAAGATTTTTAATGCTTTTATTCAGTTATATTTTATAAAGTAAAAAGCTTGTCTAGCACTATGTCTGGCTTTCTCTAAGGACCCGTATGTCCAAGAAACTATTGTGTTTGCCATTGTAATGGCCTTCTTGAACGAGTCTTTTTTAACTGTTTCGTCTCCTGGTTTCTAGATGTGAACCCCCAATTAATTCATTTGTCTGCTGGTTTATCACACAGTCACTGTTTATTTAAAATTTTTGTCTGCGCATCTACGTGAAGCTTGACAATTTAATTTTAAAAGTATTTAAAAACCAATCACATCGCTTGACAGATATTTGCGTTTTACAGCCTTCTAATTTGTCAAACAAATAAACCGCAAAGAAATTAATGAATGAAGTGATATCACGGTAGTACTATACATTTGTCGTTTAGCCAATCAGAATCGAGGACACATCTGGCAGAGATGATGAAAATATTCACAACTCCGTGGTTCTACATTCAACCACTGGAAGGCGCTTTGGGTTTACCATGCATTTTCTAGAAGTTATCACGTGATTTTATTTTTCTGTCAATCCGTTTCTTTATTTTGAAAGAAGTTGTCTTCAAAATTCTTTTACAGTATATTTACAAAATAAACCAGTTCGCTAATCTTATTTCCTGACAATATTTTATAAAATGGACGTTTCAACAAAGATCAAATACTTTAAGCTACAGATCTCATGGCCATAGCACCCAAGTCATTAATATTCATGAGAAGATATGAGGTCACAGATTTCCCCTGGTATTTACTGACAATATTTTATATAGTACGTAGATCTTTTACTGACGAAATGGTTTATTTTGTAAATATAAAACAATTTGGAAGACATAGAATGGCCGTGCACATATTTGCTCATTAATATTAATGAGGCAAGTCCGTGAACAGGAAATATGCTGGTAGTTTTCATATTAAACCAGCCTTGTAAAATATTGTCAGGAAACCCCCTGCCGTGACTGCGCATATATAGAACGGCTGTGCGCATATTTGCTCATTAATATTAATGAGGCAAGTCCGTGGACAGAAAATATGCTGGTAGTTTTCATATTAAACCAGCCTTGTAAAATAATATCAGGAAACCCCCTCAAAGAACTGCCGTGAGTGCGCATATTTGCTCATTAATATTAATGTGGCAAGTCCGTGGACAGGAAATATGCTGGTGGTTTTCATCTTAAACCAGCCTTGTAAAATATTGTCAGGAAACCCCCCCAAAGAACTGCCGTGACTGCGCATATTTGCTCATTAATATTAATGAGGCAAGTCCGTGGACAGGAAATATGCTGCTGGTTTTCATCTTAAACCAGCCTTGTAAAACTTCGCATCTACAGACCCTTTATATTTGTAAACCTTTCACATCGCATCACTACAAATACCCATCTCGCTACACAAATCTGAAAACAACTTCTCTGGAAGTGGTTTGCAAATGTGGGCGATAATACCGAGTTTACAGATTTCAACACCCAGTGCTGTCCTAAGATTCGACTCTGTGGTTGGCAGAAAGCCAGCCACTGCACCCTTGTTTTAATAATGTGACCATACCTTCACCCTCAAGAGTACAAATGTATGCTATTTGGAATTAGCTGGAATTCTATCACATTTACCACATTGTCAGAGGTACCCTCTCCAGTGTGTGACCTGGACATCAGTAGTTGATCAAAAAACTTTGGTTTGAACACTGATATCCACTTTTTCTTGTATTGACCTGGTAATGTTTTGCATCAAGACAAATTTCATAGTTTTGAAAGTGGGTAATAAAATAATGTTACAATATTATTGCAATCAGTTCTTTTGAGTATTTAATTGAAGGATTGGTTGACTGGTTGACTGGTTGACATATGTGTAGCATCTCTTTTAGCACATTATATGTGTCTTATTATGATAGGTGGTGGATAAAATAGAGGAGAACAGTACATTCAGCCAGTCAAGATTCTGTACTGAATGTTTTCTGGTGTAAGTGAGCAACTGCCATTTTTCTTACTTCAGGTTTCACCAGGGCTCAAAATCAGAGGCTGAGAGGTTAAGTGGCTAGCATATTGTTCACAACAGCACCATTAAAATAGATAACCTTTCAACTTTTAAATTCAATACTGAACAAAATGTCTTGCAAACCAAGATCAATAATGAAATTAAGTTACTCACAATAGTCAGTAAATGACTTTTTTCAAAAGTGCATCCTTTGCATGAAATGAGAAAGTTTAAGATAAAAGTGACCATTGCAATGTGTACAGGGAACCAAGAAGATGACAAAATTGTTTTGATCACCTTGAATTTTAGAAGTTGAAATTTCAAGTACATAACGTTAAATTAGACCTAGCGCATTTGAGAACCAATGCAAATTCTTATTCATCTGAAAGACAACTCACCAAAGCCAGTGAACCATTGTTTGACCTCGAATTAGTGGCCCAAGGGCAAATCTGACCGCATCAGAAGATATCCAGCTCATGATTTCCTTTAACTGTCATATTTTAAGGCTCTACAATCAAAAATAAGCAAGGTATAATCAGTTTTATGTTTGACCCTCCTCCTCAAAAGATTCATAATTTCATATAAGTTGGTTCACATTGCAAACCTCTAGCACCAATAACAAGCAAGTCATAATCACATTTAAGTTTGACTATCCTTGTTTGACATTGCAGGAGGGACACAAGGTCAAAGGACAACATCAGAAAATTAGCAGCCTACGATTTCCTATAACTTGGTTTCACATTGCAAACCTCTAGGACCAATAATAAGTGACTTATAAGACTTTTAAGTTTGGCTCTTCTTGTTTAACCTTGAAGGAGGGTCCAAGGTCAAGTCTGAATACAACAGATGATTTCGATGATTTCCATCAGTTGGTTTCACATGCAAACCCTCTAGGAAAAATAATAAGGGAGATACAAGCACTTTTAAAGTCCCCTAATAATTGGGTAATTGGACATTCTGTGGATTACCTTGAATGAAGAGCTTCAAGGTCAAATGTCTGCAAGTTTGTAGAGGAAATGTATATCTGTTATACATATCATCTATGAAGAGATTCAACCTTCTACCTATGAGAACCAGTCAGTAGAAAAAAGGTAGATAATTTCCAAATAAATGCCCACGGCAGCCATCTTGTTTTTCAGAAAGAAGCCAATTGTAGTCCCAGAAAAGCTTACCTGACAATGAAGATATCCTGCAAATTTGGTGAAGCTAGCTGCTGTAGTTTTAAGTTGAGAGTATTAATGTGGAAAATCGTGTGGCTGCGATGGTGTAGAGAAAGCTAAACCAAAGTATCCACCGGATGCATCCATTGGATACAAAAAGCTATTGTCAGTTTTAAAACGAACGCACTAAAGCCATTGTAGAATGAAATGGCAAAAGGAGTTACCTTATTCACTTATTTTTCTTCATTGTTAACCCCAGATGGAAACATGCAACACATATGGGTACTGATAGGTTTAGTTGCACCCATTACAACCATAACACAAATCTTAAAATCTCAAATTCCTTACATTGACATGTAGAATGTTAGATCACAGAGATTTATATCCAGATTTCCTGTGATATTAGTGAAAATGGTTTACAAAAATAGTGCATAAAATAGTCAACAGTCTTTTGATGGGAGCTCTGTTTAAATAAATGACATTTTGTCCACCCGAGGGATCTTAGACTTCTCAGACACTATCTCAAATACTCTTGTGAGCAGTCAATCTTGACTTTTGCAATTCCTTGTTTTGGAGTTCTTCCAGTTTCCAGATTTTAATGTTAGGAAGCTCCAAGATTGCCAAAACGGATTAGCTGTTATTGTCAGTGACACACAAATACATATCCATACATAACTCCTGTGCTTAGGTGTTTGCACTGTTTGCCAGTTCAACAATGTTTAATGTACTATAAAATTCAGTGATTTTTTATCCAAGTGTTTTTATAACACTTGGAGTAATCAGATGAATGATGAAGTTGTCGAGGTGCCATGCTATACAATGTCGTTTTTATACCCATGATGCTCCCATGGGATGAGTCGCCTTAGGACATCCACTCTGTCATATCTTTTCTGTTTTTTAATAAAAAGCTGAAAATTTATCTCTTTACAAAAGCCTTACGCACCTTAGTTTCATTACATTCTTCTGATTGTCTGTGTGATTCCCGTTGTTACATCTCTGTTCGAGGTTACAGAGGTTATACCTCCACCAAGAGGTTATGTTATCACCTGGGTTTGTGAACAAGATAACGCAAAAACTTATGGACGGATTTTGATGAAATTTTCAGGATATGTCTGAAAAGGTAACAGGAAGAAATGATTCACTGTTCACTGGATCACTATTTCAAATTTTATTGCAATGCTTTGTAACATAAGTCAACTTGCGATACAAATAAGTTTGTTAAGCAATACAAAATAAGACAATTTAACTACTGAATGAGTTGGTGATACAAATAAATAAAATTTTGATAGCAAATTTATTAGGTTATGCAATGTAAGTTTTACTGGCTACATTAAACTGTAGAGATTGAGACCAAATGTAACGAAATTATCCTCTTATAAGTTAGAGGCTTGAAAAGTGTCACATTTTTTCAAAACTTAACCTTTTCATCGATTTATATTGCATTGTTATTTTATACCCTCATGTCATCATTTTTGTGTAAACAAGCCATAAGTATTGACCAAATGTTCCAATATTTATAAAATATCCATTTAAAGTTGGTATGGCTGACGTCTTAACAAAATGAAAACATCGTACTGATTTTTGCTAAGACGTAAGCATGCTAATATTGAGCACACAACTCCACATTCAATCAAGGTATGTACATCAACACAGTGTGTCACATATTTGTCCCTGCCTTCTCAGTGTAGAATGTTGACTGCCTACTTTCCTCCATCACTACTTTCCTCCATCATCTCAAATACCTGTCATGATATAACAAATACAATGTGTTGAAGTGTCATTGACCCAAATTATCCACTTTTTATTTATCTGCTATAGTTGTTGGTATTTCAATCTGACATTTTTTAAAACATAAGTTTTGTGATATCATTTGCATGTTTATAGAATAGCTTGAGCAGAGACAAGGCCAAAGTACAGTAGTAGATTATGCAGTTATAACGGAAAACAATCTGAAGTGTGTTTTATAAAGTATTGAGTGCACACTGAATATAGAAAAATCACCATGCCTTTTAACCAGTTTATCAGTAATTTGTCCCAACAAAAATTAATTTAAAACTTTTGTGACCATCATTAAAAATATGAAAATAGGGTGAGAATCACTTCACTTTGTTTTTATATTTCTTATATAAGTCTTGTGTTAGTGGCCATAACACTTGTTGTCCAATTATGACAATTTCTTTTCTGCTACTTTAGTGAATAACTTGAATTTATTTCTTAAAAACAAGAGATAAACTTAGCTGTCCACATTGCCTCATGTTCCCGGCATAAATAAGAAGCAGGGGTGGGGTAAAATATATATTTTATTTACAAATTATACAGTAATATACTAAAGATTATTTACAGTCCAAGTAACTTTGTAAAATGATATTTAATACATTAGATTAATATTTCAACTTTTAATACTATAATAATTGCATGTATTTAAAATTTTATGTAACAATAAAGGACACCTTAAAAATTGGCAACCTGAATGCTAGAAATGATGGAAGGTGAACATAAGGTCACCTTAGCAGAATGAAATTTAAGGCACACTTAACAAAAGGGTGGCCCTAAGGTCACCTTAAATTAGAAGAAAAATAGTTATGAGATGAGCATGAGGTTGCCTATGATTTAAGGTGGCCTTAAGTGAATAACTAAGATTATAAAGATTAAGAATATGACTTTAAGATCAAGTAATTAAACTGTATTTTTGAATGGACATAAACAGTTTTAGAGTGTGTGAATAAAGAAAAATCGCCCATTCATGAATTACATTGACCAGCAGACAGGTATAACCTGGCTGGTTCAGCTATAACATAAAACAGAGTGATGAACCTTTAAGAAATTCTATATGCTAGATGACGAGGATTAAAGATCTTGGAATAGCAAAGTTGATAAAATCATGATTAATCAAAAATAATAAAAGTGTACATAATGTGAACATTACTGAAGACATGATTACAGTATATTGTACAGTACCAAACCTTCTTGTTGTTAACTTGCAACAAATAGGGCTGACATATTGTATGTGTACCTAAACCATATGCAATATATGAAATTCTATAGACGAACCTACTGATATAAATAATCAATTAATGAAAGCATTAGGCTCATTATGGGAGTTGTCATTTATGTTTTACATTGCAAAAGAATCAATAGATTCAAGCATTAACCCAACCATTACAACAAAAGTTTGTCTATAATCTAATAAAAACCTAAGACTACCATTGTTATATCATAGTTAATTTTTTAATTACATGGTTTTTTTTTGGTTTTTTTTTTGCTAAGAATGATAGACAATACATAAATATAGCTGCACTCATGACAGTGATAGACCAGTGAATAAATATGGATACACAATGCACCCATCTAAAGTATTTCCATTTATATAAACGATTAAATTGAGACGAATGCCATTATGTTCCCAGGTCCATTGAAAAGAAATTATTTTTTTTTTTTTTTGCAAAATACATAAGTATTAAACCAGTTACTACTTACAACCTGTAAACAAGTTACACAAAATTTTGTGTTGTACAGAAAATAATTAGTACACGACAATCAAGTGGCTGAGGAACCAATATGATGTAAATACACACTGATAAAATTCATAAAAATACAACCCCATGGACCTGCCACGCAAGTGTAAGAACTAAAAAACATTGCAAGGTCACAGCCATTCCATTTTGATTCCTATTCATACACTGGCCAAAGTATGGCTACCACAAATAAGTTGTTTTAAAATATTTTATGTTACAGCACCATCATTGATAAGTAGGAGCACCTCCTAAACAATTAAAGTCCATTTCTCAGGACTTATATCACATATAATATTTTTAATGACAATGAATATCGTAACAAACTAAGATATCTCTAAAACCTGTAATCTAAATATTCTTACTGCCAAAAGCTAGACTAGATGAACAAAGGAATAGCAGTGTGCAGAGACAATTATCACCAAACATACAGATAGACATTGACAATGTTTATGTTAACACCCAACAATGTTACTGCTGTCAACAATTTTTATACAATCATGTGAACCTCACAAATATGTGGACAACTGACATGGGTTATTACCAACATTAACTAAAATAACTTGTCATTGCTTAAACCTTTCTCAACATGACAATGTTAATCTTGAAGTTAAATGCTTTGTAATTTTTTAACCATCATGCTCGCGCACCACACATGACTCTTGGAGAGGGAAGTCAAGCACAGAATAACTGTGAAATTTTTAGACATAGATTAACCAGACATTGGTGAACAATTACCAATACACAAATACAATGCCAGATTTCCAAAATACAAATTTCTAGTTGACAAGCAACGTCCTACTAAACAATAATTTATATTTAGCTGCCTAGATGGATATGTAGACAGGTGTCCTCCCAGGCCGTGGTCGAGGAAGAAGTCGGTGCAGGCAGGGATATGCAGAACCGAGGAGCCTAGGTAATACCTAGGCAGGGCTGTAGTGAGCCCAGAGCTGAGGCCCCATGGTGGGGAGTGACACTGAGGACGACGTGGAGCTGAGATACACAGCTCTGAAGGATGTGATTTGTAGATAATGTAGAGCTGTTGTCCATGGCAGCCTGGCAACCAGCTCAGCCATATTGGTCAGCCCAAACCAAGCCCCACTCAACTGGTAAGGAGCCACCCAAGTACTCCAAGACCAGGAGGAGGCAACTCCTGGTTGGGATCCAAGCCAGAGCTGCAGTTGCCAGGCAACCTGTAAAAACAAAACATACTTTAATATGTGTTCATGGTTCAAGGGTGGGTAGAGGGACATGAAAATTTTAAACACATGTTACATAAAGCAATAAAATGGCGTCCTTGCAGTTTGACTTCCCTCTCAAGAGTGAGGAAAGTAGTGTTCCAGCGGGAAATTTTTAATTAAAAGGTCATCCAATGAAATTAAACAGGGCAAACAAGAAGTACTTTTTAACTAGGAACTGGAGCAATGAAATGTGTGGCGTTTTTTACTCCCCACCCCCACATTGCCTCATGTTCCCGGCATAAATAAGAAGCAGGGGTGGGGTAAAATATATATTTTATTTACAAATTATACAGTAATATACTAAAGATTATTTACAGTCCAAGTAACTTTGTAAAATGATATTTAATACATTAGATTAATATTTCAACTTTTAATACTATAATAATTGCATGTATTTAAAATTTTATGTAACAATAAAGGACACCTTAAAAATTGGCAACCTGAATGCTAGAAATGATGGAAGGTGAACATAAGGTCACCTTAGCAGAATGAAATTTAAGGCACACTTAACAAAAGGGTGGCCCTAAGGTCACCTTAAATTAGAAGAAAAATAGTTATGAGATGAGCATGAGGTTGCCTATGATTTAAGGTGGCCTTAAGTGAATAACTAAGATTATAAAGATTAAGAATATGACTTTAAGATCAAGTAATTAAACTGTATTTTTGAATGGACATAAACAGTTTTAGAGTGTGTGAATAAAGAAAAATCGCCCAAACCCCAGCTAGTAGGAGGTAGGGACATGAAGGTGTTTTTGAAAGGCAAGGGAGACTTGATCAGAAGCCTGATGATCCAATGTAATGTATCTCCAGATGCATTCCGACGTCCAGGTGCCATGACTTTGGATGTCCTGCAATGCCACATTAGAGTTGAAGGCGTAGGTGGCACCTGAACGACGGAAGGCATGAAAGGTAATGTTGGAATTATGCAGATTTAATTTTTGAAGGACTGAGTGAAAGTGACGCCTTACTTGTGTGTCAGTAAGAGGGGCCCAACCTTTAGGACGCTTGTATTGGAACAGTGGATCATTTTTAGAGCCAGGGGTGATGGCCAGTAAATTTTTAATGGCAGTAACTGGACATATGGGATTCGCACCCAACATAGGGATTTTTAGAATTTTCACGGTATCCCTAGACTGCAAGGTTTTGGACCATTTGATTAATATGTGTATACCTGGCTTTGCAAAAATAATGTCTCCTCTTGCTAAATGATACAAAACCGAGTACTGCTGTACACTATGGGGAACTAGATTGGACAGTCTGAGGAAAGAAAAGAAGGCAAGCGTGTAGACAGCTTTAAAAACTTGCCCCATATATGTGGAGTCACAGGTTCTAACAATAAGGTGTAACGTGTCAATATCTATGATTTTTTTCAGCTGAACTTTGAATGGTCTATGAAGGACCATGGCTTTTTGGAAATATTTTATCCTAGGATCAAGGAAAGCTTGGATTGAAACGCCTAGCATTGAGAGCTTTGCTTTGATAGCTGATAAGTGATTGGCCATGGCTGAAGCTGACGTGTTATTGCTTTCCAAAAATTGTAAATAGGCAATTATCATCAAGGGAGATAAGCAGGAAATATTAATCTTCATGAAAACTGTGAAAGCTAGAAACAATCTGAACATACTGGTGTAATTTCTTGAGGTTGATGGTCTGAAGGCCATGGAAGTCTTCTGAAGACCCCTTTGTACCAGTTTGGCCATGGTCGGTGGGAAGCCTAATAAAATAATGTATTTATATGGACCAATCTATCATAATGTGACTTTCATTAATGGGCACCCAGTGGTGCAAGGGCAATAACTGACGTAACATTATATGTGGGTTGGGTCGACTATTCCATCTAGACAAAAGGTCAGCTATTACATTGACCTTGCCTGGGATGTGGTTGACCTTTAACTCTACATTCATTGTGGCTATTTGAAACTGTATATTGCGAGCTATGGCAGCTAGTGTCAAATCTCTGGTGTGGCCAGAGTTAAGGACTTGAACGACTGCTAAGTTATCACATGCTATAGCTATTTTAGTATTCTTCCATGATTCCTGCCACACCCTAAGGGCGGCTAAGATGTTCAACATCTCTAAATGTACTATTTGTAAATTCAAATAACCTAAGGGGATTTTTAAAGCGTAAACTTCAGAACCCCATCTAGCTCCCAAGCCTTGAAGGCTGGCATCTAATTCCATGGAGTGGGCAATTGGCTTCTGGTCAAAAAACGTGACCCCATTATACACTGAGATAAACTTTGCAAACCAGTTAATATCTCGTTTAGCTTCAGTAGAAATTTTTGTGTACTTTTTGTCCTCCATAGATCTTAAGGCATCTAACAACCTATTAAGGAAGAACCTAGAAGATCTGACGCATTTACTAACATACAAGAGGCTGCCTAAGAGAGACTGCAATTGTTTTTTGTTACAATAGCGTTTATTTTGCCACTGGTAGCATTTGTCCCATATTTCTCTCAATTTTTGAGGTGGTATGGACATAGTGAAGGTTTTTGTGTTTATTAAGATACCCAAGCAGTTTAGGCATGTAGTAGGGCTTTCTAGTTTCTTTTCCGAGACATTTAAGCCTAACTCTTGTAAGATTTGACGCAAGGTGTCAAATGAGGCGTCAATTTGACTGGGTAAGCCTATTCCAAGAATATCATCTATATAGTTTATCACGTCAAAGTGACGTTGACGCATAATATGACGCACAGCGTCGCTTAAACGTTGGAACAGCGCACTTCCGTTCCGATACCCGAACGGCAGGCACGTATCGACGTAATAACGCTCGTGACGTAATCCCAAAAGATCATATTCTTTGGGGTCTAGCTTGACATGTCGAAACGCCCGACTAATATCAACCTTGTACAGCTTACAGCCCCTACCTAAGGTTTTTATGTGTTCAGTAATGGTGTCTACTGTAGGTAGCTTCAAAATAAATGGGGTGCCCAAGTATTGGTCCTTGGGGATACCTGCATTGACAGAATTACCCTGAGGAAAGCTAAGATCTATGATAACCCTACGGTGGGGGCCATTTGGCTTCTCCCGGGTCATCATAGGAGATATGTGCAAGTTTTTAATGGGGATCTTCTTGAAAGGGCCCAATATTGCTTTATAATGACCTTCCTCATCTAAGTAAGCTTGGATATCATCTGGGTACTCTATAGCTGAGGCATGGTTAGTTTGTTGACTTGTGAGTATACCATCCCTGTCATAATCCAGAGGGAAACCAAACCTAATAAGTAAAGGAAGTTGTTTATCCCAATAGCCCTGCAGATATTGGTCCCATACATCTGGATTCAATTGGGATTTTAGGTTTATTTGCTTTTGCAAATAATTATATTGTCTAGCATCAACCATGATCTTATGCAGAATTATAGGATCTGCATCCACATCAATTGGATTCAAATGTTCTGGCATGAGCTGGCTTCCCAGAGGAATGAAGCCAAACTTAAATTTGTTTTGAGCATCCCAATGCTGAAGAGTTGGACAAGAGGGCAAGACATGTTTGTATGTAATGTTCTTGTTTTTTATCCTCAGGGGCAAGTCATATTTACTACTACTTTCAGTACTTGTATCTCTGTTTAAAGAGGGAGCTGGTGAACTTTGGATCAAGGCGTCATTATTTGACGCTTTACTACATTTGTCAGGGCAACCACTGCCTTGTGCCTTGTTTTGTGGGACCAAGTCACCAGACTTGCTACTGGAAGACTTATTATTTGAAGCCTTGCAAGATTTTTTAGGGGAAGTGTGACAATTTAGTTTATTTTTGTCTATCTGGTCACTAGATTTGCTTGAGCACACGACATAGTTACCACTAGCAGTGTCCATATCACCAAGTACTTCCTCAACTGATAGGGGGGCAAACCTATTTTCACACTGAGTGTAATTTTTGTCAGATTGTTGTTCCTTTACCTCAGCTTGAACTTTAGAGAACTTGACCTTTTTGTCATGACCTTCATGTTTATAAACATGACCTGTAAAGACCTTGTTGACCGTTCGACGCATGTGAGTACCAGTAACCCTCTTATTGCTGTTATCAACCTTGCCAGTATTAATATTTTTGCTGGCATTTGTGTTGGCTTCAGCCACTTTTCTATTTACAGTTATTTTTAGCACTTGTGCATAAGACATGTTGTTAGACTTATATAGGTCTAACTTCCAATTTGCACTTTCACCAGTGTGGATACTAGAATTATACACAGTTCTGGTTTTGAACCCAGGTCCTATAACCGGACCTTTGACAGCAGTATTTGCTTTATTGCTAAATGCAACTTTAGAAATGGGCACTGCAAATTTGCAGTGCCCTATTCGTTTTTGCATCTTGTTGACGCTTGTTTCTACATTCCTTGACCGGGTGTGGGAATTTTTTACCAAAACTAAAGCAGTGAGAGCAAATATGTTTGTATAACTGGCCACTTGTGGTGTGATCATTTTTATGACTACATTTGGCAGATTGGTAAAATTTACAAGGAACTCCTTGCGCCTCAGTCCTATTTTTTGCAGAATTTGAGCTACTTCCGTTATTGGTAACAATTTTTTGAGCATGTGCTCTTCTCAATCGATCTAGCTTTTCAGAGCTCAACCAGTCAACCTTACCCTCCTCCATACGACAGAGGATCAGGGCATGAGCCCCTTTTGCCGTAGCCCAACCAAAATCTTGGGCATCTTCCATGATATCGCTCATGTAGTCCAGCATGGCATTTTTAATTTTTACATTTTTTTCCTCTCTAATAATAGCACTGAAACCTGCCATCCACTGGAAAGTCGACAAGCTATCATATGTGACCCTTGATTTGGAAGTACCTGCCAAAATGTAATTCTGGGGCCATGGTATTTGTTGTTTTACAGTAACTTGATCATTGTTACCTCTCTGAGATCTGAACTTACCTTGTTCATTTAGCTTGGCAAGTTCCTGTAATCTGACATCTACTGCATCCTGAATATTTTTGGAAGATTTAAGGAACTTTGTAGATGGAATGACGACGTCGTCCCCAGCGTCACTATCCTCATCCACATCCTGAAAGGGTGTGCTGCTCGAACCCAGGGAACCGGCTATGTCGGAACCAGTCTTAACATCCTGGAGTTGTTCCTCGGTTCTGTCTATCCTCTGCTCAATAGCCGACAGCCTACAAGTAACAGCATTAAGTGCACTGAGAATTTGAGCATTAGCACTGTCATCCGCATTTTGACTACTAACAGTAGTGGAAGTACTTGAAGTACTTTGTACATACAGTTGACATTTACTACCTACTGGTCGCCTGTGTTCCTCCCCGCATTTAGAACAATTAAACAATTTAGGCATATTCAATACCACGCATGAATACAAGGAAGAAAATACTATAATACTAGGCCACACGGTATGTAAGATAAAGTATCACAGAGTTGACAGTAAACAAGACTTTACTATATAGTATAAATTTTATATGCAAATTTTACCCATATGAAATCTGTCAACTCACCCGTCGCCAATTAAAACAGAACGGTATAATACCATGCTATGTACACATTAGGACGCCAGATACAACACTAAAATAACATAAAATGAACCTTTGTTAATAAAACTTTAAAAGAAAACTTCAAAAATTACCACTCTACCAACATGAAAATTTTAAACACATGTTACATAAAGCAATAAAATGGCGTCCTTGCAGTTTGACTTCCCTCTCAAGAGTGAGGAAAGTAGTGTTCCAGCGGGAAATTTTTAATTAAAAGGTCAAAGGTCATCCAATGAAATTAAACAGGGCAAACAAGAAGTACTTTTTAACTAGGAACTGGAGCAATGAAATGTGTGGCGTTTTTTACTCCCCACCCCCAAAATACAACCTTGTTGTCACCTTGGGTGTTAAATCTCTCTATACAAACATTCCCAATTAAGAGTGTCTAAGAATAACATACAGAAAATGATTAAAGGATCCACCTGTGAGAAAACTCAAGCCTCACATAATGAGATAAATGTGACTCGTTCTAATAAAATACTTAATTTACATTCAATAATGAACATAATTTACTAACAGTAGGAACTAGTATGGGAACAGCGTTTGCTCCAAGTTTGCCAATATATTTATGGCCAGATTTGTAGAAGCCCTGGATAAATATCATCTAAAACCATAACTTTGGAAATCTACTGAAACTTTTAAGAGAACATTATGACGTGAATTTATATTATTAATAATCATTTATCTTTTAAAGCAATGTATGCATAAAAATCTACAGACTAGGATCTTTATGATTGTTACACTTTGACACAAAAGATAACAATCAATTCTATTGACCTTGTGAAACAAGATAAAGGTCAGAAGAGAGTTTATACCCGACCTTGAGGGAAATAGGTCAGAAGTTAAAGTTTGTGAGAAAATTACTGACAAAATTTATGTGAAAAGAATCAACAATGATCAGAGTAGTGACAAAATGAAAAGTAGTGAAGTAGGGATGTTACAGAGTGAGGTGGTGTTGGAAAGTCGAGTTAACTGGAGACTTAGCCACAGGAATAGACTAGATATACCCCCACATAGCATCTGACTTCCATGTACCGTGGTGCATAATGTCTTTCATACTGATCCCATGATGAAAGGCCCAGGTAGCTGCCAGCCATCTGAGATCCAGTGGAGAGTTCAAACTCAACATGAAACTCTGAGATACAGAATTCAAGTGGCGTCTAGGGACTGAATCTGTAAGGGGAGCCAGGCCATTGGACCTAGAAATTCTAAAAGGAGGGTCATTTGCCTTGCCTGGAAGTATGAGTAACATATGTTGCAGAGCTTGCATGGGGCATAAATTCGAAACTTTTAGATACGGCAGTGCAATGATACAGATTTGTGATTTATCTTGTAAGGTCTTAGACCATTTAATGATAATGGTAGCAGCATTGTGGAAAAAATGACATCACCAATGGCTAATTGGCGAGTAGGATCAAAGCAGTAACTGCATGTGGTAAAATATTTGAGATTTGTAGAAAAGAAAATAAGGCGAACAAGTATAATGGTTTGAAAATGTCTGGAAATTTGCCACGGGGGAATATACAGAGTATGGTTAATAGTATCCACTTGTATTCCTAAACACACAACTGAGGTGCTAGGGGGTACAAACTTTAGTTGACTAACCTCCAGGCACTGCTCGTCAAGGCGAGACAATAGCTTATGATAGGACTCATGAATTTTTGATGGAAGACCAATATATTTGAGGTCATCTGTATAGTTCATGAGGGCGTTATGACCAAAATTTTCATGATATATCTAATGGCGTCTGATATATCTAATGGCGAATTCCAAGCAGATCAATGTCACCCAGATCAATATGGATATGCCTGAAGGCCCTTCCAATGTCGACTTTATATATTAGACCTCCTGGACCAAATTTTCGTAGTTCATGAGTTATATTATCCAGTGAAGCATATTTAAGTAGAAAGTAAGATCCTAAATTTTTTTTTTCAGAATTTTGTTTTGCCCTGGTCATTAGTGGATAAATGTGAACAGAGCTTGGAGTTTCTTCAAAAGGACCATAAAGATCACCATATTAAGATCCTCAGAAATATATTGGTCAATATGTTGCTCCTATTCGATTGCAGAAGTATGGTTTACCTCAGAAGAGATTATTTTAGAATACCTGTTAAAATCTAAAGGGAAGCCATACTGTATAAGGTTATGAAGTTGTTGATCCCAATACTGAGATAAACTCATCTGGATTCAATTGTGTCTTTACAGAGATATGACAATTAAGAAAATTTGGCACCTTGCTTTCACGAATTAACTTATTAGCTTCCCATATATCAGGTACAGAACTCTATTGGATAACAGGACCTTTGTATATCTGTATACACCAAACTTCTGTAGGGACATTCTTTATCTGGTGACCAGTATTTATATCAGTTTGTTGTTCTACTGAGTGTACTTGGGTACTAATACTATGTACCTCATCTGTTGTTTGAATAATAATTTCATCTAATTTTTAACCTCAGTATTTTTTACAGCCTGAACTTGAACTTTATTAACAGAAACAGGCATTTCTGAGGCCCGGGTATTTCCTTTATGACCATTGACATCATTTAGTGCCTTAGAGGATGTTTACATCAATTCGGCGCTTTATAAGTGTTTCTTACTTACTTACTTACTTAAAGCTTGGATTTTTGCCAGATGAACCAAAGCCTGGCTTTTAGTCTTAGCCTTATCTGGAGATTAAAAAGCAACTAAAAAAGCAACTATGTTCTCTACAGAATTTTCATGCATTATATTTTTCTCCACAGGTAAGCCGGGGAACCTATTATTTAATGTTATATGAACCACAGATGAGCCTGTGGCGTAACAAGTGGCAAGAGTTTTCTGCTTAACATGTGTTTGTTTCTTTTCTCCATGCATAAGGTTATCAGCATGGTCAGTAAAAGACCCCATTCGTGCAGAAGACAGAAGAAATTTTTTATTTTCTTTGACTTTGAGAAAGTCTTTGACTTTCTTGGTATTTGCATTCCTGTCAGGGGTTTGGAGGATTCAGGCAGTCGAAACCGGAAGTTGACTTTGTTGGGCTACTACCTGCTCATAAGATTTGCCATTCTAAGTGTTTGCAAAAGCATTTCCTGTTTTAAACCAATTAACACGTGTAATTTTATCTAGTGACAGTTCTTTCAGTATTACTTTCTTATGAATGTTATTTGACCAAACATATCAAGTAGTTGCACACTTCCTGGAATGGCCAACTACGCCAAGTTTTACTCGTTTGTTTTGTTTGCCTGTTTCTAGTTCTACACTCAGTTTGAGCATGTGCAAAATTTATTCCCCCTTTTGAGAAGCAAAATGAACATATGCGCTTATAAAGCACCCCTTTTGTTTCATGAGTAGCTGAATAGTTGCAAGAAATTTGGTTGTAGAAAGTACAGGGTATAGCTTTTTGCATTTTTGATTTCTTGCCATTTCGATTTGAATTGAAACAGTTGGTACAATATGCCTCTGTGCGTGAGCCCTTCTAACTAAAGAGCCCCTGTCTACTAAATCAGTTTGTGTGTAATCAGAAATCTTGCCTTGCTCTATTCTACATAGCCATGGCTGGCTTTTGCTGCAGACCAAGAAAAATCATTTGAATCATCCAAAAGTGCTATTAAATAGTCAAGCATAGCTTCTTTTTTAAATTTAGTTCTTCCATCATTGTTCTACAAAAGCTAGCCATCCACTGCCCCATAGTCAATTCATTGTAAGAGACTTGTTCTTTCGTGTTCCTGGGTAAGATATGTCCATGTGGCCACTTGATACAGTGCTTTACAAATATGTTAGCAGTACCGCCTCTTAAAGATTTGATTTTTGTATCCATACCTGGATTAGAAAGCTGTTGCAATTCTTTGATTCTTTGTCCAACTTTCTCTTGAATTTGTGCATTCTGTCTAATATCTGTGAGAGAAGGTGTATTGGAAGTATTGAACGGGCCAGTTACAGTGTCAGATAATGCTGAAGTAACTATTGAATGGCCAGTACTTTCAGTACTCTTTGTGGTTATATTTTGTGTGGCCTTAGAACGTGTACGAGTACTTCTATTTTTTATTTTTGTCATGGCATTTGATTTTTTACAATCTGTGTTTTCAAGCTTCTTCAAAAGCTGGTCAATATCACTCAATTGAGCTAATATTTGTTGATTGATAGTTGGTTGAAGATCACAACTTTCATGCAAAACAGAAGTACTGTGCTGTTCTGTCCGAAATTTGTTAAATGATGGAATCTGACTGCCTGCATCACCTGAATCAGATACATGAACCATATCACTGTAATTTAACTCACTGTCTGACGACTGGCTATCACAACCCGGTTGGCTGGAAGTAATAGGACACTCCCCCAGCAGTTTGGATGACACAGCCTACCTTTGGGGCCTGTCATGTCAGTTTCCACCCCACATTCTGGTTTTCAACCTATCACCAGTCAAAATAAGGCTATGAGGCATTGAGTTTTCAAATGATAGGGTCGCTCTTACTGGGATTTAACAGTAAAGGACACACAAGGTGATCTATAATGTTAAATTACCACTTCACCTTTAACTGACCTTTGGGGTCCTCAGTGGCCTAGTGGTTAGCAAGTTTGGCATCTAATCATAGGCTGTCACCTCTGTGGGTTCGAGTCCCACAAGTGGAAATTCTGAGGACCTGTCCCAATATGACCCTGGCTGTTGAATGGGACGTAAAACCCCAACTTTGACCTTTAACTGACCTTTGGCCTCAAAAACTGGTGCAACAAAATCCATGTCGCCACCCAGCTGTGTTTGCATCTGTGAATCATCTTGCTTTGAAGAGTGCAAGATGTATTTCTTTGTTTTTTTTCTATTAGCCAAGTAGACGTCAAATGATATACAGTTTCCTAAAGTGAATTCAATCAAGGTCAAAGGTCATGAGAAGGTCAAATACCTGTGTTGTATTTGTGACAATTTTATTTACATGTTAGTAAGCGGTTACAAGGATAAGTAGGGGTTAAAATCTTTAAAATTTTCAAATTCTTTGTAAATTTAAAAGGCCAAACCCAACTAGAGTCGAGGAGGTATGATTGCGGCAAAGGTAGAAGGAATAACAGAAGGTGCAAGTGAGGCGTTCTGGAGATAAGTCCAAACTGCTGAACTTCTCCATAAGCCATGAGCCATGATGTGTTGTAGCTGAACATTATTGTCGAAAGCTAAAGTGGCTCCAGAACGCCTGAAGGAATGAAAACCATGGCCAACCAGTGGGACACCGATGTGATTCAAAACCTTCCTGAGAGCATCTCTAATTGTAGTATCTATGACAGGATGAAAAGGGGGGAACTGATGAATGAATAGGGGAGCTGAAGGGAGCATAGGTCTAGAATTAAGCAAATTCCTTAAGGCTAAAACTGGACAGAATAGTGGGTTCTTGAGTACAGGAATCTGAACAAAATGGTGGGCAGACCTGTCCTGAAGAGTCTTAGACCATTTTATGAGAATATGAGCCCCTGGTTCAGCAAAAATTATATCTTGCCTAAGGAGATGCTTATGTGAATCCAATTTAAATCTAGAATGAGGGGCAATGCTGGACATCCTCAAAAATGCGAAAAATGCCACCAGAAAAGCTGCTCAAAATAAAGGTGGGTCAATAAGAATTTCACATGCCTGAGAGATTAAAGCCAGAGTAGAAAGGTAAAAAATTCCCCGAGGGGTGGGAGCAAACCTAGTATTAATGGAGATACTCCTAAGGTAATCTGTTATGAGTCTGTGAGACAGTACTTCTGGCTGCCACTTGTACTTGACAGTAGCTTTCCTGATGGAAGAGACGTAGTTCAACATAACCTTATGAGAAACAGAATTTGTGTATAAATATTCCAAGAAAGCTAGTACAGAATGAACACTTGGTTCCACTGGAAGATCCATGAAAACAGTGAATGCCAGGTAGGTTTTGACATGAGTGAGATGTGCAGTCCTGGTTGCAGGTCTGTATGCTGTTTTAGTTCTGGACAAAGCAGCTCTCAAGAGGTCAGAAGATGGTGAGTTCAAATCTGAAATCACAATTGCAAATTAAGGTCAAAATAGTGACTTGGTATATGTTCCCATATAAAATTGTCCTGTAAAATGCTCAAAAGCTCTGAGTTAGCTGGTTTATCTGAGTAAATTCTGGACAGTGTGTCGGCAATGACGTTATGTACACCTGGAATATGATTGATATTTAGCTGTATGTCTAGGGAGGCTGTGATCAACCAAATATTCTGTATACTCACAGCCAGAAAGGGGTCTCTCGTTTTACCGGTCTCAACCACTTGAACCACCCCAAGGTTATCACAATATATATCTATGACTGAATGGTGCCATTTGCTACCCCATACTTTGAGAGCAATAATGATGTTTAACATCTCAAGATGTACAATTTTTAAATCAAAATCCCCACAATTATGAATAGGTGTAGCATATACCCGATTTCTCCATACAGCCCCCATACCAGTGAGACTGGCGTCTAAATAAAGGGACTGTTTATCATCTATCCTGGGCTTGTGTATATATGAAACGCCATTGTAAGCTGGTAAAAATGTGAGAAACCACTGAATATCTCTGTGAAATTCATTTGTTAGTTGTATGGTCTTTAAATGAGAATTATTTCGGAACACAGCCAGGAGCCTGTTGATAAACACCCTGGCAGGTTTCACGCATTTCTGTATATACAGAAGCTTTCCAAGCAATGACTGGTATTTATGTCCAGAAATTGAAGTCTTGGTGCTAACTTGCAGACATTCACCATAAATGGCCTCCAATTTGTCCTTTGCAATACTCATAGTATTGTTTTTAATATTGAAATCAATTCCAAGGCATGTTAAACGCTTTGTAGGGGGGGTTAATTTGTCACTATTAATAGGTAGGCCGAGTTCGTTCAGTAAATCGCATAATCTGTGAAACGCAGAATCAGCCTTAGATTTAGGGACCACCGCAATGTAATCATCAATGTAGCATCTTAACTGGATGCCTTCTCTCTTCATTATGTAAGCTATTGCGTCTGACAAAATCTGAAAAGAAGAAGATCCGTGCGTCCAGCCGAACGCAATCCCTACGTCTATATAATAAGCCCCACGCCAACTAATACCGAATTTAAGGCTGTCAACAGGATCGACTCTTAAATTTCTGAAGGCCTGAGCCACGTCTACTTTAAATAATACAGTGTCTTCAGTACACTCTACTATGTCTTGTGCAATATCATCAACCGTAGGAAACTTCAGTATAAAAGAAGAGCCATCAAAGTTCTTTACATCTACATGGCTATTGACAGAATTGCCATAAGGGTGAGATAAATTAAGGATCACACGCCTTTTATTTGTGTCCTTTGGTCTGGTTAATAAGGGAGAACAGTGGAAGTTTTCATGAATAATATTGTCAACAGGACCCAAGATCGCTCCTAAGCCGACTTCCTTGTCAATGTACTCCTGTACTTGGTGTGGATATTGACATGCTGAGAAATGGTTAGTTATTTGCACATTGTTTAGTTCATCAGGGTTAATTAAAGACAGGGGAAACCCAATCTTTATGTATTGTAAAACCCTTTTATAAGAATAGTCTCTCAAGTACTTTTCCCAGGCTCCTACCTTCAGACCAGATTTGATAGGTATTCTAGCAAATTTGTAGTTTGGTTGACCTGAATCTTTAATAATATCAGCAACCCTCAACAAAGTATCAACTGAGTCCAGTTCTACTGGTTCTCTATCCGGACCTATGAAGCTAAATTCTGTGTTAACCTGGGTAAGATAACCGACTTTCTTATCTGGATAATTAAAATCTGTAGCTTTCAACTTGCTGACACTAGAAACTCTAATGTTAGTATTACTAGGGCCCACAGATCCTAAGTCAATGTTAGATTGTTTGGTCATACTCGAGATTTCACAAGTGATTTTGTTGGTCATGATATCAATATGATCTTGATCCTGATTCTTGATCTTTTGATCTTCATTTTCAATTAAAGTATCTATTATATTGTTCAAGTATGTACCATAATCACAGTTGTGACTTTGCCAAACCTGCAAGTCTTTGCAGTAGTTATCATACGTTAGTTTTGGATTTTGGTCAAAGTTCGAACCCGACCTGCTCAACATAGACACAGTTGGTACTACCAGAGTCTGATATGTGGCGACTTGCAGGACCTGCAAATAGCCTTCAGGTGGATGAGTACAGCATATGATATTACAGCCTTCACCACTACTACCCAACAACAACAAGTAATAGCCTGTTAATTGCCCAGTCACATCTTTCAGATAAACGACATATTCCCACTCCTTATTGTAATAAATTTTCTTATTTAATAACTGTAGTGAGATATCACTGTTATATAGTACATCCCTGTTACAGTCAAGTTTACAGCTGTACTCATCCAACGTGTCTAAATACAATGTATGAGAGTGTACACCCTCACTGTTAAACAATTTGGCAAGTGTTCTGTTAACCAAACATTGAGTATTCTTGAGTGATTGATTCTCATGAATCGACTCAGCAGAGCAATTATTAGTTAACACTTCATAATCATAGTCAGACATAAAGTCTTTCACTGTAAATGACTCGCATATAACATTGTTATTCAATTTGACACCATCACCATCATAACATTTATCATCATACATATGATTACTATTTTTTATCAAGTCATTGTTCACACAGTTCCAATTTCCCAATTGCGAATACATTTGAAAAATATCGGAATTATCATAGTCATATTTAGTGTGCTTACTTATATTATTTACTAAGTTATTGTCTATTTGTGTAGGTCCTTGAGTGTCCCTGGGGTGGATAGCGGCCTGACCTCGCCCCTATTTGGCTGCTACTGGCTTCTGTTCCTGAGTACGGTTTGAACTACGAGTTGAGCATTTCAGTTCAGGATGCATCAGCGAACGTCCTTGCCTCTAGCAAAAGGCACAAAAATGCTTGTAAATCCCATGATGTCCTTCGTTGGTGCAACTTCCTTCATTGAAGAACTGGCAAATTTTAATTTTTTGACCACCAGAGCTGACACTGTGGGAATTAAGCACTGCAAGTTGCGAATTACTGATTCGATTCAGCGACCATTGCATCGAATCCGTCCAAGCCAAACGACCTTCCTCTATATCTGTCATAGACACTGCCCAGGCAGATCTTACAGCCGGCCATGGTAAGGATACAGCATCTCTCATTGCCATAACTACTTGTGTCAACACGTTTCTACAAGTTACATCGTCTTCAATCAACAAAATATTGTTCAGCTGCCCTGAAACCCACTGGGCTAGGTTCAAGTCATCATAGGTGGGTTTCTTAAGGTGAGAATTATAAATTAAGCCCTCGTTGGGCCATCTGAACTGAGGGCCAACCACTGATGTGTCTGTTACATTGTACCTTCCCGACTTCTTTCTGTAGTTAGGACCCTTACCTGGCAAAGCATCCTGATCAGCCTGGTCGTCATAACGTGCTAATAGCTGTGAAACTGCTAATGAAATGGATGGGATGGACCTCATGACTTCCAGCCTGGGAGCCACTGAGTCCCTTGGGACCTGTCCTAAATTCCTGGCGTCCCCTGGCATATTTTGAGCGGCTGAACTGATCCCTGTGGGTACATTACTCGTTATACTACCAGACCAAGCACCTGAAACAGCCTGAGTCGTGACGGCGTTACCCTGAGCAGTCGACATGTTGCCCTTGTACTGCCTATTCCCCGCACTATTAGAAACCACTGGTTGCTGTGACGTGGGTGAACCTACAGGGGTAGAGCTGATAGTATTCTGACGCTCCAACTCATCCATCCTTTTGGTCAGGGCTTGATTAGAAGCATCAATCTTATGTAGCATAGATAGAGTAGCATGATTCATTGACGCTGAGGGAGCTTCCTGAACTGGGTTACTGTGCACGGATGTGTTGGAAGAAACAGTACTTACACTCTTCTTTGGTGATGACTTAGGTAAGATATCCTGCCCCTGAAGATATGATCCATCATTCACTGCCACAGATTTCACTTTCTTGGCTGATTTCTTAACAGACTCCTTCGCCTTGGTAGACAATAGTGACTTCTTTTTAGCTTCTGCAGGCGATTTCTTCCTTGTAGAAGGCATATTCACAATAAAAGGCACTAAAAACTCTAAAATAAATAAATTCGCACAACAAAATTTTCGTTTTCTTGTCGTTCATTGAAAATCTTAATTCAAAATGGCTAAGCTGTGTGTGAACCCCAACTACAGAGGTCAACAAGTACGCTGATTGGTTGCTAAGCATAATGAAGCATAATGATATTATATGTGGGTTAGGGTTTAAGGTAGGGAGAAACTGAATCAGCAGGCCCATGTCAGGCCGTGCTGTATAAAAGCACTTGATAATTGACAAAATTTATTTTTTTCAGTATCACCCCTTCCAGATCTAGAATGCAAATGGAAGAGTGGTCAGTAATTTTTAGCACAGGTAGCCACGCCAGCCCATGAGAAAAGAGTTTAGAAAACAGCATGGCGGTGGAACTTAAAGTAACTATTAAGGTGCCCTCAGGAATGACCTACCTGGCACCAAGGTGCCACCGAAAACCATTAAGTTCATATGGAGTCCAGTCACAATGAAATTTCATTTCTGAACACTCTTGTCCGAATGAGCCTTATTGGAGTTCCATTCGTGGCCTTTGCACACCTGTTGACCTTTTAAAATTTATATTTATGGCTACAATTATGATTTATACATGTAGGCTTAACTTGGCCAAACTTGTAAAACAAAAGTTAAGCTTAAGACTTGTTAGCTAATATTATCCCAGAGCCTTTGAAAGATTGTGTATGAACATATTGACATGACATCTCTACTATGATTATTTATTTTTTTTCCAATTTTTAAAATAAGTTTAGTCGCCAATGCATATTTAAAAACGCTGATGTAAGTATTTCATTCTCCATATTCAAAATATATGCACATATCCAGGTTTTAAATAGAATTTTACATTGAAAACCATCCAAAGTCATTTACAAGAATTCATATTTTGTTCTGTGAAGTACATTAAGGTAAGGACCAAAATCACCACAAATTCATTACAAAACCATAAAAAACACAACAGGAAAAGTAAATTTTGTGTATTTTATGCTTCAAAATTATGTACAAATTGTTAAAATTAAGCAAGAATTATTTTTCACACATTTTAACCATATAATTGGTGAATATTCTTGTTCGCACATGCTGATTGTTTTGCCACATTCTCGTTTGTAAACTGGGTTGGCCGTACATGCACACTCGGAACTCCAATAAGGCTTATTCATACAGACCCCAATAAGGTCTTCACAGCACTATTTACAAAACCTACAAATACACAGTTATCTCTTCAGCACTTCAGCCCATAATATAAGATGTGCCCAGAAAGGCCCATTAGGATAATTCCTTAGAAGAATGTACGAGAAAAGAAAAGATTTTTCTGAACAGTGTGAAATTGTCATATCTCATTATCTTAATTGCTAACTAATTTTAGATAAGCTAATGAGAAAACTCCTCCTGAGGTTAAAAGAGAAAAAACTAGAAGGGTACCGGCCAGTGCTTATCGCCTAATGGCATTCACTACACCTTCATATTAGGAGTATCACTGACCAACACTGGAATATTATACGATATTGTAGAGAATGTTCCAATTTGTTTCCACATAAACACATTATTTATTTCAAGCGTTGTTGGTATCAAGTTTATCCTTTCACTTGTATTTAAATATAAAGGGAATCTTTCAACCTTACCTACAAATACTAACATTTGTAGGTTGAGTGGAATTTAAATATTAGCAATGTTTTACTGGGATGACTTTAATAACAGTTAATACTCAGGGAGTATTAACAATTTACATCATCGTAGCTTGGTTTATTTATATATAAAAATAGTGTCAACACAGTAGTAATCATTAGTTTGACACTTAACTGCTGTAAAATTTCATGCAGTTGAATTATAAGTATGATAATAAAGAACTATAAGAGAGCATTATAGTACGTCTTTAACACTGTATATGAATCAAAATGTTAATAATATAACCAGAATGTGCACCAACATTTCTTGTATTAAGATTATATGTTTTATGCAAAGGGGGCCTTAATCTGAATATGTAAATAGTGTATACTTTTAATAAATAAGAATAATATAATCTAATAATGACTGTTCTATTTAATAAAATCAGATTCCTCACTTATTGACAAATCCTCTTATTTTTCTAGTAATGGGCACCAGGTAAACAAAAATACTGGTCTGTGCATACATTAATTGATGACAGATACATTTCAGGCGATACTAGCTTCTTTTATTACCTCCTAGCTGGGAATTGGAATGTTTTCGTCATAATGACATATAATTATTGGCTCCCCTTTTCACTTTCATAATGCAATAAAAAGGTTGTTGGTCATTGTTAATATTATGTTATGATAAATCATAACTACTCTTGAACTCAGATTGACTTCAATTACAACTGAAACCTAAACTAAACTTAAGGTTCCATTAAGCTGAAACCATACTATTTAAATCTTAACTAAAGATGACCTTAGGTTTGTAAACTTATAAGCTAAAGTCAGCTAACTTCTTGTAATCCTAGTTTTTCACATATTGTGTACTTAATCTAAGATGGTTTCAAATTTTCATTTAACCATAATAAAAGGATTCTACATATATATAAGCAAAATTTATATATCATCGTTGGGGCTTAAAACCACCAATCCCATACTGAGGCAATGTGGAGGTGTATGGACATAAGGTCATACACTGCTCATTGCTTCAGTAATTTAAACAGTAACTTGTTCCAACATACTTTAATTACATTGGTTTATAAATATACTTTCCTCATTTTTGAAACGAAAGTGAAGTTGAACAGATGTCATTTGGAAGAAAATAAGGTTTTATAAAATATTTTAAAACCTCGTGCATGTCCATAGTACATAGAACAGATTATAACTTCTATTGCAGTTTCAGGTCAATGAGGTTAAGTCTAAGTTGTGACAGGTGGCTTCAGATTTTTTCATTATCATTCATTAGTAGTTTTCATGCTGGTGGGAATCCCGGGATGTGGACAAGATATGAGTTATTGTGTGTGTTGGGTTTATGGGTAGCCAGTCGTGCCCTGGATCCTTCAAGGTCAAATCCTTATTTTAGTCTCCAATTTGGGTCATTGTTATCATGTCCACTCTAAAAGGACAAATCAAGCAAGTCTACAAATAGATGACCACTTTTATTGACTTTCCGACTGCATACAATTAACATTAATTATTATTTTATACAGGAATTACGTTTATAGAATATAATTATTTAACTTAAATAAGTAATTCAATGTCTCTCTTAGGATTCACTATAATATATAATCAGTTACCAACAGTTCTTATATTACAGCTACCACTGATGTTGCATTGGATTCAAAGCTACAGAACTAAAAAGGTGGGGCAGAGTGGCTCATCACAAGGTCCTATTTCCCACACTACCCGGGGCCACGGTGGCAGAGTGGTAACACTCTCGCCTCCCACCTCTGCGGCCGGGGTTCGATCCCCGACATGGCCGTAAGTGGGAAAGCTGGTAGTTGCTTGCCGTTGGTCGGCAGTTTACAGTACAGAACCCTAGCGAACTATGTGTACTGGTTTCCTCTGCCCTTCCAACTACCCGTCGTGATATGACCTGTACAGTGTTGAAAGCGACGTAAAACCCCAAATAAACAAATAAACAAATTCCCACACTACCCTGACCCAGGACAAAGGCACAAAACACAGAACCCCTCATTATCTTGGCTGTCAGTGAGGTAGCTTGAGCGTTTTTCCTGCTAACTTTTTGTGTAAAGAGACTAAAATATCTTTTCTATTTTGAATTGTTCAATGGCAGCCTATCCTGAACCAAATATTAAGGATATAACTCAATTCAAACAAGTCAATTGTGGCCCCATAAGTGTGACCCCAACAAAGGTCTGAACACCAACACCAATTAACCCTCCTTGTGAAAAAGGGAAACCATGGTCTCTACCAGACATTAACAGAATAATATGAGGCCCCCTACAAGACAAAACTGATTTTCTAACTAAATGCAAGGAGTGAACATCTGCGCCAAACTAAAGAATTCTAAGCCTCATTTAGACAGGCTATTAACGAAATATTACACAACTGAAGATGTGTTCCCCGCAGAAAGCCTACTTTTCCTCTAAAACAACTAAGAGGGGGAAGTTACAGTGACACTTACGAACAAAAGTTCGAATCCAAGATCAAACAAATATTTGGATATGTGTCACCTGAGAAATATTATACACAGACCGTTCTATAATAATATTGATTGTTTGTAGACCATATACTATAAACACTGCATAAAATGTTGTCTTAATATGGTTAAGATTGCCTCATTGATAAAATAAGCATACTTGCCTGTGTAATGAATAAAGCAAATAACTATTACACACAATTTATTTTGTTATATATGAATGAATTATAAATACAATAACAACAATATCTATTAAGTAATTTCAATAATAACAATAGTACATAGAATTTGAAATCATAAAGACATTTGTAAAACCATGGTGTGATGCCAAGCAACCTAAGTTACTAAGGAAAAACGGGATTGAATGCCTACAAACCTGATCACCATGGTAATCACCTGAAGGTCAAAGATCAACACCAAAAACACCTTTATTCTGGTCATCAAAGCCATTATAATTTTACTATATTAAATAATTTTACTAAATTATGATTCACAGGGTACATCCCACATGCTGGAAATTGGCAGTGCTGATTTTAGTAGCTTAGAGGTTCAAAGCTGAGCAGTCAAAGGAAAGTTCAAAATGTTTGAACATCTAACTTTTATATGCCAGTCCTCCTGGCCAATAGCTCAGGGTTACTTAAACTTAATTATAAATATTATTTAATACTTCAATATTCACATAGTATATGACTTGTTAAATATATCTATTTTCCAAAAATATTTCTTTATCTTTGTTGCAGGGATAAAAATCTACCTCTTTTGTTTTTATTTATATGTAAGTAATGTCTGTAACAGCCTTTGATGTTAAGCAAGATATTATAGCTTAGAGAAAGAACAGTCACTGTTTTAGCTGTAATATATCAAAAGAAAATAAACAAGAATGCAAATTAGTATTTTTAGTACACTTTTTTGTAATACTAAACATCTGATGCAGAAATATTATGTTGAATCAAACATTTATGCAAATTGATATTCCCTATTTTACAGCCAAAAAAACCCAAACAATTGTATCACTACATATTTGGATATGCAATACTTTGTTAAATTACAATAAAAGTAGATGCTGATTGAATTATTGGCCGAGAAAATGAATTGTTCATAATTGAAGTGTTTAATCTAAACAGTGTTGTCACAATACTTTCAGACCTCTGCCTAATGAATGTAATTACAAATAGAATAGAAAATCAGGATCTTAGATTTTTTTAATTCAGACAGTGGTCCAGATCACTCCCAAATTTTAATGGGGTCTAAGTAGGAAAAAGACTCAACTTATATTTTTCATGTTGTTTCAACCAATTGTAACCTAACATTCAAGCAAACAGAAAAAATGGACAAATAAATGATTATTTATGTACTAGCTCTTTGCCGAAGGTTATGAAATTGGCTTATTGCTGTTCAGTGGTATTGAAGTATGACCTTTATTTGATGATAATATTTGTTTTCCTGTGGTAAGTTTATTTATCTATCTTTGACCTAAAGTATAAAATAAATTAAAGTTGAAGTTTTATAATAATATTTCACAAGAAGCAATGCCGAGGCACTGTCTAAATATTATCATGGTTGTATGTTAACTTTGAAATAAACCTCTTATGTTGAATTTATTGTCATAAAATATTCAATTTTAGTTGGCTGAATGTTATAAAGTTAATCTTGTACTGGATAGAAACTAGATACAAGATCAAAAGTAAGTCAAAGTTGTTGTTTTACGACCTGATTAACAACAGGGTTATAATAGGATAAGCCCTCAGCATTTGCTACTTGTGAAACTTGAACCTATACAGAGGTGAGAGTCAGTGATCAGATGCCAAACTTGCTAACAAGCAGACCAGTGATTAAGTCTATAGAGTAGATGCAGACCTTGGAAATAATCTATGAATGAAATAGCCTTCACATGACAGTCAAGTCTCAGTAAGCTGTAAGCAAACATTAGCTGTCAGTAAGAAGTAGCCTATTATCAAGCAAAACTACCATGAAAATGTTTCTGTGATCAGTGAAAGGAGGGAACCTAAAATCAATCTTTCCTGCATAAGTACCCTGGTATTATAAACAGAAATATATGGTGGCAAGTAAGAATGAACATGCTTATTAGAAAATGAAAGACAGTGAAAATAGATTTTTTATATTTTGAGTGTTATTGTGCACATTTATCAATCACTTATTAATCCTCCTGTTACCCCTTAACACAGGGTTGTAAATTAATGAAGCCTTTGCCAGAAAGTATTCATGCACAGACATGTTGGTTTTACATATAACCACACCACAAATGAAATAGTAGGTCTCACTTTAACCCGTTAACATCCAATGGTGACGATTCCAATATGAACACAAATAGCATAACACATTGTGACTATGAATAAAAAGCACATTAAATATATTTACATACATGACTCACTAAATAACGTGTAAAAACTAAATTGTCAATAACAACTGATTCAAATGGAAATGAAGTGGTTGATGGTGAAAATTGTTAAATCATTTTGTTTGCTTCAAGACATTGGAGAAAATGGGCAAGTGATGGTCTGAATTTACAACTAACTTTATTTGGTTATACATATCAAAAGCAGTTGTGTGAATTTTTCTTAATGTTTGACTACAATATCTGGTGTCAATTTTTTTACAATGAATACCAATAAATTGTGCAGTTAAGGATTACCAATGTGACTGCAAGGACTACAATGTCAAAGTTGGAGTTTTATGTCCCATTCAACAGCCAGGGCCCATATTCACTAACATGGATCAAGCTGAGCGAAAAATCAGCTCAAGATCAGATCAGGATCAAGGAAAATGGCTCAGCTGATCTTTGGCTCAAGTTTGTATTCACAAAGGAAGGATCAGCTGAGCCAAAAATTTTGAAAAATTTTACATAGCAACGCATAAGTTAATTACTTTTATACATTGTAAACAGTATTTTTATGCCTGAATTTCCACAAAATATGCATTGATATAAATTTGGTTAATTATTTTTTTCAATGAAGAATTTTCAAATATTTGATGTTTAATCCAAAAATTTAGGCTCCGCCCACTTTTGATCCAGAAAAAACAGCAAAATATGACCTATTTTACACATCAATATAAACATACTTAAAACAGGAAAAAAGTATTAAAAACTTATTAATTAACAATATAAAGGATTGAAGATTATTAACCAATGATTTATTTCTAATATGTTTGCTATTTTAGTTAATTATAAAGCTACAAACTTTGATCCAAAACTTAATCCACCAACCTAGCTGGATCAAAGTTAAGCCAAAATTTGAGCCAAAAATCAGCTTAAATTCTTTGTGAATACCAACTTGATCCTGATTCATTTTTTAGCTTAACTTGAGCCAAAAATCAGCTTAAGTTGAGCTTGATCCCTTTTGTGAATACGGCCCCTGGGTTATATTGAGACAGGTCCTTAGGACAGTGAGGACTAACACATTATGCTTTGAGTTCCTCATATGCAATTTAAGCAATATTAATTGTAACATGACATGTTTACTATTTTCTACCTCAAAAAAAAGAAAGAAAAAACAATGAGCAAACTGGATTAAGTTTAGAGATACAGAATGAAAATCTTTTATGTAAAACAAAATTTGCACAAATAACAATGTAATGTTACATAAGTATGCATGTTTTATCGAGAAAGGATATAAGCCAGAAAACGGCCATCAGATTAATATATATTGTGAAACAATGTGATATTTTGATACCCGTTTTACTGGGACACAAAATGACAACTATTTATGCTAATTATAATTTAATTTGTGTTTCTGAGAAGTTATCTACACTAAAATAATATTCTAATATGAATTATTATTTATATTCCTATTGAACTCATTGAATGTCCAAAGATAAACATCTAACACATTGTTGAATCTATCATGAATTAAACCAACTTTCACAAGAGTATACTCAAAAATCAAATGTTGATAAAAGCTGATACATGTAATTAAGTAATTTCTTCAATATTTTTTGAGAAGAAGCTTTTACATTTATTAAATCAAACATACATGCATAAAGAGAAATCAATAAACATGTCTACCATAGCCATGCCATTTAAAGTACACAAAACATGTTGTCATGTGACCATTAGGTAAATAGCTTTTTTTTTGATTTTGGTATATCCCAATAACCTTAATAATATTGACATTGGGTAAAATTTTCCTGTATCTTTCAATCACAGTCTTTGCAGTATTACAAGAGTGTACATCCTTTGCAACATTGGTTGTAGCAGGGCGCCCCTGAGTTTGTTTCCTGTATATTGCTGTCATTCATTCTGTAAGATATATATTTAATTAAATATAAAAGAGAAACACCAATGCCAAATCTTTAATCTATATATTAACCTATTTCCTTGTATTAGCGTTTGAGAATGAAAACAGCAAAAAAAATAGTGTGAAAGAGATATTGTATATTTCAGTCAGAGCTTTCTGATACTGTTTTCACCTCCTGTCACAATCATGTAAACATCTGCATGAATCATTTGGTTCATGGTAAAATCAGTTGATATCCTTATATTTGTTCAGGTAGTTTGTTTTACCTGTATTTAAGCAGTAAAAATGGTAGATATACATGTGGGTCTTTACAGATACACACCGTTCTTGTACTTGTGTGTTGACATCTTGGCAGTTAAAAGATACCCTTTCTTCTGTCCCAGGTTGTATTTCTATTCCACCTGTAAAAATTGTATTACTTAACATTTCATTGACCTACATTTAAAACAGAATACTCTATGAATATAATGAACCAAACAACTATATCTTTATCGTTTTCTTGTGACAATCTTTATAAATTCAGGATAATATATAATAAATATTCAAAATATTCTGCAATATTTTGTTGCTAGAAAAATACCTTCAAAATTGCTTGTAAATACATTCATAAAAATATCTGTTCAAACATTCCTCAATTGAGACTGTCTGGATCAACACCAAATTCTGTCTGTTCCTTGTGCCATAGTCAATATTTTTGTGAAAATTTAATTAAACTTTGTCTACAACTTTTCGAGTTATATTGCTAACAAACAGGGACACACACAAGTAGGTACTACATGACCTGCCTGTTGGATGTATTAGACACCGATACAAGTATTACATAGTGTGATTGAAAGGTATCTTTGTGCAATTCTCCATGCAACAGGATACTGTGTACAAAGATGAGAGAATTTGATTGACTTAGGATATTAGACTGAGAGACAGACTTTCATATTGATTAATTCAGATGATGTGTGTTGCATGGAAATATCAAAGCTTTATTCAAAATAGCTATGTGGAATGTTGTTCATTCTCCTTTACACCCAATTCATGGTGGTTCAGAGAGCTGCAAAATAAACAAGTTATAGCTACATCAATGGGTTTTTCATATCATTCAAAACAAATATTCTAATTGTGGAATTGTAGGTCTTCGGGCTCTCAGGGTTTGACTCTGACAAACAACAACATAAGGACTTTTCTCAATATGACTCTGACTGTTGAATGGAATGTAAAGCACCAGGTCATGCCTGCTGATCATTTTATTATGCTCTATTGAGCCTAGGTAGAGCTTTCGTTTCTGAAGATCACTTTTTTCATTTTTTTCGTCCACAAGGATTCATGAATTGTGGTGCAACCGCAAAGACTGTCTGTCTTTTACAGAAGTTGTGACATGGCCACAATGTCTCTGTTTTGCAGAAGTTAAAAACAATGGGTTACCGCTTCAGTTCACTACTTGTGTTTCTGATGGCTTTGCAATCGAACACCTTTTTACCTTGCTTACTACATTTTAAAAGATCTTATGCATGGCTTAAATAAGTAGTACTCTCTTAACTTCTAGGCATGGTAATATCAGGAGACATCTGTAGTAAAGTTCAACTGGCAAAGAAAAATCACTCAAATTTCTTTAATTTAACTGCAAAAACTGAAGGAACACTTACCCTCAGCCTCCAGGAGTCTCGTCTTCTCAGAGTTTCCACTGTAAAAATATGCAGCATATTTCAGTTGTATGTTAATTATCTTTGGAGAAAGTGCCCTTATGTCTAGACATCTCTTCCCCTTGTCAGTAATTTATCTCTCATCCATTAAGAGCAATGTCCATTTTATTATTCTTTTCTAGAATAAGTGTTGATTGAAATTGCTATGTAGTGACACATATTTGTGTTCATATATTGCAAAAGACTGTATCTTGATAGCTCTTCCTTACTTGCAAGAAGTGAACACAATTAACACGTACTTCTCTGTACAATACTGGTAACTATTCTTACAGAACTAAATTGACATATACACTGATAACTTTGGACATATAAGAATTTTGAGTTGCAGGTCGAGTGAACCTGGCAAAATTTTCCAGTAAAATCTCTACACTGCTTTAAAGAATATGATATCTTTACAAGTAACATCTGTGTTTTGCTTTTCACTGGCAAGTGGATGCATATGATTATAAAGGTGTGGCCTATTTTAAGGTGACATTAAAGCCCAAGCTCAAAATGATTTAACTTGAAGTTAATTTTTGGGGGTTTCGGACAATATCTGAAAAAACTGCTGATATGATTTTGATTTATAACATGTATGTGATTGCAATCATGTTAATATACGGCAGGGAAACACTTTTGGACATGCTTTTTACTTAAAATTATACTGGTGCTTTACATTCAAAGCCCATGCGTACATTTTAATTAAATTTCAGGAAACGTTTGGCGCAATGGGAACTGGAAGTTATTATTATGTAATACGTAATACGTCCATATAGGTTTGTCAGATTTATTCAAGTTTAATGTATGTTACTGTTACAGAGGGTAAGTTTAAAGTTTGACTAAATATATAGATATATGGTCTTTAACACTGATAATTTCTTAGAATTTTTTTCTAAATAGCTTGCCAGATATGCATAATTCAAATTTGATAACAAAATACAACTTCTAATAATAACTCACAATAATAACATTGGTGTTTCCAGACATTATTTCAAAATAACCTTATTATGAATTAAATTCAATTTAAATGAATTAACTGTTCTTAAACATGTACCCTACATAAAGGTGACCTTAGTCAAACAGTCATAATGGGGTTAATTCAACATAAGTTTGTTTTTTCATTTTACATAGTATTTTAACAATTTCTTGTAGATTTAATTCAAATTCAGAATGTGAATACGATTAGTCAAAAATTAGCTGATACATAATGTGTAAATTTGGTGGTTGGTAACTTTGTTAACATGACCTCAAACTCTCAGTTGTAACACATTTATGTTAAATTTGCATTTTGTTTTTGCATCTGCATTTTTTCCAAGAGAGCAACATGGATTAAATTCATCTTTGGCATACAGTTTTCACTGGTGTTAAAAGTGTGCCCTATTTTCATGTCATGTTAAGGCTCTCACTGATGATAGAATTTTAAGTTCTTTTTTCATTAATGGAGAGTATGCCAATATTTGATAGATTAAAATACTTGTAACATACTTGTAACATAGGTGTGCCCTATTTTAAGTGGCCTTAAACTTCTAAAAATAACAGATTTCTTTGTTGTTGCCACTTCCAGAACTTATTAAAAACAGCTTAATAAACAATAACGATGTGCTGTACTTTAAGATGACTTTAAAATCCAGGTCAAAACAAAGTCCTGTATCTTTCCGACGATATGCCAAACCTTATTTAATTGATTATCGGAATTTACATGAATGTGAAATTTCTGAAGAAGGGTTGTTGGGTAAGGTGAACTTACACTGTACATTATGTTGGGATATGGCGATGTCAACATAATAATACAAAAAAGGTATTTATTGCTAAGTGCTTGCATCTAATAGTTAAGTGAGAGAGTCAATTGCTTTGTCTAACTGAGATTCAGTACTCCTAAAACATGGTCCAGATCTGGTCTAGTCAGCTGGTTATTTATGAATCCAGCATGACATGGGTGTTTTTGAACTTCAACTGTTACAATCTTTAACTAAAGCTGGTGACACAGAAAATTTGTTTGTCAATTCTTATGTTCAAATCCAAATGCTTAAGATGAATAATAGGAAAGAGAAACTGATTGTATGGTATGTTTCCACGTTGTGACTATGAATCAGATCAAATATTATTATTATTGTTTTCAGACTTTTAAAGCTATTAATTTTCATGTGCAAAATGCTAAGTAAGATTAAGTATAAAGGTTAGACAAATATCATAAATCCAATGGCACGAAAATGTCAGCATGAGGAAGCAGAAGGGCTGGATGGTAAGGAGGATAGGCTTAATGAAACAGGTGAGCTTGAAGCTTGCCACATAAAAATGCCTATGTGGGGGCAAATAATGCACCAAGTTGGAGGGCTGATCTCAAGTCTTGTTCCATTGTTTGTAAAAGATTGATAAAAGTAAATTTTAGCTTTTTGAATCACAGGGCTAAAGGCCGAAATAACTAATAATGCTTTGTAGCAACAGCACATTTCATACTCCAGAGGGTGTCGGATAATATCCATTTTTATGTAAATACTGTGGCAGATCAGAATCCTGATATTTGTAAATGAAAGTTGAAAGTGATTCCTTAATGGAGAGTCAGTGACTTCAATACTTGTCTAATATGGGTTCACTTGTAAGAACCCATGACTACTTGTGCCATCACATTTTGTATACACTGCAATATTTTCAGGTTACCTTTGGTTAAACCCTTATATAGTCCATTAGACAAGTCCAGTCTGCTACTGACAAATACTTTTGGGGGCCAAGATAGCCCCGTCTTCGGTTAGTACTATAAAATCCTACACAGATGGAGAAGTCTAACAAAACATGACCTGCAAACAGCAATCACCTGCTTTTTAAAGAAGTCCCAATCAAATAAGACACCCAGGTGCCACACTGATTCTGCAGCCTCAAGCCTCTCTCTGAGTATGTGGGTTGAGAGCAATAATAATACTGGGCTCTTATTAAGTGCTTATTATTATTAGGTCAAAGCACTTTACAGAGTATTACCCTGGCAAGGATAGCTAGCCTTGGTAACCTTACCTATTGCTGCCATGCAAAGCTCAGACGCCAGTATCCCTTATAGCTGAGTATCAATAATTTCTCCTGGGTGGAGAGAGGCGCAGTCTAGGTTGACATCTTGTCGAAGGATGTTATCCCACATGAAACAGTTGGCATCATTGGGGACTGAACCCATGAGTCTTGGATTATGAGTCCAACACCCTACCAACTAAGCCATATGAGACCCCAGAGGTTTCAACCTCTTTAGGTTGCCACTCCAAATACCATAAATTTATAAACTCAGATACTTCTCTCAATGAAACTAGTTGTGGCATCATGAAGGGTAATAAGGCAGTAAAGCTGAGTGTCGCCTGCATAAAAATGACATTTTTGTGACTTGAAGGCCTAGATGATTTTTGTAAAGGTGCTGTATACATAGAAAACAGAATAGAGCCCAGGACTAAACCCTGTAGCATCCAATACTCTGGAGTATTTGGAAAATATACAGCACTAAAAAATTATTTCGTTTATTTTAGTTTAGTTTTAAAGTTGCCTTTTAACATTGTGTAAGTCTTACCATGATGGGTAGTTTTATGGTCACAGAAAGCCAGTAAAATCCAGTTGGTCAGGGTTCTGAACTGAAAACAGCCTACAATCAGTGACAAAGTACCAACACTCCCACATAGGGTCTGTTGTTTAAACCTCAGACCTCAGATGTGGGAGGTGAGTGTTTTACCACTGCACCATGGTCCTCTGAGAATCTTTACAGATTCACCCTTATTTGACAGATATAACACAAGCCAGTTGAGTTAAAAACCTTATATGTAATATGTGTATTTGAGGCAGTCCAAAAAAGTAGCGTAGTCAACAATGCTAAGACAATGTAGAATGCTGTGGAGAAATTCAGTCAGATCACAGCAAGGCACAACAGTTAAAAATAAAAATGTATATCATTTATTATGTGTTTTAGAGCTGTTCACATGGCATGATACTGCTTGTAAACAGATTGGCACATCATGCCAAGATCATCCATATTGAAGTGGTATGTGTCTTCAGCAGCAACACAGATTTTGAGAAATTTAGAAAACCAGCACTAACTTAGTAAAACAGGTGAACCTATAATTGCAAGTAAAGTATCTGATTTGCTATCAGTCAGCTTTAAGTCTTCTTTTCTTTGAAGTATGGCATTCAACACTCACCAGAGTGCCTTTAGGTCATTGAAGTTTTTATGGACAGTTCCTGAATACTACTTAGACTTTATTGATAATAACATTGTATCTATGGGCTGGCTACCTAAGCCTTACCGTGTATAATGCAGGTAATGTAGGATTCTGTAGGATTCTGCAAAATATGGTCATGTTTGTGTGTTGAATAGGGAATTCAAGTTATTAATTGAGGTTACATGAAGCAAGTAGTGATTTAAAACTTTGACCATATTGGACATCAGTGTAACATTGAATATTGAAATCAACGATGACAAAGTCAGATTCAAGTGAGTGACAAGGCCCATGAGTTCATCCTGCAACAGTGGTTGGGTGTCTGGGAACTGGTACAGAAGCAATATTTGTTCAATAGTTATTGCGGGAACGGCTTCTAACTACTTTACACTCAAGATGTTCTTGGCCAGTATTCCAACACCTCTAGCAGGTATATATACATACTAGGGATGTGATTGAGAGTATAATTATGAGTTGTGAGTTTATTTATAAATGCAGGAGTGTCATTAGGTCCCTGTGATTCCCAGAATGTCAAAGCGGGTACTCTTTAAAAAGTCCTTAACAATCAGACCTTTGGTTTGGACACAGCAGCAGTTAACACGATCCAATTTTATTGGTCCTGGATTTATGGCAACATCACCCACAATCATCAGTAAATGAGCCAGTTGCACTGGTATTGCTGCATTTGGAATGTTCATCCTGTTGAACGCTTTATACCCAACTTTGGCACTGATTCATTGAGAATTGTGCAGAAGTTTATATAACACTAGTTGAGACTCATTACAACAAAGGCAAGATAATGTCATAATCAAAAGCCTTGAAAGGATTGATAAATGCATAGGTTTTAGTAAATGCATCATTGGTAATAAATAGTGTAATAAAATAAATATTTTATTATTTTACTCTCCATGTTCAGAATGGGTGTACTAACTATCAGCTATAATTTTTTACTATTTTATTGTTGATTTACAAATAACACCAAAAGGGTTGGCGATATTAAGGGATTACAAGAAATATTGCATTATACACAACCTAGCATTTCAAATAAAATGTCAAGTATTGTAATTGTCACAAATATGGCAAATGAGGCAAGATTGTGCGTCAATTATGTTAGTTAATAAAGAGGTTAGGTGTAAATTGAAGTAAAATGTAACGGAATAACAAAAATGTGACTCATTTGGTGAAAGAATAAATCAACACAAGAATAAATAAACACAAATTTACAGCTCATGAATTGTGTTTTCACATTCTGGTCTGTAGCATCAACAATATGCAAAGAAACTTTATTGGTTAGGGTTCTTGTTGAAGCATGGATCAAAATCTAATCTATGAAAAGATTTGCAACCCATGATTTTTTATAACATGTTTTCAAAATTTGCATACCAGGATCAATAAGAAGATATCTTGCTGTAAAAATTGTTTTAAGGAATAATACTGTTTGACCTTGAATCAAGGGTCAAAGTTTAAATTTGGAATCATAAAAATATTCACCATATGTGGTGCTTGGTACAATTTTAATCAACATACTGAATAGCTAAGATATACTAGTTATTTGCAAATACACACCTTTGTGATTCTTGTTCTGGTGGTGGATCACCAATTTGGACATCACAAAGTTCAACCACTTCGGGTTGTCTTTCACTTCCACCTGTGAAAATAGACACAGGTTACATATTTGTCACTACAGCATTGATGTCAATGTGGCAGCTCACGTTTCAAACAAGGACAAAAGGGATCATGGTCACTAGAGTGAGCCACAAAGCCATCAGAGACTGAATAGTGCACTGAAGCGGTCACCCAACCCAGTACTACATAGCCTGTTGCCCGTTGAAATTCAGTGAAGAAACAGGGACTCATCGTGTTTCGCCAAGCTCTCAATTAAAACAACTCAAATTTGGGGTTTTATGTTCCGTTTAACAGCCAGGGAGCTCATATTTCAAGGATACAGGTTACATTAGTATACAGTGTTGGCTATGAATTTCTATAAAGCAAAAAAAAAACAGTAAATATGGTAGAAACCAATTAAATATTTCAATATTTCCTTCGAATGGTTATAATTTGCTTGAAATAATCATGTTGGTAAATCGTCTCTCTCACATTTACAGGGATAAGCAGTAATCATAGTTTCTAAATAACCAACAGATTCTCACTTTAAGGGGTTTCAAATCTCATTCAACTTCTTCATATATCCCATGCGTCAAAGCAATACTAGCAAAGATAAAATGGTGAAATTAAAAAGAGGTCCATTTACCAAAAAAAAATCTGAATCTTCATCTAGGATTTGAAACAAAGCGGACCACAAAAGGGATTTCTTAAAAAAATGACGATAAAACAGGGAATTAAACCAAACTTTTATACCTAAAAATAATTTGATCAAATTTTGGGTCTGACTTCTCTAGGCTAAAGTCATATTAAAACAGGCGCTCAGTAGATTCTAATCCAGTTCTTGCCAAACTTATTAACCACTCAAATGCTGGACTCACAGTTACAAAATATTCGTTCTGGTTTGTATTTATTTTCATTCAAAGGCTACAAACAAAATATGAGCATAATAATAGTTCTGACTGAGTCTTCATAACTTTAAGTAACTGACTCAAATATGGTACAGCTAGGAATGTTGCAAAAATACATACGAAATTTTTAAATACCATTTAAACTAATGATTCTTTACCAAAATGTATTCCTGTAATTGAACTGAATACAGTGAAAACAATCTAATATGAAGAGAAAAAAGGAAACTATATATGTCATGTCTAGAAAATTTAATAGTAGTGTTTTATAAGTCTAAATGAGACTAAAAGCTCATTTGTAAAACTTTACAAGTTGACTTGTATTTTCTGAAATCATACAATATTGAATACATTTTACACTTCAATTTAAAAACTGAAAAGTAATGACTTATATGCTGGACAGCTGTGTCTTCATAAATGACACAGCTCTATTCCAAATCCCTTTGTGGAATGTTTTTTTTTTTTCTTTTTTTTTGAATTTTTTTTATTATCTTAATAGTATAATAGAGAAAATACAAAGAACAGCATGACCAATTGATATTTCAAAAGACATACAAATACATTACAAAAGACGAGACAACACAATAAACAGACATGTTCATACTGACTCAATAACTATTACAAAGAATGACAGACAAAACATATAATACAACTTCATCATTTAACAACTCTTCAGACTTTGGAACCTAACCCTTCTGTAAGTGTCTTAACAGAAAGCAATGTTTATAGTCTATGGTCTGGATTCTTCCCGTTTACAGGTAATAGGATACACTTGTATGTTTAAAACTGAAAAGACCTTTACAGCTAATTCATCGTTTCAATCTGTGATCCTTTTGCAGCACCAACAGTTTTAAAGCTTTTCATACTTTATCATTTTTCTCAGATTATCTAGTTTATTATTCCATTCAGTTTCCAAAAACACCTATGTCGAATAGATTCTTTATTTTTAAGATATGGCTGCTACCATATTGTTGAAATGATCAAAAGGATAGAAAAGACACTGAAAAATAGCTATTCACAATCTTGGTAATTCCCCTATTTGCCCAGTAACATCTGTAACAAATATGTTGCAATAAATATACTGTTTCTAATAATACCCCTTTGTTCCATTTATACGATGGTGTCAGCCTGGTTACCTTTGATGTCTCAAGATTCCTGGCTGAGAAATATTTGAAGCAAATTTTCCTTGTTTTAAAACCGGGTACAACTTCAACCATCAAACAGGAGTTTTCTTTGGGGAGTATCATGCAGCATAGTACCTGGTCCTTCCAGATGGCATGGTGGTACAATCAAATCAATTTCTAGAGCTTGCTCCCCTGTTGTTTCTTCATTTCAACACGACCTACATGTCTAATTTAGGCAGTTTGGTGCATTTTTCTCACTAGGTCATGAATTTTCAAACTCTTTTGGTAGTTGCTATCTGTACTTGCATATCTGGAGCGAAGGTTTGAACTCTTCATAGTTTGGCCATTAAGCTTTAGTTACCACCAATTCAGAATCTGGTGTCAAACTTTTCAAAACTGGTTAGGCTTGGTCTTGTTATGCACACTTAGAAGTTGATAATTTCTCCTGTTTTCATTATCAGGCTTTGTCGTTTTCATATTTTCAACATTAAGCTTCAGTCCAAGAGCGGAAAAACACAGATTATAAAAGAAATTCTAAAAATTCAACATCATTGGCTTTATTATTATTATTTTAGTACCATTGTTAGCAACATGTTAAAACACCAAACTAAGAGTTCTACACCAAAGTCCATAACTCTGTACTGTAATATTCGAACTATTAAACATACAGACAAACACTCGGATTTCCAAGTGCTGAAGCATGGTTTGTGATTTTTGTAACTGGCTGAAAGCTATTATAATTTACATTCAAAGGGAATCCGTATTGTAAATATTCACACAAAATAGAAAGATCATAATCAACTAGATAACGACGCCAATTATCTATATTAAGGCCAGAAGGGACTGGTATTCGAGAACTTTGATAATTAAATTTCTTAGATTTTCTAACGAGCTGGTGGGCCTCAGCTATCCACTGGACCATATCCGAAGTCTGGAGGCAGCCACCACCTTTATAAGAAGAAAATTGATATCGAATAAGTGGTAAAAACCCGAATTGTCTACAATATTCACCAGTAATAGCACTATGGTGTCGATAACAACTCTCAATCCCCTCACCAGAACAGCATGTCTGTTTTCAAACTTGCTTGGGCTGAAAACTTTACTGGTACTAGCAAACTTATTTGTAATAAAAGCAATTGAACCGTACGCCCCTTTAAAACTAGTTTGAAATAGAGTTTTCTTAACTACACATTCTTCATGTTGAGGAATTTCAACCAAGACACCAGGCTGGCCAATGATATCACTAAGATCCTCATCACTACTAATAGTAAGGGCATGACCCCCTTGCAAACAGCCTTCTCCGTCCACCAGGGAAGAAGGAATATGTAAACATGAATTATCGTTACTAAAACGACTGCATAACGAAATCTCATTGAATCCTTTCCACAAGGTATGTTGAAATTGGGAATATGTATCACTGTGTAAAACATTAAAAATATTACTAGAATTACTGTCATCAAAAGATATACCGTAAGAATTATCATGAATAGAAATCAATGAACTAACACGCTCACTACTACCACAACTAGTGTGAAAATTGTCCAATTCCTGTATTGCATTCAAATGCACCGTACCATGACTAGAGATCAAGCTTACGTCTGGCACTTTTAATGAAGTACTGGTAGGGTAGTTATCACACAAGCAATGGCCAAGTGAACAATTCACTACATACCCAGCATTATTGACGTATTTTCTATCATACACTGAATTTAAACCAGCAGGAATGAAAACCTTTGCATAAATATTATACTTAAATGACAATTTATTATGTCGATTTAAACCAAAATCAAATATCGGAGCATCAACATTCAATATATGGTTATATCTTTCCTGACAAAAACTGACATTTCTGACAGAACAATTTAGTTGCAATTCGCTATAATGACTATCATTTGCTTGAACACTTCGAAAAGTTATATCAGGTGTATTATTTACTGTTCTATAACTGAAAGAAGATGCATTGTTGTCAAATACTTTATAATAATCAAACGTAATTTGTTCAGGTGTCAGGTCACATATACAACTTCCATTATCAATCTGCTTCACGTAAAATAGTGAGGAGACAGAACCATAAGGATGCGTGATACCAGCAGAGCTATACTCTTTAAACCTGCTGACTAACAGAAGCATTTTTGTTATCATTTCTCAGTCTATGACATTTCACTTTGGAATGCTCGAATTTCTTTCCTGAGGCCAGATAACAGTAACTACAGTAATGCTGATATGTGATTCCTTTCTCAACATGCTGGCTTTGTTTTTCATGCTTGCACGTGCCCTTATTATATAATTTACAAATAAACACTTTTTCTAAAGTGTCATTTGGTTTGGTTCCTGAAGAAGTAACAAGAATACGCTGAGCATTTCGACTTCTAACTCGCTCAATTTCATCCAATTTATCCCAATTTAGAACCCCTTTCTCAATTTCTTGTAATACAACCCCATGCTTGTTTGTTTATTTGGGGTTTTACGTCGCTTTCAACACTGTACAGGTCATATCACGACGGGTAGTTGGAAGGGCAGAGGAAACCAGTACATATAGTTCGCTAGGGTTCTGTACTGTAAACTGCCGACCAACGGCAAGCAACTACCAGCTTTCCCACTTACGGCCATGGCGGGGATCGAAACCCGGCCGCAGAGGTGGGAGGCGAGAGTGTTGCCACTCTGCCACCGTGGCCCCTTACAACCCCATGCACTCGCTTTGCTGCTGGGAATGAAAGTTCAATGGCATCTTGGAGAACACTACTGCCATGTAACAACATATTTGTTCTAATTTTTGGATTATTTTCATTCAACACACAATAAATGAACCCTTGCATCCACTGAAGTGCAGATAGATCATCGTATGTCGGCTGTTTGCCATTAACAGTGGTTCTGAAATCTTTTTAGCCTCTCTCTCTGTTTCTTGGAGCCAAAAAGTATGAACTCAGTTTTATCAGGATTTAGTTTAAGTTTGCTCGCCAACATCTACTCTTTGACATCTTGGAGGCATCTGTTCAACTTATCAAAAGCCGCTGAGGCATTCATGTGCGACAGATGGATATAAAGTTGTGTGTCGTCAGCATAGAAATGAAAGTTTATGTCTTTGTGTTTACCAATCAGTGTACTAAGGGGAGATGTATACAGAGAGAATAGGAGAGGACCCAGGACAGAACCCTGAGGCACACCAAACAGCAGTTTTTGTAAATCAGACAAAGTAGAGCCAATCTTAACAGACTGAAAACGTTCTGTTAAATAAGAAGAGAACCATTTGAGAACGGAGCCATCAACACCGAACCAATCCAGAAGACAGCTGTGGAGAGTGGAATGATCAATGGTATCGAAGGCGGCTGAAAGATCAAGAAGTACCAAGGCAGTAGCTTCACCCCGAGATAGTGACAAATGGATATCATTCTTGATGGAAAGCAGAGTGGTCTCAGTTGAGTGACCTGACTTATACGCCGACTGGTATGAGTTATCCAAGCCATGTCGATGAATATGATCAACCAGCTGCTTAGCAACTACACGTTCAACCAGTTTAGAAATGAAGCCAGATACTGGGCCGTAGTTTTTCAAGTCTTTAGCAGGAAGAGAGGCCTTCTTAATAAGTGGAGTGACCACAGCTTTCTTGAATCCATCTGGAACCAGTCCCTCATGGAGTGAACAATTTACCAATTTGGTTATAGATGGTAGAAGGACGTCAATGCACTCCTTGATGAGGAATGTGGGCATAGGGTCCAACAGACATGATTTGGTGGGTGATTTGTTGATTATTTTACCAATTTCATCCTGAGTGACTGGAGTAAAAACTGTTAATTTGGGAGGATCAAAGGGGGGATTTACCATGATACAGGACTCAGATGAGGAAAAACTCTCGCAAATTTTCATGATTTTATCTGATAAAAATGAGGCAAAACAATCAGCCAATGACTTTGACGATTCATGAGTGGGCAGAGTAGTGCTGTGGGATCTATGTAGGACTTTGTGTAACTCCTGCCATAGTTTCTTGGAATCATGGCTGTTGTCGGAGATTAGTTTCCTATAATAGACAGTCTTGTCCCTATTCACGAGACGGTTACACCATGCAATTTGACGTCGAAGACGACTCCTGTTGTATTGACTTTTATCTTTACGCCATGCACATTCAAATTGACGTCTAAGAGACTTTGCAAGGCGATAGGTCTCTGACAACCAATCTGATGAAGTATTTTGGCCACCTCTGCTTGTATTTGAGCATCAGATTTCAATTCCTCAAAGGTTGGGATCTGCTTATTGCCTTCTTCATCTACCCGAAGGGAACTATGGGCTGCTGGTACTGGTGACAAGGGGGTAGCACTGGTTTGAGCTTGGACCTTCTCTCCCATCTTCGCCACCACATCTACCAGTTGGTCAACTTTCGCTTCTAGATTCAGCAACTTAACATCCATATCTGAAGCTGGTTGTTCAGCAGCTCCACCTTTACTGGCAGTACTACTTTTAACTTTCTTACGTCCCATTGTGGACAAGGAAGGCACTGGAGGTTGATCCAGAAATATATAGATGCACACCACCAACTGACAAAATCTATCAGAGCTTGGTTACATGCAGAAATTTTCCTAAGTTCAACCTATGGCCAGCCCAGCGTCCTTGAAGAATATAAAAACCCTTTGCACTGGCCACTTTATATAACCAAACACCAGACAAGGTCTAAATACTAGAACAGGAACTCATGAATATTCATGAGGCTGACCCATAAAAGTGACACAACTCCCCACTGTAGATTTGCTCAACATCCAAGTACACCTAAAGCAAAGTTCACACTAACATGAATAATGGTTTTCTCCCCAAGGACTGAACCCCTGTCCTAAGCTAACTCGCACCAATGACTATTATGTAGCACCAATTTAGAAATTGGTGAGAAAATTTCAAAACTGCTTCAGCTTGGTCTTGTTATGCACATTTGAATACTCTAATAAAGACATATTAATTACAAGGTTCTTCTTTCTGGATTTTGCCAGGGAATGGTGGTATTTTTGCATCCTGGGTCGTGGCTCAAACTATGGCTAAATGCTCGAGAATAACCAAACGATTGTAAACAATAAACTGATGTTACTTGATTCATCAGATACATGCTTGAACAACTATAAACATGATGCACAGAATCAATGTGATACTGACCCTAAACATAGAAAAGATTCTGAGAAACAAAACACAATAAATGTTACAGATGTGTTACTTCCATAATCAAAATGGATTTCAGGGAAGGATAATGACCCTGGATTCGATCTTCTTTTAAAGTTGTTCTTACCACCAGTAGTGAGATATAATGTCCTGGTCGGCTAGTAAATCAGAAATTTTGTACTTATGCGAATGTGGTAACCACCAAATGTCCCTACATCTGAGGAATGGTCCATAATAGAGTGTATCAAAGTGATATATTGAAGTTAGTTCATCAATCTACAATGGTTGGCCATTTAGGCATAAAGCAATACTGACAGTATACCAAAAATCTCTACTGGCCTCAAATCTGGCATTGTGTGTCAGAATTTTGCAAAACCTGTAACATTTATTTAGTAGCAGATAAACTAAAGGTGTAGTAAGTAAACCCAACCCTTAGAACATTCCTGTAGCTCCAGTGAAATTAATCCCAGAAATCGGGAAACCATTTAGCTTTATTTATTTATTTGTTGTTTTACGTCACTTTCAACAGCCAGGGTCATATTGCGACGGGTAGAACCAGTGCATACTAGTTGGTTAAGATTCTGCACTGTAAACCACTGGGCATCGGCAAGTAACTACCAACTTTCCAAAATAAAGTTCATGGCCCAATATTCGAACCGGCGGCCTCAGAGGCGAGTACTCTAAGCACTACACCCCCCCAAGCCCCTAGGAAACCATTCAGAAAAGTAATATTTGATTGTGTAGGCCCAAAAATATAATGGCAGAGCTATTTGAACAAGAGGTATTTCAGCTAAGTGCCAAAAAGTCAAGTGTTTATTTCCTGTAATTACACTTGAAACGTTCTAATCAACCCTGAAAATATGATAAGGATATATTGCTTAGACACTGAACAGGATTGGGATGAAGTCATAAACTTATCACTTATTGTAGTTATGGAGTCAAATAAAGAGTCTTTAGGCTTTAGTCAAAAATGAGATAAAAATTAATCTGTAGGAAAACTGATGGCCCATAGAAACATTCAAAAGTTTAATTGTGTGTCAGGGAGACCAACTGGTCCATTGGCAGAGATTGAAGGGATACCCTTACTCTTCCATTTAACCATCGTGACCTCTGACATAAGCAGCGTAGCAGTGGATGCCAGTTAGAATTATATGACTGGAGTTTCTAGGTTTAAAAACTACGTAGATCAAACAATAACAGCTTGTCAAAAATCCAGCAATTAGCTGGACAGTTGATATCCTTGATGTTAATAGTACAAATATAAGCCAAAAAGGCCAATGTGGCTCCATTTTAGCCTGAGGACTGGGAAAAGTTTAGCAGAGCGGATAACCAGGGTATTTTTCATATTTTCTTGCATCATATACTAAGATTATAAAGATAAAATTGCGGATTAAACTTCTGAGATGACAATGGGGTCATGTGCACTGAAGTATCTGCATGTTTTGCTGGATACCTGGTCCCTTTTGCGTGGGTAGCTATGGCCATTGGGACTGATTATTTTCCAGCCAATGCAGCATATATCGCATTCCTTGTTTATCTAGTATTCATGGATCGGACCATGTATTGTGGACTTTTTCAAATGCAAAGAAGAAGAGCATCCAATTGAGTAGAGAATATATCATAAATTGATCTGTCATTAGATGAATTTGGACTAGTATTGGATCACAGAGATGATTTCAGCAATTGGTGGGCCCAGCTATGCACCAAACTAAGGATATTATCTGCCAGGTTACCTTAACATTTTCTCTTGAGTATTTTTCCAAGCATCTGTTTCTTTTCTCGAAAATATTGTTAGATTTAAATATATGATAACATCATAAAAAGTTCACATTGAAATATATATGTGTGTTGGGCATTCACTATTTAAGTATGCCTTGGATCCGTTTTGGTTTCAATTCTTATAGCAATAATGTCAGGTTGGATCATGCCATGTCAGATTGTGAAGCACACTTACATCCCCAGTGGTGTTTAGTAAGTTTGGCATGTAATCATAGGCTGTCATATCTGTGTGGGTTTGATTCCCACAAGTGACAATGGTGAGGACCTTGGCTTTGAAGCACACTTATTTATTCTGCTAGAATTCTATTTATTTATTTGGGGTTTTACGTCACTTTCAACTCTGTATAGGTCACATTACAATGGGTAGTTGGAAGGGCAGATAAAACCAGTACATACATACAGTTGGTCAAGGTTCTATACTGTAAACTGCCGACCAATAGCAAGCAACTACCAGCTTTGCCAATAGAGGAAATTGATATGATCTAATGCAACAAACTCCAGGATTGTATCTAGTGAATGGAATGGATGTTGCCAAAGATTCTGCAAACTTCAGCTAAAGTGGCAGTTTAATGCCTCTCACACTAACTTGAGCAGACATCTTAACTCTATCGTTTTTACAGAACAGGGGTCAAGGAATCACGATAATAACCAGCAAGATCACACTGACAAGGATTTTGATTGGAATAACTGTGACATTGACTGAGGCCAAAACATTGTCTCATCCACGTGGGTATCTAATGCTGATAGTCCTATTGACAACAGGGTGATTATAGAAAGTAAGGAGGACAAGGACACAGAACATGGTGTTTTAGTGTATTTAAAACAGTGCCTTTAGTGAATTATTAATTATTTTGGTGCTACTTGGCCAGGCATGTTTTTTGTTTCTTCATCTGGATCAAAGTTTCTATTTGACTTATGACAGAACTCATGAATGGGGTTTTTGCATGATAGGACTGGTGAAAAAGTCACTGTGAATAAAGATAATGATTTTGTTTTGCACAGGAGAAAAGTTAAAGAATGAAAAAATAACATTGGGCCTTTCAAGCTCATGATATTGTGGCTGATACTAATTAGGCATATTACCAAAAATCCTGCAAAGTTTAGCATAGACAACAGACGAACTTTGAGAACCAATTGTTATTAAATTACCTTGAATATGGTCCATTCTCCGTGCCAATAGAAAGACTTTGTTTACAATTCTAACAATTTGTTTTTAATAAGTTGTTTATCATGGCATAAATCACCCTTCTGAAACTTGAGTTATAATTTGAGTTATATTTAACACACTTTATCGTGTGATGACTTAGTCAATGATGGATTTGAAAAGCACTTGACAACATTGTAAATAGAATAAAACTTCTTGGCCCTGATGTGTTGTTCTCTAAAATGCCAGCAAGGCATTCAGAAATGTACTCATTTGCCTGCATGATTATGATTAAGGCATCTCTTACATTCCATTGTACGTGCACATACGTCCTGGTTATAGAGAAAAATGGACTAATTTTCAAGGGACACTTAAGCGCATTAAGTGCATTTTTATAACAGAATTTCAAGATCACAGAGATCCCGCAACGAAATTTGGATTGCACATTATTCCTGGCATGCCTGCGATATGGTTACAAACACATCCATGTCTCAAGGGTAACTTACAAGATACTTTGGCAAATGCATTCCAATTGCAAGTGTTGTAGGTTCTCGCCACTTACTTACATTGTTTGCATGTAATGCAAGATACACTCATGTGTACCTTGGATGTATATAAACCCACTGTGCGGTCTGTAGCTAGTCACAGTCTGATCTTGCATATTCAAGTATTGACACACTTGTTGGCAGAATACACCTTGTTTGCATGTGCAAGTCTTTACTACCCACTACGAGGTTGTGCAAGATTTCAATGAAAACCAAGTCATTTAGGTCCCTTGATGAAAACTACTCATTCTATATTCTATTAAGGCCCTGTAACAACTTATTTTGTATCAACAACTTATTTTGTATTACATGACTTATTTCGTATCAATTTTTGACTTATTTCATATTACTAACTTATTTTGTAGTAAAATTGCCTTATTTTGTATTACTTGGCCAACTTATTTCGTACCAACAGTTGACTTAATATGTTACAAAACGGTGCGCAGAATTTTGACAAGATTTCAGGGTGATACAAAATAAGTCGATAATACAAAATAAGCAGCTCTATAGACAACTTGTTTTGTATCACTGACTTATTTTGTATTATCAGGTTATAAAACTCCAAACTGTGTAAGAAATTTTGTTTTTAAAACTGTGGAACTCTTTGTTTATTCATTATTTTTATTTTACATTATACGGAAGCTCTGGACTGCCAATTTTTTTTAATTTTAACAACTTGAATATACCATTTAGTTAGCTTGAATATTCAAGTTAATAACTGGAATATTCAAGTTAGTAACTTGAATATACAAGTTGGTAACTTGAGTATACCAGTTACCTAACTTGAATATACCAGTTCACTAACTCGAATATATGAATTAGCTAACTTGAATATATGAGTTAGCTAACTAGAATGTATGAGATACTAACACAAATATTCTAGTTAGTTACTGGAATATATAAGTTACTAAATTAAATTTATGAGTTAGGAACTGGAATACACAAGTTACTAACTTGAATATATCAGTTAACTAACTTGAATATGCAAAGTAGTTAACTTGAATATATGAGTTACTAACTTGAAAATAACATTCAAGTTAGGTAACTGGTATTTTCACTGACTGATTTTGTAGTAATTTCAATTCAACTTTTATAGTGCCTTGTCTCCATCAAAGGATGAACTCGAAGGAATTTAATCCTTACTGTATTCAATTTTGTAGTCCATTTACCATTTGCCTGATAGTAATTCTTATTTTCAGCACTAAATTTCACAGAGATATAATTGGTTAGACTAGTCAGTAGTATATTGAAAATTATATCTACATCTGCAAATGAATTTAAGATGGTGTTAAATCTTGGACTGGAATATATTTTTGGAAGTATGAATGCCCTTGTTGGCTCAGATAAAGCTTACATATAGAGAGCTCAGATTTGGTTTATTGGTAGGAACACTAGCATAAATAGGTTAAAATGCAAGATCCTACAACCATGGGAAAAATCAATGAACTCCAGGAGATAAGATGTTAAAATGTACTCTTTGTACACTCAAGAAACCTCTGACTAAATATTACATTAACGTTCAATATTACAGAGTAAAAGTTATAAGGGGCATTGATGTAAGACTGTGAATTTGAACAATACACTGTTAGACTACATATTGCTAACCTACACTTCCTACACCAATATCCCTACCAAGTATCAACCTCCTACACCTTACAGTTTGAAAGATATAGGCCAGATAAGATCAAAGTCACTACAGCAAGGTCAAAGGTCAAATCAAGGTCATACTATGATGTTGCACAGCTACACCCCCTAACCAGTGTCTCTCAGTGTCTCTAGCAAGGCTGAATATCCTACCCTTATGGTTTATGAGATACAGCATAGACAAGTTAATACTAAACCAGCCCTCCCGCTTGGCACTCTCTGCCCAACTGCCCAGCCTGACACCATGGGTGACAACAATACCTGCACAGCGTAGAAACTACATATATCGCAAATTCTATTATGTAAAATGTCCAATTTTATAGACAACATGCAAATGTTAATTACATGTTAGCTCAGCATTATTCTATAGAATATAGAAAAGGTGGCAAATGTGTTTATCCATTGGTAGCATTAAGCCTTTTTGTATGTATCAGAAAAAAAACAAGAATGACTGTGTATCATTTTAATAACCAAAGTCTTTGCAAGTACTAAAATTCCATGGATAAATACAATTTTTCCAATTCTTATATGCTAATTAACATTGTAAGTAGTCTTTGTTTCACAAAATTATCATGACAATTACATGAAAAGGGTGAAAAATCATGTCAGGTTTTAAATTGTACACAAACAAATTCAACCATAAAATTATCATAGAATAAATGTCACTGACCTTGATAATAAAACTCAGTGAGGTCAAATTGCCTTGAAAATTGCTGATTGACAAGTTAATACTATACAGTTGCTATACTTTTACTAAAACAAAATATACATGCACCTTTCTGAATATTTCAGGAAATACCATTGTAATTCATGCTGTAATATTCTTATGATTTTCAGTGACACTGGTTTATTAAATGCAACTTTACAAACCCCTTATATAAAAAATAATACACTATATTTCATTGTGACAAAATCATAATATGCCAAAAAAGTCCTACATTAACATTATTTGTAAAACACTCTTAAGATGTTTCACAGTTTCACATAATTCTACCCAGGCATTTTGAGATGTCCAAGGTTTTTTCAATTTGCAATAGGAATGGCTACACATCAAAGGGAAAGTGCATGGTCTTTCATGGAATGGCTAATAAGAGGCTAATATTCGAAAATTATAACTTAGATTAATGTATTTTCTAACTTATGATTTATATTTTAGTGTAATCTATGCAAAAGTCTTAATGTTACAGAAGCTCTGGACTGCCAAAGTTTTTTTTTTATTTTGCTAAACTTGAATATACCAGTTATTTGACTTGACTATAGCAGTTAGAAACTGGAATATGGGTTAATGACTAGTTGGAATAAACTAGTCATTAACTTGAATACAAGTTAACTAACTGGGACATACACCGGTTAGCTAACTTGAAAAAACAAGTTTGGTAACTGGAATATGCCAGTTATCTAACTTGAATATAACAGTTAGTGAGTGGAATATACGAGTAAGTAACTTGAATGTTCAAGTTACTAACTGGAATATACCACTTACTAACTGGAATATTCAAGTTAACTAACAAGAATATACAAATTAACTAACTTGAATATACAAGTTAGCTAACTTGAATATTCGAGTTGACTAATTGGGATATACAAGTTAGTAACTTGAATATAAGAGTTAGCTAACTTGAAGATATGAGTTAACTAACTTAAACATATGAGTTAGCTAGCTTGAATATACAAGTTACCTATTTGGAATATATGAGTTAGTAACTTGAATATACGAGTTATCTAACTGGAATATACCAATTAGTAACTGGAATATACAAGTTAGTAACTGGAATATATAAGTTTGCTAACTTAAATATACTAGTTATTAACTTGAAGATATGCATTATTAACTGGAATAGTGAAGTTAATAACTGGAATATTCAAGTTTATATATAAGTTAATAGACCAGTTACTGTGTCTTGAATATGTTAGTAAGCTAACTGGAAAATACCAGTTACCTAACTTGAATATTCAAGTAAGCTAACTCGTATTTTGAAGTTAGCAACTCACATATTAAAGTTAACTAATTTGTATATTTAAGTTAGCTAATTTGCATATTCAATATATTTAACTGGTATATTCAAGTTAGTAACTTGTGTATTGCAGTTCCAAACTCATAAATTCAATTTTGTAACTTGTATATTCCAGTAACTAACTCGATTATTCCAGTTAGTATCTCATATATTCCAGTAATCTAACTCATATATTCAAGTTAGCTAATTCATATATTCAGGTTAGTGAACTGGTGTATTCAAGTTTGCAACTTGTACATTCAAGTTACTAACTCGAATATTCCAGTTATTAACTCAAATATTCAAGCTAACTAATCAAGTTGTTAAAATAATAATAATCAAGTTGTTAAAATAAAAGAATGGACAGTCCAGAGCTTCTGTATAATGTAAAATGAAAATAATGAATAAACAAAGAGTTCCACAGTTTTAAAAACAAAATTTCTAACACAGTCTGGAATTTTATAACCTGATAATACAAAATAAGTCAGTGATACAAAACAAGTTGTCTATAGAGCTGCTTATTTTGTATTATCGACTTATTTTGTATCACCCTGAAATCTTGTCAAAATTCTGCGCACCATTTTGTAACATATTAAGTCAACTGTTGGTACGAAATAAGTTGGCCAAGTAATACAAAATAAGGCAATTTTACTACAAAATAAGTCAGCTATACGAAATAAGTCAAAAATTGATACAAAATAAGTCATGTAATACAAAATAAGTCGTTGCTACAAAATAAGTTGCTACAGGCCCTTTACTCTGATCCTCTTTCCTATTTCTTGCCAGCCTTGCAGTTTCTCCATATCAGCCCCCAAGATCAGCGCTACCATTTGTTTCTTTTTTCCCTTTAATTAAATCCTCAATATGACTTCCGTGTATTTACAAGATCAGCAGTTTCTTTGGCTGTCAGCCATTATGTACCTATGCACAAACTCAAGGCCTGTAGAGAAATGGTCACCGATGCCATTAATGCATAATTTAAACACCGCACAAAAGCTTCAGCTACAGTTACTACCACACCAAAACTAAATTAGCTACTTAATGGGTTCAGAATTTTCGGTCTTTTTGCATAATAGTTTTAATCACATTAACATTTATTGTCTGTGCAAATCCCTCCATGTCCTTTATTGATACATAAAGTTAAGTGACTTTACACTGTACATTACCATTTTCATTTATATGAACACAGCATAAGCTGATATCAGATATCACCATTATTCGATTTATCGTTATCACTGAGCCTGACTCAGTTTTCAGCATAGTTTTTTAATTAAGAATATCTACCCAACCTGTGTGTGGTAAACAAGAACTGCTCTTGTTTCATGTGAAGTTAAACTAATTGCTACAGACTTTGTGATAAGATCAAATGTGTAGTAACATGAGTTATCAAGTCTGGAATCCATTTAACCTGCCACATTAAAACAGTTACATTACTTTAATTATTGAACTATGAAAATAGAATAAACACTTACCCTCATTCCCTGGGAATCTCCCCTTCTGTGAGTGTCTACTGTAAAAAATATGCAGCATAATTCATTTGTATGTTAAGTATTTCTAAAAAATATGTGACAACCTTTTTTATAAATTTGTAAGGAAATGAAGCAGTAATCGTTAGGACATTTGGAGATTTGAACATTGGGATTCTTTGTCAGAACCCGGAAGCTACTTGTACAACTCAAAAATATAGAAAGGCCAAAAAAATAAAATGAATAGGACAAAGAAAATTAACTTTAAAGTATGACCGCATCAGGGTACACGGTGTTAGGTTATCTGATTGCCGAATTTAGGAAACATCAGGTCCTATATATTGACTCACTGAAGCTCATCACTTATACAAATGAATTTCTTTAAAAGAAAGGTTCTGTATGGAATAGTATTTTAATGGATATTTAAGAAGCGTTTGCTATTAAGTTTGATACAGTTTCCAGTGAAACTGATCAATGCTAATACAATGTAAAGATTTTTAGTATTTTTGGGTGTTGAAATGTAAAATAGTAAATTAATGTGGTGAAGTAAACAGTAAACTAAAATAAATGAGAAATGCAATCAATTTTGTCACAATTTAGAAGGTATAAAGACTATGCCATGTGCAAGGCAGACCAAAGAGCCAGTGTCTGACTTTTTTTGTGTTTCTATGTTTACGTTATGTACATAAAATGCACGAAATGCAAAAAACTTAAAGAGAATGGGAATAAAATTCTTTTTATATGTACATCTTAATATGAATAGGAAATATAAAACATACAGAAATTAATGTCAAAATTATATGTAATACAATGAATGAAAATCTGCAAGTACATATTTACTTTTCATACAGCGCACTGGGTTCCTGTTCTTGCTGGCCATGTTGCGTGTCCTGTGACGATGTAGGTGGTCTGTCTGCACAACATAAATAAACAGAGCTTAGAAAAGCATGATTAATGATAATAACATTTAAATAATTCTTAGATTTTTTCATGCACTTTCAATAGTGTTTCAAACAATGTACATTGATGCTGACATATACATACAAGATATTTACCTCAAAGCCACATAGTAACCATTTTCATATCTGGGGTAGCATTTGTATTCAATTTGAAACATAAAAACAGTGAAGGTTTTCAACATATTAAATACTGTATTCGCATTTTTATTGATTTATTTCTCATTTAATCAAACACAAGATACAAAAAGAAAGCCACAAAAATGTTATAACTAATAAAACTTTAAAAAAAACTGACCAAATATGGTGCAGATTGAGCACATTTTGTAAGTTTGTAGTGCAACATTAGTTTGAACACATGGTTATAAATGATGTAATTCTTGTCAGTAATCAATTTGCACACAACTGCACTCTAGGTGAGTTTTGCACTAATGATACCTCTCTTGCATTTTTCACATGGCGTGTGTTCAGTAATTTTCTGATTGAACACTTCTTGTATTTGCATGGCATGCCATTTCTTTCCAATATCTTTCCTATTCAGCACTTCTAACAATTGCTCCATCATGTAGGGTGCCTCAGAATTACGAAAAGCCTAAAGTACAGTGTGACAATGATGATTTATAAATATAAAAGTTTGCATTTAAGTTAATTAAAAATAACTTTGGTTTTCTATATTAAAGATGATAATATATATTTGTTATATCACAAGCTTATGATTGTGCTATTTATGTTAGGCTCATTAAACAAAGCAATTAATACACATAATATGGTGACTGCAATACCAGATATCAACTTTCAATTGTGAGAGGATGATACATGAAAAAGCACTGCCATTAAGGTAATATGTACTATAGGAATGAGTGTGGAAATCAACAAATGACATATGATAATAGTGTACCACCCGTGGGATTTAATTTTTAAAATTTATTATTTGTAACCAGTTGGAAGTGTCAAAATATTAAAAACAATTTTCAGCTCTAGCTCCGGAGTAACTTTCCAATGTGCATATGAAAATATCTTTATTGGACATATTTGTTGGTGTTTGGTTTTAACACTGAAACATTAATCACAGAGTGTGTCTGGAGTTTAAAAAGCTGTCTCTGAGTCAGCTATCTGCTAAGTGGCATTAATAAGTGTACAATCACATTTGAACATTTGAATTGATGATATGTACTGCTGACTACATGTAGCTATCTACAACTCATAAAGAAAACCCAAAGTTAAGTGGTATTATTTATTCAGTCTTCCCAATTTTCTTAGTTCAAATCATAGTTGGGCACCCCTACTTCGTCTTTGGTACTTATTTTGATACATGTCCATCCATTTATAAAAGTAATAAATATTATTCAGTTAGACTTTTCTTTAATTAGAAATTAGAGTTATTCAGGTTTCAAAAGTTGAAACTGGGGAGGCACTCTGAGAGAGCAGACTTCCTCCAGGGTCCAATACATCCAATATGACATATAAATGCAATTATATAATCCTCTTAAAAATTCCTGTATCCAGACACTGATCAGTATCAACACCAAAATAAATTTAATTCTGGGTACCTTTACTCCCTTTTTTTGTATTCTGAAAATTTCATAAAAGTTTAGACATATTTTGCTAACAGATAAACAATCAGACAAACGCATGCCCTTAATGTCGGAGTATTTGTGAATAATGACAATGTAAGCATGCACTTTTTTTCCTTCAAAAGAATAAGCATCTGTAAACTTACCTGACGAATATCATACAATGCCTGTGATTCAGTTTTTTTTTCAATGATCTCCAGCGTTTCTTTCGGAAAGATGTTAGAACCCAAGTAGTAACAAAAGTCTTTTCCCAGTTCACCCAACACCTTAATTACGTTAAAGTCGTCGAAAGTTGCTTTTGAAACTTGCAAGATACAGTTATCACACAGCTGGGGCCAACTGTATTGATGTCTGTCCTGTTCAAGTAATACAAATACAAAGCTGGCTAATCCGGGTGAATTTAGTATAAACAATACAATTCTAAAGTGTGTTCTTGAGGGTATGCAAATATTTAATTAAATTTTTGTCCATTTTTGCCCACATGGTGTAGGGATCTCTTTAATCTGGAACATTTGGCTTAGCTAGATAAAGTGCCTTTCTTGAAACTTTAGTAAAATCAAAATTTTATAGTCCTGGAAAATGAAAGATTGGCAGCATGGAAATGCCACTTCATAAAATGTACCAGCGGTAGCTGTCTTAATAGAAACAGTTAGCTTTCTGTTTCTAGGAGAGAATTGAACATATTGTACTATGTTTTTACACATTTTTTCCAATTAACAACATTTATTCATTCACTGTCATCCTGTTCAACAGCCAGGGAATCAAACCCACACAGAGGTGACAGCCTCTGATTAGATGCCAGACCTGACCTCCCTCTGTCATACAAATGGATACAATTATCATTAATGACTATACCATATGACATTTTCCATGATGGATGTTGAAAAATGTAGAAATTTTCTTCAATTGATTTCTCAATTGATATAAATATTGCTTGATATTTTATAAATACAGCCCCCAACTATAACTTGGCACAACTTGGTCTCTAAAAGGTTATTTGTAGTTATTTTATGTTCAATACCATGGATTAATATTGATTAAAGTATGAATTCACACAAGTACATGCTATACATATACTCTACAGACTCTACTGTCTTCAAATAAAACCACCTTTAAAAGTGCTTTTAAGGAAATGATAATATAATTTTTGCTTTCGAGAGTCACTTCTATTATCCCTTTTTGTGGAGGAAGCCCTTAGCAACCAGAATCTGCTAACTTGATAATGCAGATCAGCTGTAACACATAATTTTTGTCTAGGAGTGAATACCTGATTGCCAATTCCAATCTATTGTCTCCTTACGCAATACTTCTCTTAGCCCTTGCAAAGCATATCAATTAAACTCTAAGATACCTGACACCTAAGCAAATTAATGTAAGTTAATTTAACACAGTTTATTTATCAATGAACCTTTTAATTTTATGATTTCCAATATGCATTTTCCCTTTTAAAGATGGATTTTTCATGTTATCTAATCATTAAATATCAAAAATCATTAAACTTCCAGACTCTATGTAATCTTAAAAAGTACTCCACATATTTAGAAAAATTTTCAAAGTACAAAACTGATATTACCTTCAATAACATCCAATCCATGAAAAACATACAGCCTGCTAAGCACAACTCAATGACAAGAAATAAGGAATAGTTGGAGGAATAATCTAAACATCTATAATTCCACACATCCATTAAACTATTCAGTATGAATCTTAATGCCTATGTAAGCAAAGTATTTTAAATGACATATTTCAAAGAGTGAGGTAATTCAACGTTATATATATTAAGCAAATATGCTTACATCTGTACAGTGTTTTTCCAAGTATTCTAGCAGTTCATTATGACACTGCTTCAACTGGTCTGGTTCTAAAACACAAACAGGGGGTTTTATTTACTGAGTAACATGGTAAATTTCAATATCATCAGAAATCTATATCTGTGACTTTCAACATGCTTAACAACTGCATTAACATGTCAATACATTGATAAAGGCAACCGTTTTCAAAGAACTAATAAAAAAAACTAAAAATTATTTATTTAAAGTGTATTAAAATATATTGAATTAATATAACTTATGTCTGTATGCTCAAAAAAGTACTAAAGTAGCAAATAATTTTCTGAAACCAGAAGTCACCAGAAGTTTAAATGTATGATTCATTCAAAAAACTGAAAATATTGCAAATTGTCAGACATGAATTAGCCTAGTTAAACACAGTCTCTATTTTATTTATTTATTTATTTGGGGTTTTACGTCGCTTTCAACACTGTACAGGTCATATCACGACAGGTAGTTGCAAGGGCAGAGGAAACCAGTACATACAGTTCGTTAGAGTTCTGTACTGTAAACTACCGACCAACGGCAAGCAACTACCAGCTTTCCCACTTGAGGCCGTGACGGGGATCGAACCCTGGCCTCAGAGGTGGGAGGGGAGAGTGTTACCACTCTGCCACCATGGCCCCTAACACAGTCTCTAAAAAGTAGAAAGGGATTAATAGATACAATATGTGATGATACTCTTACCTTTCGGCAAACATGTGATGAGGCCACGTGGGAGGTTGGACTGGCTGCCACATGTAAAGGTTTCTTTTGGTTGATCTTGACTGAGTAGTTTTGTCACTTCAATAGAAACTCTGTCATCTTTGGATTCCATAATACAGTGTGTACAAGTGAGATCATAATCTAAAGGCAGTCTAGGATATTTAGACGCTCTGATCTGCCCAGTTTCAGAGTCTATGTAGGCCACATGCTCGAAGAGAAGTTGGTGACCTTCAGCCGTAGTGATCTCAGCTTGGAGTAGAAGTGTGACAGAATTGTCCTGGTTGTAGTACATCAGCAGTTTTCCTCTTTTTTCATCAAGATTCACAGACATGCCTTTTCCCCATACCTTGATAGAATCAGGATACCTAAGGAGTCTTGACACTTTGGCACAGATCTTCACTCGTAGTTCATTAAAAAATGACAAAGGTATGTGACATTTCAGAGATGTTTCCAGTGAAAAAATATTTCTGTGACACCTGGACATTGCCTGTTTTTGATCCTCTATGTCTATTGGGGGTGCTTTCTGTTCCAAAAAGTAAGGAATGAAAATCTTTTGCTTTTCATCTGTGTCTGTTGAGAAGATAATTCCCACATTGATACTAGCTAACATATTAGCAACTGCTTCAGCTTCAACCAAGCAAGACCCTGTCCAGAGCAGAAACTTAAGGAGTGTCATACACAATATTCCGTGTTCTTTTAAAGTCATCTTGTGCTCATCAAAGATGCGTTGCTTTGCATACAATTCTGTGCATATGTCATTTTCCGGATCATAGGTAAGCATTTTCTGTAAATCATGATGAAACACACATCTCAGAATGTCCACTAGGGTAGACAAGTCATGGAATATAATATCGTCATCCTTAAATTCTCTGTCTTCAATAAAGTACCTCAGTAGACCTTATTTCTTCAGGTTAGCAAGGCTTTTTCTGCATTCTTTTTGCAAAGCGTTCTCTGTTATCTCTGTCTGATATTGTCTATACAATTGACGAAATTTGGTCATCACCTCGGAGAAATAGAGAAACTGCTGCTTCATGGCCAACTTGGGGTGTTCTATTTCTTTTATTGTGCTCTGTTGGTGCATATCGCAGCTCCCCTCTCTTTTTTCATTAGGTTTCTCTGTTTTTTTCTCCTCTTTGTCTTCTTCAAGCTTGTCACCATACATGGATTGACTGTTTTCTATCCTGTGCTGTCTGATTCCCAATCTACCAATTTTTACAAATAATTCCCTATCTATAGGCCTTAGCATAAGTTCCTTGTGAACTGGACGGTTGGAAAATTCCATCAAGTAGCTGATTACAGCATTTACTGAGGCTTCATGGCCATGCTTACAGGATAGCTCTAGCACCTTGGACTGTGACCCATCAGCAGGTTTAATCTGTTCCTTCAGTTGTTTGAAGTTGCTAAGGTGTTTGTCATAGAGTATTTTGTTTGATTCAGAGCATTTTTTCTTGTGTTTGCTTGTCAAACTGATTTCTTTTTCAATGAGGCAAATAAATCGGTCTACAAATCTCTGTCTTTTAGCTTCCCTTTTTCCATGGTCTACCTTGTCTATTTTGGTAAGAAGAATCCTAATTTCACTGCTGGGGGCATTGCGCTGAATTATTTTAATCCAGGACATGGTGTTCTCATAATGGCTGTCCTCAGATAAATTCAAGTCGTGGCACACCAGGTTGATCATCTCGGTTGAATCAACCTGAAATATAATGCATATGCTTTGCTTCCAACTAGCATTTAATTTGCAGAACCATTTCAAAGTATTTCATTAAAACCGAATTAATGCAAATTTCTACTGCTTAACTTATAAGAGATTTAATCACTTGATTCTCCCCCTGTAGCCAGAAGTTTACGTTTGTGGGATCACATCTTTTATATTATTGGTTTTTTTTAAATATTTTAGGTGTTTGAATGAATCTTACACCATGGTTGTAACATTTTACAAGATTTATGCACTTAACTTTTCAAACTATAATTCACTTAAAACTATAATTCATTTAAAAGGCAAGTTTTCTGTCATTTAGCGTATAAATCTGTATTTTTAACAAAGTTAAAGTTATGTTTTAAAGGACAGTCACCACTAATTATTTTGTCTCATAAACATTTTTTCTTTGAGATTATTTTAGTTATGCAGGTACTGATTTGGTAACATGCTTTAAAGTTTCTGTGTGTATCTTTAGTGAATGAAAATGTGTGAAGGCAAGAAAAGTAAAAAAAAAAACATGTGAACAAGTTTCCCATGGCATAACCAAATACTGGCATGAACTTTGTTACAAAAACAATTTGACTAAAAAGATCAAGACTGTGTTAGCTCAAAATGTGAATAACTTTAAAGGTAAATTTATCCCAAAAGACATTTAAAAAGTCTCCACCCACGAAGAAAACAGCTAAATTTGCGAAGTACAGACAGGTTGAGTCTGTGTTTTTAAATGACAAATCTTTACCATCTAAGAAGAACCATGCTCAGACATCCCAGATATCAACTGTTGAAAAATGCATCTTGTCAGCTGCAGAATTTTTATCAGGAGAGAGTGATCCTGAGTCCTCAGAATAAGATTCGTCACACAATATGCAAGCACACATCTTGACATATTTGATAAAAGTGAACAAAAGATTGGATAGGATGGAGTTATATGTGGTGCAGTCAGAACCGAATAGGCTGCATTATTCATCCAATGACAATAAAAGATCATCCAGCTGTTTCAGAAGCTCTCACGTAAATTCAAAATCAAGCTACATGAAATATCCATTTCAGGAAAGGAGAATCTCTCACTTTAGTGAAAGGTTCAAACAGTGGCTGGGTTGTTAGGAAAATTTCAAAGCTTGAGTAGTGTGGTTCAAAGAAAGGTTGCATGACTGCTTAAAGGTATTTTGGGGTCCAAGTAGGGAAAAGAATCCATGATCAAACATCTCTAGCCCAGTTTATGCAAGGTTTTGAGAGTAAGATATTTGATGAGAATATGGATATCAGGACAAGTAGGCTCAGCTATTTTGTGATCTTTCAAATTCATCTAATGACAAAGTGGTGCATGCTGTCCTCCACGGGCAACAGACTAAGAGGTTTGACAGGGTATGAGTGTACACTACACAATACTACTCCAACAAAATATTTGGGATAACATAATAGGAAAATCTTCAAACTTTGGTTCTGTACAAAATTCAAAATAGAAATGGCCCTTACAGTAAATATTGTGACAGTTTTGCATGAATTCAGATGCAAATATTTTCCCATTGTTCATCACTTTGACAGGTTCAGATCACCTTGCTAGGAAATTTCGAGCAAAAGGAGCGAGTGGTAGCTGAGAGTTAAAGGTGTAGGATAGTTTTGCGCATCATTCTGTACGCCCTTGAGACTGCAATTTGGGATAATTTGTGGCATAGTGACTTAGCAGCTTTAAGGCACAACTAACTTTTGTTATAGCCAGCAAATTCTGTAATAAAACTGTGATCAGGTCTCCAGCACTTAATTTTTAAAGCCAAAGGGGTGACATATTTTTCAGCAAACGTACATTTTGATACATATGTAATATATAAATAGCCTATTTATTTTGTAATTATTGTAAACTAAATGAGAAAATCATTCCAGGTGGGGTGCGAGAAGACATATGTAAATGGTATAACAGGCCCTTCTTCCTGATACCACTTAAAAGAAATGGTATATGTACTGTCTACTTTTTGTAAACTAAATGGTATAATCCGTCCCTCATGATGCTAAAAAGAGGGGGCTAATGACTCACATAAGCAGATGGTGAGAAATTACAAATTAATGGTATAAGAGACCATCTTCCTGAAGGCCCATACAACTAAATGGTTTGTTAACATTATAATTATTGAAAGTCAAATGGTATATTTCATCCAATTATAACAGAGGTATAACAGGCCCCGCCCCTTGTACATTAATGCTTCTGGAGATTGATAGCTTCTAAGCAACTTACTTAAACAATAGTGGACATTTTGCTGGTAATCAATCATTCTGGAGCACATGACTAGAAAATCAACACTATAAATTCCCTTATTCCAGGGGATACACATTTTTATTAAATAATTAAAAGTACTAAATGTTTACAGATTTTCACATTTCAAAACTGATAATAAAGGTCCTATTTCTTAGATTAATATAAAAAATGACTGATGTAATTATTGTAAGGATAAGTACCTTAATTTTTTATCCTAAATATCAAGCAATTTTCACAGATTTCATAAAAATGTAAAACTTGGGAAAGTTACATGGTTTAATTATATAATTAAAAATACTAAATGTGCACAGATTATTTGAATTCCAAACCAACAATAAAGGTCCTATTTCCTAGATTACAGAAAGAATGTTGTAATAATCTTAAGTATAATTACCTTATAATTTTAGTTAAATATCATAAATATCAGGCGATTTTCCCAGATTTATCATAATTCTACTAATTAAAAACACTAAACGTGCACAGATTTTCATCCTTATTTGATGAGCTTATTGATAGCAAAGCAGACAACATCAGCTTTGAAATAATAAAAATGAGGAATCCACTTCACATACATAGGAAGAAAACTCTGAATCAGATGGGGAAACTGATCGACATACAGAGAGGGGAAGCTCTGCAGAAAATTGAAAGACCCTTTACTTCTTTGCTGAATTTATTTAATATCCCAATTTTTAATAAAGAAAAGGTATATTCTGTAAGGATGACATAAGTGAAAATGGTCACTATGAGTGGTGTATGTAGTTTAATTCAAAAAGTGAAATATCGAAAGATATCGTGCAGCACATGCATGTTTTGAAGTAATCAGAAATTTACCACACCACTAGATGTATAAAAGAGGGAATATGTTACATGTTTTATGTTAATATGTTTACCAAAGTGGAAAATAATCATACTGGACCTCAATCTGAACTGGACTTGGATACCAATCAGATTTGGTTTTACTAGAGCTAGAAGTCATATAAATAGAAAGTAATAAAAAAACCCAGAAATAACAATAAATAAATGAAACAAAAAAATACAAACATAAATAAATAAAGCCCGAAAAGAAAAGAAAATAGAGCATGTGTGATGTAATCCCAATATCACCAGGTGTAGTTAGTTCACAGAATATGATCATTGTTACATGGTGAATATGGTGAGTGACAGCCCTTCATTACAAAGGTTTCATTCTCTGAAAGCGGGCCTCCCCACCTCCCGAAGATATGCTTCTGTCATAGATCATATACACAGCCAATTCATTGGAGTGAAGTTATAAGTATAGCGTAAAGTCTCATGTCCGTCCCAACATATATTCCCAATCACTCATAGGTGACTTATGAAGATATCATGAGGATATTTATGAGAAATGAATCACCAAAAAAGATATTCATTACATACTCGGATAAAATTGAATAGCAGAACTTGCTAAATTCTACTCCAATTTGCACAAATAATCATACATGTGGGTTTCTTGGTTAATGCAAAGGACCCCTTTAACATATGATGGTATCTGGTTCAGCATCTCGATTTACCTGTAATTTATGGCAAACTCCCACTTATTACCACATGCATATACTCAATAACACCATGAATACAAAAATGTGCAAAACAAAAATTTTCATTATAACACCTTTTCGGTTGTTTTTAAGCAACACTCATAGTATATAGTTTGTAGATTACAGTCCTTGTAAAATGTAACATATCAATGGCACATTTTCTCCAATATTGTAATTTATAGATGAAATATCATGTCTGCTTTGAATTATATTGTAACTTAGGTTTAAAATTTTAATATTAGTTGGACCCACTGTTTGTACAATGTCAAGGTAGTACTTGCAATACTCACCTGGAATAAATGGGCTGTATTTTTGTATGACTCATGGCCACCAACATCGTACAACATAAAGAGGATATTGGGATCCTCAACAGGTGACCAGCTGCTCATTTCCGCCACACTTGTATGTTCTGGTTTGTCAGGTGGCTGGTAAGCCCTATTGTTAATCTTACTAAAATAAAAAAAATTGTACACATCATCTTTTGAACACGATACAACAATGTTATTGTTGCTTTCAAGTTGACACATATGTTATGCTTATTATCCCGTCACAATTTCCAGTGCGTATTAATTAGTTACAACTTTTTACTATACTGAACAAAGAACTGGAAGGTTTCACCAAAACATCAACTGTTACTATTAGTAGAGGTCACTGCTGGGCTAACTTCAAATCAAATAATCTCTGAATGTCAATATTTTCTAACCATCTAAAGTAACGTGATGTATTGATACAACTCACTTTCTTGAAGGGGAATGTGAAAACCTTTTCCAGATTCAATTTCAACCAAGTCTGTTTTAAAGTAAGTGAATCTCAACCTGATGAGTAATAATTTCAATAAAATTTGAATAAACATTTCAAATTAATGATAAAAAATTCACTCAGTTTTCACTTGAAACCTGTTATGATCTGCATCATAACATCACCCGAATGTAACAAAAATATTAATGTTTTATGCATCTAAACAGCAAGGATGTATATGGATATTTTACGTGAGTAAGGTTGTTTTTCCAGCCATGCTGTCTCCTACAAGTACCCCAACAATGATCTTATAGCCCACCAGTGTCTCTCTCTCTTGCTCTGTGTAATATTCATGCATGTCAATTGGCAGTGTCTCCTGGACAAGGGTATCAACAAAACCTGTGACACAAAGTCAGTCTGACTATCAACAACTGATATATCCCTCACAGAGAAGACATCAGTGACTGAGATATGTGGTAACAACTTTGGGGGTAGGACAGCCTGAAAGTCTCCATTTATATAGCTTTGTGTTATAAACTTTACATAGTTATTCTAATCTAACATAATCTACTACTAAAATAATTAGATTAGATAAGATTGGACACAGTAATTGTTCAAAAATACTTCACAATTTACCCCCTGGTAAAAATAAATGACATAAGATACAACTTCCACTAACAGAACATTAGAGCCCTTAACTTTAAAAATGGAAGATCTAAAAATCGAATATGTACTCCAGTATCAAAACGCTGGGAATATGAATTGGGAGAGCAGTGAGAATTTATTAAGAAATATTGGTTGAATGAGACAATGTCAACTATTTTATGATATCTCAAGAGGACAAAATATCATTGCAATAGTTCATTATAAGTTATATTATTTGACTGAGCAATTCATTGAATAGGCTTTGATATCAGTTAAAAATATTCATAGATGAAATGTTGCAATAAAGGAGATGACAGAAAGCAAAGTAATTTTAAAAGTTCTTCTAATCTGCAAACTATCATATGCTTACTAGTGTGTGACACCTTTCAAATTTGATGTCACACAAGTGATAATTTTGAGTACATGTCCCAATATGACCCAGACTGTTGAAACGTAACTGTCAAAACGTAAAAGCCAAACTTTAAACTTTGAAAATTGGGAATGATTTTTCAACGCAGGAACATCTGTATTATAAGTGTCTAGTTGTCTTGCACAATACAGGAGCAGAATATCTGAGATATTAACAAGTAGGAAGCAATTATAGTATTATGGATAACGCACATAAAGTAACTGCATTTAATGTTGGGTAGTAAATCTAATGTTGGTGAAAATAGAAAAAGCCATGTATAGTGCGGAGGATGTTATAGTTGTTGATAATATTTTCGATCTTTTATATATTTGAGATAAAAATTGTACCCAATTTAGTAAAGAAGAAATTAATAGTATGATAACCTTCTTATGCATAGCTTTAAGAAATGTAAATTTAAAACAGAAATTTTTTTTTTTTTTATATTTTTATTTCTTTTTGTTATATACATGTTCATGCATAAAAATAAAGCTTACAATGGTGGTATTTAAACAACATTTAAATAACAATAGACAGTACAAAAAGGTTATTTTTACCGAGTTAGACTATTTAATATATAGAAAGCTGTATTACTCAATCAGATCCATTGATCCAATTGTTTGAAATTCAAAAGATGCCATATATAGAAGACTAAGAATTTCAATAGTACAATATTTAGTGATTATCAGGTTTAAAGATATAATCATATAAAAGTAAACTTGTTAATTGATGAAAAGCTGTTCCCAAATAAGCCAACGATTTGTAAAGAAATCAGTTAAAGATTTGGTTTCCCACACATATTTTTCTTCCTCATATTTTCTTTTGACCATTTCTTGCAGATGAAAAATATTTAAATTAAAACGCCTCTTTGAACAGATATAAATGTAGTATCTAGATATCATCAAGACAAAGTTCACGGGCCAGAAGTGCTCATCATGTACATGATAGCCAAGTATTTTAACATTATCATTTAATGTTATGCCAACTTGTAATTTTTTTTCTATCCAAATACTGACATTTTTCCATAGTTCTTTAACATAAGGACATTGGGTAAAAAGGTGGCTGATACTTTCGGGGTTGCTTTGACAAAATGAGCAGATACTGGAGTCATTTATTTTCAATTTAAATAGATATTCCCTGGTATCTAAAATATTGTACAGAATTTTATACTGAAACCATATGATTGAGTGGTCCGTGACACTTTTAAAACAAGCTTTAAAAATTTGTTTCCATAAGAAATCAGTTTCATATTTTACATTTATATTTACTTTAATTAATTGAGACCATTTTGTTTTATACAAAGGTTCAGCTTTTTCTTGCAACATTTTACAGAGTGATTTACACCCTTTGCTTAAGCTACCAAGACTTTTCATGTGCAATGGATATGGAGGCCTTATGTACAGAAAAGTGTCCCTATCTTTATACTTATTAATAAAAATGCCTATTAATTTTCTTAATCTATAATAGTCCAAGATATTTGGTTTAAAATTGTATTTCTCTGCAATATCCTCGAAACTTAGTATGTTTCCTTTACCAGTCTGGAAAGTATAATGTCATTGAGGATAATTTAGTGTTGTACCAGAGACAAGACTGTGTAATGTCATAATTATTTCTCACCTTGAGGTTGCTGCAAAAAGCTTGCCAGTAATCAAATATTTCTTTCCAGAAGCGGCCCTTAAAATTGTTTTTCTTACACCAGTCACCGCCCTTACAACACAAGGAATTAAGTTCGCCATAGGTATGTTTTAATAATGTAAGCCATTGTAAATCATCTTTGTATATTATTCTTTTGATCCATGAAAGTTTCAGGGCATGTACAAAGGAAAAAAGATTGATCATATTGAGACCTCCTTCATGATACTCCATACAAACAGTTGTTCTGCTGACTTTGTCAGGTTTTTTATTCCATAAAAATTTTTTAAAAATGTTATTTATTTCCTTTATTTTAGATTTTGGAGTTGGCAAAGATGTAAATAGGTGGATAAATTTTGGTAAAAGCAATGACTTTATTACTGTCACCCTACCAATTGGGGTTAAATTTCGATTTTGCCATTTTACTACATCCTTAGTAACTTTATCTATTGCTTTGTTGTAGTTCAGTTCTACCATTGTATCTAAGTTCACAGAAAACGTTATTCCTAAGAGATTAAATTCAACATTTCCCCAATCAAGTTGTGCAGTAACATTCAGCTTGTCTTTTGAATAGCGTTTCCTCCCTATCCATATGACTTTAGTTTTTTCCATATTCATCTTTAAACCTGAAAAGTTGCCGAAAATTTCCAGAACATTTAGGGCTGATTGCAGAGAGTGGTCACTGCCATCCAAAATAGTGTGGTGTCATCCGCAAACTGTGTTAACTTAATCTGTTCTGTATAAAAAAGAAAACCAACTACATCTGGATTAATTTTAATAAGTATTGATAATATTTCTGCTCCAATTAAAAACAAAAAGGGTGATAATGGGTCACCTTGGCGGCAGCCCCTTTCAATGGGTATTTCATTTGATAGATGACCACATTGAGTAACGTGAGCATTTACATTTGTGTTAAAAACTTTGACCCATTTGATAAAGCTCTCACAATAACCAAAGTAAGAAAGAGCTTTGTAGAGAAAATCTTAATCTTATAAAAATTTTTATATTTTTAACTTTGATGTCATTTATTTTTTATCTGTTTGTATGCACATATTTGTATCTGTATGTATATGTTAATATAACTATGTAATTTTTGTGCAAAGAGCACGATTGTTATAAATAAATAAATATTATGACTAAAGCAAAGAACTGAAATGCTTAAATTGTTATAAGACTATAAAAGTATAACCACATCAATATTTGCGACTGTAGGTTCACCAAAAATTTAAAAAGTGTCAAATTATTTCATGTAGGTGTTTTGGCAAGGTTGTGTAAGATCTGTAGTGGCCAAATGGCTAGTATAGTGTGACATCTAATCACAGGCTGGCACCTGTGTATTACAGAGTATTTGTCCGATGATATTTTCATTTATGCTCATTAGAATCTACTAAGCAAAATGTGATACCTGCCCTTTATATCTATCATAATTTATAGTACACTGAGTTTTTGAAAAACTTTATTCTCAGTATAATGTGGCCATGTGACTTCTGCAGACTATGTGCTCACTGCTTGGTAGGTATCATGGTACAAATCCAGAGATAAAATATTTAGCAAGAGTTACTCATTTTACAACCCACAATGATGCATGTCCACAGATCCATATAAGATAGATGAAGTTTCAGTTAATTGGTTTTGGATATTTTTGTATGCAAATATTTCTAAGTTAGAGCACTGATATCATGCAAAAATTATATTATTGTCCTTTAAAAAGCCCGATAAAATGTTTATTGTTTTAAGTTTTTTCTTTGAAAAAATACATCAACAGCTGGTGCTTGTGTCAATGCATATTTTAAACAATAGAATTCACAATATTAAACACGTAATATAACTTCAAATAAGAATTTGGGGTCTAATGTGTGACAAGTTACATTGCGGAGGAAAATGTTAGTATAAACATGTTGTAATAGGTATTTGTGTTAAATAGTGTCAAAGTACAATAAAATACATGTTTCAAATAAATGTTTCAACAGAATGTCTATCTCGTTTTTATAATACAGTGGGAGAGGAACTGTTTGGCTTTATTACTAAAGTAATGTAAAAATACATAAAAATGGATGGATTGTGAGTTTTGCCAATAAGTTCAGATTCCATTAATATAGGTTGTTTTGCTTAACTTGATACACAAATTGTTGGGAATAATTACACAGTTAGAGAGTTTTAGTGATGCCTTTGATAGCCACCTACAAAAAGTAAATTTCCGTAAAAGATACATAATATTTGAAGTGGATGGGTTTGTTATATTAGGGTTTGTAGCTGGTGCCTCACAGGTAGTGGAGCAGATTAGTAGCTAGGAGCTTTTGTAGAATAGTGTTTATTTTATATAAAATAGGTAATGATGGTTATTATGTACATTATGGTATCTCTGGGTGTAGATTTTGGTTCACAGTGAGCTGGATATCTGAGTAAACTGTTTTTTTGGCCTTGATTATTTTTAATGTTGGCCCGTCAGTACATGGGGTGATGTCTCAGATTGTCAAAAAGTGTCTTTAAAACCGGCTAATTGAGGGCCATGTGTTTCACATTGGAATTCTGCGCTAGGCGTGCAAAGTCTTTTGTAAAAAAAAATAGCACTCCCCCCTGTTTATACACTGCTATCCTGCTCACTGTACTTGCCAACGCAAACAGTTTTTGATACTAATTTACTCTTTTAACTGATGATATAACTAGCAAACAACCTTTTTAAAGCAACATTTGTCCAAACAGATTTGCATTTATCTACTTAGAAGCTTAAAAATCTAAAATGGGCTTGTAAATAACAGTCCTGGCAGACGAACAAACACTCTACCAAGTAATTTTAACATTTACCAAACTTTATCTGTAAATAGACTTTGTAGGGTTAGAATTGTTTTATCAGTGTGTAACAAATACAAAAATCACTAAAGCGTATTTAATGGAATAAACCCAAAGCAAGTCATTGTATATAAAAATATTGGTATTTTTTTCCTTTATATTAAGGTCACACAAAGGTCAAAAGAACTTACCATTGGCTTACGGTTTAGCACACAGCGGACTGAAGCAATATCTCCTTATGAAGGAAAGCAGATCAACATAATTTTTTATGTGACACATAACAAGCATGCTTTGCATTTATATGGGAAAGTATAGTGAACTGAAACATGACCAAAATGTGGTGTACATATTATCCCTCATACGGCGCTGTTAAATATTTATCTTTTGTATTTTTAAATAAAATAGATAGGGTGACTGGAACTATATAAGCCACATATCCACTTACGTAAATACATTTGTGTTGAAGGTTTTGATGTCAAAACTGTTTCACTAAACCTCTCTGATATATTCTGGAACTAAACATATAAACCCTTAAAACTAAACTCAAAGTAGCAAATAAAGTGTAAAATATAATCCAATAAAGGTACTTTCGTAGTGTTTAATCCCATCATGTGACAGACTGTAGGACTTACATATGTTTAAGTCTGAATAGTATATATGAAGACGCTTATTTGCTTTAAAAATTATTTTAATATATATCCTTGATGCACATTTTTACATTCCAATAATGAAGTATGCAATAAGATTTGAATTAATTTCAATTAACTTTGGAATAACATTTTTGTTGCATTATGTAAACGATGGTATCTTTGAAACTTATAGTAAAAGTGCATATCTATTCTGATTTTTACTTGCTTGTTCATGATGAAATTGTTAAAAGTGTAGTTGGTTAAATGGAGATTAAGTGTTTTGAAGTTTTGATTTGAATACATGATAGGTTAAACCCATGATTTATGTTTAATATAACTTTTGTTGGTTCTGTCTTTTGTTTAAGGACAATCAGAGCTTATCCCTGTACAAATATTTATTGACCAGTGAAAACGGGTTTAATTCAATATAGATGTCTGAGGGTATAGGGGTGCATTTTAAAAATATTTTTGGACCATAAAAATATATTCCTGATCAAAATTTTGCAGGTTCAAGAAAAACAGTTGTCTTCAAAGGAAAATTGAGTCACCACCAATGTACCAATTATGTGAAATATTAGTACAATGTGGTTATGTTTTGGGAGCATTCAGTAGTTTGTCTATTTGTTTATTGGTATTGGCAAGGACTCAAAAAGTATACAACAGATCATTTTGAACTTTATGTGGTTAACCTGACCAAAGGAAGAGGGATCATGTTTTAGGAAAGATCCGGATCCCATTTTGGATACAAAAATTCCTGAGAAAATGCCCCCCGGCCAAGATAGGCACTCTGCTAGTGCTTTCTAGTTGCAGTTTTATTAAAATTAACATAATTATCATCATCGAATAATTTACAACTTATTTGTTAATAAGCAAAAGGTATTACAACTTCACATTACAAATTTGCTGAGCCAGTATTTATTAAAGTCTTAGAGCACATTTGCTTCAATCATCACTCAATATTTTGTGGGGTGACCCCTCCACTTTTTATTATTTATTTGTCTACGTTTATTCTATAAATTTTGTTTTAGTGAAATATTACAAAATTCTTAAAATGTTAGTATTTTTTACAAATTACATTTTTCTCTTGAATTAAGTGAATCAGACATTCAGTCTAATTAGGAATGCTCCATCCCAGCTTTCATTGGACTAAAACTATAATTACATATACTATATTCTTTAATTGTTTTGTTGATTTATACTGTAATTGATGTTAATATTATATAAAAATTAATGCAATTCGGAATAAACATATTACAAAATGTTATGATTCTTCCTTCCTTTAATCAGCTATGTAAATTACAATAAATCTGAGAAATTATTGATTAACTTCTTGCTGCAATGAAAAATGTTCAATGGTGCCCCCTATTTTTTTCACTGTTCTTAATACAAACATCAATATTTCACCTTGGCGAAATTCTTAATGTCAAAGGTATTTAGTGGCAATTGTCCTTAATGTATCCTCTTTGAAAGCATGCTAATTGACTGAGGACCAGTTCACTTAGAGTATTTTATCTTGGGGGCTGATTTGATTGTGGCCGAATTGGTCAAAGGCACATTTGTCTATGACTCATACATATGAAAATGTGCCAAGCACACACTTTTATGATGAAAATAGAAGTTCCAACAACTGAATAGATTTTCTAGTGTGAAGCAGCTGTGAATACAAACTAGGATCGAGGGGAGAGTTCATATAATTCAATACTTAGGTAATATAATGAATGAAACAATTGGATTTTTTAATATAATTTTCAAAGCTCTAGTTTAAAAAATGTCCCACATAAAACGCAAAGTCAATTAAGTATAAAAGACAGAAGCATAATGTTTATGGTATTTTACATAGTAGTATTTAAATGATAAGATAAATATTTTACAATTTTTGCATAAATGAGAAAATTTTTGAAACACCAAAGTATAATGTGCATAATAACAAAGACAAGGTATCAAAATTGTAAAGCACAACTAATATGAAAGGCATCAAACTGTTCAAAATGATACTTTTCTTTTATTCATCCACAGAACAACTGACTGACCATCTCAGACAGCTAGCCCTGACAGTACACACTACCGCCTTTAATGTCTTTAGTGTCTTGACCCAACCAAGGTCACATCAAGGTCAAAATCTTGATAGCACACACTACTTCTTCTAATGTATCACTGACCCAAACAAGGTCATATCACGGCCAAATTGAGAATTCACCCCTTTAACAGGCCACTTTGCAAGCAACATAAATGATTGTGAAATTAACAACATTCTATGCCAATCAATATTAAAGAAAAATGATGCTGACTATCAATCTGATAGGGTGAGCTAGGGTCAGTTTGGTCTTGCTTATATCGAAAAATTAATGATCTATATAAATCCCAAAATTTAGGGAACTCCCAAGAAGTAGACTGGTTCAAGGGGTGCAGATCAACAAATCTTGAGATAAAACCATATCACATGCAAAGGTAAGTTTAAACTCAATATAGTCATCTTTATCAGTCTTAAATATTCTAACACTATAGGGTTGCAGGGGAATTTCAAAGTAGTTGGTAATATGGAAACCCCCATCAGAGAAATATAACCCTGCTGGCCCTTAGCTGGTCAGTAGGTCAATCAGATTAATCAGTCAAAATGGTGTAAAATAGTATTATAAGGTAGGGAGACAAATGATAAAACACAAAGTCACTAAATCAAGTTTGCTTCATAGAGGCACATTGACAAGGTTGTGAACATGGTTTTCAGTGTCACTAAAAACTTGAGAGAAAAGTATTGACGAAATGATGTAAGGTATTTCTCTAAGCTGGTTAAGTCAATCTAATATCGACAAAGTTAGAAAGGTACATTTTGCGGTGTTCAGAACTTGAGAAATATGTGAAACCAATATTCAGTATTGATAAATGTTTAAAAATATTTCTTCGATATTTTTAGAATTTTATGTCAATAAAAACTCTAGAAACCGAGGCTGGTGCAAATGTAAAACATTTAATTTTACACAACAGTGACCCCCAAATATAATACTTCATGATAAGAATTGAATGAGAGCACACTTTTTAACCAATCTTACAACTTTACACATAAAAAGTGTATTCTATACTCTAATACCACGTCCAATTTGACCTGTGCCCTCAAGGTTAAACAGCAAAAAAACGTTGTTGAATAAATATTTCTTATACATTGTAATGCTGATGTTTTTCATTGTACATTTGATAATTTATACACTTATTATAAGAGTGTGTAACCCACTACTCTGGAGTGTTGCATTTTTTACCTTCATGATTGATATACGTCTGTATACATTTATTGTGGAACATTATGTATTAATTATCCACCATTTGTATGAATAATAAGTAAAAAAGTCCATGTTAAGAGACAATATACTTATAAATCCACAAAGGGACAGCAGTAAATATCAAAACATACATTTTATTTTACATTTGTCCACCATTTTTGCACAGTTTTAATGGATCAAGATTGAACCGAAACTCTGTAAAATATTGAATCTGTAAATATATCTCCCTATATAGCAGACCAAATACAAATTTGATGGAAAATACAATTCAAAGATATTTTGCTGTGAATGTTCTGTATGTCCATGTGGTCCATGTGGTTAGAAAATATAAGATTATTTATTGGGACACTATACTATGTTTATTGTTATGAATAAGTCCTAATGATTTACTTTACATCTGTAAATAAATCAAAATAAATGAGAAGCTATCAAAACCATGAAATATAACCAAAATGTTTTATGTTGTGTGAAAAAAAAATAAAAAATGAAATATTACATTATTTCCATTTGTTTGTAATGAATTACATAACTTTATTGCTGTGTAGAATTATGCTACTTTCCTTATTTATACTTAATAGTTAAGTGAATGATTCTAAGCTGTAACAATGAGAATACATTTTATGAAACAATTTTTGAGCTTATTCAAAAGAGTGCTTTGTGATTGCTTTATTTTTGTCCACTGAGCTGTGTTACCTGTATGACATTTTTCACAGAGCTTGTGCCTGTCTATTTCCTCATAGTAAAGCTGTTGTATCATGTCTGCATGCCTTGCCTTTCCTATGTCATCCAGCCGCAACACTTCTAACACCTGTGCAATCATATGTGGATCCTCACAATAATCAAGTGCCTGTTGTATAAACAGAGGACATGCATCATTTTCTCACATTTTGCCAAAAAAAATATAGATTAGAATCTATAAGTTTAGTCCTATTGTGTAGATATTTTGTAAAATACAAACTTCATACAGAACTGTAAAACACCTATTTCTGTTTTACCATTGTATGGTTTGAGATTCTTGTATTCATTCACTTATTTGACAACTGCTTTTAAAGGAAAACAGTAAGATGGTCAGGATGTGAAACAAACAAGGTCAAAAAGTCTTTCACTCTACATGTGCAAGTTACAAAGTCATCAGAGACACAAGGTAGCGCACTAGAATTTATAAAAGTCTGGTTACTAAACAAATTTTGATTCAAATAAATCCTATATCTATCCCAGAATGCAGACCATCACCGGTCCAAGTAATAACATAGACCATTGCTCTTAAATTTCAGTGATGGGATGGTTGGATTAGTTGATTGGAGCAATCACACATTTCAGAAAGGATTGATAATTAAAAGTGTGTTGAGTAAATTTCCTGTGCCCAAATAAGGAATACTTCACCAACTAAATGATGGATTGCAGTTATATTTCGGCAGTCTGTGAAAAACTAATATTGACCTTAACTGAGGACTAATTAATATTCACTGAAGCAAGTTAAATATTATTATTTGTAGAGACAAAATTCTGAATAAAAATATCTTATGCATTAATGTTATACGCAGTACATCTGAATGTAACTTAACCTTGGGAAGCCACTTAGTTTAGAGCTACCTTAAACTCCCACAAGTAATGATACAATAATGACTTTTAGGTTACTTTCACAAAGGGAAATAAAAAAGTTGTCTATAAAGGATTTTAAAGGAATCTTACTTTCCCAACAAAGAATGAAGAGAGTTAAAGTTATGAAAACCTACTGTGTTTTAATTCATGAATTCCTTTTAAAAAATTATATAACATATAAGTCTTTAACTATTTGAAAGCATAATATTAATAATATAAATGTATCTCTATTAACAAAGATATTAACTTCAAAATGTAAATAAATGAAAGAAAATAACCTAACTAAATAATGCATTTCACACAAAATTATTACATGAAAGGATATTTCATTCTCAAATTATTTGTGTTAATTTTTCAGTATTTTGCCAATAATTTCAATAATATTGATCATTTGTGTCACAGATATTGCATCCGCTTTGGTAAATGAAACTAAAATTAACATATAGCATGATTATAATATTCTAATATTTCGTAAAAACTGCGATAGATTCTCATTTTTGTTCCATTTTCTCTTTTTATATTTTTGCAAAGTCTATATCCAACCATTTTAAATTGTTTATGAGAGGCTGAATATATCATCTGTTTCTTATCTTGTTTGTACAAATGCTGTGACAGTTTAATTGGTAATGTGGCATAAGGTGTAACCACTTGGTAAAGTACATCGTACATTACAAACATATTTTGATATTTCAGATGAAGTTTTGGGGCAAATGCCATTTTTTACATGCATGATATTTTTGCCCCAACCTAACCAATGATAACAACTAGCTGCCAAGAAACTCCCCATATATCCCCAAAGCAGAAAAATGATGTTGAAAAATAAACATGGTTCAGATCTATGGTTACTTCTTTGCAAGTATTAAGCAAAGGAATCATACATATTTGACATTGACTTTTTTGCAATTAAGTGTCTGAACTTTTATTTACCGGTATTTACACCAGAAAAACTGAAGTAAATGCCTTAGATTTTTGTTGATCTCTATGAATTTATCTAAATATGGCTGAAGTAATAAATGCTATGTGTGTTGATTAAAAATGATTTTAATACAATCTAATACAATTTAATACAATGTAATGGTTGAGAAATGCCGAACAAACTGTTCCTGACTATTATGCATTGCAAACCATTTTATTATCCACCGCAAGTCATTGTATCATAATCTGTACAATTTTTGTTATTTCTCACTCATGTAAGTTTTGATGATTAGCTTTAGGACGCCACCAAATTTTGAGCTTAGGAAATCTGAATGTATGTCTACTATTGGAAATACATTAATGCAAAGCTCTATCTATTTTGTGATCGAAAGAAATGACAAATAAATCTTAAGTTTAAATTGGAAGTTCGACTAACTATGGATGCATTTCTTAGCTAATATTTTCATGCCTTAGTATGTATAATTTTACGTTGTTGGTTAACCACTATAACAAACGGATAGTAAATGTAATTTTCCTATTTTATAATAATACACAACTGCCTTTATTGACTGGAAAATGGGAGAAATTAAAAAAACAACAATTAAAGACAGCTTACTAAAAGTAATGATATGATTACTATGATGTAAAAAAGCATTGTATTCAATAATATTACACATTTATATGTATTAAGTTTTGTGTTAACCTTTGACCAAGGATACTTATTTTTGTTTCTTTTTAATTATGTGAAATCTAAAAATTGTGCATGAAAAATGTCAACATACATCTCGTATGTGTGATAAAGCTTCTGCATCTGTAACGGCCTTGTTAATTCTCTGTCGCATGGAGCGAACAATAATGTGACCACTCAAATAAGAACAGAAACTTCTACCCACTTCACGTAATATCAAAATGACTTTATGATGTCTAAATGTTGTTTTGGCGACTTGTAAACGGCAATCATCACACAGTGCAGACAACTTCTGTGGAAATAATAAAAAAATGATCCAGCAAAACATTATTAGTCATACCGTTTTTTTTTCACCTGTTTTTGTAGAGAACCAAATATTTCTACAGAAACTTTGTTGAGATTTTGCATATTTCATTATTATTTCGACTGTAAAAGTACTGTTGCCTGGCTATTGTTATTATCTACAGCTAACTCTTGTCTCTTCTTGAAAAAGCTTTAACTATACAGATATTTCATGTGAGTATAAAGGAATGAACATTGTAAAGATAAAACACATTAGCTTGAGATAAAAAGTTACAGAACAATTTAAGGATAATGACACGGAAACAAATGGTTCTCTGTAATGAAACAATTTGTATTATTAAAACAATTTGAAAGTGGTGCTGTTATAAGATTTAAAATGTTCTTTCTTTCGAGATTTAAATTTGCTATCTGTACAGCATTCTTATGTTACACCTTTCCACTACTTTATTCATAAATGAGAATTGTAAACACAGAAAATAACTCGATATTTAACTCCAGCAATATATTCATTGTAACGATTTAAAGACAAGTTTCTTACCATTGTTATACTTGACATTTTCCCTTATTTCACCACACCTAAAAACAAGAATTTTCAAATGAAAAATATAATGTAAATGCATGTTAAAACAGAAATGTGAAATAAAGAAAAACTTAAAAAGCACATGTAGAGAGCAGCCATCTGCCAAGCGGGGTATTTTTCCCCTCTATTTGCCTTTAGAAAATCCTGTATCCTGATAAGAATTGACACTGTAGGTCAATATCAACAAATATTTTAAAGGATATAAATATAACAAGCGCACTCAGAGAGTCCATATCTCAACTAAGGCACATAGTAACTAAGTATTCAGAATACCCTTGCTCGTATTGTCACTAATCATAGAAAGTATGCTCTTGTTACATCCATCCAAAAGCAATACTGGTTTGTAAATTTTTAAATAGTGGTTCTCCTTATTTTGTATCACTCTTGTCTCTCTGTAATAGTTCCTATAGTACCAGGCATAGTCAGTTTGAATGTCACTACCTTACAGTCCCTCCATTCCATTCATCAGTCTTTAAGTCAGTCAAACATCTCGGTCATAGTTTTGCCTTTTATGCCACTAAGATCTGGAATGTACTTCCTAATAATGTCTACAGCGCAACATTACTTGCCTCCTACAGGAAAAAGCTCAAAACTTGCCTGTTTGTAAAAGTCTATCTGACATAACCTCCCATGTCACCCCTGTATCTACTTGATATGACCTGGCTATGTCATTAGATTCACATTAATAGCCTTGTTCTATGTTCAGATGCGACTTAGAGATTATGTCTTTGTCTTCAGATAGTGATTCAAATCACTCTCAAAAATTATCCATTTTTTTTTGTTTCCAGGCAGGGATCCAGATGAACCTTAAAATATAATGGGATCTAAATTTGACCAAGACTCACATTCTGTTTTTGCAGAAAGATCCAACAGGTATTATTTGCATAATCCTGTTAAAACAGACATGGAGATGAATGGACAGACAAACAATACAACCTGGTAGTGAATTAGATTCACAGTTTAAAAAGCATGAATTTTTGAAAAGTCTCACTTCAGATCCAAGACATATTATTTGATTTTTCCTGGAAGATCCAAGCACTAGTATTTTTGTAATCCTGAAACCACAAGGCACATGATTAGTAAATAGGGAAATCCATACATTTTTTGTATCCAGCTGGTGATTTAGGTTACTTTTAACATTTAAGGGGATTTTAGCTGGATTAAGAACCATCATATGATGCTGTATTGTACAACAATACTTGTACCATTTCTAATTTAAAGTATTACTTAGATTTGAAGTAAGAAATTACAACACTGGACATTCCTACCTTTTGTTTCATGATTACCAAGTCCAACTAAAGCTTCAGTGAAAAAACTTTCAAGCAAAAGTATAGAGCATTGTAACTTAGTAAAATCAATGAAACCACTAGATATTCTGAACAACATATGTGGACATGATGTGAAACAGTTTGACCAAATAAGATGTTACAACCTTTTCATTTATGTTTAAAATCTACATTATGTTACTTGTGTAAGTTAAATGAATGACACTGGTTCACCCTTAACTTGAACCAAATAAATAAACTAGTCAATTGTTCTGTTTACGTACCTAATACAATTTCTCGTACCGCTGGGCTTCACTTCTTGCAGTTTTCAGAAACATAGTAAGTTCTTCACTTCCTGCTCACTCGTCACTTTGCCCAGGTTTCTGAACATTGCCCTCATCATATCATTTGAAGCTTGTTATACTGTGATAAAACAAAAAGAATAACTCAAAACAAGACTTTAAACTCTTTAAATTATAAAGAATATATAGAGAGAAAAAACAGAACTTCTTTGAAGACCTTTCATAAGCATGCTGTACCAATATATTAATATAGAGATAAAATAAAATGAAGTAAGTCACTCAGCACTGAACAGTTTATTTCTGTGTGTATTGTTTCTCTATGATGGAAAACATACACAAGCAACAACTAAATATTCGGCTTTAGGTTATAACATTGCTAAAAATCCTGCTTTGAAAGAATAATGTCTGAAATTTGAAACTCCATTGTGCCCACTGGGTTTGGTTAACTGTTAAGTAACTTATACGTTAGAACATTGCCAGTTTAATCAGTAAATTAAACTGTAATAAGTTAATACCTGACATAATGGGCAATTATCTATATATTGCTGGCACCAACCAGCCCCAATAAATATCAGAAAAAGACGTCCTGTATCTCCACTTGCAGGACCAGTTTTGAGACCACCATTCACAGTAAGAAACTTCCTGGCTAGACAAAGCAACACCCATGGCATCGTTTTGTTCCTCTAACCTCAGATGAGCCCTAGTAAGAAGAATGTGGGGTCTATAATGAGAGCCTCTCTTGTCCATTAGGTAAGGTATTAAGTTACAATTGCATTAATACATCTTACCTAAGGGACAATGAGATAGAATCACTACTGCTTGGTCGGTGGGTGGCTTATTAGCATTTAAGACTGAACTCAAAGAGACATTCGTAGTCTCTGAAGGACATCAGTGTGGATCTGCTGGTACTGCAGTACGGATGGAATATTTCTGAAAAGACTTGATAATCCAGAGATGTACTGTCTCATTCCTGAATGTCAAAAATTCTTGCTCCTCCAGGTGCTCAATCTCTGAGTAGAACTGGATCCTCAGCAGTAGGGGTGGTGGTTGTGACAGCAGCTGGTCAGTGTGATGGGCCTGTGGTCGATGGTTGATGAGTGACATCTGATGCTATGCTGATTTCCATTTCAGATTCGGTCTGTCGTGTTGTGTATGGATGTGTATCTGTGGCTGTAGCCCCAGATCGACTCAGAGGTGACTTAAACATGGAAGACTTTGAGACTCCCATCCTTCTAATGTGGCCTTGTAAGAAGTTCAATCTCTCATGTATCCAGGTTTGCCTTTCAGTGCTCTTCACTAGATTGTCCTAACTTTGTGTAAGTTACCTTGGCATATCTGGTACTTTGAGTCTCAAACCATTTCTTGACAGTCTTGACAGATAAATTCCTGGAAGCCTCTAGTTTCTCCCATAGACACTCCTTCCCCTGCTTGTCTTTGAATTTACATGAGTCTTGTTGCACAGTTCTTCATTCTGCTTCACAAACTCGACTATGGCCTCTTCATCAGAATCACTCATTAAAATAAATTTCATTTGCCCCTTTTTCTGCCTTGATTGAGTTGATTCAACATCAATGGCTGTGTCCGAGCTAACTCTTTTCTCAGTCCTTCATTCCCCAGTGTTCTCTGGTTCCATCTCCTGTGTCCCCTCTCTCTGTAATCTTTCCACTCTTTCCTCACACTCCTGTCACTCCCTCTCCTCTCTTTCCTCCCTCTCTCATCTTCTTTTCTCAATATCGCCTGCACTGTTTCCTTACTCAAATGGTGGTTGGGTATCAGTAGGTACTTCAATCTTTCTCCTTCTGCCTCTTGGCATGGTGTCAAATTATATGTACAATTCCAGCTTGTTAAAAAGCAAAAACTTAAACTATGTGAAATCTCAGAATCAGAAGTGTAACCAACAAGGCCTTAACATAACCAACATGCCTGTTCTTAGGCGGATAAACCTAGAGTCTGTTGCAAGAATTGCAAAGGGTCGTAGAAATATCAAACAGGTTTGATATTTCACTGACTCTTCGTGACAAGCAGGGAAACTACAACTGACTCTGTAAACATTGGTCCGGACCCTCACAAAACATAGTTACTGACCTTTCAGCTCCAGGTGACCTTACGTTTGTTAATTTATAAGCTAATTTCTTGTAACCCTAGTTTTTATAATGTTGTGTACTTAATCCAAGACAACCTTAAGTTTTCTTATCACCGTTATAGATGTAAATAAACATTAGCTTGTAATTAGACATGGAAATAAAATATATATATCCCCATTGGGGCTTTTAATTACTAATCCCATATGGAGGCAATATGGAGTATGAACATAAGATCATACACTGCTCACTGCTCCAGTATCTTAAAGAATTACTTCTTATTCCAACATACTTTAATTTCATTGCTTGACCTTTGACTATTGGTTAACTTCTATTCCTGCTTATTAACTTTCCTCACTCTTGAAAGGAAAGTCAGGAACAGATGCCATTTGTGAAAAAATGATGTTGTAAAGTATTTTAAACCCCCTAACCCACTCCAGTGAGTATTTTCCTTTCTGGTGGGAATCAAAGCATGTGGAAAAGGTATGAGTTGTGTGTTGGGCTGTTGGGGTGCTTATGGGTAGCCAGTCTCACTCTGAATACTTCAAGGTCCAGATTTTTGACTATTGGTCAGCTTCTATTCCTGCTTATTAACTTCTTAACTCTTGAAAGGAAAGTCAGGAACATATCCCATTTGCAAAGAAAATTTGATTTTATAAAGTATTTTAAACCCCCTAACCCACCCCAGGAGTGTTTTCCTTCCTGGTGGGAATCCCAGCATGTGGAGTAGGTATGAGTTGTTGTGTGTTAGGCTGTTGTAGTGCTTATGGGTAGCCAGTCTCCCTCTGAATACTTCAAGGTCAAATCTTCATGTCAGTCCCCACTTGGGGTCAGGGTCAACATATCTACACTAACATGTCATATCAATCATGTCTACAAAAGCCTGACCATTCAAATTCACTCCTTGACTCTGGTTCTGTCATCCTACTCCTGAGTCATCCTCAGAGTCATATACCTCCTATAAGTGTCAGCAATCTTGCTTAGCTGCCACTTTGGCCTTTGCTTCCAAGACTCGCATGTTTTGATCTTCACTCCCGTCTACATCCTCACTGGTTAACCATGACCAGGTTCCAGGAGGCCACCCCTGAGTAACTAAATGCAGCCCACCTGCCTGCAGAAGAGCCCTTTATCTGTAATTTGTAATGGTATGGCATAAATGTAGTTTTAACCTTATATGTATCAAGAAAAAGGAAGTGGCATGTAGTTCTGGTAACTACGACACAACATCTCAGTTTGAAGTTTGCGTGTTACTTTATTTGGTTTGCCTCTGTGCTCTGCATTTCTGCAGTGTCCCTGTTGTTGTGACTCCTGCTGATGTTTTTAGGTTTCTGCACTCTTTGAATGGATGAGGAAAACGCTTACCTAATGTGTGAGTAACTGCAGATATGTCTGTGGAAAATGTGGGATATGTCTGCAGCTACTATCAACTTGTTCGTTGATTTTAGTCAGTTCCTGCATCTTCAGGGGCCGTATTCACGAAAGGTCTTAGCCAAGTCTTAGGCTTAAGTTGGCTGTATTTTTATACAAAAGTTAAGCCTAAGACTTGGCTAAGACCTTTTGTGAATACGGCCCCTGGTCCACAGCATCCTTAATCTGTCAGGACCCCTTGAGAAACTTGTATCCTCAGCATCACTCTCTTCAAGCACAGCGCCATGAAGTGAATGGCTGACACTAGATGTCCTGACACCATTGTAAATTACTGCTGTCACATTGTATTTAAATTATCTTTCTGGGATATTTTTCCTTCTTATACATCGTCCCTTTCTTATGAAACATTACTTGTACTTTTATTTAATTAAGCTGTCACACTTGACAAACTATATTTCAATTAATAAATATAACAATTAATATATTTTACAGCTTCAAAAATTTCAGTTTGTAAATTAATGTTGTCATATTGTATTTAAATTGTTTGGTTGTATAATTTGTCTTTACATTGATTGCCTCTTTCTTATGAGTTATATTTCGTACACATTTACAGAAATTACACTGTCCTGAACTTAAACTATTCTCCATATCTTCTCCATACGTATTCACTTATTCTGTATGTCGTGGTGACTATTTTATTAGATCAACAGAAACAAGTTAAATACTTACAAATCTACATAATTTAAAACACTTCAAGTCCTTTCACACACTTACCCTTTAATTCATACTTTATCTTTTCCTTAACTCACCTCTTACTGGCTTGTTTTTAGATAGGTTATTTCATATATCACAATCGGTGCAGATCACAGCCGCTGAGCAGTTGACACATCTGAAGCTACAAAGAGAATGCACACTTATTTGCATTAATCTCTTTACACTGAATGCATGCAATGGTATTTCCTATGTTAGAATCTCGTACTTCAAAAATTAATTACTTTGAGTATGATTAGTGTTTACATCTAATGTAATTATAAAATGAGGTAAAAGTAGAAAAAAACAAGCAAATTTTATTTTGTGATATCAAAAAGAAAGCATATTTCTGCACCCTGAGATTTGTAATTGTCTACTAATTAGCCAGTCTATTTTTGTGAAATAGTGTATTTCAATGGCTCTTATTAAAACTGAATATTTATAGAAGTATAATTCCTTTGGATATATATTTTAATATGTGATAAAAACCGACTATTCTGAAAAAGCATAACTACAAAATATGTTTTCACAGCTTATGAATTGTGTTTAAGAGATATGTGACATACTATTACTTTTAAACATATTGAATTGATCCCATGTTGTATATGCCAGAGACTTCTTGAGAATGAATGGTCATTGAAAACTTTAAAGATTTTGGTCAATTCGTTCAAATTTCATGTCACTTTCAGCACATTGTATAGGTTATTTTCCAATGGTTAGTTAGGGGGACAAAGAAAAGCAGTACAAACTTGATGGGCAAGATTCTTATATAGATAATGGCCAAGTGGCTCTCCATTATGTAAACTTAATGGTCTGGGCCGCTGGTTATTTTCCAATGGTTAGTTAGGGGGACAAAGAAAAGCAGTACAAACTTGATGGGCAAGATTCTTATATAGATAATGGCAAAGTGGCACTCCATTATGTAAACTTAATGGCCTGAGACCCTGAAAGAGCCGAAGGATCATTAAGTTTACATAATGGAAGTGCCACGAGGCAATTATCTATTATAAAACCCTGTAAATTACAACCAATTTATTAATTCAATAATTTAACACCTTGTACCAAATGATCAACCTAGAGATCTTTGCAATGTTTCCTTTGGTGTGCATACCATATGGGACTTTCACTAAATTAGTTCTGTTTTTTTTATTTCAATACACAATCAACATTGTTTCACCATGTGTATCACTGGTTTTCCTTTATGAAAAATATTATTTTGGATAAAGCTTGAAAAGTTTTAATATAATCTGACTGCCACATAATTTAACCATGGATAATGATAATCAATAAAATATGGATCTGTGACTTACAGAAAGCACTTTCCATCAAAAATTAGACTGCTTATTTAACATGCTGTGGATAATTTGTTGTGGTGAGTGTTTTATGTTCCTTTATTAATCGGTGCTTATTTTAAGAGAGTAAGCTATAATTTTTGCGTTTCAGGCATTGAAAGTACTAGAAACTGGAGAATTAGTTAATTGTTTTATTTTGTGTTGAAGTTTTTGGATTCTCAAGATTTTTATTTTGTGTACTTCTTACTTTGGAATCAAGGAAAAATGTCTCCTGGAAAGATTGTCTCCTGGAAAAAAGTTAATTGTTTTATTTTGTGTTGAAGTTTTTGGATTCTCAAGATTTTTATTTTGTGTACTTCTTAATTTGGAATCAAGGAAAAATGCCTCCTGGAAAGATTGTCTCCTGGAAAAAAGCCTCATAGAAAGAATGTATTTCAGTAATATCTCCTATGAAAATTAATCCACAACACTAAGAAAAAAATTCATTTTGACCGCAAACAGTGTATCATTTTAGAAGTATATAACAAACTGTAATAAGGTAAATTAAAATCTTTGGTTTGAACTTTAAAACATTGAAAATTTACATCAAATATAAACCCAGCAGTAATCCATTTTAGTGCTGCATTTTTGCACTATGTTTTTTTCTCATTTTACTTAAGTAAATTTTGAGCCACTAAAAACACTCCTTTTAATATAGTATGATGGGATAGATTTTCACAGTGAGTTTGTTTGAAAGTTAGCTGCTCCTTCGATTAAGTTCACAGAAGATTATTGTAAAGTCAGATTGTAAAGAAATGCAAAGAATTAAAAAATATCCAACTTTATAAATGAAATTGCTTGTTTTGTATTTGTCAGGAGGTATTTTAAGGTAGCATTTTTCCATGAGGTATTTTTCTATGAACTCTGAATGTCATTCAGAACTGAAAAGACTTTGTAAATGTACCCACTGAACTAATTAATATGAAACCATTTCAATATTGAATGTATTGAATGTATTGAATATATTGAATGTATTGTGCTGATGATGACTGACAAATACTAAGTACCCTTTTGTTCTTGGCAGACTGGCCATTGAACTAAACCACAATACACTGTTAGAAAATAATGTAGTGTTAACTCTCCATTATACAAAAATAATGGAGAGTTGAGACAATGGAAGGGTCACCCGTCTGGGTTTTATACAATGAAAAACAAATGGGCACTGGCAATTAATTACCAACTTATCCACTTCAGGTTAAGGCAATGAATTAAACTGAAATTTCATGTACTGCTCTGTATCCCAAAATGTCATTTGAACTTCTGCTATTTCTGGATCAGGGTGATTGGATTTTAGCCATTCGAATTGACATACTTTGAACTCAGGTGTAACAACTGAAATGACAAAACTACAGATTGTCAAGGTTATGCGGATTACCTTGATATTGAATACTGCTGTACTTACTTCTCATGGGATCAAATCCAACATGTGCACATGCAGATTTCATTTTGAAAAGAGGGCAGTAGATTTTTGGGAATTTCAAACACTTTGTACTAGGATATTTTTATATCTTTATGAATCCAAATATAATCACATTTCATCATAAACAAAATACCCTGAAGTAAATTTCAAAGTGTCCTGGTTATCATTCATTGTTTTGTCACTATATACTTTCCCCAAAGCAAGCAATAATTTACTGCAATTTCCTGTGAAATATGTCACAATTAATGGACCAAATTTCAGTTATATATATATCACTAGTACATTTGTAACTTTAGCTTCACTGACTTGACTTATAATTAAATAATGAATGTACTCTATAGCGTGATGTTAATTACCAGAATATTGAACAACTCTCTGTAGGAGTTTAGTTTCCCAAGCAGTTTCAAGACTACTTAAGGCACATCCTTGCAAAAGAAAGATAAACACTAAGATATGTTGACCAGTATCTAACCTTTGATACATCTCAGAACTCACAGAGAAATATGTGACCAGGCTAATAAATTGGCTCAGCATGGTATATCTAACATAAATCAGTCAGCATACAGAGCTTGTTACTCTACTAAAGCAGCATTACTAAAAATACAGAACAACATGGATACCTTAAAAGTGTACTCCCCAATTTGTCTTCATTTTTTTTATTCACTAAATATGTTCTGTATAACATTCTTTATGAAACCTATATATTTTAAGAACCCATACATTGTTTTAATTAGGAAATAAATTAAGGTAAAGTACATGTGCATATGTTTGTATACAAAGGTTTGTTTTAAAACCACCTGTCACATTACCACAGAAAAATTTTGAGCAGACCAATCAGAGTAGAGTACTCCCTGGCTTTCAACCGCAGTGGTTTTTCACCATTATGCTCTTTTTTATTGCTGGAATAAAGCTGTGTTTCCTTAATGCTAATCACTGTCTACTGATGGTGATCCCTGTGATTCCATATACAAGATATATGATATGTGTATGTAAATAAAACCATATTTTTAGTAACTCACTATTTACTACCTCAACCACGGAGGTTATGTTTTGGTGTGCACTCATTTGTCTGTGCATCTGTCAATTACTAGAAACTGGTTTTGAATATATTTATCATTTCTGGTGGGTAGGGCATTGTCACAAAAAAGTGATCAAAGGTTTGGAAAGATCAGTATCATATTCTGGACGCCCAAAACTCCTGAATATTTATAAATGCACCTTATTAGAGATCAGTGGTCTCCGATTGATTTCTGGGGTTGAGTTTGTTTTTTTTCTTCATAATATCTTTGAGATATTAATAATTCTTTCATTATTCTTCACAGTACTATACATCAAACATGCCTATATATAGTGAAATATGAATAGGTACATATGACAACTATTGCTTAGGTTTACTGCCCAATTGCTTTGATAGCTGAATTTCACTATACAGAGAGAAAAGAGGAATGAGGTTAGCAATCACCCATTAACATTAACCATGACTGAGTGCACAGAAACATTTAGAGTAAAATCAGATATAGGGATAAAAATGAACGGATGGTGATCACTGATGTGGAAGTACCCACTAAGACAAGGAGGTGTGTGACATCCAACTGAGTTACTTATATACCAACACGTGTTTCCAGCTCATCCTGTTAAATGCATCTCACCTTATATAAATTTGTAAGTCTAAACTTAACGCTTATATAACTTGAAGAATCTCTTTTAACACTTTTAACAACTTATTTATTAGAATTTATAAAATCAATTAATAAGAATTTATACATATACTCATTTGGTTGAAGAACATTTTTATTGAAAGATTCAAAATAAGGATAAGAAGTTTAAAAAGTTAAGAGTGTCAAAATTTCAAAGGGCATATTTAAGTATATCCAGATAGTTCACTGCAAGGTCATGTACTTCAGTGTCAGGATTTTTCTTGCAAAGAAAAACATTACCGTACCTTGTGAAAATTTAACAGTCAATTAAATTTTGAATTACTTGCAATCTTTGCAGTAAATTTTATTTTTGTGGTATCAAACCATATCACAAAACAACAACAAAAAATTATGACCATACATTTCTTAGAAAAAAAGTATATTATCTGCTTCTGTTAATTCTACTTTTATTTTTTTGTACGTTTCCCCCATTTACTGTAACCCAAAGTGTTTTATAACCAGTTTCCTCCTTTCTGATGTGACTTTGCCTTTATAGGTTTCAGTGTTGAATAAGGAAGTTATGGTTAACCTATTTATCTTGTATATTCTTTCTAGTTTATTTGAAAAATAACAAAATCTTACAATAAAAAGATGAAATTCAGTTACCTAACTTCTACTTTAATCCATGAAGTAATCAGTGTCAAATTGAAATGTAGACAGTCTAAGTGTTCCCCAATCCATTCATCTATATGGATTTAAGTTTAGGGTGTACACTTTCCCCAATCTTTTTATCCATCCACTTCATCTGATGTGTGGATGAGATCAGCTTTTCCAGAATTCCCCACTATATATTACCTTTATCTTTGTTATCATAACAAACCAGGTGGCCCGCTCTGCTGAAGTTTAAAGTGCTGTTTCTTTGTTAATAAGCTAAAGTTTTTCATTTGGATTGATTTTATGGAGGTTTTATCTCTTTGAAATGAAATGATAAAATTAGCACCTTCAAAATTGGGGAGTACACATTTAATGGACAAGAGTACTACTGTGGGACTAGTGCTTATATACTAGTAATAGATACAATGGTTCATTCTGTCCTCTTTGTCTTAAACGCTGGTTTGAAATTATGGACGTCATGTTCCAATGAACTGAGTGTTACCTCAATTTATGAAAACAGAGAATTAAAATAGATTCCTCAGATTTCAGTTCTTGAGCCATCCATTTTACCCTGTTCACAATTCCTCTTTATACTATCATATCTCAGCTGAAATTTACTTGTCACTTATAGTATGGTGATACACAAAAATACTAGGAATTTCACCCACGGAAAATTGCCTCAAATATCGAAGGACAGGCGAATTGTTTAGAAGGCATCAAGGTGTGGATAAGCAACATTAACTAAAATATATCCCAAGACAGCTGAATTCATTTTGATCGGTGAAGATCAAAACAGAAGTTCCTTAAAGTCTTCAGAGATCCCCAAATGCCGCATCTTACATCTTCTGCAGGTTAAACAAGATCAGTTACATTTAACTTTTGTTGAATAATCTGATTTCCCATTGATTATCACAGACTGTTTAAGACAACTTTTAATATAGAAGGCAATTAAATCCAGCCATCCTCCAGTCCTCTCATCTCTAAGTGCAGTGACTTACATACTAAAACCACCTTTAAGTTTCCTTGACTTGAGCCTTCAAACACTTGGGCAGACGCTGACATATATATGGACTTGGGCAATTGGACTATCCCTTCTTCAATATAAGTACCTTAAGATATTCACGTCAATTTGGACTATATAAATGCTTTATAAAGTATTTCAAAGGTTAGTATTTGACAGCAAATGAAAATACAAAATAATAAGTGGTTACATAAAATAATACTCACTCAGTACAATGTAGCTTATGGTCCATTAATATATTATTGAATAGTGCATTACATATTTTCATTCTATTTTCTCACACATGAGAGGTGTTGTAGATAAAAACTGTACAGTATACAGTACTGATTGACTTCAAGTTTTCAGATATATGCTAATAAAGGCAAAATAAACATAATCATAAAACTGGCAACTCAGTATATTTATTCAGCTACCATTTCTTTGTTATCATGTATGGAATCCCAATAGTAACAAAACCATTTATTTTAATTGTATATTCTATGGATGACATGCTATAATGTTGTTGCTTAACTTTCTGAGGTCTCAATTTATTTAATTCAGGAGAAATGCATTACAGGAGAGGAGTTATAATCTTTTGTAACCATAGACAACCATTAGTTCAGACTGAAAAGAAGCTGTACATGATTATTTTAAAGTGGGGACGGAAGCTCTCTACCATTATTTTGGAGAAGAATCCATTCACTAGTATTTATCGAATCTTTTCTGTTCATTTTAGTTTCTCTTCATTGCAGAAATTCATGTTTTGTCAAAAAATTGGGTCACACAGCTACATTAACATTATGTCTATACATTAAATGAACCATAACTTGCTTTGCGATTGTATGCACTACTATGATTCCACAGTAAAAGGAAAATACTATCTAACAAGACATTAAGTACATATTGGTCAAGTCACAGTAGATTGGCTGGGATTTTTTATATAAACAACGATAGCCCTGTGTGTATTATGTATGCATTATATTGAACAATTTGCATTTATATGGAGAAAAAACAATAATAAATATAAATTCATATGGGGAAAAATTATTTTGTTTATATGAGATTTAATTTTGAAAAAGAAAATATTCAGTAAAATATGCTTTTTGCAAAACATGCTTTTTTCTGTCTATGTGTTCTGGATCCTTTATCAAAGTAGTTTTTATGAGTGTTTTAAAAATGAATGAAATTAAACTGTACATATTTCTTTGGAAACTACTTATACCCCAGTCACATGCATCAGATAAGACATCATAACTCATTCACATTTCTGTCATGCTCTGTCACATTATTAATATCAAGTACTGATACTTCTCACTCTTGGATCCCACCCCCATATTACAAAATTAAATCAAAACTTTTTACATAATTAAAACTTACTTGGCCTCAGACTTGAAACAGAAAATATTTGGTGAAGTGAAGGGTGTGTATAGAAACTTTTCTTCTATGTATCTGCTATCACTTTGGTGTCCTTACTTTATATGGAATGAATCTATCACATGAAAGTGCTATTGATTGTTGTTTCAGTTACAATATTGTGACTTAAATCTAGCAAATTAGGACCTACAAACAGTTCATTTTCTAGTAATTGGTGTGCCCTAGTCAGGAAAATGGAAACCCCATTGATTGAGGTATATGATATGAGGACAATATTTACTCACATATTTAGCCTACAACTTTAGATGTTGGAAAAATATTTGAAAAGGCAAAAAGTCTCAAACCTGAAATACCTTGACAGGATTTTGATATCATTTGTAAAAATTATCATAAATTCTTAAATTAACAACTACTTGGTGCACAACTACTTAACAACTACTTGCACACAAAAAAAAACTGCAAAAGCATGCTTTAATATTAATTATTAATCTATCATGTAAAAATGCCAATTATAATATTTTGTATTCATTCATGCAAGGACCATTTTAAACACTGTCAATGATTTTAAATATAATTGTGTAGTGAGTCATGTCTAAATTTAGCGTTCTGAAGTAAACTATAACTGAATTATTGGTATGCGGGTATATCTCGCATTAATATAGGACTTATTCTCTCATGCTTCAACTAATTAAGTAATGTGCACAAATCATCATTTGTAGAAGCTTATCTATAAGATTTCATTGATATAAAAATAATTCTGCATATTATTTATTCAAACTCACTGAAGAGAAAATAACAGGTTTACCCTGTAAAAACTTCATAATAGCTTAATAGTCATTGTTAGAAAAAGCTTGTCTTCCCTCAAGTAACTACACAATAAGCCACAATGACACTGACATGTACATTTGACTCTATAACATACCGCCTTGTTGCCTGTATCTTTAAAGTCTTGTTACGTTGGTTTACATTTTTTGACTGAAGATTATATGCCTTTCAGGTATTTGGGGAGTGTATTGTAACAGAATTGAACCATTGGCGATATATACTGCCTAACTTTTTTGGAAGTGCATTTAACTTTATAAAAGCTTTTAGCCATTTTCTGTGTCCGTGTTTTCTAATTACGGATCATAAGGCATAACAGTGTAACTTCATTTCTAATATTTGTGTATTTCAAGTAACATAGTATCATTTCAATGTAGACTCTTATTTCTTTATAAGTCACTAATCACTGGAGGGAATCAGACGTAAGGATTTGTACATATATCTACAATGTGTGTGAGATTTTCTTAATGTTTAAAAGTAGAAGCATTTGATCAGATCTCACAATTTTATGTACTTGTGAATATCAAAACTAACCTTTCTGTGACAGAATTGAAAATATATCTGCCTTTGCTGTTGTTTATCATAAAAATTCAGAGTTTTATCAAATAGATTTTGACATAAAAACTATTAATAATAACAAAATATTTTAAGGTTTGTAGTGGTGTTAGATTAATTGATTGTTTTGGTTAAACAGAGCTCCTGATACACTGTAAGGTCATGTCACGATCTACAATTCAGGAGGTGGAGGAAAGCATTACATAATAATCTGTCAAGATTTTGCACTCAAATACTATTGGACACCAAAGTTTAACTATAGCATTCAGACTTTGTGTATGTCCGAGATCTAAACTGGGGATCTAAAATGTTGTAGCGTTTTGCCAATATGCACCCAAAATAGTATTATAACATTGTTATAATAGTCCTCAGTTGTATTATAAATTATGGTTTTGATTTCATTGTACATATCTATTTACGGAGATAATTACTATGTCATTTGGACATAACTTTATGTAGACCTTGTCATGCCGCCTGTGAAAATGAATGCAGCACAGTCTTAATTTAATTTTTTTCATGAAATGCTGATATGAAGCATCAATAGTAAAAAAAGATAAAGTGGTAGACTCATACTACTGAGAGCTTGGGTTCAAGTAGTTCGTAGCTATTGCTGATGCAATATGAATCATGACTTATCTTAAATTTTGTGTGAATTTGCAAACTTGGAGAAAGGCTACTGGAATTGAAGGTTTGGGGAAGTTTATAAAATAGCCATATCTTTGGTTGATTGTAATTATTCTGAATGTAAATGTCTCAACAACATCTAAAAATTTAGAAACATTGGAAAATTTACAAAGTTTTACCATTTCTATTAACAGAATTATGTTACTTCACAGAAGCATATTACAAAATGGGACAGAGTAGAGCATTACATTGGTTTAGTTCTATGTTTGAACATGATCCATAGTTTATGTTTCAAATTCAATGAAGTGGGATCGACTGGCATATGTTTAACAACATATATAGACCTATGCAATGAAGTATCCATAAGAAAATAAGAAGCTTTTACTTTGTTTAAGCTGTTCAGTGGATTGTAAATAAAAAGAATAAGATGTATATAAACAATTGACTTAATCACAAACTGTGTTATAACCTATATTGTTTGATATTATTGGGTTAAGATTCCGGTCTGAATGCATAATTGTTTAAGTATTCAATATACATAATAGCCAGAACTTAGTCTAGTTGTACGTTTTCACAGTATCACTCTTACATTTAATATGTATGTAGTTAAGGCCATACGTTAATATATTTGATTGAAATATGTAAGCAATATTTCTTCAAAAAATATTATAACACCTGAGACATTTATAGAACAGAGAATCATTTTTGTGTTTACAGTATAGTTTTTTTATATAATCAGATTCATTTTTCAACAAATTTCTTTTTGTTAATGGCTTTGTTTTGTCTTTTTTATGATAGAAAGTTAATAGAACAAGACAAGAAATGATTACGTCAAGACTGGAAATAACAACAATGAGAGACAATGGCAAGCTTGTTTCCAAATGAATGGAGCCACTATTGGGATGAAAAGTTGTAGTGGGTTGGTGAAATATGAAACATGTTTGATATTTGGCAGAGCCACCAAGTCATCCTAGGAAACTATAAATGTCCCAATCTGACAATATAAACAAAGGTAACTAACCCTTGGAAAACCCTTGAGAACCTTCAACTTAACTCCAGTGAGACACCCCAATAACACTTCGACTCTGCTTATTACTTTTGAACTTATAAACGAATAAAGAAACAAATGACTAAATAAATCCATGAATAGATGGAAAACTACCAGGACAAGCCATAAATCTATAAATGATAAGCCAAATCATACCCCAAGTGATATCAATAAACCATAGTGACAATTTGGGTGAAATGTCCCACCCAACCTGACTAGACTGATTAATTTCTGGAGTAAAATTCTAAGTTGGTATCAAACCAAGACATAGTAACCCCTTCTAGCTGATATAACCCACCATTTATCACTGCAGGGATGCCAGATACACATCAGAGAGACTCTCTGCAGAAGTTAAGCATCCTTAACTCACCTAAAGTCAGGACCTGCATTACAGCCAGCACCTACACCACAGTTCCCACCATTCAGATGAAGAAAGTCGCTTTGTACAGACTGCCATGTCAGTTTATCTGAATTTTGTCAGGATGCCAATGCAGTTTTTCACCTCATTAAAGAATGCATACACTACTGCCTCAAGAGGAAAGTTATTAATTTCAGGAAGACTTTAGAAGTTGGATTGACACTGGCAATGACACCTGGCAACAGGAGAAATGTACACATTATTACAGTATCACTTGATGGTTGACAAAACTACCATATATAAATTCATCCTTGTTGTTAGCCGGGTTATTCTTGATGAATTCCAGGAGTGTTTCAGCTGCCCTACCCCTCCTGAAGACTGGAAACAGATTGAGGAGAAGCTTAGGACAAGATGTCTCCCATGTTCTTTGGGTACTACACGGGAAACATATTGCCATGAGGAAGCCAAAGAGATCTGAGAGTGAATATTGTAACTACAATGGGCTCTTTTCCTTGGTGCTGCTAGCCCTGGTCAAGGCACATTACAGATTCCTTTGGGTAGATGGTGTATCGACTGGATCTTCATCAAATGCACAAATACTTAACAGAAGTAAGTTAAAGGAAAAGATTGGAGATGGTTCTCTGGGGCTTACAGCAACTGCACCCATGGGGGAAGGAGGCTAATACGTTTTGCTGTGTGATGCCTTCACCTTGATGTCATAACTAGTGATACTGTACAGCAGAAGACAACTCAAAAGGGAATAGCAAAGTACATGATCTCCAGAGGGAAGAGGATACTGGAGAATGTTTTTGGCATCCTGGCAAGCAGTTTTATGTTCCTACTAGGCACAATGGGGAAAAGCCTTGCCAAAATTTGTCAAAGACATTGTTTAACTTATGTTGTTTTGCATAACAAGATGAGGACACACCAAGGTGGAGTAGTCAGTGCACCCATCCCAGCTGATGACATAGCAGCCATAACAAGTGAACTGGCAGTATATATGCAACATGAAAACCACAGAAATCCTTTGAGGGAGACAAAGACTCAGTGAGACATACAGAAGGATTACTTAAACCACGTTGGTGCATTTGCTGTACATGAGGACCAGGATGTGAGATAGGACAATGTATGAACCTTGGAAAAGAAGAAGCTGGTATCCATCAGTGTTTTGCAGGACTACCCAATTATCCCAAGAACTTTTAAAAACTACTGTTGCTCCAATGTCTCACAAATTTCAAACAAATTCCACCAAAATCCCCCATAAATTCCCAGATAATATTCAAAACAACTTTCAAACAAATCACTAGTGCAATACGAATCCTGATAACTTCAACTCAAGTTTTTTATAAATTACATTTAAGTAAATGCCAAAATTTGTAAACCTTCACATTTTGTTCAGCTTTTTATCAATTTAAAATTTAAAGGTTTTACCAAAAGTAAATTTAACTTTTTCCTCACTTTTTAAAAATATTTCAAATTTTAAAGTGTCAAAAGCTTTGTCTAGATTCAAAAGTTTGTCAAAGGTCAAATATCGAATCTGAATCAATTTCATTTGGCAAGTGTCAAAGGTCAAAATAATTATGAAAATATCTTTGAATTAATAAAAATGAAACATTTTTGGAAACATTCGTTGATGGTCCAAATTGTTAAGGTCCATGTTTGATTTTCTTAAACTTAAAATTAGTAATCACTGACACATTCACTCATTTTGTTCTTCTGTTTTGAGGTCAAGTGTTTTGTGTGTAGGCAGTGTAATGATTTTTGTTGGGACTTTATTCACATGTTGATAGGGATTGTTTTGGGAATATTAAGTTGGTCCAGAGAGGGATCTGTGAATTAACAGTTCTTCTGAAAAACGCATGTTACAGCAGTGGTCCCGAAAAACTTTTGTAGGTAGGCGCAGTTAGTCTACTGCTACTGTTTGGATGACTGCTGGTAGCTGGGTCTTAGCTCACTGCTGAGGAGGCTCTTGCTGCTGGGTGCTTGATTTGTTTATTTGTTGTTTAACGTCGCTTTCAACACTGTACAGGTCATATCACGACGGTGCTGGGTGCTTGAAGGAGACACAGATTGCATAACCAACAAGCCGTGGGTGGGTAAAAGAAACCAGGCTATCCTTGACACTTTCCAGTGTCCTGGTGTTCACAGCTTGTCATACTGTGACGTAACCGAGTCTGTGACAAAAAGACTTCTTGTGGTCATGGGAAGCAACCAAGTCAGGTCAGAGTTCTAGTTCTGTAGCCTGATAGTATGGTCCATATTGTTCCATGGCCTGTTGTGGAGTGATGATGTGGAGTAATGTCTGGGTGCTTGACTACCACAGGCTGGCAGTTATTTCCAAACAAAGATGGTGACAGTATGACAAGAGAGGAAGTGACAATGATAAGACATAGACAAACAAAACACGATGGTTACCAAGTGGGCTGAGCCACAGTTGGGATCAGGAGTCAGGAAAGGTTGGTGAAATATCAAACATAGTTATTATTTTGCCAACTCTTCACTGTAAGCTGGGATATCACAACATACCCTAACCAACCCTGTAAAGATTGATCCTTATCCTAAAAAAATTCATAGTTACCAACAAGGCGGCTCCAGTGGAACAGGCCCATAACATAGTGAGGTGCAACAACAGCAAAAAGAGAACAAACTATGAAATGTCATATCTAGAAGTGCTTAATAATATTTGCCTGGTCACATAAATATGACTGATATTAAACTTTTTTTGTTTTTATTTTTATGAGGACTCATTGCCTAAAGCGATCTGCTTTGACCAAATCTCTGCAAAGAAAAGTAAACGAGTACCACATTTAACTAAGTTTGACTTCTCTGTTGATTAATTTTTAATATGTTTACATCTTTATAATTTCAAATACTACAGGTAATGTAAAACTTTTGAAGTACTGAAAAAATGAAATAAAAAAGTCCCAAATGTTTTGCTGTTCTTTTGATTTAATGTTTCTTTTCAAGCCAGTGTATGGTGATTTCATTGTTCATACTTATGGGTATGGAGGTAAACAATTTATCATAGGTGGCAAGATTTGGAAAACATAAGTCATCATACATATACAGCAAACATATTATGACTTTTGCATTTAGAGATAACATTCAAACCCACAAGTTTTGGTAAAAATGGGAAAATAAACCTGTACCACACAAATCAGTAATTATTTTATGGGAGAGATTTAAACAATAACACGCTTGCAAAAATCTGATTATAATGAACTAGCTGATCCTAGGAATAAGAATATATCGGATAATTGAGTCACATGACATTATAAATTTCATTATTATAGCTAAATTCAAGTGTCAGTAGTTAAAAATAGCTGCTTGAAATACTCAACACAGTTGTGTTACATGTGTATAGAGGCATAAAAAGTTTTCTGAATGAACAACTCAGAAACATGTTCTGAAAATTTTGGCTACAAAGCAGGATTAGAAACCACAACAAATATTTATTTAGTATTCCTGATATTGTTTGTATTCAATTATTGTGACTTGACACAAAAGTTAGTTGTAAGGGCAGAGGAAACCAGTACCCTAGCGAACTCTATGTACTGGTTTCCTCTGCCCTTACAACTACCCGTCGTGATATGACCTGTACAGTGTTGAAAGCGACGTTAAACCCCAAATAAACAAACAAACACAAAAGTTATTCAGATAACTTCTAGTTTATTATCATAGAAACTTTTACAACTTTCAAAACATCAACAACAAATACATGAAATATTATTTTAAAATTTTTCATACTTATACCTTTTGTGAACAGACTTTAAAAACTATATGATTTAGGAATTTAAAGTGTATCTGTTGTTAAAGTGACATCAGTCACTTAAGTGTGTTACAAAGCTAGTTATCAACTATGATAGTGCGTAGTATGGCTCTGATCATGTTTCTAACAAAAGCTTATTTCTTAAATATATCTGGAGAAAGTTGATTTTAGTTGAATGTTGATATAATGATTAATTTTTAAAAGACAATATTCAGTATAATTGACTTTTCCCAAAACTATTCAATTTGGTAGTCCAATACTATTTGCAATGTTTAAGTATTCCAAAGTTCGAGTAACTCCATTAATTTAAGGTTTTATGAGTATTTTATAAACAAATTAGATCAAACTGTACATACTTGTATCGAAGCTACTAATATCATTCCACAGACAGCACTTCATAGCACATAAACATATTCTATGACAATATATCACAATGATTTCAAGTACTATGTTTGGATTTCATATCACTATATTGCACTTTTTACTTAAAACTTTCTTAATATCAAAAACCCTGAAACAGAAATGGAATTTTTAGATATACTGAACTGTTTTCATGAAAAACATCTTTTTCCACTACAGTGTCTTTATCTGACCTTCATTTTGAATGATATTATAACATTAAATCTGTTGCAGTTTCAATATTTTTACTTCAGGTTAGCAAATTATGCCTAGCAAGTAATTCAGTTACTAGTAACTGACGTGCCTGAATAATATTCTAGATATGGATCCATTGACTGACAGATTTGACATGAGAGCACTACTTTTTTGTATATTAAGTCAGTAATTTAAGGTGGAGAAAATTATTTGTAATGGAAAAAGCCTAAAAGCTAAAATCCCTTGTAGTTTTAATATTAATTGTAAAAAAATATTAATTTCTAGCAACTAATTGATGAATATTGTACACGAAGATCAAGCTGAATTAATCATATTCTAATATTATACAAAAATTTATTAACCAAAATGTCAATATTTTGTGAATATCGAGTAAATTTTGGTAAATTAGCTTATCTCATTTAATAGCCACTGTTATAAAAGCCAGTGTCCCATTGCGTAACTACACAAAAAACTACAATGAAATGGATATATGCATTTACCTTCATAACACCTTCTAGCATGTATTACTCAAATCTATTATTATGTTGGTTGGGAATTTTTGACTGTAGGTTATGAACCCTTTAGACATTATCAAGTGGACTGTAGCAAAAGTTTACCGCATGAAAATATATTATCTAACTTTATTTTAGAAACTGCATATAACACAACCAAGCATTTAGTTCTGTCCCTGTATTTTCTCATTATTGGTCACATGGAGATTCTTGGGTTTTTAAAAGTGACTTATCATTAAACGAAATCAGATGTAAATCTTTGTAAATTTATCAATGTTTGTAAGGTTTTCGTAGCTGTATTACACACTAATCATATTTCACTATTATCTGTGCTCTTGAATATCAAAATTACCCTTTCTCAGGCTCAAGTAATAAACTCATGTACCTGCTGTGTTATTCATGAAATGACAAACATACAAGATGTGAGTGTGTTACCAACTAAACTTGCAGGCTATGATAATAATATTTTATGAGTGTAATTTAAAGTACATTAAGAGATACATTCTACAGCTAACTAATGAATTATACATAATTTGTTTGCATACACTGACTAATGTCATTTATTTGAACAAAACTTAGATGATGTCACGATACCTGTTATAATATGATATGAATGCAATGCATAGCCTTGATAAAACTATTTATAAAATGTAGATATCAACTGTATTTAGTGAAGTAATAGCAAAATGGATTCATAGCATGAATAACTAGGTTGCAAATAGCTGACAGTTATTCCTTTTATTATATGCAGTGTTTAAACTCACTGAATCATGAATTTAACTGGCATTTAGAGTTTGCGAACAAGGAGAAAAGCTTTTGGAGGTTATTGTTTTTGGGAGGTCTGTGAAATAGTTTTAACTAAGCCTCATTGCATTTTTAAGATTGTCGGAACTTAAATCTCACAGTAAATATTAAAAAGAGTAAGCCAGGATGATAACAAGTAACATTAATACATTGTTAAATCTGACACAGTACATAAAACAGTTTTGGGGGTATGGTTACTTGGGAACCATACGCTTCAGTTCTGGTACCAGTCTGAAATGCTGCATTGTGGGATGTTATGGTCTAGTGATTTTTAGTATAAAAGCTTGTTTGTATTTAAATTTTGGCACCACACTCTTTGGATTTGAACAGTACACAACGAAAATTTACACTGAGCTTGATATTTTCGATTTTATGTCTGTGTTTATTTTTAATTGTTTTAGTCTGTTTTATTATTCATTTTATATTGTTGTTATTGCTCAGTGATAATGCCGAAAGTATTTTACTGTTCTAAATGTACTTCACAGCATCCACGTCCGGTGGGCAAAAGGTGCCAAGTGGCAGGTGAGTCCCTGGTTTTGGATGTGGAGGCCGTTGCACCCCCCTCCCCTTCAGTGTCCGGTATAAGTTCCGTATCCGGTCAGATACTGCTACAACTCCAGCAGTTGGGTGAGAAGATGGACAACATGGACAGGCGGGTGCAGCGGACTGAAGCAGTTCTGGATCAGGGCAACTCACAGGCAGGTGGTGCTGTTTTTTCTGCTAAAAATTCATTAGAAAAAAGTCTGATCCAAGCCCCTGTGCTGGACAGTAATACAGAGAGTGTGGTCCCCTCATTGGGTTATCTAAGGGAGAATGAATCTGTACAATCAGAAGTAGATAAGCGTTTGGCTGAGCTTGGAAAATTGAACGAAACAGCTACTAGAGGTAGATTAAAATAACAAAGAGGTGGTCCGGGCGAATTTTCGGTCAAGAGAATGGTCGATTGGCCTCAAAATTTTATTCTTACTGGTAGTAGAAAGACTAGACCCACATATGACGACCTCACTATCACTCAGTGGGTGTCCGGGTTTGTCCGGTGTATCCAGGAGGAGAAGTCAGATGTAGCCAAGGAATGTATGTTGGATTATTTGGGTAATTTGATGGAGGATGCATCTGACTTCTCCTGGGAGGCAGCCAAGGCATCCCATGCTATTGCTTTGACTAATATGGAAGCGGACAGGTTAAAGTGGACAGACACTGATAAACTTGATAGGATTCGCAGGGCACATGCTCAGAGGCATGTAAATGTGGGTCAAACTGCAAATTCCAAAGGTTCATATTTGAAAAACAAAAGACCAGTAGTTCAAAAAATGGAATAAACTGTAGATTTTTTCAAGAAGGGTCATGTAAATTTGCTACTCATCATAGGACTGCTGGGCAGTATTTTAGACATGTTTGTGAGTCATGTGATGGATTACATGTCACAAGGTTGTGTACTCAGAAGCAAAATTAAAAAAACTAGGTAGCCACTGCAGTAATGCAGTCGGAAGTCATGATAACAGGAGATTTTCTGAACGTTGTATTTATAGAACTGGTTTTGTAGATAAAGAATTGTTTGATAAAGAGTATATAGCTAGATTATTGTCTGTATGTAAAAAAGTAAAGCCATCACTTTCTTTTGCAGCAGTAGTCAAAGGTCAAAGAGCTGTTAAACATGCTCATGTTTCCCCTTCTGTGACAAGGTCGGATATTAGAGGCCAGCAGTCAAAGATGTTAGGTCGCAGAAATGCAGTTGTTTATGGTAAAAGTAGTCATTATAACAAAGTAGTAAATCATAGTTGTCGTTCTGGTTTGCAACAAGGTGTGTCACACATGGGTGGAGACGCTTATGCACATGTGGGAAATAAAGGTAAACAGAGTTTAATATATAAAGATAATCATGTTGAAAGGTTTGTTCATAAAAACCGGTTCCAACCGTTAGAGCAAGATGATACTGAAAGTAGTATTGAAGGTAAATGTCAAAGTAGTGTCAGTGCACGTGTAAAACAAATTGTCAAGTAGGAGTTTCACCAGTAGCTCTGCTCGTGAAAGATGGAAGTAAAAGGGTCAAAGGTAAGCAAATAAAACCCTTCAACTGCAGTAAGCTTGCTGTCGACAGTAAGTACTTAGAGAGTGAAAAATTCAGTAAAAATACTGTAACAAAGGGTTTCCCGGCTTTGAATGCGGTTGACATAGTCACAGATGATCAGTTGATTCATACTAGGTGTGCAAATCCCTTGGAGAGTGCAAACACTGCCATTAACCGGCCATTGTGTGCTTCTAGTGTTGAAAAAGTACTTGACAAAAAAGGAAACAAAAAACCTATGGGAAACGGCTATAAAAGTACGGTTGAAACTATTAACCAAGTAATAGACAACAGTGCAGATAAGTACGCGTTAGAATTACAAACCTCCATGAAAAAAATAGACTTAAAGTGGCAAGGCAAGCTCATGATAATACTTTATGCATAGCCCAGAACGTACCTTTGTTTGGCTTCATACCCATTTATGGGCTAAAAGGCCAGGTGGTGGATAAATGTCATAACAGAAAGTGCAATGATATATTGCAGTTGCATAAAATGCTACGAGAAGATGGCAGGTACAATTATGAGGGCTTGCAGATACCAGTCCCTTCTAAATTGAACCATAAAGCATGGGTACAGTACTTGCAAGAATACTGGGACTGGCAGTTGCCTTTGCTAATTAAATTCGGATTCCCGTTGGACTTTGATAGAGATATGGTTATCAATTCTCATGATATAAATCATAAAAGTGCCACAGAACATCCGGATCATGTCTGGGCTTACTTGGAGGAAGAGCTACGGCATCAGGCGATTTTAGGTCCTTTCAAACATCCTCCCATTAAAAAACTGCATACCAGTCCATTCATGACTCGGGATAAACCTAATTCAGCCAATAGAAGGGTTATTATTGACTTGAGCTGGCCCCATGGAATCTCGGTTAATGCAGGAGTCTCTTCTGACAAGTATTTAGGCACAGAATTTGTCTTAACTTACCCTTCAGTAGATAATGTTACTCAGGAAGTACTTCGCTTGGGGAGGGGTTGCAAAATTTTTTAAGTAGACATCAGCAGAGCCTTCAGGCATGTTCCCATTGACCCTGGGGATCTAGATTTATTAGGTTTACATTGGGGAGAGTATTTTATCGATCGATCGCTGCCTTTTGGGTTCAAGCACGGGTCTTCCATCTTTCAGAGAATGTCAGACGCGGTACGCTTCATTATGAGCCAGGAGGGCCACGGTATCTGGAACTATATTGACGATTTTCTGTGTGTGTCCCTGCCATCCAGAATAGATGTAACGTTTAATAGACTGCAGGAATTGCTGCAGGAATTGGGTCTTATGGTTAGTGCTAAGAAGCTAGTACCCCCTAGCACTCGGGTCACTTGCCTGGGTATTGTGGTGGATACCGTGGCCCTTTCTGTAGCCATACCGGCTGAAAAATTAGCAGTAATTAAAAATGTTTGCTCAGAGTGGGCTACCAAACAAATTTGCACCAAGAAAGAGTTGCAATCATTGTTAGGTTTACTGTTGTATGTTGCTAAGTGCATTAAGTATGCTAGATATTTTTTGAATAGGATGCTAATGCTATTGAGAGATAATACTCATTGTAGTCGCATTCGTCTTACTAAAGATTTCAAAAAAGACCTCAGGTGGTTTAATACCTTTTTACCTGTGTTCAATGGAGTGTCAATTTTTAGACACCCTCCTACTAAGTCAGTTCACCTGGATGCTTGTCCTTCAGGCTTAGGTGCAATTTTTGATCATCAAGTATATTCCCTTCCCTTGCCCAGTAATTGGGTGGACCTGAATATAGCGTATACTGAGCTTATTAATGTCTTGGTGGCCTTAAAGGTGTGGCATACTCAATGGGCAGGGTCTTCAGTACTAATGAGATGTGACAATTCAGCTGTGGTCTCGGTTCTTACAACAGGGAAGACCAGAGACCCTGTCATGGCCAAATATGTTAGGAATATATTTTTATGGCTCAGTGCATTCAACATAGATATGAAAGTTGTTCATATTGCAGGTCGCCTCAATCCAGTAGCAGACCTCTTGTCCAGATGGCACTTGACCAGTAATAACCTTAAAAAATTGCAGGAATTAGTGCATCCAGTATCATGGGTTAATGTATCTGTTGATTTGTTGCAAGTGAATGAGTCAATTTAATTTGTATTGTAGGTTCGAATCCAGTAGAACAGCACCTGGCTTCCCTGGCAACATCTAGGCTTTCTACTGCATTTGCGGACTCCACCAAAAGAGCCTACACCACCATGTTCAGGACCTTCCTGGCCTTCGCGGTCTTTATGTCCTGGGATATGCAACAGGTGACTGCAATCCAGTTACTTTGCTTTCTTGAATGTTTGCAGTTCAATGGTGTGAGGTGTTCACAAATGTCAAATTATTTGTCAGCCATTAAAACAAAGTTGCTTATTTGTGGCCTAGATGTTGCTGGGTTTGCTGACGTTCGGTTAAAATATTATCACAAAGCTATTCAGATGCATGCCCCCATAAGAGTTCATTTAAAGAAAGTCATTGACATTCCATTGTTAAAGTTAATAGTTGGTCAGTGTGACTACACTTTTATGGGTCAAATTTTCAAGGCATTGTATTTACTTAGTTTCTATTCTTTTCTAAGGTTGTCTAACCTTGTTCCACATGCTGTTGGTCAGTACTCTCCTCTCAAGCATTTATGTAGAGGTGATGTTATATTTCGTACTGGAAAGGCGGTTATTTTGGTTAAATGGTCCAAGACCATGCAAAATAATGACCAAGTGAAGCTTATCACTGTTCCCAGAATTGCAAATTCCAGCTTATGTCCAGTTTCAGCATTGAAGAATTTGTTATTACTTACACCGAAAGGTGCAAATCTTCCTTTGTTTCAAATTAAAGTGGCTCGAGAGTGGGTCCCCTTAACTGACAGTAGAGTCAGGAGGCATTTTGACATAATATTATCTAGACTTCATCTGAAAAACGCTAGTTATACTCCACACGCCTTCCGTCGTTCAGGTGCCACATTTGCATTTAATAACAATGTAGCCTTACAAAACATTCAGAGACATGGTACCTGGACTTCGGATTGCGTGTGGAGGTATATCACAGACTCAGCTAATGCTGGGGAGCAGGTGGCCAATATGTTCAGGGATAAGCTTGCTTCTTCCTAACACTACTCTTCTTTGGGATTTGGGTGGAAAAGTTCATTTAAAAGTTTGAAATTGAATTCATATACAGTAATTATAAAATGCTTTCAGTAAAAATATTAAATTTATAAGGTCACCTTACCATAATGTCCCCTTGTATATTTTCTTCAAAATTTACTTGTTTGTATTTCTTTACCTTAACTTGATCAGCTTACAGTAAGGTTCTAAATTGGGACTAGTGGTAAGGTGACCTTATCAATCTGGACTTTAAGTCCAACAGTTAAAGTATTGACTTAAACTGTCATGATTTGTAAATATAAAGTAATGTAGAAAATTTGTTAAAGAAATAAATATTTTATCCCGCAATGCTGTTATCTTGTTGACACAAGGTCATAAGTCAAGGTCAGTCACCGAGGAACTGTGGAGGTATGGTTACTTGGGAACCATACGCTTCAGTTCAGGTACCAGTCTGAAATGCTGCATTGTGGGATGTTATGGTCTAGTGATTTTTAGTATAAAAGCTTGTTTGTATTTAAATTTTGGCGCCACACTCTTTGGATTTGAACAGTACACAACGAAAATTTACCCACCCACCCCCTCCATGTTGACACTTTGTATACTGCTCACTGCTATTTGTGTTTTCAGGTGAAAAAAGTCTGAATTAGCAGAACTTCATGGTTGGAGCAAGGCCATGCTGCTGCTACCTGGAGCAAACTTGCTGCTAGAGTTGGTTGTCATCTGTGTGCTTAAGCATGAGATGCTTAAATGTAAGACAGTGTTGGGCTCGTGTCTTTACCATATAATGGTCAGTAGTCAGCTTCAACGTTACTGGCCCCAAGTTTAGGGATGAGAGAGACTGGGGCTGTATTGCTCAGCCCTTTAGGGCAGCTTGGGGTCTTTGAGAAGAAGCTGCATTCATAGGTAGCAGAAGCAGCTGGGGTAGTCCCCATTATTAAAGTTTGTATCAATGGCAAATATTATGTTGCTAATATTAGTAATGATTTAAATGATTATTGATTTATATGAGTAAGGTCTTGCTCAATCATGTGGATGGTGTGAAGTAACATTTTCAGTTGTTGTTTCAACATTGTTGTATGAATGTACCTGATAATGTAGTCATGGGGTACAAGTACTGAGCAGTAAATTGTTGTTGAAGTGGCTCATGATAATTTTAGTATTTTAGTCATAGGTGCTTTTGCACGCCTGTATACCTTATATTTGGTTTTAATCTATGTATAATGATTGTAGTACGTATCTAATGCCACAGATAAGCATATGTATTATATCACACATGCCTTTATGGTTTATCATAATTTAATATGTGGCAATATGATGTTGCCTTGTGATGGTGTAAGTGTTTATGTTGTGATTATACTAAGCATGTATGTTGTATGAGTTTATGCTATATTGATAGCCATGGTCATGAGATAATTGTCATTCAGTTATATTGACTTGTAACATTCATGTAAATAGCACTATTGCCTGATAATATATTATCATTGTCTGGGTATACATGTTAAATACCTATGTCTGCTTACAAGGGAGTAAGTAGCTAATGTTTGGCAATGGTTGAATTGTATATCCAGGCTTATTAACAATACTATCATGTAAGAGCCTGCCTGCCAGCAGGTCTAGTTTTAATCATAATTACACTAACTTACAGTTATTATTTTATGAATAATCTTTAATAGTGCCTTATTGGGCCTCGCAGGGTGGAAAAGTTCATTTAAGGTGGAAAAGTTCATTTAAAAGTTTGAAATTGAATTCATATACAGTAATTATAAAATGCTTTCAGTAAAAATATTAAATTTATAAGGTCACCTTACCATAATGTCCCCTTGTATATTTTCTTCAAAATTTACTTGTTTGTATTTCTTTACCTTAACTTGATCAGCTTACAGTAAGGTTCTAAATTGGAACTAGTGGTAAGGTGACCTTATCAATCTGGACTTTAAGTCCAACAGTTAAAGTATTGACTTAAACTGTCATGATTTGTAAAAGTAATGTAGAAAATTTGTTAAAGAAATAAATATTTTATCCCGCAATGCTGTTATCTTGTTGACACAAGGTCATAAGTCAAGGTCAGACACTTACTGGTCACCGAGGAACTGTCCTTGTATACTTTAACAGAATCCATTGTTTAATTTAGAAAGTGGACAAAGTGTGATCAATAGGCATATATTTACCTCACAATGTAAAAGCTCGATACAACTTAAATCAATCACTTTTTTTTCTCTCAGAAAACAACATACAACTATAAAACTCTTGAAACAATCATTTTACTAGTGATTAAATTAAGCAGTGTTGGAATAAGATTACCGTCTGCATGAATAATTGTCTTAAGTGTTTAAGGTATATGTTTGTACAATTCACAATTTAAGTTTTTGTCTTTGTTTATAGCATTTATCTCGATGGAAGTTTATTGCAGTTTAAAACTACATGGAACACATGCATAAACATTACTAACATATGCAAGCAATATTACTTTCCAGTGTTTAAAACATCTGTAAAACTTTAAATGAGAATTATTTTAGTCTTTAACCCTTAAAACTTTAAATAAGACTCATTTTGGTCTTTACAGTAGAAGGCCTGTGGTTATTTGAGTTAGGTGAACTTACTTCAGATAACTCACAATAAAAAGAAATGCATATGACAAGTGTGCCGGTAGAAGTGGTGCGTGGAAAAATTGGAATACCACGGGTTTACAGTATGCTAGGATCAGAATCCTGCTAAATGTGTACCCTCTTTGTTAATCTTCAACTAAGTCATAATGATTACTTGAAATCAGTACTTGGGCAATACTTAAGGTCGTTATATTTGACAACTAATCTAGTCTCTGCAAAAGATAAAGGAAAATTACAAAGAAAAAAATACATGTGCAATCAATTCAACACATAACACAACATATAGGTCATGCAACCAAATAAACCAGATGAAATAAATGCATAATACATTCTCTGCAAAGACTGTCAGTATAAGTGTTAGAACATTGTGTACACATTACCCGATTGTTTTCACCAATGGTTTCCAGTTGAGTAGCCAGACAGGTGATCGAACAATCTGCACAAAGCTATATTTTGGAAACTGTAATATGTATAAATTTATACTTGGTAACAACACTGACTGGGGTGTAGTTCTGTATTGCCATGGTGTGACATTAATTACAAATATTGTGAATGACCCCTTGCAGAAAGAAAGTTTTCCATCCTGTTTCAACTCAACTGATGTCACACTCTTTCTTAAGAATGCTGATCTCAATAGGAACACTCTTAAGAACCATCAATCAACATCTATCCTCCGCTAAATCTCCCACAGTAAGCTGTTGTCAAGTAAGTAATAAGCACATTGCTCAGGATAGTATATAAAACCTACATTAGGCAGCATACAGAGCTTTTATTCTACTGAAACAGCATTATTAAAATATATAAACACATTACCTTGATGGATTGAGGGTACACTTGTTGGACTTGTGCTTCTCAACTTTATTTGTCCCTTTTGCCAAAATAGATCATTCTGTTGTCTTTGTCTTGAACGCTAGAATAAATAGGATCAGATTCAAATAGACTGAGTTATACTTCAAATTCAGAAAACAGACGAGTAAAATAGATGGAAATATTTCTGGTGCTTTGCAACCCCAATGGTGTTCCTCAGGTTTCAGTCCTTGCTTATTCATGTTACCTAATACATCACTAATCTAATCTAATCTAATGTGGACTTTTATAGCGCTTAATCTCCAACTCAGATGGACTCTAAGGCGCAACAGAACATAAAGCAAGGGCAATTAACATTAATCCGGGGATATAGCAAGGTCGTACCAAGGAGACACAGGGTGACAAGGGAGGCTATGGCGGATAGGCTTTTGCATACAGATAAGTCTTAAGCTTCTTTCTGAAGGAGGCAACTGATGTTGCACTGCGCACATCATGAGGGAGTTCATTCCAGATTCTAGGAGCATCAAAGGCAAAGCTGTGATCAAAATGTTTGACAGACTTAAAGACTGATGGGCGGAAAGGAGGAACAGTAAGATATTGACAATCTGGGTGACTACGCCTGGTACTATAGGAACTACTACTGGGAGACAAGTAAGGTTGAAAGTAGGAAGGGGAGCCACTATGTAGAAATTTATATACTAGAGTTGCAGTTTTGAACATACATCTATACTTCACGGGCAGCCAGTGGAGTTGTTTCAGAATGGGCGTAACATGAGCATACCTTCTATGGTTTGTAACAATACGAGCAAGGGTATTCTGAATACTTTGCAATTTGTGAAGATTGAAACATGACAAACTCCTGAAAAGAGAGTTACAGTAGTCCAGGCGGCTACTAACCAAGGCATTTGCAGCTAGGACTGCCACTTCCGTAGTGAGATACTGTCTTATTCTACGAAGGTCACGCATCTGGAGAAAACACGCTTTGCAAGTCCTCTTGACATGTTCAGAGAATGAAAATTCTGCATCGAACCACACACCTAGATTTCTAACAGAATCAACCGGATGAATAAGGCTGCCAAAGATACTAACAGGAAAGTAGGAGGAAAGCTTCTGACGCTGAGACTTAGAGCCAAAGAGAATGAACTCCGTTTTCTCTGGGTTAAGCTTCAGTTTACTGAGAGACATCCATCGTTGCACATCAAGAAGGCAGGCATTAAGCCTGGCGAGAGCCGCCGAGGCATTTTTATGAGAGAGATGGATGTAAAGCTGTGTGTCATCCGCGTAGAAGTGAAATTTGATATGTGGATGAAGGTGGATGATTTTAGTAAGTGGTGTAGTATAAAGTGAAAACAGCAATGGACCGAGAACTGAACCTTGATGCTATTATTTTATATGTGTTATGATATTTACTCACTATTTTTAATGTAGATTATACACAAATATACTTTTCACTCAAGAAACTTTGGTTCGAATATCAATAAACTGGCTTTTTGTCAAGAAGCCAACCAGGTGGATAGGCAACAATAAACTGAAATTAAATCCTTCAAAAACTGATTTTTTTTAATTTTCAGAATATTTATTTGGTGAAGATCAAATTAGAAATTCTTTAAAGTCTTCAAAGAATTTCAAACACCTGTCACATCTTGTGCAGTCTGAACAAGTTTAGCAATATTACACTGTCACTGAATAAGGAGTGATCTCACACGAGGCAAACGCCTATCAATTTCCTCATCTAAACCAAATAAACACTCAGGGCTACGCACTTTCATAGCAGGGGCTCCCACAGAGTGGAACAAGCTTCCTCAAGATATTAGAACCATAGAAAGCATTTCTGGTTTCAGAAAACAGTTACAAACATATCTTTTTAGACTGACTTATCACCCACCATAGCCTATCTCCTCTATCAGACGCTAATATGGAAACATACCTCTTTCTGGAATTGGACTATCCCTTTTTGCACACCAGCGCAATTACATCAATTTCGGCACTTTAAAAGTGTTTCTTACTTACTTACTTTCTTACTAATAAAGTGCACTGATTCCAAATTAAACACCACAGACTTTTTAAGAGAACCTATTAAAATGTAAGGCAATAAGATTAAAACACATGTGCAACCACCTAATCTGGTACAATGACTTTTCAGTAACAGGATATATGTGTTATTAGCAGAGGGCTTTTTGGTAGTGTCATAAATTTTGTTGCTAAGTACTGTACCACAAATCATCAAATTACTAATAATTAAATCAAGCCCAAGAGGATATCAGTGAAAGATAGGTAAACACAGGTGTGGGAAATGCAATTTATTTATATGTATTCATATCAATTCGTGCTTAAAACAATTATTTAAAAATACAAGGTTATCAAATTATAGAAACGCTGGTACAAAAGGACATCAAAGTTAAATACAAGAATATAGCAATAGCATAAATGATCTATAAAATAAAGATTATTACCACAAAGATCAATTATTAACATAAAGCTCAACAGTCTTTTATTGTTCAATTTGGCTCTAAATTTTTAATGATCCTTTAGTGGTTGCTATTCAAGAAGTTTAGCAAATTAGATTGAAATATGAGTATTAAACAAGGGAAATATAAAATTCAAGAAATTAGTTAGAATCGTAACTTGCCACATGTCTCAACTTTACATAAAGCACTATAAAGAATATCTATCAACTGTTGGTGGTCACTAGAAAACACTTCCACATGTGAAAGGCAAAGGTAAAGTGCAGAGTGGTAGCCAATAATACCACAAGCATAAATTATTGTTTTCTGGAACATGTGTACAGATCTCAAGTTTGTGTGAAGCTGAGGTGTTGAATACAAGTAGGGAGAATATTGTCACCCCTTAAAAACACTGTGTATAGTTGATATCTCTAACGAGTACTTGTGTCAAGATATATCCCTACCAAAGAAAACTGAAGAACTCTTGTCCAAGGTTGCCAAATTTTGTCTTGGGAGACTGTATATAACATTATACATTTTACATAAGGGTGTGCAAAACGGAAAAGCTCAATTGCCAGAAAAAACATGCTTGTTAGCTTCTAAAAGGAGAGGGGGCCAATGGGAAAGGTTGGATACACATTTGAAAGCTCAATCACAGACCTATCGTGAATTCTTTGTGGGAAAAAGTCTTAAGTTTAAATTCAGGTGATAATCAAATCTGGAATTACAGGTGTTTTCATGATTATCAGTGGTCAAACCAAGTCATAGAAGCAGTACTGAAAAATATTTCACCAAATGAATTAATGAATATGCTTTTTCCTATCCATAGCTTTGTTCCCAAAATTAATGTCTGACTCACTATATACTTTGCAATACATTGGTTTAGCAAGGCTAGCATAAACACTAAAATTAAATGCAAATGACTGTAAATATAAAGATGTTACAGTTTTAAGCCTCTTATCAATTCAATTTCAGTAAAAATTGCAACTTCACTTAACTTTAAGATTTATTATTGAACATCAGATGTCTTTTGTCCTCCTTTCAACATTGAATGGTTTGAACGTTGCACCTCCGTTAAATTTACATTTAACAAAGGAGATCTATGATTTTTATTGAACAATGACAATTTTGTAAATAGTCAGTATTTTATTACAGAATAAAACCTAGTTGATATTTGACAGCAAATGACAATAAAATTTAAAGTACTTACATAATACAATACTCACTTAGTACAACGGACCCTTATGTCTGTTATTGTCCATTAATATATTACTGAAAGCGTATTGCATATTTCATTCCACTATCTCCAATATGAAAGGTGTTCTACATAAAACCTGCACAGTTCAGAATGTAGATTGACTTCATGTTTTCAGATATATATGCTAAATATGTAAAGTAAACATTATCATAAAACTGGCAAGTCACTATATTCAATCAGCAATTATTTCCTTGTGATCATATATGAAACCCCAATAGTAACAAAATCATTTATTTTAATTGTATATTTTATGGATAATATATTGAATTGTTTTTGCCTAACTTTCTGATATCTCAGATTATTTAATCAAGGAAAATTGCCTTACAGTAGAGAAGCCAAAATACTTTTGGAACCAATGAGGGAAGTCCTACAATATTTCAGGCTGTGGACAGACACTGTACATGATTATTTCAGAGTGAGGATAGAAGCTCTGCACTATTATTTTGGACAAATAGCCATACACTATCTTTTATTGAATCCTTTATATTCATTTTAATTTGTCTTTATTGTAGAAATTCATATTTTTGTTAAATAATTGAGTCACATAATAACATTTACAATTATGCATGATTGCATACATGATTCCACAGATAATACTCTCCACCCGGGCACTTCATGTTTGAAAGTTGGTAGTTACTTGCCAATGCCCAGTGGTTTAAAAAATAAAAACTCAAACCCAAGAGGGTATGAAAAGCGACAACAAATCACAGGTTGATAAATTTATTGATAACTTGGTTGATTGATAAACTAAAAAATGTGTAATAGTTTAGGATCATATTTTTACAAAATGGAGACCTCCCTGGGTTGGTTAAGTAATCTGTATAAATGTTTTTACTCCATTATAGATTTTTCAACATTCTCTGTTTTTTTTATCTTCTGGCAAGGGTTTGTGATTCCTCTGGTACTTTTTTGCCTTATTTATTATTTTTTCTAATGTAGCTTCTTCCTTATATGGCATATCATTTTCTCAAAAATGCAAGAAGTGTTGCCAAGGGCAACTGTCTGTTTCATCCTTTAATTGCATTTTGATGGCAAAAGCTAGTAGAGAGCCTATTTTGTCCAACCAGTAAACACTCACTTATATTTGGTTTTAAATTATATTAACAATCTTAAAACAGATTATAATTTCTGGATGATTAACAGACAAGATGGTGAAATGAATATTAAAATAATGAAACATATCAGTTTGTCATCTCTAGAGAAAACTTAGAAAACCACTTGGTACCATAACTCAGTACATATCTCCACTATACAATACTGTAAAAATAACTGTCAATTGTTGGTTGCCATTATCAACACTTCAACATCTGAAAGAAAAAAGTACTGTGACAAGTTAATTAATTTTAATTTCGAAGATAAAGTATATTTCTAACGAGTACTTGTATCAAAACATATTTAAACTGAAGTGAACTTTAACTTGAAAAATATAAATATTGTTCCAAGTTCTGCCAAGTTTCGGCTGAGACTGGTTGTAACAAAATATACAATTTACATTTTTGATATTAGCTCCATTTTGGGGAGGGTGTCTATGAAAGGTTTCGAACAAATTTCTAAACTCAAGCCCAGACCTATTGTGAATTGTTTGTGTGAAAAAGTCTAAAGTCTCTGACAAAGTTTAAATTTGTTGGAAAATCAACTTTGAAATTTCAGGCTTTTCATAAATAACTGTAGCCTAATTTATTTAAGGAATCAGAAAAAGTTAAAACTCAGTCATAACATCAGTACTGGGAACATATTTTCCAAAATCAACTCATGAATATACCTTCTTCTATCCATACCTTTGTTGGCTCAATCAGTGTCTGACTCACTGTATATTTTCTAACAAACTGATTTAGTAAAGCAAGCAAAACATTAAAATCAAATGCAAAAGTAAATGATTGTAATTGTAAAATTGTTACAGTCTTAAGCTTATTTGTGAATTTAATTTGAGTTAAAATCTCAACTGAATACAAAATTAATTGATGAACTATCAAATGATTTTGAAATTTGGAAGCTTTTAATAATTTTTTCAACCAAGGTGATGTTTGACATTTTTGCTGAAAACATTGAAAATAACAACTTTTTACATTGTCAGTGTTATTCTTTTGGTTTCAGTGTCCCAGGGTGCAGAGAATAAACTCTGGTTATTATTTGACAGCAAATGAAAATAATATCAAAGTGGTTACATAAAGCAATGCTCAGTACAATGTAGTCTTTGGTTTGTTATTATCCATTATTATATTATTGAATAGTGCATTGGATATTTTCATTTTATTTTCTCACATATGAGAGGTGTTGTTGATAAAATCTGCACAGTATACAGTATTGATTGACTTCAGGTTTTCAGATATATGCTAATACATGCAAAATAAACATTATCCTAAAACTGGCAACTCAGTGTATTCATTCAGCTACCATTTCTTTGTGATCATGTATGGAATCCCAATAGTAACAAAACCATTGATTTTAATTGCATATTCTATTAAAGACTTGCTATAATGTTGTTACCTCACTTTCTGAGTTGTCAATTTATTTAATTCAGAAGAAACACCTTACAGGAAAGATGTTACAATCTTTTGTAACCTTAGATAGAAGTCACCCACCATTATTTCAGACTGAACAGAAGCTCTACATAATTATTGTAGAGTGAGCATCCATTATTTTGGACAAGGAGTCATTTACTAGTATTAATTGAATCTGTTTTGTTCATTTTAGTTTCACTTCATTGCAGAAATTCATGTTTTTGTCAAAAATTGTGTCACACAACTAAATTTACATTATGTACATACATTAAATGAACTATAACTTGCTTTGCAATTGTATGCACTACTATGATTCCACAGTAAAAGGAAAATATTACCTATCAAGACATCTAAGTACATATTGGCCAAGTTACAGTAGATTGTCTGATAGCCCTGTGTGTATTTTGTCTAAATTATATTTAACAATTCACATTTATATAGGTAAAAACTCTTGGAGATTATAAATATAAATCTATATGAAGATAATGTATTTTGTTAGATTGCATATATAGGAGAATTAATTTTGAAAAAGACAATATACAGTAAAATATATTATTTGCAAAAATATTAATTTAAATATTTTTCAGCAAAGCTTGTACACCAAGTTAAATGTTTCTTTTGTCCATGTGTTCTGAATCCTTTATCAAAATAGTTTTTAATGAAGGTTTTCAAATGAAAGAAATCAAACCATACATATTTCTTTTGAAACTACTTCTACCTCATTCAGATGCATCAGATAACACATCATAACACATTCACATTTCTGTCATACTCTGTCAAGTTGTTAATATCAAGTGCTGATACTTCTCACTCTTCGATCCCATCCCCATATTTCAAAATTAAATCAAAACTTTTTACATAGTTAAAACTTACTTGACCTCAAACTTCAAACAGAAGATTTTTGGTGAAGTGAATGGCATGTTTAGAAACTTTTCTTCTATGTATTTGTCATCTCTTTGATGTCCTCATTTAGAGTTTATGTACAATGATTCTATCACATGAAAGTGCTATTGATTGTTGTTTCAGTTAGAATATTGTGACTTAAATGTAACAAATTAGGACCTACAAACAGTTCAGTTTTTAGTAATTGTTGTGCCCCAGTCCAGAAAATGGAACACCAAAGCCTTAAAGCTGAAATACCTTGACAAGATTTTAATGTTAATTTGTGAAAATTATCATAAATTTCTAAATCAATAACAATTTGCTGAGGAGGGGGGCTCGGTGGTGTAGTGGTTAGAGTTCTTGCCTCCAACCTCTAAGGCCGCCGGTTCGAATCTCGGGCCGTTCGCTTCATGTTGGAAAGTTGGTAGTTACTTGCTGATGTCTGGTGGTTTACAGTGCAGTATGCACTGGTTTCCTCCACCTGTAACTACCCGTCGCAATATGACCCAGACTGTTGAACGTGACGTAAAACAACAAATAAATCTAAATCTAAATTTGGTCAGGATTGCACACAAAAATAAAACTTGATTAAATATGTTTTCATATTGACTATTAATCTCTCACATAAAAATGTCAATCATAATATTTTTGTATTCGATCATGGAAAGGCCCATTTTAAGCATTGTCAATGCATTTAACATAATTGTGTAGTGAGTCATGTCTAAATTTAGTGTTCTGAAGTAAACTATAACAGAACTATTGGTACACTGGTATATCTCCTATTAATATAGGACTTATTCTTTTATGCTTCAACTGCTTAAGTAATGTACACAAATGATCGTTTGTAGAAGCATATGTATAAGATTTGAGTAATGTTGAGTAAACCAGTTCTGCATATTATTTATTCAAAGTCACTGAAGAGGGAATAACAGGTTTACACTGTAAAAGCTTAAAGATAGCTTTAGTCAATAATAGAAAAAAATTTGTTTCAATCAAGTAACTACACAAATGCCACAATGACACAGACATGTACATTTGACTACATAATATACTGACTTGTTACCTGTATGATTCAAGTCTGGTTACATTTGTTTGGATTTTTTGACTGAAGATTATGTGTCTTTCAGGTATTTGGGGACTGTGTTGTAACAGAATTGTACCACTGGCATACATATTGCCTAACTTTATATTACAAGTGCATTTAACTACAACAAAGTTTTTAGTTTTTCTCTGTGTCTATGTTTTCCAAATATGGATAATAAAACATAACATTGAAACTTCATTTTAATATTGGTAAAATTTTAGTGGTTTAAATAATACAGTCACATTTCAATGTAGGCTCTTATTTCTTAATAAGTCACAAATCACTGGAGGAAATCTGACGTAAATCTATCTACAAGTGTGTGAGATTTTGCCAGTGTTTAAAAGCAGAAGCTCTTGGTTGGATCACACAATTCTGTGTACTCATGAATATCCAAACTAACCTTTCTATGTCTAGACTCAAATCTAATCTACGTTCAATTCCATTTATCATAAAAATTATGAGTTTTATGTAATTTATTTTGACATAAAACCATCAATAATATGGAAACATTGTAAGGTTTGTGGTGGTGTTAGATTAACTGATTGTTTTGGGTTAAAAGCTGTTTCTCACAATGTAAGATCTTAGATACACAGAAAAGGGGGTGGAGGAAAGCAGTACATATGAATTGGTCAAGATTCTGAACACCAAAACTATTTGTCTTCAACAAGTATTTAAGCATTCATACTTTGTATAAAACCATGATTTGAACAGGGAACCTTAAATGTTGGTAGCACTTTGCATGCCACCTATTATAATGAATGCAGAACAGTCTTAATTTATTTGATTTTCCTGAAATGCTAATGATAACAAAAGTGGTAAAAAATAAAATGATAGACTCATACTACTGAGGGCCAGGGTTGAAGTAGTTTGTAGTTCTTGCTGATTCATATCATAAGATAATGTATGATTCATCAGTCACATTAGGAGGGGGCTCTGTGGTGTAGCGGTTAGAGTTTATAGTGCAGTATGCACTGGTTTCCTCCACCTGTAAACTACCTGTCGCAATATGACCCTGGCTGTTGAACGCGACATAAAACAACAAATAAATAAATCAGTCACATTAGGTATTTAGAAATTTGCAAACCTGGAACAAGGCTACTGGAAGCAGTAGTTTGGGGAAGTTTAAGAGATAACCTGATCTTAGTTTATTTTTAATTATTCAGAATGCCACAACATTTTCTGAAAACTTGAAAACACTGGGAAAACAGTTAATTATTTCTATTAACAAAATTAAATTTATTCACATAGGTATATTATTAGATTTGACACAGTAGAACATAAAATTGTTTTATTTTATGTTTGAACATGATCCATGTCTTATGTCTAAAATTCAATATGGTGGGATTAACTGGCTATGTTTATCTGTTCAGTGCTGAAAACAGCTTTGAACCCAAATCAATTAATCCTCCCAGGAATGTATGTATAAGTTTGTAATAAAGTACCCATAAGACAATCACAAAGCTTTTACCTTGTTTAAGCTGTTCAGTGTATTGTAAACATAAGTTACAATAATAGCGTCTATACATAGAATTGAAACAAACTATGACAAACCCTTTTAACTATGTTGTTCAATCTTTTTGGGTTAAGATTACTGTATGAATAAATAACTATATTCAGGTATTCAATATGCATGAGGAATACATATCTTGTCACATTAAAACAGATATGACCAACATACCAACATTTTTCCAGAAAAAAGACATCTGCGAAATTTATAGAGCTAGGAATCCTGTTTGTCTAAACAGTATAGTTTTCTATGTAACAGCATTCATTTTTTCAACAAATATATTGTAACTAATTATTTTGTTCTATCCAAAAATATTAAGACCTGTTCTGATATTAAAATATCTGGTTAACAATAGAGAAACAACAAAAGTTGTCTGTGTGTATATCTTCATGCTTTTGATATCTCTAAATATTAAATGATGATCAGTGATGTTGTACCTTCATAAATTCTTCCTGTTGTCCTGACTCAGTTGTATTGTGTCCTGCTCTGGAGACCTGTCAAAATGGCAGTAATGTCTTTACATTGCCAATTCCGGTCAGACCAAAAAATAATGTCAGTTTTTTAATCATTCTCTCTTACTGTATGAAGATATAAACGATTTCAAGCAGTATTCAAAATCAAATCGAAGAAAGTTGCGATTTTATTGAAACTAAACATTTACAATTGTGTTTGGTAACATCAGTGGGCTTACAGCACTTCAAAAGCCAATTGATAAAAAAATCAAATCAGTATCACTTATAAAGGTGATAACACAGTTTTATAAAGGGAAAATTTCGCTAAAAATGCATGTCACTTTTGTGGGCAAGGCCTGATAGGGGTCTGCCTCGGCAGTTGTCACCATTTAGTTTGATGTTACCTTAACTAGTATTCGGTTGATTGTATGCTATGAACTATAGAATACTAACCTATGACATCTAGGTCAACCAATCAATTAGGGGTCCTTGCTGCTTGATTGATTTCATCCCTGAATGCATGATCATTTGAACTTGTGTTATCATTGAAAGAACACCTTGAAAATAGCTTGGTGGCTATGTGTGATTTTGTGCCAGATTGTGCTTGCTTTTAGTATTTTAGTTTTATTTGCACATATATTATACATACATATTCTGTGATATCATAATGAAATCGAATACGAAGAACAAGAAAACTCCGGCATCGACTAACAAGAAGAAGTCACTACCGGCTGCATCATCTAGATCACGCAGGAAGGCTGCCAGGGAGGGCATCAGGAATTCACAGTCAAACGACGGTTCATATCTGATTTCTGACGCTAACGGTTCCTCTGAAGTCCCTGCCATGCAATTGACTTCCAACTCTGCCCCTGGCAAAACTAATAACACTGTCCTCATGGCTTTCCTCCAGAAGTTAGACGACTCTAACTGGCAGATCATGCGTCATATGGATGATCTGGAAAGGCAGAACACAGTCAACTCGACGCCTGTATGTTCACCCTCCACTGGTGCTCGACTGGTCACCATAGATGAGAGGCCCACAGTTCAAAGTAGTAGATCTCAGTGCACAGCAGTGCCCTCGGAGTCGTTGAACCCCAGGGAATTATTTACAGCTCATCCACCACCCACTGCTCCTGAGTTGCCTGGGCAAGTGAGGTGTAACTGTCGTACTTCCGCCAATGCTGAGGATAGACATGTCTCAGCTAAACCCAGTCTCATTCGTTCAGCGAATTCAGAGTTATTTGCTCCATCTAATGGTCATCTGAAAAATCATATCTTTAGATCTACTGATGATTCAGCTGTTAGGCAGCCCACTGTGCCCACTGTTGACGCGTTGAGGAGGATGCCGACTGTGAATGACGCCGTCACTCAACTGCTGTCCCATTATGAGCAAGGAACTGGGCAGGAACTAATCCAAGGTAAGCCAGTGTCAAAGCGATCTGGTAGATGTAACAATACAGACACAAGTGCTTTGTATCCACAGTTTAGGTGGCCCAACGAGGGCTATACTGGTGGGGCCACCAAGAAGAGGATTGGTTATGATGACCTTTTGGTTCCCCAGTGGGTGGCAGGGCAGCTGGCTAATGCTATCCAGATACAGAACAATGATGTCTTAAGGTCGGTACTTACTCAAAAGGTTTTTACTATGCGAGACGCGTCATCCATCCCTTGGCCTGCAGTCAGAGAGGCTTATGCCTGTTCAATGCATGAGGTGGAAGAAGGTCGACTAGCCTGGAGTGATACAACTCAGTGGGCATTGAACAGGCTTAGTGCTTCACAGGTGGCTTTGGTGAATGGTCGAACATCTCAGCAACAGAAGGGAAGGACATGTAGATATTATAATGAAAATTCTTGTACTCATGAAGGTCACCATGGTATTTACAAACATAACTGTGCATACTGTTGGAAGCAGGGTAGGAGTAGTACACACCCAGAGACAAAGTGTCATTTAAAGGGTAATATCAAGCAGCAGGACAAGCAGGCTAGTAAATAGGAGAACGCTGGATCACCTGAAGCTTCCAGTAATTGTTATTTAAATTCTTCTTTTGAAGCTTTTCCTCAAAGTGACACAGTAAATGATAATTTGATACGAAATGACTCGAAGGTAAATGTTGAAGTAAGTAATGTTGTTTCTAGGGGCAATATTAGTGCCTGTGTTGGTAGAGTTGGTCCTCATGGGTGTGAGGATTATGCCTTGGTTCTTAAGCCTTGCAAATTGATGAGTTATGATGATAAATCTAGCGTATATTATTATTTGCAATGTGAACCCCCAGCCCAATCAGGTTTTCCTGTTGGGCTTGTTAATAATATGTGTATCTCTTCATTTGCAGGGCATCATGTAGATAAAACCATGACTCCTGGTGCTGTAATCAGTGTTGATAACCTTGACATTAACACAAGTAATCCATTGTCACAGTGTGACCATCAAGTAAAAGAGAGTACTGCAGTTGAAGATGTTGCATGGCTTGAAGCTGAGGTGCCAGATACTCATTGTTCAGGTAGCATCTGTGGTATGTCAGTGATGAATTGGAAAAAAATTCGATGATTGGTTAGAATACAGGTTGGTTTATATCCATGTGGGAAGTTACTGTGTGTCGAAGGGCTTTTACTGGGCTACGGGTCATGTAAATCCGAGTATCTGGCACCTTAGTCATTGCCCTTCAGTTCCTGAGGGTAGTCTTCAGGTGCTGGAGTTTGTGTATGTCAGAGATGACTGTCTCAGTTTAGATGCTGCACCTTATGAGGTAGATATGTATTCTGATTACTTGAGGGACTTACAATGTAGGCAAAACTTTGGTTGTAGTTACACTGAGTATATGCAGCATCTAATTGATCAACTGTGTCATATGTAGGATGATGGTCTACAAAGAGAAATAATCTTGAAGGGCGTTAGTCCTCATGAATGTGCGGAGCAGTTTGCTTCGTATGGGACTGCAATTTCATGTCACAGTGGTGGCGTTGTTGAAGATGGTAGTCACGCTCTACTTGACGAGGGTGATTCTAACACAACTAACACATTTTCAGATCCAGTGCCAATAGCCCCGCAGCAGAGTGATGCCAGTTTGCCTTGCAATTCTTGTACTTTGGGTGAGCAGCTCACCCTTCTCAGGGATATAAACGATCCGCATAAGACTACGGGGTATTTAGCACATGATGAAACAAACTTCTGCTTTGTGGGTCCTGATAGACTTCCACAAAGCATTGATACCGTTGAGCAATTTGTGACAGTTGCTGAAATTATTCAAAGTACCCATCTTCCGAATTATAAAATGGCCAGAATTCCGGTGTCTTCTTCTTTGAATATCCCAGCTTGGGAAAGGTACTTGTCTGATTATCCAGATAAACGAGTAATTCAGTATTTAAAGTTCGGATTCCCCCTTTCTTTAACAGAGGGCCATAATTTACACAATACTGATGTATCCAATCATGCTTCTGCTGTTCAGTATCCTGAAGCTGTTACTGAGTATTTAGAGAAAGAAATGGCTTTAGGTGCCATCTTAGGTCCTGTTGCAAAAGTCCCTCATGAAAATTATCACTGTTCTCCCCTCCTTACTCGTCCTAAGGACCTTAATAAACGTAGAGTTATACTTGATCTCTCACATCCTGCTGGTGCCTCGGTTAATCATTTTGTTGATAAAACTTTATTTGACGGTTCGCATTTCACCCTAAAGTTCCCAACAGTAGATAATATTGTTCAGGAGATCATAAACTGTAACGATGACCCCCACCTCATCAAGATTGATGTGTCACATGCTTTTAGGAACCTGAGGGTTGACCCTAGGGATGGTTTAAAGTTTGGTCTTAAATGGGGTGATAGCTACTTTATTGACGGGGCTATAGCATTCGGCTGGGTGCACGGGAGTGCGTCGTTTCAGTTAGCTTGCGACGCCGTCAGATTTATTATGAAGAAAAAAGGATTTGACGTGTTTGCCTATATTTACGATTTTATTATAGTTTCACCTAAACATAAGGCTCACTTGGCGTTTCATGCTTTACATGACCTGTTGTTAGAACTAGGCCTGCCTATTAATCCTGCCAAATGTGACCCCCCCTCAAAAGTCCTTATATGTCTTGGAATTGAGGTTAATATTGATGCGAATTCTATTAGTATTCCAACCTCCAAGATTGATAGTATTCTTCAAGAATGTACTTCCATATATGGCAGGAATTGCATTAGTAAACATGCTTTCCAATCTCTTCTTGGTAAACTGTTATATGTGCATAGGTGCGTTCGTCCGGCTCGTATGTTTGTTAATAGAATTTTGTGGTTATTTAGGAAGAATTCAGGTAAACAACGTATATGTCTGAAGGAGGAATTTAAGAAAGATCTACTTTGGTTTATTAAGTTCCTTCCAGCCTATAATGGCATTACAATCTTCAGAAAGCAACCCCTTCAAGGCAATAAGAATAATTACCCCATTTACATCAATTTAACCTTGTACAGTGCATTCTATGATATCATATACATTTGTATCTCTACTTAGAATTTTATGATGGCTTCAAACAACAGTGATACAGCAAGATATACTGACAGAAATATTTCTCTAATTTCTCTTCAAAATGGCTGTACTGACATCATCATCTAAAGTGAAAACTAGGTTAAGGTATTTTTTACTCTTTGCAAAACATTTAAAAATGTTATTAAACATTTATAAACCAAACTAATGTTGCTGAAATATTTATAAACCCATAATACTGAATATTTGCCAATATTAAGGTTTATATTTGGCTTTAGAAACGTTTATAGGTTTACTTAACGTTTATAGACATTTGCAATGTTTACTGGTAAGGTATGTCTACAGGTTTTATCACCCGAACCATCACTAAAAAATACAGAAAACAAGCCATTTCAGAGTTTATGGTGCTGACACGGGGCAGCAGTGTAAAATATTGTATATATCACTGGTAGCAGATTGGTTTTGGTGTTGCATAAAAGCAATAAGATAATTACATGGGTTGCAGTGTGTTGGCAATGACAAGTTCATTACAGAATTTCAAAAAACAAAAGTCCATGAATATGGCCGTCTTTGTTTGAATGATTATGTCAATGATTACTTCAAGTGAAAATTTAAAAAAATATATATCATTATAATCACAAACTAGCACACATTAATTTAGGGTTACTGTGCAATGTGTCATGAACAAATAAATGAAGAACTAATAAGCATTTCAGAACAATGTATTTATCTCATTTATCCTCACAAGTTTCAGATCAAATGGGGGGTCCACTGGAGCCAACAGGTCAGTAACTGTGATTTTTTTTGCGAGTTGGGACTAATGTTTACAAGGTCAGTTAGGGTCAATTGTAGTTTCCTTGTCTGTTGGGGAGAGTCAATAAAATATGAAGCATGTTTGACATTTTTACGACCATTGCCAAACCTTGTGACAGACCCTAAGTTTATCCACCTAGCACCAGGCTTGTCGACTAACTTAACAGCCTGTTGGCTACCCTTCCCAGCTTGTTGGTTAATGAAACAGACCTGTCTGTATTAAGTATGTGGCTTGTCCCAATTATGGTGATCCAGACTATACCAATATGGTGATGACAAACAGTCTGTGCGGGAAATATAACAGAACAGTCGGTAACTTAAGACAGCCTGTCTGTAAGTGTTCCAGACAGACCTGTAAACTTTCAAGGCAAGTTGGTAACTTTTCACAACTGGGTCTTTGCATTGGCAATTTTTATAACCAAGAAGCCCTAAATTCAAACAGACAAGCCGTAAACAAAGGCTGTAACACCAACAGACAAGCCACGAACTGTAACCAACATGCTGGCAATATTTTGTCCTCTTATGGCCCATCGGGTTATAAAATCGGGTTATAAAATCAGCATATACACTTTATTCATTTGGGCTTTGACTGTCGAGAGACAACTGGTGTGCAGCTTTAGATTTTAAGCTTTATTTGTTTTTTTGCAAATTAGCTTAAGTTTGAGCTAGGCTGGACTTGCTGAGAGTGAAATCTGTTCTATCAGATTTCACTGTTAAGTTTAAGTTTTTGTGTTTTGCAAAAGCTGTACATATAATTAATCAACATGCCAAGGGGCAGAAGGAGGAAGATTGAACTACCCAGAGATACTCAACCACGGTAAGAGTCAGGAGATATTGCTGAGGATATAGAGAGAAGAAGAAGGGAGAAGGAGGAAAGAGGAGAGGGGGAGAAGAGAACAGGATGAGAGGGACAGAGAGACGAGAGAGAGATGGAGGATGGAAGATTGCCAGGAAAGGACTGGAAAGCGCCCACAAACAGGCACAGATACTGATGTAGAATCCACTCAATCCAGACAGAAAAGGGGCAAATGAAGTCTATTTTCCTGAGTGATACAGACAAACAAGAAATCATGGATTTTGTTAAACAGCACGAAGAACTTCAGGACAAGACACACAACAAGTTCAAAGACAAACACAGGAAGGAAGGACTTTGGGAGAGACTAGCAGCATCCAGGAACTTATCTGTCAACACTGTGGTTCAAGACTTAACGTACCATATATGGCAAGTGCACTAAGACGAAGTCAGGACAAGCTGCTGAGAAGAACACTGAAAGACATATCTAGTTTAAAGACAGTTTCAGTTTTGAATGAGGTCACATCAGAAGGAAGAGAGTATCTAAGTCTTCTGCATCACCACTGAGACCTTCAGCATCCGCAGCCACAGCTTTAGATCCTATTGCTTCATGAGAGACTGAATCTGAGATGGAAATCAGCATGACATCAGATGTTACACATCACATAAGCCCTTCATGACGACCACTAGCTGTCACCATCACCACTGCAGAAGATCCACTTTTAGATCAGTTTTCTGGGTGCAGGTCAGGACCCCACTCCTAGTCCAAAACAGTTATTCTGCAACTATCTCTATTCCAAGATTTGACACCTAAATTACAAGACTTTCTTTGGGCTTCGGGAATGAGACTGTAAAACTTCTCAGTGAAATATAGTACAAGGCCACAGGACACAAGAGACAGGTCACAACAACTTAACAAGTCACCACTTTCAACTTCCAGAAGCAACACATGCCACAGCAGGATGTGAATACATACTCACCACACCAAGTTCTCAACCAGTCTCCGTACCAGTTGTGCAGCCTACTCAGATAGCCACAACACAGCCTGCTACAGTGATTGCTAAAGTACATCAACCACAGGGAACAGAATCAGCACAGCCAAAAGCTTATCTAGTTGTGGATGACCAACATTCTGGGACTTCCCGACAACTTTTGTTCACTTTGAGCCCAGCAAAGACTGTTAACCCACCTTCCATTGCATCAGGACAAAGTAGGACAGTGAACACAACACCTCTGAACTGTCAAGTCTCTTTGGAAATATTCCAAGTGTACTACAGTACCAACAGATTTACACACCACAACCATTTTCACCCTCTCAACTTCAACCAGCACCATCATCAGTGCAATCTTCCACTCATCAAGAACAGTCAAGACCTCACATCCAGCCCAGCCAGGAGAGTCAGCCCAAATAAGCAGATCAGCCTACATTAAGTCACACCAACTGGCCCTTATAAGGGCCACCCAAATCTTACAAAAACAATTATTCAGCTGCTTGTTGTTCCCCCAAAACAAAAAAGAACACCATTCAGCACTTACACCTCCTACAGAAACATGAAAGAAATTATGTGAATGAATGAGTGAAATAATAATAAACCTCCATCACTGGACCCAAAAAGTAAAATGAAATAAAATAATTTCCTAAGAAAAAAAACACCCTCAAAAACAGAAAATTAAAAAAAAACCTTCCATAAAAAACCACAAAACATAAAAAATAAACACACAAACACCACCTCCCCCCCAAAAAAAAACCCCCCAAAAAGTACAATAACACCCAACATACACAAAAATCAATTGGTATCAATGTTTGGATGACTGACAAACAGACAGTGTTACAAAACACCTCACTTGCCAGACACATTCAAAGACATAATTTGATAATTTGGTGACTGACAGACTGACTTAAAAATTGTCATTTTAGGCCCATCACCTTATTCATTTTCATTTGGAAATTTAATTTTAATATTTTTTAAATTTTGGAGTCAAGTCTTGTTGGTGTTGGCTGTGAACTTTGACAATCAAGAACCTGGGTTTTAATCCTTATTAGATGATATTTGATTTATTGAAATGAGATTTGTAGGGATGTTTGTTTGTAATGTTGGATTATTTTTTGTGAAATTGAATTTGGATCGAATTGTTTGGCTAACACTTTGTAATAAAAGTTCTTGGATTATTTGGTTAGTCCTGAAAAGGACTGATAGATGACAGCATGTTTTCCCCTCAGTCTTCTTAAAGTATGTCGTCCTGCCCAGCCAGTCTCCCAAGGTGATTGAAGTAGTCTTTCAGTAGGTCTTGTGGATGTTTGGCCTCCCTCAATGTATTTCTAAAGTTCTCATTCTGTCCCTGCTCCCCACGTCATTCTGTGGTTGTTGTATGTCGTCTGCTGGAGTGGGTGGTCTGCCTCCTCCCCCTTGATGGCTTCTCAGCATGTTATGTAGTACCATGTTAATAATGTCTCCCACAACTTTTGACCTCTGCTCCATGCTGGTCAGCAGCAGCCTGAACCTTCCTGCCAGTATTCTAAATGAGTTCTCAACCACCCTCCTGCCCCTGGATATCTTGTAGTTGGCAATTTTCTCCTCACTGGTGAGTTGTTGTCTGCTGTATGGCTTCACCAGCCAAGGCATAAGGGCAAAGGCATCGTTCCCAAGAAGTGTAGATCTGGTCCCCAAAGTCCAAATGGTTCAAGTGGTGGTAGTCTCAAGGTTCTGTTCTCAATTCTTCAGTTTGCTGCAGTTGAATATCTGAGCATCAGATGATGGCCCACTGGTCCCCAAGTTGACAGACAGGAACTATGTTTTCCATCTAGTGCACAGGCTGCATGGGGGACATTTCATCTGTTCCTAAATCTTTCTTCAGTTTTCTTTCAGTCTTCAGAATCTATTTCACACATCAAATATTCCTGTTGAAATTTTTTTAAGATGGCTTTGCAGACCCTAGGGACAAATTTGCAGATGATGGTTCTTCCAACCCACCAGTGGTATTGCAGTGAAGTGTAGCTTTCTCTTGTTGATATATGTGTCTCTATGTAACTGCCAGTTTCAAACCCACCTCAAGTGGCTTCCTGAAGCTGGTCGTTGACTTCCTCAGACAAGAGGTAATTCTTCTTCAATTAAATAAAAAGGGCTGGTTCCATCCTGGAGAAATTTCTGTAGCCTGGTATGTCAGTTCTGATAAGCTCGTCCAAGAGTTTTCTGTAGCATCCTCTCTCCTCTCTGTGCAGTATCCAGGGCATAACCCATGGATTTTATTGCTTTCTCGGATGTGGTGCTGGTACTGGATGGGCAGGTGCTCGGTTCTGTTGTCTACTGTATCTTGAAATCATAATGAATAATAACATATTCAGCTCACTAAAAACCAAAGGAGCCTCAACTGGTCAAACAGTTCCTCTTGATGTGTTGCTGTCATCTTTGAAGTGTAAAACGAATGTCACACCCCTAGTGACAGAGGGTTATGAAGTGTGATATGGATCCTGATTCAGGATCCTGACTATAGATACTGACTCGTAAAATCAATAAGTCCTGTTGGCAAGGGTCAGGAACATGATCCCAGCTTGTCTGTTTGTCTTTTCAGCTTGTCTGTTTGTGATGTGGCTTGTCTCTTATGGACTTAAGGCTTGTCATAGTACTTCTATGGCTGTCCATGCAAAAAACGTTAAAATTACAAGCATGCTTACTTTTTGTGGACGTTAAGACTCGTATTTTGAAATCAATGTTTCCAGCCAAGGTAAAGATCTGTCACATGGCAAAGTGACGCTTGGTCAAGTATTTCTTCAGCAATAACATGTACATTTGGTTTAGATATCTTCTTCAACTTCAAGCAATACAAATTCTTACACCATTCTAACCAGTCAGCAGTTAAGTTTTCTGTTTTGTTTTTGTGTTTTTAAGTGGCTTTGGGTCACAGTTCATGAAAATATTGTGCAACTGAGGGCTTTGACTAACACCACCTGAACTTTGACCGTATCCGGTAAGAGAATTTTCGTTTCTTGAATAACTTCAAAATCATTTGAAATTAGGTCTATGAAGCATATTTGCACTAATGATTCTCCATTGGTTCCTTTGAAGCTTTATATTAATTCAGTCATTTAACATCTTGGGAAAGGCAAGAGAATTGAAAAAAAAACCGACAAGACAAAGCATTGAAGGATCAGCTTCAGCACGTGTTACTAAGTTCCAAAAACAAAAACACACAAAAAATAGGACTAGATCACAGGATTTGGGAATTTCTGTTAAAATTAAATTCTATGTTATTTAATAAACCCACTGGTCAAATGAGGATTTCACATGTAGGAATGTCTAACAGTTGGTTTGTGACAGTCTCCAATCCATCACATTTCTTTTATCACAATCTAGATCATGATTCATGACAGTTGAGGAATTGCTATACGTTTTGCTATCTTAGAAATACTGGGATTTGGGGTGCAATTTGCTTTACTATATCTTGTATTTAAGATATTGATATAACTTTGATTTATTTTGAGGTAAGTCATTCTGAGGTGGTCATAGAAGTTCAGGCAATATGAAGTGAGGATAAAGTTTGAGGTAGTGTATTTACAGGTTGGTATTAAAATCATACATAGTATACTAGAATAGGGTATTTAAAGGTTTTGTCACATATATAGACAAGTCACACCATTAATACAATAAAATCAGTTATCGAGCACAATCCATATATATATTTATCATATATATATTTTCCTGCCAGAAGGTCAAATTGATCAGTCTCGTTTAGGGATATGTCAATGCATCACAATGAAAAGTTAGATTCTTTGCAAAAGTGAAAAGCTGGTAGTGGGAGCCCAGGCTATCCCAAAATACTACAAAAGACCAAAATAGGAAAAGTCATTTATGCTTGGACAAGCACGAGGGGTCAGGGATTATATCCTCAGTTGGATTATATTTTCAGAAAATCTTAAGGTACCAGTTTAAGGGAACATCAAAAGGATCCTAATCTGTTCAACAGGACTCCTAATCTGTTCGACTAATCCAGACCAACATTAGAGGTCTAAAAGTCAAGTATAGAACTCTCTTGTGCTGGATCAGACACAGGGGTTCAGGACTACAAAGAAAATGAAAGTAGCCAAAGCATTATCATAACCACTAATCAAATAAGCCAGATTCCATGGCCAATATAATGCAGTGTACCAGGGCAGTGGTTGTAGGTACAGTTTGTTTCTCCATCGACTTTCAAAATATATATGGTAGGGGTCAATTCATTGTGGTCAGTGAGGTGTGACCACTGATTCTATTGGTCAAGCCTGGTAAACAAATGTAACCACCATACAAAGTAGAATGTAAAACAGAAGTAGCAGGCTCCTCACAAGTCGTGCTTAACCAATGTTTAAATAATGCCAACTATCTTTGTCTCAGTGATGCTGTGACTACTGGGTGTCAAGGGTAGAGACTACCTGTACATACAGTTGATCAAGGTTCTCTACTGTACAACAATGACCAACTCTAAAAAAAGATCAACTCTTAACAAAATTATCCAGGTAATTAACTATTTTCAGGCTGTAAGTCACAATAAAGTGGTTCCAGATTATACAAAGAAGTTTCATAGGAGCAATTGTTAAGTCCAGTGAATAATATTTCTGATTCCAATTATCTAACCTAAGTTCACACACCCCAAAGACGACAACAAATGCAAGATTATTTTAGATTTGTCTTATCTTTGTCATAAATTGGTTAACAGCCATGTCGACAGTTTTACATATGATAAGTGTCATTCTTAAAAAATTCCTTGGGGTATGACTAGCATTGGTTTCCAATACCAATTTTAACTGGACCAATCATATCACAGCTTTTATTTTACTCGTGCTAGAAGCATCTTGAAGGGTCACTTTGAATTTTGAACCCAACAAGAAAGCATCAAAAAGTTTTTAGGAGAAAATACATGCATTATCGTCTACATGGCTATATATTTTATAAAGGAACACTATTTTGAGTTAGCACCTTGTTTTATGCTAGCACACACACAGAAGGAGTTATATTATTGTTTATGGTGTGAACGAACACAATGTGAAAGAACATAATGACAAGGAATAAGAAGAAAACTTCCATTGTAAAACCACATAAGAGGGCTAATGCATCAGCAAAGCTCGGTTGGAGACATAAAGGCAAGTACCTAAACTCACTAATATGGAGGAGTCATATACACAGCCAACTACAAATATCACCTCAACGTCAGTAAGTGCTCTTCCTTCAACTTCATCCCAACCAAAACTACATCCTGATACACACTATTGTGTATATGAGTCCAATAAAGTATTAGAAAGAGTTAGTAACTGGGAATCACAAAGATCTTTCACCTCGACTCTTAAACATCCTCGGTGACACAGTCATGTGCCTCTAACAGCGGAGGGCAGTTCACAACAGAATCATGATATTCATCGGCCCATCATCCACGAGAATGGAAGGCTACCCACATCAAACACCTTGGGTTATTCTCAACCACAGACAAGTGCCGTGAGAAGCACAAATCACCCAGTTTTGCAGCCAAATGCTTACCATCAATCATCAGGGCCGGTTACTCCTATTGGAAGGGCTGTGTTGAAGGAGACAGGTCATACTCAGAACTCTTCAGGTAATATCACAGGTGTTCTGCACCACATAGCCAACTGCTTCCATCAGGTCATCAGCACCAGAACCAGGGGCATTCCAGCAGTACTGATAATATCATCCCTGACATTAATACTTTGAGACAAAACCTTATTGTCTCGCAGTCAATGGCACAAGTTTTTTGATGTTCTATGAGGCACAAGTCAAGCAAGATGTGACACAAGGTAAGCCTTCAACCTGGCAATCTGGTCGATATAACACCACTGAGACAATCATAAATTTGCCTAAGTTTAGATGGCTAAATAAAGGTTACTATGGAACACAGGGTAAGAGAAGAAGTACTTATGATGACCTTACTCTCCCCGAGTGGGCAGTAAGGCCAATAAAGTAACATTTACTACATACAAGATCTTTCGTTAGTCACAAAAGTACTTTTACAAACAATACTTGCTCTGAAAGACGATACATTTCTCCCTTGGCAAGCAGTGAGGGCAGCTTATGGCAAAAGCATGCATGAGGTTGACCAAGGTACGTTGACTTGGGATGGTCAAATGCAATGGGCAATAAATAGATTGTCTAACTCACAAATTGCTATGGCAAATAGCAATACAGTATTCATGGGGTACAGATGAATATAAACATTTTTGAATAAGAATATTATGCTAAAAATAGTATTTATGACCAAGTTAATGAGGGTCAGAGAGTACTTTGCAAACATCCTTACAAGGATGTCACACTGACATGAATAATGCCAACTTTTTATCAGGCTTTTTAACAATCTTAATGTCTCTTTCACTAATTTGGACAATCATGTCAGTAATAATAAAACATGCTATTTGCTACCCTCTTTAGGTTATTTATTTATTTATGTCGCTTTCAACACTGTACAGGTCATATCACGACTGGTAGTTGGAAAGGCAGAGGAAATACAGTTCATTAGGGTTCTGTACTGTAAACTGCCAACCAACGGCCAGCAACTACCAGCTTTCCCACTTGAAGCTGTGCTGGGAATCGAACCCCAGCCTCAGATAGTGAGCTCAGAGGTTCATATTTATATTCATTATACACAATAGCCTTATTGCCAACAGCACTGTGAATGTTAGTAGGATTAGTATGTATATGCCCAAACATTTTATTAGACACATGATGGGCCTTGTGTATTGTCCCCCATGTATTAGGCTGCATCATCTGGTTTGCATGTTAAGTAGTGTCAGAATAAAAAAAAAATGATTACACACTAAAGAGGGTAGCACTCTGCAAGGATTTCCATTAACTGAATGTTAGATTTATTCAGGAAGAATATCAACAAGAAAAAAATAAGGTTAACAGAGGAATTATTTCAGGACCTAGCATGGTTTCAGGGTTTTCTTCCTAATTTTACTGGTATTACACTGCAATAAGCCCACACTTGACCATACCAGTGCAATATAGCTGGATGCTTGTCTCTCTCACACATGGGGGTTTTGGAACAATAAAAAATTATCTGCATCTGTCCCCGTAGTCCCTGGGTACAAACTCACCATCGTTCATCTTGAGATGATTACTATTGTTGTAGCAGTTAGACTATGGGCAAAGTTTTTGAGCCATTCTACTTTTCATATAGACTGTGACAGTACAGCCGTTGTCCAGGAGGTAACGAGCCATAAAACAAGAGACCTATTCTTGGTTGCCTGTATTAGGAACCTGTGGTTACTTAAGGCCTATTATGACATATCTATTCAAGCAGCCACATAGTGGGTATTCATAACTCAAGAACTGATCTTCTATTGAGGTTTCACTCAGATAACCAGTAGATACTGTTTCATTAAATGAACTTAGAAGCAGCTATACTTGGGATAGGGTGTTACAGGACCATATTAATTTGGATCTTCACATCTAATTTCAGGTTCGAACCTCAGATCTGCATCACTGTTTGACTCAGCATATTCCAATCTAGGCACAGCTTTAAGACCTTCAACATCATCAGCTCAAGCAAGACTTTCATAGCATTTTTAAACCCGCTGTAATGGTCAAGAATTTAAGTAAAACAGCTAAATGGAAACAAACCTCAAAATTCCTTGATAACAGGCAAACAGTCCCAGAGAACTAGCATTTGCTGGCTGCAGCACAGACACAAATCAATATTCATGGCAGACCACTCCTAATTAAAGCATTAGGCAATCCCTGCTCTTTTAGGTGACACAGCCCTTGTAAAGTATAATATATAATAACCCAGCTTGCTGCTGGAGAGATGTAGATGTACAGTCTGGCATTTCAACAACTAACATTCTGGGGACTAGGTTGAGTTCACACTTCCCCAGAATGACTGAGTTTTAGTTATCAAAACATAACATGAATTGTACTTGTAAATTGTTACAAGATGAGTGAATAAATTATGAAGGAGTAAACATGTGTTTCGCTTCTGTCATTGTGGCGACCTGGACCTCTCACAAAAAGCAGCCAAGCAAGTCAAGGCAGAAGTGGACATAGTGGAGATCTGGGAATCCACAGCTGCTGTCAGGCACTGCTGGAGTCCACTAAAACCACCTGCCTCTTTCCACAAAATTATAACTTGGACACCTACATAAATCTCATTATCACGGTTTTGGCATACAACTTGTTAGCATTTCTGGAATATTATGCAATATTTCACTGTCCCGCAAAGTCATCAGGAATTATTTATTTTCCATCAAATCCATGGCATTTATATATAACACGAATTCAGCCGCAGCTTACAACCACCTATCCCTAGAGGGGTTTTTAACATTAGATTAGAGTATAATATATACATAGCGTGTGATTCACTAAATGAACCCATCTAATACAGGTCCATTTTTCTCATCTCTTCCTTTGCATTTTTAAGAATTTCAAAATGCTGCAATAGTGCAAGACAATTTGAGCCTTGGGTCCCTTTCCTCAGAAAAGATGTGATTTTTGGCCCACCAGGAACCCATTTAATTATAAAATGGACGGAAACACTCCACAGTCAGAGCCCTTTGGGTCCTTCTTAGTTCCAAGCAACTACCACCTGAGGCTCCCTTATTTGTTACCTCATTTTATCCCCACATACCCATAGTAGAACTTTCATGTTAGGAATGCTCTTAGATCCGTGTTGAGAATCTTCCGTTAGATGGATTTTCTTTCCACATTTTCAGGCGATCTGGTGCTACTCTTGCATTTGATTATAATGTTTCCATCCAAAATATAATGATTAATGGCTCCTAGAGGAGATCAGCTGTTTGGATTTACTTTCAGATTGCCTCCTTGGCCCCCTCAGTCATTCCTCAAACACACCCACACATCTGCTCTTACTTTTAGGTCCCTTTCTTTTCCCCTTATTGGGTTTGGTGGCATTTAAAAAATATTTTATCCAAAAAACATTTTAAAAATTTGTGCTCTGATACTTACATATATAATAAAAACCACAAACTTGTGTTTTAGTGTGTTGAATACTTGTTACAAATATATAAACTTTAAATCTTGAACTCACTTTAACATTATGACCTTCACTCACCTCTTTGGGTTACATTTCACTTCAATTTATCGAGACCTGAACGTAAGTTTGGGGTTGCGATAGCAAGCTCCATTTAAAAGTATTATATGGAAAATATATAGAATACTGAACAATAATAATAAAAGACATAGCCCAATTATACTGGTTTTATTTTGTTTATGAAGCAATTGGCAATAAATGTAACCAGTTGGCAACCTGAGCTTGCGGTATCATTCAGTGCGAATTAAAGAAAGGTCGCGCATGTGTGGTGGATACAACTATACAAAGGTCCCCTTGTCATGAGCCATTTTACAGTTGACTTGTGAACAACAATCTTGAAAGGATATTTCAGATTTCAGCTGTCAAAATATTGCAAAAATGACTAAAAGTTTCATTGAAAACAGACTTAACCATGGCAGTATATTTCAGACTGATAAAATAGTGCCAGAAAGCTAGAAGTGACCTGTATCAGGCATGCAAAAAACGACCACAGAGAGAATACCCCAGGGCCTGTGTTGATGAAGACCCCTTAAGTCTGTGACAAGAAAGAGTTTCAAATTTCAGATGTCTGACATGAGACTAAGTCTCAATTTGACAACAAGACTTTAGTTGAGACAAAACTTGAGAACACTGTAATGTCAAAGTAATATAAGAGCAAATATGATAACAGGTTCACACAATCTCCTTTCTTCCCCAAACTCCCCCGAGATAATGAAAAAATTAAGTTTGGTAGCAATTTAATTAATTTAACAAAATTAATTCACAATAATACTAGAAATAGATAATGCAGGAGATCTAGCAATATTGAATACTTGATAGCATAAGTTAAAATTTATTTCATATTGATATATAGTCCATAAAGTCCAGTCACATAAAAATTGGAATATGTGTAACTGAAAGTTCATATTATAGGTAAAACTGTAATACAGATCATCAATATATCCATAAAAGCGTGATAATTAGAAAATTACAGTTTATATGTAAATTACTGATCTTTAATGCAATGTAAGGCACAGTAGGCTAGCAACAATTGCTAGAAGCATTTAATGTCTGAATAATCACATCTACTGAATTACACTAACTATAACTACAGTTACACCACAAATTCAATGAAGTTTCGTTAAAATATAGACACACACTGTGTAAACCCTCACTGTGCAGTTGGCAAACACTATAATAATGTGAATCAAAGTATTATTACTTGTTACTGTGTACCAACTAGGCTTGTTATATATTTGAAGAAAATGTTTCTTTTTGATATTTTGGTAAAAAAAGTTGTCACTTAATATATGAACAAACTGACTGGGACTTTATTTTGGGGTGTCTAAGTTCATAAGTAATTAATATTATTAATGACTTTCTGAAAACTTGACCCCTTTGGTTACATAAGAAGACATGCCATTGATAAAAAACCTAAATGCATACTAAGCTTGTAAAATTAGGAAGCTTCTTAACCTGCAAATACAATGTTTTAAGACATTGCTACATTGAAAACTATTTAACAATCAGTTCAAGTAATTGTACTCTGTCCTATATAATCACGAGTTTTTTTGTCCAGGTCATGCTAACATGTGTAAAATGTTTTTCTTGCATTATGTTTAACACTGTTAAAATATAATGCAACAAGTCATTCCAGTATGCAGATCCACCATTACTTTTGTGGTAAGACACTTTCTGTTACAATTCTTTTGTTATGTAATTCATTAACTTTAATTCAGTTTATCTTTTTATTCACCCAAATATTTTAATAACAAAGATGCGAGCTTATTGTGTTATCATGTGATTTAAGAACAAATATATTGGAAAGCCTCCTAGGTATTTACCAACTCCATAGCATACTTTCAAAATGTAAAAGCTCACTCTTCACGTCATGGTTAGTATGTGACAACTTCAATAACAAATTAAAATTTAAAGTTGCTACAAAAACACATTTGTATTATTCACAATAGGCTTTGTGGCTTCTCTTTGCCTTCCAGTTTAATCAGGAGTAAGGCGACTTTGGAATAAGATATGCCATTGGACTGTTCCAATATGGGCCCTGACTATTTAATGGTACATGGAAGCCTAACTTTTTGTTTATGGTTGTAAAGTATTTTCATTTTCTTATGAATGAACCTTGACATGACTCTGGTAAGAGGTGGTGTGATTCATTTGTACAAAAGCCTTCATATGTACTGTATTTAAAGGCACAACATATCAAGTAACTTGACTACAAAAATGAGATATCTGAACCTTTACCAATACCTGTTTAATTATGTCTGTCTGATTAACTCTAGTTTCATATTGTACATAGTATATTTTCCATTTAACATAAATTATCGTGTTTTCTTTCTCCACTCACTATGTTAGTATAGCCTAAATATGATATAATAAAGAAATAAATATAAATCAATATTTATTATTCATTTTACTCATTTATTATAGTGACATGTGCTTACAATGCGTAGCCCATGTGGGTTTATACTTCACTTTTAGAACAGAAACCTAGTTATACATATGGTTGTTCTTTTCAATGTAAAATTAATGCAATTACACAGTCAATAAATATGTACATGCTTATAAATACAGTTATAACGATGAAGTATTACAGAATCTCCAAGAAATGTCCAAATTTATATTATTTATAACATAAGAATAACACTATTTAAAAATGAAAATATGAATGAAAGAATAATAACAACTCAGCAATAGCTGATGGTAAAATGCCGTTGTTGCTTTGTTGTGCTTTCTACTTATTGAAAATTTTTCTATGAATATTCCATGAATCATAAAATAAACAATTAGTTTTTCATAATCAAAAAAGAATACTGTTCCTCATTAGACATGTTTTAAAAATACTTTTCTTTGTTCTTTATACATGGAACAATGACACCAAAAGTGAATTTCATCTTCCACATAACCCATATTGCAAACAAGTCATGTTCACTCCCCAGATGTCCCCGCAAGGAAGAAAACACAAGTTGGGATTAAAATATACTATTATATATAAAACATAACAGGAATAAATGTGACTACTAGATAACTTGTAAATGACATGTAAATATCATATACACTCATGCAATGTGGTTATATTTATACACAACTGATACATAAAGTTACAGAATTTAGTACTCAAACATACCCCACCCAACCCCAAGTTATGCAAATTCTATAAGGTCAAGGAGAAGTCAAATCCATATGAAGCAAGGTGTGTGCCAAAGGTGAGGAAGTCAAGGTCAAAGGTCCCAGTTACAAGGTCACATTAACATATGCATGTAAGGCCCCCCCCCATATCTACATATACAAGAATTATACAAGTTAATTTAATTAATTTAAAATATAGTTGGAATTACAGTGGAGTGATATGAATGATGGATAAAACAGGCCCAAGTGCCAAGTAGGAGTAGGGTAAGAACATCAAGCAGACACAATCTCTGAAAAGTGGAGGAAACTACAGAAGACCATGAGGGAGGGACCTGTATGTAGCGCCAGACACAGTCAGAAGACCATGTACTCTGTGCTTGAATCTCCTGCACAGGAATCCCTCATCTGAAGGCCCATGTGGCACCAGCTCTCCTGAAATCATGGAAAGTGAGAATTTTGCGGGAGTTAAGCATAGTGGAAATCTGCTTAAGGTGTTTTCTAGCCACAGAATCTGTAAGAGGTGACCTGCCACGGCTTGTTGTTATCTGAAAAAGTGGATCATCAGGGGAATGGTGAGTCTGCAACATTGAGATCAAAGCCGAAACTGGACATATAGTGGCCAATCCAAGGGCAGTTATGAATATAGATGTAACTTTGGACCTGCCCTGCATTGTCTGTGGACACTTAATTATGACCACAACATAGTGATCTGCAAAAATAATATCCCCCACACAGAGATGCCTAGAGGAATCAAATGAAGATACTGAGTGAGGCAAAATATTAGATAACCTCAAGAATGAATAAGTATAGAGTTTTAAATACAAGAGGAGCATGCAGAGACGAACATGCATGTACAATAGACTGTAATAAAGTTTCATCAATTATGAATTGAAGCCTTGGCTGTAAAGGCCTGTTAAGCTTAACTGTTTTAATAAACAGAGGAATCATCTTATCTCTGAATGAGGTAGTATTACAATTGTATATGATACACATTGATCTGATAGCAGTGAAATGGTTAGTAATATTGGAAGCACTTATACCTACCTGGAGCAAATACTCCATGAATGTCAATTCATCCAAGGTTGAGATCTGAGGCAGGCACAGTCCCAAGGCAACCATGAATGCGAGGAAAAGAGCAAACATTCTCTTGTAAGAAGCCAAAGTGGAAGGTTGGATGCCAAGCCATAGCCTCTGTCAAGCCCGAGAAGCCAAGGAAGCCATCGCTGCCTCAGAATCTGAAATAAACAAACACAGCTAAATATCAGGGTTTAACAATGTCGAATCAATATGAGTATCCACCCTTATAGGGGCCTCTACCAACTGGTGAAGCTTGACCTTGTCCTCAATGGAACCACTCCACCCAGATTAGAGATCTGCTATTATGGTAACACTACACTTTATATGAGAGACTACAACTGTGATATTGTAAAGGACTGACAGGAGCCATACATTCCTTGCACAAGTGGCCAACACAAGATCCCTAGCCCTGCCAAAGGACAAAACATCAACCACAGCCCTGTTGTCACAACGGATCTCAATGCGTTTGTTGGCCCACCAATGGCCCCATACTTTAAGGGCCAGAACAACATTAACCATCTCTAAATGTTATATTGCCTGAAATTAGGAGGAAAAGCAATAGCATAGACATAGTTGTTGTAAACCCCTCCAATGTCTTGAAGAGATGCCTCCAAATGCATACGTTCATGGAGAGGGGCAACATGGTAAATCGTAACTCCATTATAGGATTGGGGAAAGACATTGAACCATTTAAAGTCCCTTTTAATGAAAGTCTTGATAAAGTACAATCCTATCACAATGTACATTATCTCTGAGTAATTGCAACATATGATTGAGAAAAACTCGAGATGATCTCACACATTTGGTGATGTATAATAGGGTTCCCAACAGTGACTAAAGTTCCTGTTTAGAGGTAACCGACCACTGAAGGTACATATGAACAATTTCTTGCAATTTACTGTTAGGTATGGACATAGTATGGTTCTCTGTGTCGAATTCTATGCCCAAGCATACGACTTTAGTATTCGAGGACAAAATTTTTTGTCACTGATCTGTAAACCAAGCTCTTAGAGCAGGGACAATAGAAAATCATAAGGAGTTCGGATAAGAGAAGGTAAACCAATGCATATTAAATCATCAATATAATTCCGAAGACATGTATGAACATGTTTATTCATAATAAACCTAATAAAATCTCTGATTTTCTGAAAAAAATTTAACCCAAGCGATACCGAAAGGAATTTTTTACATCCAGATACAGCTTATCTCTATGTTGTAAGCCTAAGAGATCAATATCCCCAGGATCTATAGGTATGTGTCTAAACGCACAACTAATATCAACCTTGAAAATCAAATCTCCAGGTCCAACTTGATTCAAAGTTCGAACAATCAAATCCACAGAAGGATAATGGAGAGAAAAGGGGGTGCCTAAATAAGTATTGTTGGAAAACCTATGGTTAACTGAATGACCTTTAGACCAATGTAAGTACACAATTGTTTGTCTAGTTTCAGATCCAGACTTGGGTCAAGTCACGAATGGAGAAATATTTATCAAAAGGTGGATAATCCAGAGGACCCAATAGGGCACCATGATGTTATTCATCTGCAATATATTGGTCCACATGTGAAGCAAATTCCACAACCGAAGCATGATTCTTAAAAGTGCTAAGGAGGTGCAAAATCCTATCAAAGCTCAGAGAGAATCCATATTGGATCAGGTCTACCAATTGCTGATCAAAGTAATCACATAAATGTTGCCTCCAACTCAGGACATTGAGATCACTTTTAATTGGAATTCTCTGACCCCAAAAATTGGGAACTCCACTAGCTCTGACTAAATTGGGGGGCCTGAGTAATATCCGGAACCAACTGCCAGAAAACAGGAGAAGTTAAACTTCCCATGTGGAATACAGCCAAACTCACTGCCTAGTTGTTGCAAGCTTTTCACAGTGACCGGATATGTAAACTCAGAGACAGCAGTGTCAAGACCAGAGTGGACAGATTCGAACCCAGCACTTGTCAGTTCAGAACTGGACACCAAATTGTCCCTGTCCTCTGACTGAATACCACCATAGTAAATAACTGAAGCAGGGTCATCTTCAATGATTACTTGCTATAGCATTAGAAGGACTAGTAACTTTAGTCAGATCCGAATTAGAACAGTCTCCTATTTCTTGGCTTTCTATACCAGCATCCGACTTTGACAACAACAAAAACCTGTTCTTAATAGGAACAACAAACGGATCGGGGCCGACTTGACCAGCTAGACTCTTATCCTTGTTCATACCGGATATGCATGTATCCAGATGCATACCCCTGGGGAAATGTGCAGCATTCAGACCCGAATCACTGTTAATCAGTTGTTTATCCCCATGTGAATTACTGATTGAGAATTTGGGTACTGTTTTGTCAACACTCTGAACAGTATTGTCTGCATAAATTGTGTTACCACTGACCTTAGTATTATGCAAACCTTTATTGTTAACCATATGAAGAAAGTGGCTCAACGTACTGGCACATGGTTGCAAAACCACTTGGACATAAGACCTACTATCTTGTCTGTTAACTACAGCCATGGCCCTGTCAAAGTTAATTCGAACCTGCTGTGGAGATACACCCATAAGAGCCACAGTATGTATATGATCAGTATTAACAAAACATCTAGTATTATGGACATGCACAACCCAGGGATTACCCCTCACTATTCGTTTTTTTTGACTGATGCTTCCTACAGTCCCCCTGGGTGTGCCAAAAGGCCTTATCATCTTTCATCCAACAACTGGCACAAACATGTTTATAGAAAACACCTTTAGTCTCGTGAGACTGCTTTTGTGCACATGACCCTTTGCTAAACTATACACATTATTTATAACATAATCTATCATGTTTTCTCTTGTCTGCACATTGGATTCCTCCCTGATGGTTCTGCAGTAGCCTGCCATCCATTGGATGGAAGACAACTGATTGTATGACACCCTATCTTTATTCTGACCCAACAATACAAATTCATGAGGCTACTTGACCCTGTTACTCACAAAAACATCAACAGAACCCCCCCGCCTGTTTCGACTTAATCTTGTCAGTACATGGTTTAGCATTATCTGCCAGCTGCCTGAGGCGATTCTGTACCTCAGCTTGAATTCTGGCTTCATCACGAAGCCTATCTGAATGTGGAACAGTATACACTGGGACAGAGGCATTTACATCAGACACCTGTGGTGTTTGCCTTGTGCCTTAGAACGTTTAACTTTGTTGGCTGAATTTTTTACTTTTGACACATCATTGGTTTTGGGCAAAGCCTTGACATATTTTTTCCCATACTATCCAAACGTTCACCAAGTGAATTAAGCTGTGGCAAAATGATCTGATTTATGTCATTTTGAGAGACAGATCCATTAGACCCCCACCCCCGGGCCACTAGCAGACCACCCGGAGCAGCCAACCTCAAACTTATTAACTGAATGTACAGGGGGTGAGGGCAATTTCTAAAAAAACAGTGATTCAAAAGAACTGAAATGTCAATACCAGATATACTATCATCAAAATGTTCAGAATCAAAAACTTGCCCAGTTACAGAAGATGATGCCATCCTTCGCAAGCTGTGACTGCACTCTAATGGTACATTCTCTCTTGCTGGATCTAAGATTGTATCTTGCATCCATAATACATAAAGGTGAAAGTAAAAACCAGTGTGATAAAAACTCTTGATGTTGACTGAATGGAGGCTGGAGGCCAAGGGCGAGAAGCCACTGTCCAATGGGAAGAGGGGTTAAATAACTATGTCACAGTGAATTGTAAACCTACAAATTAAGGTGACCACCAGGAGTGAGCCGTTGGACACCCAAATGTCCAGTTACACATTCTTGTACATTGAGTTTTCTATTAATTTTTAAGTCCAAGCTCTAGCGTGGCTCAAGTAGCTAGAGGTCAGTTTTTTAGTTATCTTTTGTCTCTCAACCTTTATGAATTGTGGCATAGTGTGATGACAGTCTGTTCACTGAAGTTAAGTTGCAATGGGCTACGCTAGTTAGTATTGGGATGAATGACAACTTCGGTCCACTACTGCTGTCTCTGACTGGTGTGCGCTCGTATTAGTAGATAGAAACACCTTTTCAACTTGGTAGATTTAAGATTTTCGTTTGAGTGGTAACAACCAGTTTCTATGCCAATAGGCAATACACCAGTCCTAAATTGTGGAAAGAGTGATCTGTTAAACTTATGCAAAAAACTAATAAAATATGGCCAATCTCTTTCTGCTACACTGCTCTTTTTTGCTACACTGGACCATTTTGACTTTACTTTTTGTGGTTAACTATATTCTGTTGCATATAGTTATATCCATCTATTATATCCAAATTTCAAATGAGGATTTAAATATATTCCTAAGCGCTAATAGGATTGACAGAATTGAAGTGGCATATCCCCAAATATGAATGTTTTTCTCACTATGCCTAAACTGAATTATATTAGATTTTAAAACATTTACATTGAGTTTCCATTTAATGTGTAATCGGAAGATATCAACAATAATATGTAAAAATGACAATGAAAGTAGAATTCTGCATTAGAATCCACACATTCATTAACATCCTGCAGATGGCCACCTTTACCAAAAGTTACCCTTAATCTAAAGTGAGGAATTAAGCCAGCTTTAAATTGAAATCATGTATGTGTATGTGACATAATCCTGTAATCAATGCTATAACCTTACCACTTATTTTAGAGACAGGATCATCATTGGGGCAAAAGTAAATTTGTGACAAACACAGGACTTAAACTCTGTAACCTTCCCTGAGAAAAAGGTGAAATGGTTAGTGTCATCAGTAGACCACATCTTGACCAGTACAGTTAAGTTTTGAACTCAAGTAAAAAATAGCATGTATAAAGTACATACAAAGTCAACAAAACTCAATGTGTGCGGATGCTAATTACCTGTTAAGTGATACAAATGCTTCCCCTATAGCATAGCTTTGTAAAATAATAGTGGTTATTAAATTTGAACAAGCACCAACAAATTTTGTAGTACCATAAAGGTAACGCACAATAAGCAGCTACATATACCACACAGGCAAAACCATAAAGTAATAATAATATACACACATAATACCAGAGAAGTAATCACATAATTTTGCTCATTTTTATGTACTGAAATATTGCTGGTAAACCACAAAATAATAATTCATTGAAGAAGCCTCAATCTGTGATTGGTTGGTTAAGTCACAGATTATTTCTGTCAAAAATCACTTTTTGAATAAGGTAACATTAAAAGATTCATTTATAATTTTCTTTCAATATCATTCAGTGTCAGTCTCCACCATATTACATCAGTGCGCAGCATGGGTTCCAGCATTTTTTACAACAAAATTCCTGTCTCCTGTCAATTACAAATAATTAGCCATAAAATACAAAAATTAAACGCTAAAAACACAAGTATTTACTCTATCTGTATTAACTCTTAGTTCATAAAATTCGGGGGACTTTTGCTTTTTATCTGAAGTACTTATTAAGTATGGGGGTACTTCAGTTAAATCTGGCTTCTCACAACCTTGTATAAAGTTTTAGCTTTTGAATTAAAGTTTCAGTTCATATAATGTATATTTACACATAACTGGCAATAAAAAAGAAAACTACTTTGACTGCTTGGCTTGGAAGTTTCCTTGAAGTCAAATTCCTACTAGCCTCGTCTCCCATAAATAAACTTCATGCTTTCTTGTTTATTGACACACACAAAGGCTTGCATGTTATGACCCAGGCATTTGTACAATAATGGCACTTGACAGAACAAACCCAGAAAAACAGGTCAGAGGTTCAATTTTGTTCAATGTTCTATGACACATCATTGGACAAATAAAATGAACTGCAGTAAAACCCTGCAACAATAATTTAAGTAAGAGACGTCTTGGGAATGCAAAAGCTACGTGACGACCCTAGCAGAATGCCTGGCGATACCTGAAGGCAATTTCTTAAACCTGTATTTTCTCACTAAATCAATAGTACAAAGTAGTAACGTCCTATGGATCTTATCTGATCCTTGGAATGTTACTACAGAAACTGGTATGCCACTATGGATATCACAAAGACATTAAGATGACACAAAATATGATCCATAAATCCCTCAACATTTTCCATATTAGGAAACCTAGCTTAATCAGGTGGACGATCCTTGGATGTGTAACTGGGGCATAATGGCTTTCTATATTCTATTGTGACTGTCACAGTTACTAAGGAGTTTAAATGAAAAAGATGAAGTAAAATATGAAAGGCACTGACTGTGAAGATAGCCTAAAAATATGAGACTTAACCCCATACCCCACAGTCCTCCTAAAAATAAAATAAACTAAAAATGAAAGAAAAACAAGACCGAATATTTACATAACAATGCATTCTATGTAAAAAATGTTGGTATACTTGAGCTCACTTCAGATATATATTACTACCTCATGACTTCTATAGGAAAGGTTTTCATGATAATACGATAATAATGAATGTTTATACTACACTCAACATACATAAATTGCTGACCCACTTCTGTCTTTCCTTTCTTATGCGGGACTTGAGGCAATGTTGGGGTGTAGCACTAAAGTTCTACACAACTTATTGCAGCATTCAGTTTTTAAAGTTCATTCTCATTTTTTTGCCACTTAATGTTCATTGGTTGATCTTTGACCTTAGGTCAATTCTTCCCGCTTAAGAACTAAATTCTATTCTCTCTTGATAGGGCAGTCAATGGCCTAAGATGACAAAATTGAATAAAAGTTTTAACATATTTACCACTAATCAACCCTTCCTTGAACCAAGTGCACTAATTTCTTTTGTATTTTCAGATGCTTGGATGTTTACCCTGGGTCTGGCCTCACTAAGCAGCCCTTCTCCTGGCTGCTCTAGCACAACAACTGAGCTTCAACTATACGTTTGTGCCAGTGTTCCTGTGCCAGTCTCTTCTCCAGGGTTGCTGCATCCAGGTTTCCTGCTTGGTAATACTCAAAATCTACAGTGAGGATGTCAAGTGGTTCCATGTTACATCCCCAGCGTCACTCATCCCCACCTCTGGTCCAGGGCTCACTGGCCTCCTATAGCTCCCTAGGTCTCTAGGCTCTTCAGTTCCGCATCACCTGCTCATCTGGTTGTGCGACCATAGCCCCTGCGGACACACCATCACAAAATATGTTACAGCCGTTTAGAGGTTTTTGGGGTGGAGTTACACAATTCATTTTGGTTTCTTTGCTGTTGTAAAATTAATTTAAAATATGTAATTTAGAAATTTTTCTTTCGTTTTGGTTTATGTAGATTATGACTTCCCTCTGCTAGAGTCACATGTTATGTCTGCCTTTGCTTGTAATGGGGTGTAACTGTACAACTAGGTCAAAGCTAGAAAATATTTGTTAAATTGTACGATTATGTTAGAATAAACCAAACTTGTTAATTTGTATATGACTTTATTGTTGATTGTGCGTTAAACTTTGTTACTGGCCAGTAGAGGCCAGCATGCTAATTTTCACTTGTATACGTTTTAAACAAGAGTTTTTAAAAACTTCGAGTGTAGATGTCCATACAGATTCTATATATTTAAAGCTCAGAATGCTCTTTAATCTGACTTTAAAAGTGTCTTTGCACTTGTGTTGTATAACAACATAATGCATGTGTTGATTAATATTCCATCATCAATAGTTTGAACTGTATATTACAGTAATTTGTTGTAAGTTAATTTTGTTTTTCTTTTTCGTGAAGGAAATATTTTACAGGTTGTGTTGATGTACATAGGAACTACAGTGGTAGTGTAATGTTTGGCAGCCTAGTAAAAGCTCTAGATAATTGATAATTGTAAGAATTTTAGATGCATTCTCAGATACTGGTCATAATGGCCTCTTATGTATAATAGTGTGTAATCTACCTGTAACTGTTCGATTGTAACTTGATCTTTAGAAGAATGTGATGTTGCAACTTAAAGTACAATACTTTCATATCAACATTAAAATTTGTTTTAAATGTCTTAATATGTTTATTCTAACCTTAGTACATGTGTTTTATATTGTTCATAATGTTACCTTAAGATGACGGTTGTTGGCAGAAGTTTTACCTGCAAGTCATCCATAATGTTCACTTACATGTCTATGGTTTATTGTATTGAGTCAAAATCATTTTCTCTTTAAATACTTCTCAATGCTCTAAATTGTGATAGTTACATATGCATAGTTTTTCTTGTGTGTATTGTTGGATAATATATTTACATCATAACCTCTTTACATGTAGTCATGTACAGTTAAAGTTTGTAATACCTACATGTTATCACTATCGATCATGCATTGTACATAACAGGTGATGTATGGGTTGTAGTAACACATACCCCCCTTTACATTGAAATTCTTTCTTAAGTTACAAGGGGTGTACAGCTTTTCTCGTGAAGTTCTTGCAGTTTACATTATTGTTGCTGTTAAGCTTTTATAGTTTTGTCATTGTTATAATTCTTGGAAAACTGGCAAATTTAGCTGTTGCTCAACTCTAATTGCTGAAATAATATTAACTGTTTACTAATTTCCTTGTTTTAGTAATTCTTAATTTCTAGGGGGACTTCTTGGACAATGACTTATAATATGTCCCCCCTCACAGCGTCTTTACATTTAAGCATTTCTCTAAATCAACCAGAAGTTGAATAATCTTAAATTTAAATACTTTTGATACTTTCACTTTAGGGCACCTTAACATTTTCTAACTTTAACTTGTCATTAAATCTAGAGTGACCTTAAGTTCACCCCCTCATGTTTTAACTTAAACTATGGCCCCAGTTAGGGGTTAGCTTTAATGTCAGTTTCAGTTAAGGTGGCTTTAAATTCTTAAGTATCTCCAGTAAACTAATTGTTTCTGCTAATATATGAATGTACAAAACAGTAGTGTCTATGTATCTATTGTAAATAAATTACACATATTTTACCCCACTTCTGCCTTTCCTTTCTTATCCTGGACTTGAGGCAATGATGAATGTTTATACTACACTCAACATATATAAACTACAGAACGTCTTATGTTATCAAACCACTGGAAATGGCAAAACTACATGTAGATTGTATTTGTCAAACACACATTTTCTTAACATTAAATGCATACTGCCATAATTTGACGATGGATAACCAGGCGTTTATGAGTCTGGTCACTCATGAACATCCTGTATAGATGTAACATATTGTACTTTCTTCATAGATTCATGATGCATCAATCTATAGCAATAATTTATTGCACAGTGTGCATATTTCACCTTTAAAATCCATTAAAGTTTCATTTATTGCTAGTGTTTCCACAAAATTAAAATACATTTGCCCATTATGCATACGTTGATGACCCCCAGTTATTTTTTGCTATAAAACCAAATTCATTCATCTCTGTCTTACATCAGATGCTATGACTACAGTCCTTGTGCATTAGCATTCACCAATTATTTTCAAGTTGTAACAGGAAAAGACGCAAAGTTTTACCCAACAAATATATTTAACAATATAATTTTGAGGACTGTTTGCTTCTCCATTGATCTGCATCTGCTTGTTTTTGTGTTAGCAGGATTACATAAATACCACAGATTGGACCTTCCAAATATTTAGAAGTTGCATTTTGGACAAACTTAGATCACATTAAATTTAAAAGTATTCTGAATCACTGTCTGGATACAAAAAAGTAATCTGAATATTCCCATTGAATTATCATTATGTGCTTTGGCCTGAGGTATGTGCTCTCTTAGTGCTCTTGTTTTATATTTGTGAAGGGATTTTCTCCATATATGCTCCGGGTTTAACCCTTGGTCAAATATTTAACAAGTTAAGATTTAGTCATTTGACTCTCAAATTGATGTTTCCACAGTGTCAAACAAAATACTGCAAATTGGCAAATATCCTGTTTACAAGTCATTTACTACAGTGGTAACAACCAGTCAAATAACAACATTTCTTTGGTCAAGGATGATCACCATTTGAAACAGAAAATGTGACATATTTCTTTGAATATTTGTAAATATTATTGTCTTCAGACTAGAAAATCACTAGTAGATACGGCATTATTGGGTATACCAATTCAATAATCAATCCTCACTATTTGGAAATATTACATATCAATGCAAACGTCTAAACTTGCTCAATATTTACCGTATTTTCCCAAACCAGGAAGCGTTCGTCAACAATGAATTTTTTTGTCAATAATAAAAATTTATTTTATAATATTTGACACAATAATCCATGTAGGTTTCTATCATATGGTTTTTACAACATTTCCTACCATTTATAACAATTAGTAAATTTTCATGTCTTTTTTCTCAGTTTTTACATTTCATTTGCCACTATTTTTGCCATTTTTTGTCAGGCGGTGACAAACAAATGGCAAAATGTACCAAAATAGGGCAAGTCGGCAGGGCTTACAGAATGGTCTCTTTGTGGATGTGTTTGAATTAAGGTCATAGCACATTTAACATCTGTTACAAGTGTCTGTTGCTTGTACTTTCATGAGGAATATTTTGTATACATAGTCGGCATGTCATATTACCAATGTCATTTATTTCGAAATTGTAAAAGTGTTACTGGTTCAAACAAAATTACATGACTTTGTGTATATGTTACAGTAAAGTTGTGTAACCAGTAATTTCGCGAAATTACTGAATATTTTAGGAATTTCGCAAAATTCCTGATTTGGTCTGAAAATTTCAGTTATTTCGCGAAATTACTGAAATATTTGAGCAGGAATTTCATGAAATTCCTAAATATCATATGCAGATTAAAAGAATACTTTTTAGATTTTTATTTCACCAAATTTTCATTTATTTATGTTGTTTGCATAACAAATAACATGAATAGTATGAAAACACAATAGTATCAAAGAACTTTATATTCAGTATCTCCTGAAAATTTATTAAAGACTCTCCACCTACAATAGTACAATAGTCTGCTATACAGTTAATTTATTCAATAATATTTTATATTTATTAAGCTTATTATTAGCTTTCCTTCACGACTATTAGCTTTCCTTTAAGACGCCTGCTTTGATGGCGATTCTGTAGAGGTCTGTGGCTAAATCATGATATATTACTGGCCCCAGTATGTTTCTTGGGTCTCCTCTGCCTCTGTCTACTTGTGGTATAGAAAGTGCAACAGCATCACTATAGCACCATAAAGCATGAAATAATCTGATGAAAAGGTCAAATTTGCATCTCTTTATACAGCCAGGAGAGGATTAATGAGAAACTGTAAAACCCAAGTTCAAAAGAAGTCCTCCTTTGAAATATTTAACTGTCTTTTAATCTTTTAATGCAGATTACTCAGGTATGAGTTTTTTCGTTCTATCTATTGTCACAGCTTCTCATGTGGATAAACTCCTCATTTTGGTGGTAAATACTTTGAATTGATTAAAGATAACTGTTAAATTAACTGTTTGGAAGTACACTGCAATTACCATTATACTATAAATCCACAACCCCCTCACCCATGGCAGAAGCCATACTCCATCAGTCAATTACAATTACTTGAAAGCTATTCATTGATAAAAGATTGATTGACTTCAAAGGCTTCCTACACAAGATCAAAACATACTTCAAAATACTTTATTAATGAAAAACCAAAGACATAAAACAAACCTGGATCCATGTTAAAAATATTTATATTAAAATACAGCTCCCTTAATTACATCACATTACCTCATATTAGTTAGATTATTGTTGCTTTTCTAAAATTTATACCAGATAATTGAAAAATACACCATAGCATATCAGTAAAATATTTCCATTCTTTCCAAGTTAAAGATGATATGCTTATGAAACAAAGCTTTGTGCTTGTGCAAAGTATATGTATGATAATAATATGTATATATAATATGTATTATAATTGATAATATATTTAAATGATAATAATTGTTAACAAATTTAAGATTGATTTCAATATCAAGACCAATTATGAAAGTACTTAAATACACCCATGTAAAGGTATCACATTAAATGTTGACTAAAACTATTATTACAAACAAAAAGTACATCAGTTTCTAAATTTCTAGATGCACATTAAGTATTTATATTTTAAAAGTCAATTTTAGCTTATAACACAGTTAAGTTTTTCATAATTCTTCACATAAATAACCTTAAAAATGCATTTCCAATATTTCACAAATTTACTGAATGCTCATCAGTAAAGCTGTGTAAAATATTAGCAGAGATTTCAGGAATTTCGCGAAATTACTGAAAATTTTAGTTATTTCGCAAAATTACTGACCAAATCAGGAATTTCGCAAAATTCCTAAAACAATCAGTAATTTCACGAAATTACTGGTTACACAACTTTACTGTAACATATATACATTATTATTACACATATGTAAGCATCAGTTTTTTATAATTTCCAGCCTTAGTCTTGAAGATATGGAGGATTAAGACTTCATGTGATAAACTAACCACTAAAACGTCAGGCACCAAAGAACATACAGAGTCCAAAAGTTTCTTGCCACCTCCAGTTTTCCAGAGGTTCATATAGCCAAGGTGCCATTCAGACAATCTGTCATTGTAATTACATTTTCTTTAACCACATAGTTTTGCAACTTAGTCTGATTACATACTTTGTACAAAATTTTGTCTGTCTATATCTGGTGAATTGACTTTCTAATGTTTTATCTTCAGTTGAAGCCATTAATGTGAAGCAACCAATAGTCCTCCGATGTCTCTGTGTCTGCCATCTATCTCAGTAGCCTGAAGGACTACCCACAGGAGCTACAGCACAGAATCTGAGCTCCTTGAAAAACTGTGAGAGAGAAATCCTGCCAATGCATAGGTATCTGAATGACTTGAGAGAACGCTGTTAAACTTTGATGCCCATTCCAATGACAGGATAGCATGTGACAGAGGGATTACCTAGCAATGAATAATATACAAGTTTTCAGTGCAGAAGTATGGGCGTTGTAAATCTTGCACTTCATGAGCCCAAAGATGTAGCAGAGAGAGAACAGCAGCAGGATGATTTGCAGGACATGGACTTCTGCAGAGAAAGATTAACCAGCTCCACAATCAGAACATTATCCTACAACAGCAGCAACAGCTGACACAGCAAAGCCCAGGCGCAAGGAATTCCTACATTCAAAAAGTTTCCACATACCTCAAGGTTTCAACTGTCACATTGCTGATGAAAGAATAATTTCTTGTTCTGAGTATCAGATCCAGTACATGACCATGCAAGTGGGTAGATTTGTTTACATTTTGAGCAAGGTTGGAAGTACCATGCAGATTAAGAAATTTTCTTTCGTTGATACAATCTGTGTGATTGAAAGCCGCAGAAATACAAAAATCATTGTGTTATGTGAGCAACAAATGCGGAGGGGCATGAAGTAGGTGTGCAATAGACACAGGCAACAACAAATGATTTTTAATGAGTGACAATTCGTATGACAATGTTTTTTTGAGAAATAATTGCTGCTTCAACACTCTGAGCAGCAAAGAAGCCCAAACTGCCACCATGAATTGTTTGAGTAAGTTTAAAACAAGGCTGAATTAAAGAATTCAGAATAATGAAACTATCACTTTTCTTGAAAGATTTCACACTGACACGAATATTCTTAAGATTTCGTATTGTATTTCATGAGAAATTTTCTGTATGAATAAAAGCTTACAGAATAATGAAAATTTACTCACACTGTTGTTAGATTTAACACCGAGCTTTTGCTTGATATAACATATAGACAGATTTTAACATCTAGTGGCCGATTTGATTAGATAATATATATCCTTGAGCAAAATTGGGTATGTTGTTATTTCAAAAGGGGTCAATTATGTAGGTTATGTTTTTCTCAGGATGCATTTGATGGGAGCCAAACTGGTAAAAGGCCTCAATTGTCTATGATTCCATGTCTTACATCTGCTTGTTTGAAGTGGAAATAATTTCCAACACATATGAATACAAAACTTTTCCAAAGTACTTTTCTTTGTATCAGTATTCTAACACATGTTTTACTGGACAGCAGCTAAAACTAGATCATGTAACAATTTAAAAATGTCATTTTCCTTTTTTTTATTGAATACATGTTACAAATACTTTGTTAAAATTATTTTAATCATAAAAAAAATTGACATGCGAGCATATTTAAAGTTTTTTTTACATTGTCTAATAAAACCTTTTACATTGTTTAATTTCCATCATTTGGCAGACTCCAAAGAGCAACCATAAATGGAAAAATTGAATAAGCACCGATATACTGAGAGCCAGGTCATACCAAAGAAGAGATGGTTGGTAGTTCAGCTATTGCAAATGGTCATTTGTAGCATATATTTTTATCTTTATCCTAAAGGAGGCAATATATATTACAATGTGTACATTGCTTGAGAGGTCATTCCAAATAGATGGCAAAGCTACTACCAAAATGTTTCACTGGTATGTGAAGTGTCCAAACATGGAACTGCCTAGTACTGTCGATCAGGATGATCATCTGGTGTTCTAGGAGCAACTGCTTGAGACAAAGATGGCCTTTAATAGACCTTTCCACGCTGTCAATCAAAATACCACAAATCGGCAAATATACTGTTTAATACAATAGCAATACAACCAATCATTTCCTCCAATTTTCATTTTAAATTACAAAACCGTGGCCATTTTAGGGACATATTACTGCTAAATATTACTGCTTTCTGATAATGGAACAGAATTAAACCAACGTGTAATTTGATGAAAAAATTATATCATTAATACTACCTACTTTAAAATGCCTGTAATGTATATATATGTCCCCAAGCTGCCATTGTTTACATTTTACTGCAATGCACGAGGATTTGTTTTGATCAATAAATTGTTCATTTATTTATTTTCTAATTTTTGTTACAATAAAACAAATATAGTTTATTATGTAATTACGTATTATATGCACCACCCAATTATTTATGACACATGTTTTTCTCCTATATCTTAAAATACTCAATGTTTACATTTCCCGCCATTTGTTTGTCAGACAAGGCCTGACATGGAGACAACTAAAAAACAGTAAACCATGAAGTGGGCGTGTCCTGTGGAATGGTCTATAGTTTGGAGAAGTGTGAAGCAATCAACTGTGAAGAAATTTGTAGACCGATATAAGAGTTTTGCACATACAATAGTGCTCAAGAGGCAGCCAGTAGAGTCTCTCAGGGATGCGTGTTATGTGAGCAATTTGTATAATCTGTGACTATGAATACAAGAAACATTTGAATGCTCTGCAACATATAGGTTGAAACTTGAAAAAGCTCTAAACAGAGAGGTACCATAGTTCAAGTCTATGGAACTGTTCCATTAATGGGGCAAGTAAGTTAGCAGGTACTAGCTAAATCTGACATACAAATCAATTAATCCAAACTATAGAAATTTGAAATACGTCATTCCATATAGTACACAACAGGGACTGTGGGATCAGGTTTTTGCTAGTTTATATATATAACTGGAGACTCTATAATGCTCCAGAAAGAAGACATAAAGAATACAAACACCAAAAGCTTCTATAATTGTAAAAAACAATACATTTCTAAGAAAAACAAATGATCTATAATCTTAGGGGTGCTTTCCCTCATCAATAAGTACTATTAACTATGCCTCTTCTGTAGAATACAAAAAAAAACAATATCCATGCATCATTAAAAACACTGCAGCTGCACTTTTTATACTCGTTGAATGTCCTTATATCTAACATGAACTTGTTCTGAGAATAAAAGGCTGCATTAAATCACACACCTGTTTGTCAGGAAGAAGGTTGACAATAATATCAATAGAAAAGTAAAACAAGTTTTTGACCATGAGACTTAAAACCAAAATAAATGAATCCACATTTATGTTGCTTAACTTTTCAGTTACCGGAAAATATCCATTTGTTACATATATGAAGCAACCTTTGAGTGTAGTCAGAGTAGAGAAAGCAATCTTGTGGCATAAATAAACACACAACTGGGCATCATCAGCATTAAAATGAAAAGTAATGTCAGCTTGAGAGCCAATGACTTCCTTTAATGGCATTGTTTTAATATTGAAACATTAAACAATTGGTGCTTCCACTGATTGGGGATTCCACTGATGAGCTTGTGAAATTCAGATAGTGCTGATCCTAGCTTTATGGCCTGACAACATTTGGTAATGTAGGAAAGAAACCATAAAAAGCATTTTGGATTCAGATTTGTATACAATACCCCAAGGAGACTGAAGGATCTGCCAGGCAATGTAGCACAATTTTCTTTGTTGTGTAATAAAAAAGGCAAATTTGTTTGCAATGTTTTTATCATAACTGTAAACATACAGAATATTTTCGAAAGTGTGATGCAATATTCTTTAAAGAGAAAACATTGTCAACAACTTGAAAAATTCAGTGGTCATTGTCAGCTGGCACAATCAGACATTCGACTGGTATTAACTTATGTTTAATTAATCTGGGGTATTTAACAGGGGAGAAACATTTTCATTAATGGAACATTGAATAGGTCCCATGCACTAAACATATTTTTTTGAGAATTAGTACAAATACAATATGAGCTGCCAGTATGTTATTTTATTTACCACCATAAGCTGTGTATTGTGTAAATAGGAAGACATTAAAACAGTACATTTATTTTTGCATTGACTGGGGCCACTTACTATGCATAGTTAGAATTGAAATTACTTGTGCGATAAAAAAAAATTATCACAAGGATTCGGATATCTTTATCTAATTTGCATTTACTAGATCTGATGGAACTTCCTTCATTTTATAGCGTAAATATGTATGTCTTACACACATGAATAAACTTTATAATTGCGAAAATCATTTTTTAAAAAATTATGAAAAATCAACAAGAAGTATTGTGTAAATTATCCAGAAATAGTGTCGGCCTTAAGTATGTCATACAATGTCCATGCTGAGATAGCCACTCTCTATCAGTGGAGTCCACTCTTGTCTAAATTCACGGTACGATGAATATGTGCTAGGGAGTTCAAGGACAGGACCACAAGTGTGAAATATGGGCCTTCGTTCCACACCTTTAAGCTTAGTGAATGTAACAGACACACTTTCCACTGATATCATGCTTGACGCCGTCATGAGGACTAAAATCTTGCTTAAGTTTTCTGGATTTAGACCCTTGATAAACTGCTTGAGAAAGGTTAAGCTTCTGGATTCATCAGCATCTAAATCATCTGATGCCTTCAAAAGTTTGCATAGTTTATTAGGCGTTGGTTTGCACTCCTCATATACTTGTAGCACAGATTCTTTGGTTGGAAAAAATTTCCTGAGATGTTTCTTGACAATTTCTTTCATTACTTTTATTACATAATAAGGCATCTGAATTATGCACTTGTGTGCTACTTTTGTTAGAAGTTTTTTTTCATCAATTAATTTAGGATCTTCCTGATTACCACATCTTCCAAGCATATCTAGGAAGCATTCTTTATCATCCTCTGATAGTTCTCTCAGGCCATTTTGCAGAACACTGTCTATAATTTCCATGTCAGAAGGGTTGTTGTAAGACTTAAATGAGGTTAACAGATCTTCAGAAGAAAGTGGTTCCTCATCTATCAGTGATACCATGAATGCAGGTGCCAAAAACAATGGGAAAATTTTATGATCAATGAACCCTTTGCACAAGATTCTGGCTACCGAAGCCCACTCTGAATCACCAAATCCTGGCGTTACTGCTGGAACCCTATAGAATTCCCCATCACATTTATCTTTAAAGTTCTTCCAAAACAATGTATATGCCTCACGCGATACCCCGTCAGTGTATTTTCCTTTTTCATCCACCAATTCAACCTTCATTGGAGCGTAAATAATGTCATTTTTAAAGTTTTCTATCATTTCAGGTAAAATGTTGCTACGATGAAAGCGAAAGAGTTGTTCCTTACTTTCATTTTCTGGTGGATTACTATTGGTAGCATCAATGCATAGTGACTCTGATTTTTCTGACAATGTTGCTTCGTTTGTAATATCTTTATGCTCAATACTTTTGCTTTCTTTTGAATCATTTTTCTTTTTGCTATGTAACCGTTCTGTCATCAGTTTTCTTCTCTTGGAAGCACTAGCATTATCATCCATTGTTTCTACTCCAGTTTGGCTCTGAAACTGGTCAAAGTGAGGTCTTTTCTTGGCTTCCACACCAGGATCACCTGTAAAAAATCAAAGGTATTTTCTAAAATATAGAATTTTTTCTTTGATGTAATATATGTTGGAATCATTAGTTATTGAAAAAAGTAAATAGTGGTAAAATAAATAGAACAAAAGTGGTTAATAAATTTACCCTATATCACATATATAAGTAAGATAAATAGGACTGTATATTATTTTAAAATGCTGTAAGAATCACTTGAAAAGACAGTTCTGTGTGTCAAAAACAATTGAATTTGATCCTGCTGGTGTGATTAACGTACAGTTAGTGTTGAATTACAAGGCCAAATGACTTTTAAAATTGATATGTTGTTATGATCAATCCTAGGAGGAAATATCCTTGGAGAAGTTTGATGCATAATTGTACAGGGGCCTTAGCTTTTTCTTTAGATAACCTTCACTTCAAATGGACCTCCTGGAACTCTTGACAGAGAAAATGAGTAATTTTATTGTGCACTATTACATCTGGCAAAAAGACTTCAAAGAGATAACTTAGAAGACCAAGATATGATTCAAGTAACTAGAAACAGAATGCACGGTTAACAGAAGACTGAAAATTTAAAAATAACAAAATTGTGAAAAGAACCTATGTCATATGTGATGTCCAGCCATCACAAAAAACACAACTTGGGGTTGTTAACAAAAATCCAAGATTGCTGGCAAAACTTGAGAAAGTTGAACTTTGTCCACACAACATTATGTTTAACTGGAGTACAAAAATAGCTCAGTTAAGATAGACTTTGAAATAAGTGGTTCCCAAAATGCAAAATTTGGGCATTTTGGGTCTTCACTAGCCTAAGTGGAACAGGTGTCTGGCAATGTCAGTTGGTTCCAGAGTTTTTGTACAACTTTATGGGAAGATAAGTTGCATTATGAAGATCGTGGCTTGAATGTACAATACTAAACACAAGCAGGGATGCTCACTTGGAAAGGCTTCCAACTCCAGAAACAAAAGTGCTGTGTGAACAGATTTTCCCGGATTGGCACTAGATGTGTATGGATTATGAACTGATTCTTGTGCACATGTTTCGACAATAATTTAACATGATTTGGATATCTGGAAGCCACATTTAAGTAATATTAAAAGTAAACTAGCAATTAACATCTCTATCTGAAATATTTGCTATTTTAAAGAGGTAATGCATGAAATTGCAAAAACATTTGCCCTTCAATAGTGTTTTATAACCCAAGCATTTTCCATCTAAATCGAGATCCTGATCAATGACCCTGAAAACTCTACACTGCAGAGATTCTAGGACTCGGTAGATAGAACTTTATGTGAAAATAAGATGCCAATCCAATTAATAGCTTACTTACTAATAGTTACTGGTTGAGATGCCCAAATGAACGGCTGTATAAAAAAATTTACATATGTTGAATATTTACTACTAGTAGTCACAACTGCCATGACTGGGAGACTGACCTTCAAGACTAAACTTTTTGACAATCACAATTGCAATATTTGAACAGTTACATGGCTCACCCATGAATATTAAGTATGAATATTAAGGCAATTATTTTTTTTTTTAATTTTGTCATTTTTTTGTTTGCTGAAGGTCAACTGCTGCAAAAATAAGAAAACAAGTATTAATTAACATCCAATTAAACCATTTTACATGATATTGTTGTAATCCCAGTTAAGAACTACATGTTTTATATTGGGGGGCAGGAGGGAGTGGAAACTATCGGATCTACTGTGCTTTGTCATTTTATCGGGTTCTGTTTCAATCTGTTGGTTACAGCAAAAAAAGATTATTTTATAATTTGATGCAATGAGTCATATATATAACATATATATGCAAATGTCAATTACATATATAAGCTATTATATGAAAAGAAAAAATATCATGCTGCTAAATGTTGTGTTTTGTGTCTTTTTACCTGAAGGGACACTTAAATTTTTTCCATATGCATCTGTAGTGCCAAAAAAGTGAAAACAAAAACACTAAAATGACTTAAAATGTTATTGTAAATTTCACACCACATATTATAATTTTTCTCTATCATATTGTTTGTGAATATGAACTACCCTACAACTCAAATTCCCCCTACCAAAAAACTCCCCCCACAAAAAAGACACAAACAAGAAAGAGAATACTACAGTCAGATGCATAATTTTTTTATCAGATGTGCAAGTGTCAATTAGGGCTTATGTGTAACATAGCTGCTCATTAATTTACCTGTGGCACAATAGGTTTTATCTCTCTAGTTCTGTTATTTGAACTGATGAAATATATCAGAGGCTGCGACCACTTTGTTTGTTGCACTCTCACAACATGGATAAGGCTTGGTCAAATATGAATCAATGTTTATGAGACATTGCAATTTTTACATAAAATGTTTATTGGAATATCACTAAGCAAGACAATAATGCAACTTTTCTATTGTTCACATACATGAGTCATATATTTTTCTTATATGACTTATGACCAATCTTTTACTTATTTTCCACTATTTTTATGAATAATAGGTAAAATAATTCCATAATAATAGATAACGGTCAACAAAGGCTGTAAGGCTACATCGGGTGGCCAATCAATAAAAAACTTCAATATTTAATTTTATAACTTTCTGTCCTTGCTGAAAAGATTTTATTGGAAAACAAATGAAAATAAACTAAATACAAATATATTTCTAGTGGTGTACATAGCTTCTGTATATTACAGAACTTTAGACATATTAATGCCAAATCGAAACAAGTATGTAACAACAATTGTCATATTGCAGCACTGATAAGTCAGTGGTGCAACATTACACAAAATATGACCCTATCAGTTTGACCCATTAATTAGACCACTTACAGCATGTGGTATATAATAAAACATATTAAGAGCATTCTGTTATGTATGTTTTGTGTCTGTCTGTTTCAAAAAGTTTAACAGTCTTTACTGATTATTGTAAATTTATTGTTAATATTATGGATTGATAGTGGATTTATATTTAGAAATAAATATGTGACAATCTGAAGTATGAAACATCAAATGGAGGTTTAACATTGCATGGACAACATAGCAAAATGATACTCATATTCTACACAGTTTTGCACAATAGACTATAAAAGTCCATTCAGATATTTGCAATTGATAATAATTAATTAATTATGAATAGGTTTATGTCAGTCTAAAGCATGTATTATTACTAGCATGTTTATGCTGATTGAAAAACATTTCAAAACAATATATTTCTCCTTTTAAATTACTAAACTTTATTTCAGCTTTCGATTTGGAGAGTTGTAATTTTTCTTATTTGCAATTACTTTCAAGTAAACAATTATTACTGGAACATGGAGTTTATATTTGTCAGTAAAACACAAGCCTGTTTGAGGTTATTTTAAGATCATGCTTTCTGATCACTTAATTTTGACCCATTGCAACATGTTACCTTTATGGCACTTTTCACACAACTCGTGCTTCTCTATTTCCTCTTGGTAAGCATTTTCTATTTTCTCTGCATGGATGTTATTTCCTATAGCGTGCAATCGCAATACTTGTAACACCTGGGCAACTATATCAGGATCCAGAGAACAACGAAATGCCTGTTGTACAAACAGAAAACATGCAGTGTCATTTCACATACAACCAGGACAGGCTATTTAAGTTCTAATATGCGGATAACGTATTTACAGGGGGGGTCATGTTAGGGAACGGGACATCCATTGCAAATGGCAATCTACTGTGATATTTAAAACAATAGACAGAAGGGGGGTGGGGTGCACCAGTGGTTAGATGAGCATTTATTTATTCATATATTGAAATAAGTGGGTTGTTGGAACCCTGTGCCCTGCTATCTATCTTTTTAATGTGATGATAGATTGCCGTTCGCTATGGATGTCCCGTTCACTAATGTGACCCCCCTGTACATGATGTTACAATTATCTATAATTGCATTTGGCTTTATTTGGTCTCAGTAAGCACGATACTTATGTTTGACAAGAACAGATTAATTTTGTAAACTCTTTGGTGGCCAAGCAAGGAACAATTTCAAAACTGATTGATGGATCTCATTCATATTTGGTAGGTGTATGTAAACTTCAGGATGACCCTTATTCTATCTACACCTTAACTCCTAACAAATATTCATTTTAGCAAGTTGAATATTACCAATTGAAGGGTCAAAATTTAAAAAAAATGTATGTACATATACATTCAGTTTATATGAATGTACATTATCTAATTTTATTATGACCTGAAATTTCCCTGTTAGTTCTATCAAAATAATGTTGAGATTATCGTGATATATTTTTTAAAAAAATATTGCCTTACTGCCCCACACTGAAGCTGTGCACAACTTTGTTTGAATTGTAGTTACATGTATTTGTTTAGACTTAAGTATGGCTTGAAAGACACGCAAGTTATAAAATGTATTTTACATGTCTGAAATCAAAACACTAAAGCCCTTACAGAGCTCTTCAAAGGTAAAGTCCTGAATATATGTGATTTATTTCTCTTATAACTTTGACATTATTTTGAATGCAGAAGTTAATGCAGAAGGTAAAGTGTTAACAGTTAAGTGTCTGAAAGCAGAACGTTAATAAATATCCCTTTTTTATTTGTGTAACTTAGAGATGTGTGCAAAGTTACAGCATGGAACAGTAAGCATTTTAAATTGTTTATGAGAGAAAGAATACATCATAGTTCCCCAGACTATGGATGCATTTTTCATGCATAATCTCGCTGGATTGTCTATTCCAACTAGTGAATGATAAACAAAATTTCTGATTTTATACCGAAAATGAACTGCCAAAGTTGACACAAGAAGAGAAATTCAAATAAATAATTTAATAAAGCTTTTTTAAAAACAATGACTTGAAAACTTTGATGTGAATGAAAGGGATCCATATTATCACATTTTTAAAAATCATTATTAAGTTTATCTTTATTTGAAGTTAAAATAATTAAATCTAAAAAACTTCACTTACATCACGAATGAGGCCCAAAGCTTCAGCGCTTGTTGCAGCCTTGTCAATTTTCTGCCGCATGGAAGTAGTAATAATGTTAATATTTAGACAGCCCCCCAGAGGCCCAAGACAGTAAAACACCAGATTGGGTTTTAAATATCTATTTCTAATTTATTCTTTAAATGCACATCTTTATATTTTATCCATGTCTATGAAAATTGTTAACTGACCACATATATTGCTGGATACGAGGGGATTGAACCACCTCCGACCAAAGGTGAAAAGTTAGGTCAGAGTGACGAGACTGAGGTCAAGCAATTTCGGCTGACCTTGCTCAAGGTTAAAGGTCAAACTGACACTAAATGGCATACGCCTGTGATGATATAGGTAAAGAGAAGTGGTTCAAACCCCAAGTGACACCAGAATCATTGACTTCAGATATGAAAGTAGTGAAGTTACGGAAAGCAGATAGGTGGAGAAATGTGATGCTACACAACTGTAAACCAGCATTTAATGGTGAGATATTAAGGAAAGAAGGTTTTTTAACATTATTAGAGAATTTTCAGATAATTTAAGTAGAGAGAGAGACACCCAGATGGGTACAGTTATGTATATACACCCAATACAGGTCTTACAGCCAGGAAAATCCAAGATGCAAGGGAAAAGGTGTAAAGAAGTCAAATGAAACTAGTGATGTGGACAGTGAACTGCTGCCCCTTGCAATCTGTCTAGCTAAAGATATGTACACCTAGAAGACCGAGCATTACGGCCCCTTAATAACAATAAAAACTCATAGATCACAGTAACGTATAGGGCAACAATTCAGTAAAAGACATGTAAATCATAGTTGAAATAAGAAAACATATAAAATCGTAGTTTCAATAAGAAGACATAGCAGTTGTTTATATATAGGATAAAATGTCATAAAATAGATTATCAAAGTAAAATAAGTATGCAAGGTATTATGTAAAATTTACTCAATTTGAATAATATATATTAACAGTTCTTGACACTGGTAGCAGGCTGTGGCCAGGGAAAGCATCACTGGCAGAATATACTGATACACAGAAAGTCTGTGGTAACGTTGCATAGTAGTTGAAGACAACACCGGATCCATGCATCCCAAATAATCTCATCTCGGATCCGAGATGAGCACATAATATGTATCCAGAAAGAAATCCTCATGAGAAGAAGGTGATATTTAAGATGATACAACACAATATTATGTCCATGAGGAAGGTCTAGCTAGACCTAACTGATCTGGATACGTGAATACGTCCACCATTGTTACACATGGCGACCTGAAAATACATTACAGGCAGTAACATGTTCTACATACATACTCGACATGTCAATACAAAATACACTAGAAGTTTACAAGGGGTCATGATCTTTTCTACACGAGTACATTACATTGAAATACAAACTCTACTGGGAGGGTTAGTAGAAAGGGGTGGGTAATTGCAATGTCACCCCTGTCACCTCCAAGTTTGAAATGGCCGAATGACTGGACAAGCCCCAAGGTGACCAGCCACTGACCAATGAAAAATTAGGGCAAGCTGTATGGTAACACTTGTAAAAACCAAAGTTAGGGACCCCTAGGGCTGAACTACCCGGCACCCAGATGCCGGGACGTACAGCCCCCCAGAGGCCCAAGACAGTAAAACACCAGATTGGGTTTTAAATATCTATTTCTAATTTATTCTTTAAATGCACATCTTTATATTTTATCCATGTCTATGAAAATTGTTAACTGACCACATATATTGCTGGATACGAGGGGATTGAACCACCTCCGACCAAAGGTGAAAAGTTAGGTCAGAGTGACGAGACTGAGGTCAAGCAATTTCGGCTGACCTTGCTCAAGGTTAAAGTTCAAACTGACACTAAATGGCATACGCCTGTGATGATATAGGTAAAGAGAGATGGTTCAAACCCCAAGTGACACCAGAATCATTGACTTCAGATATGAAAGTAGTGAAGTTACGGAAAGCAGATAGGTGGAGAAATGTGATGCTACACAACTGTAAACCAGCATTTAATGGTGAGATATTAAGGAAAGAAGGTTTTTTAACATTATTAGAGAATTTTCAGATAATTTAAGTAGAGAGAGAGACACCCAAAGGCCAAGTAGAACTAGTGACGTAGGGCTGCTTGAAAAGCTGCAGAGACAGGGGAAACAGTGGAAGTGGAGGAGGACAAGTATGTCCAAATGGCATCCGATTTCCAGGTCCCATGTTTCATGACGTGTTCTAGTGGGACCCCTTGGGTAAAAGCCCAAGAAGCCCCAGCCCTTCTGAAGGCATGAAATGTCAATGATGGATATATTTGTAATGCAGTACATGCTTTTTTAAGATGCTTGCGGGCAATGGAGTCTGTAATTGGGACCAAACCTCTGGGGTTTTTTATACTGAACAATGGGTGATTCGGATCAGCTGGAATATTTTGAATCATGAGGTCAAGGGCTCTGATTGGACATAAGGGGGACGAACCCAAGGATGGGAGGGGTATGGTGACAGTGGACTTCCTGTCCTGAATGGTTTTTGACCATTTTAACAATAAAACTGCTCCCTCCCCAGACTTGATGAAGTCACCCCTAGCAAGATGTCTGGTGCAATCAAAAGTGGCCACAGAATGAGGGAGAATGTTTGAAAGTCTGAGGAAGGAAAAGAAACATGTGAGGTACAATGGTTTGAAAATTATGGAATGTGGAACTGAATCACAGTATTTAAGCAAAGACTGTAGTTTTTGAATATCCAGAGTAGGTCGAATGGTAGGTTGAAAAGGGGCATTAAGTTTCAGTGCTTTGAGATATAACTGAATTCTTTGATCTCTAAATGATTCTGTGGAAAAGCCATATATGATGAACAGGGTTCTGACTGCAGCCATATAGTTTGCAATGTTGGATCTAGAATGTCCATTTTGACACAAAAATTCCATGAAAGACAATAAGATTTGAGTATTTACCTGAGAAGAGGGCAGCCCAGCCGCCACCTGATACAGTATGAAGTCGTGCCACATTCTCTGATACTGCCTAATAGTGGCTGGCCTGAAGCCCTGGAGCAGACGAGAAGACGCCAAGGTGGCCAGCTGGGCTGCCGGACCTTGTATATCTGAAATACAGAAGAGAAGCAGTACTATATTGAGGTATTAAGATGTGTTAGGGTAAGGTGGGTGGGAATCCAGACATAATTGGAAATAAGTGAATGTAACTTATCAAGTCTATTGTGAATGATGTGCCATCTGGATAACAAATCAGCAAGGTTGTTATTTTTACCAGGGATATGCGAAAACTGGAATTGAATATTATTAATGGCTGCTATTAGCCATATGTTACGAGCGCATGTTGCCAGCATTTGATCTCTGGCTTTGCCTGTAGTAAGAACTTGAACAACAGCCATGTTATCAGAATATATTCGAATTTTCTTATTGGACCAATGAGAAGCCCATATTTTTGCTGCAACTACAATATTGATCATCTCTAATTGTGTGATATCATATTGTTGGAACCCCAGGGGTATGGGTAAAGTATAGATCATGTTGCCAAAGTGGCCACCCAATCCTGTCAAGCATGCATCTAAATGCACTTCAATGTTGGAAGGAACTTGATCATAAAAGGTGACCCCATTGTACACCTGAAGAAAATTGTTAAACCAAGCCAGGTCGTGAAAAAAATCTCGTGTTAATAATATTTTTGATACATGGGTGTTCTGGCGTAGCAGTAGTAACATTCGATTTAAAAAGGCTCTGGCTGGGGCTACACACTTGGTAATGTATAGTAGACTCCCTAGTAGCGATTGTAAATCTTTCTTGCTACAGTAAGTTTTTGAAACCCAATTTTTACACAAGTTAGTAATTTCTTGTAATTTACCTTCTGGAATTGAGAGTGTTCTCTTGACAGTATCTATTTGGATGCCTAAGCATGTTACAACTGTACTGGGGGGTACTAATTTCTTCATGGAGATATCTAGGCCTAACTGGGCTAAAAGATGTTTCAAAAAGGCATATGAAGCATGAATTTCTGAAGGGAGACCAGTATATATTAAATCATCAATATAGTTGTGGAGATTGTGAAAACCATGTTGGGACATAATGTATCTTATTGCATCTGTACATCTCTGGAAGATCTGGCTCCCATTTCTATAGCCAAAAGCGACCGAAAGATCGAGAAAATACTGGTTATTAACTTTGAAACCTAAGAGGTCGATGTCCCCTGGATCTACTTTGATCTGACGAAAAGCTCTGCTGATGTCTATTTTGTAGATCATAGCAGCAGGACCCAATTTTTTCAAGGAAGAAGTAATGGTATCAATAGAAGGATACTTTAATATGAACTCAGTTCCCAGGTACCGGTCTTTAGACACGCCAAAATTAACTGAATGGCCCTCAGGCCAACTGAGATCCATAATGGTCCTCTTACTGTCACTATCCTGCTTATCCCTGACCATGAGGGGAGAGGTATGTAGGTTAATTGGCTTTGTATCAAAGGGGCCCAAAATGGCCTGATGCCTTAACTCTTCTGCGATATAATTGTCTACATGATAAGCATTTAGTAGTGCAGACTTATGATTCACCTCTGTGGCATCTAAGAAACAATTACGGTCGAAATCCAGAGGAAATCCAAATTTTAGCAAGTCAGGTAGCTGTTTGTCCCAATACTGTTTTAAATAGAAAGACCAGTTTTCACATTTAAGATTTGACACAACCGGGATCCTACAGCCCAAGAAATTTGGATAACCACTTTGTTTGACTAGTAGATGTGCAGTTATGATATCTGGTATGCTGTTACAAACTCCTGGGTCAACATCGTATAACTTTAATGTACCTTTTGGTATAAAGCCAAAGGTTTGTGATTCACTTGTATCAACAGTATCATATGGTAAGTAATGAACATGACTTGAGTCATTAGCACTATTGCGGCTACAGTTTTGGTCTGACACTTGCTGTAAAATTTTAGTGTCCATCACATCAATAACATCACCATGGTTCTCATACATAGCATTCAAATCTTGTAAGTCATTGGCATTTTTAATATCCCCATCAAAATACCCAGTTTTGTTTTTATTGCCCAAGAAAGAATGTTCGAATTCAGCCAACTGGGGCTGGTAAATAATGCCAAGGTCTTGTGATATGTTTGGAGAATCCTTAACAACTTGTGATGTTTCACAAGAAGTTACATGTAAATCTGACAAATTTGGTACTGTCAAATTGTCAGACTTAGTCTTGGTATGCATATTATCCCCAACGAAAAACCCAGTTTTGTTTTTATTGCCCTGACAATATGAATTTTCCTGCGCAGCCAACAGGAGCTGACTAGTACCAAGACTGGAGGGATGTTTGCACTCCCATGAGTGCTGAAAAGAACGCTTGCTTGCATGCCCGTCCTTTAATTCAGTACTATACACGCTTGAATCGCGAGAGATACTCTGACTGGTACAGGTATTGTGGTCGTCGGGTAGAGTATCCAATATTTGAAATCTATTGAACAATGCGACAGGTACATTCTTTTCATTACGCAAAACTTTTGTTTTATTTGCACAACATGCAGATTTGTCCGTAGCAGTGTTCACATGGACAGGGTGTTTAGGAGGGTTACGCAAGTTGTGTTTTTTTGGGGGGGATGCAAGCATGGCATTCCTATCCCTGTTAATATGACAATTTTTGGCCCTCTTATTTTTGACTGCTTGGGCATATGTCATATTAGGTGATGTGTTTTTGAAACTAGCCCATCTTCGATACCATTGTAAGGCTATATCTTTGTGGACTTGACTTTCCAACTTGGCAGTAGAATTTGTAGAATTAAAAACAAATCTATGAGAATAAGTGTGGGTACTCAAAGTGTGGGTACCCAAATTTATTCGTTTTTTGACAACTTTTTCAACTTGTTTTTGCATTCAATTTCACTGTGACTGAAAGCCTTACCATTGGTGAAACAGGCAGAACATATATGTCTATACAGAATTCCACGTGTTTCATGTGTTTTGGGCTGATTACATGTCCCTTTGTTGTAGAAAACACAGGGCATGGATTTGTTGTTTCTTTGACCTGTTTTATTTGCATTCTGATAACTTTGGGGGGGTTGATTATGTCTTTGGGCATGTGCCCTTCTAATTCTGTCAATCTTCTCAAGCTCAGTATAATTTCTTATTTCCCCTTGTTCCATTCTACATAGTAGAACGGCGTGGCTGGCCTTGGCCGCATCCCAGGAAAAATCATTGGCATCATCAAAGAGTGAGACCAAGTAATCTAGCATGGAATCTTTAATTTCAGAATTTTTTTCCTCCTTCATGATGCGACCAAAACCAGCCACCCACTGTGTAATGGACAACTGATCATAAGATATTCTCTCTTTTGAATTCCCAGATAGGACGTACTCATGTGGCCATTTTACTCGATTGGGTACTAAAACTTCAACTGGGCCCCCCCTTAAAGACTTGATTTTAGTACCTGTTTTGTTAAGGGAAGCCAATTCCTGTAACCGCCTTTCAACTTGAATCTGAAGGTTAGCATCTTGCCTCAAAGAATGTAAATCATGCACGTTTGTTTCTTGGAGGGCAGGAGGAGGTGTGACCGCTGGTTTGGCTTTGACCTTTGGCTTGTATGTTTTACTTTTAATTTTTGTGATGTCGGTACTTTTTTTACAAGAATTTTTTTCCATAACATCCAATCTTTGACCAAGTGACTGTAACTGTGCAAGGATTTGTACGTTAATGGCTTGCTGAGAGGTACTTTGAGAGTCCGACATTGTCGGATCCGGCTTTCTAGAACTTTTGTGTGATTTTACATGTTCCCGGGAGTTATTATCGTCACTCTCAGAACTAGCAATTAACGCTTCACAATCTGATTCATTTATAGAAGAATCATTGTCTGACACTTGCCCGGTTGTTGGATCCTGCTGAGAAGCCAGAAGTTCCTTCACGAACGTGCTGTCCTCTGACATGTGAAAATCTACAGGTAGTTCTACAGTGCCCTGACCAGCCGATCGTAAGTTATACTGACGAGTGGATGCAGCCATGTCGTCAGAAAAAGGAAAACTTAAAACAATAAAAACTAAAAACCCTAAAATAACTTGTAAATGTAAATCTATATGGCTGCTGATAATTGCAATGTCACCCCTGTCACCTCCAAGTTTGAAATGGCCGAATGACTGGACAAGCCCCAAGGTGACCAGCCACTGACCAATGAAAAATTAGGGCAAGCTGTATGGTAACACTTGTAAAAACCGAAGTTAGGGACCCCTAGGGCTGAACTACCTGGCACCCAGATGCCGGGACGTATATTGACAAAAGCCTTTATCCACGTCAGACAATATACAAATAACATCTTGGCGATCAAATGTCCTTCTTGCAACTTTCAAACGGCAGCCATCACACAGTTTAGACACCTTTTTTCCGCAGAAATAATAAAACAGATCCAGCAAAGTAATAAGACTTAACTTGAGAATACCCCAATTTTATCACCTTATAAAACTTACAAAAGTTAATCTATGGTAAGATTTTTACATTTTTCATTATAAATTAGAATGAAAAAGCATTGTTGTTGGTCTATTGTTAATATTTAGAGATTAACATAAAGACCTCTGACCTAGCTTGTACCGAGTGTTAAGAATAAAATTATTTTTAAAACAGAATTATAACACAGAAAACCACTCAGTTTTTTAATCTTGTAATATATCTATAGTAAGCAATTCAAAAACAAGTTCCTTACCATTGTTATACTTGACATTTTTTACTCATTTCACAACATCTGCAAAACAAAATTTGCAAATAAAGGAAAACAATATATATATAGGGATGTACAAAAAATGTAACATAAAGAAAAACCAAAAACACATGTAAAGTGCAGTCCTCTGGCTGGTAGCCTGTTTTTTCATCTATGGCAAGTGAGCCAGACCAAGATGGTGTCTGACACTGTATGTCAATGTCGATCAATATTTTGAAAGAATATATATAACAATAGAACTCGTAGAGCACATACCTCCACTCGCACATATTATAACTAGAAATTGTGTTAATTTCATGCAGTGTATCCTCAATGGGACACGATGAAGTACATTGAAAATCTTGGTAATCTGAATCAGTCTCAAAATTTAGTATGACCAAGACCCATGTTGTATTTTTTTCACGAAGGTCCAGGAAGAATTATTTGCATGATGTAGTTAACAGACAAGTTAAGAAACTAATAGGCAAACAGACAAACAGTGATGAGTTCAATAAACCCTCACTAGTAAGTGAATGTTAAATGTTATGGCACTCATAAGTGATCATGCATGCTTGCTTGATCATGTGCAGAATATCAAAACAACTATGCCTCCATGAATTTATCAGATACTCATTGTTCAAAACCAAGGTACTTAATAAGTAAATGGAACAATCCAGATTATTCTCTTTTGATTCAGACAGTGATCTAGATCACTCTCAAAAGAAAATGGAATTTAAGTTGGACCATCTGATGATTTTTCTGGGGAGATCTAAGAAGTATTTGTGTAATCCTGCTAAGAAAGAAAAATAAACAGGCAAACTGACAAGCAGTAATAAAAAAATACCTTCTTGGCTTTAATGAATTGCCTCCACGGTTTAGAATTCATGATTTTCTTTTTTAAAAAACTCCCTAATATATAAATGGAAGAATCCAGTATCTGATATCTTGTGTCCAGGTGGAAGTCCAGATCAACCTCAAACTTTAATGGACTCTAAGTTGGTCTAAGACCCATGTTTTGAATTTTCAGGAAGATCCAACAAGTAGTATTTGCATAATTCTGATATCAAACAGGCAAACAGAGAAACAGACAAAAAGGACAGAGAAATGTTCATCAGAATAATACCACCTGGTAGTTAATAAGATTCACAGCTTGCAAAGTATGACTTTTTCAAAAGATTCATTGAAATCATAAAAAGCTGGTAAGTGCTTGGTTAAATTCTTAAAGACCTTAAATATTGAAAATCAATTTATAATTGTATCAAGGTTGTATGAGGCCAGCATCTTGAACCAGCATCAAGAAAAGGCATTTTACACATGGGCTAAGTCCATTATATTAATTAAAGAAAAGGATAAGCCAACCAACTTATAAAGTGTTAAATTCTGTGAAGTGTAATTATGTGGACAATTATAATGGACATAAATCTGTAACGCTAGTTGGTTTATACTTCTTATAATGAAAGACTAAACTAAAACTTTTCATAAATGGTTAAATTCTCATGATATTTATGATAAATGTGAATAGTTATAATGATTGTTAATTTTAATTCTATTTGATTATTGAAAAGCCAGTTAAATGTACATATATAATATTATTAAAATTATCCTTACTTAAAGAAGACAGATCAGTGGAAAGCCATCTAATATATATAAGTTTAATGTTGTTAAACTGACTCACTGTCTCAGTAAGTAATAGTATCACCAACACAGTATATATTGAACATCGAGAAGTCAGTTTCTTGGAAGGCCAAGACGAGGTCAAGGTGAGATCAGCACTATAATAGATATGACTGCAGATGATAGAAGGTTTGAACCCCAATGAGGTTAATGCACTGTAAACCTGATATACCGGAAGCTTAAACAGACACACACAAGACAATAAAAGACAAGCTTGAGGTTTTTTATTTACATGTTAATAAACATTTAAAATTTAAAGAGAAATGGAGGAAATTTTAAAGCACCAAACCCAATCAGAAAGTGGAGGGAATGGTGGAAGAGAAAGTATGAGCCTTCTGCAGGTATGTCCAAATAGAGGAACTCCTCCAAAGGCCATAGGCCATAATATTTTGAATAGCCACATTATGGTCAGAGGTATTGGTGACCCCAGATTGACGGAATGTGTGGAACCCATGGCCAATGGGGGAAATGTTCCTAAGGATATACACTTGTTTTCAAGCATATCTGACATGTGAATCCATAACTTGATGGTAAGGGGGGCACCTGTTTGCAAATAAAGGATCAGATTGAGATGAAGGTCTAAAAGAAAGAACGACCTTTAATGCCCGAACTGGACAAAAGAAAATGTTATCGAATTCTGGTAACTGTATTGTATCGTCAGATTTATGATCCAGGGGCGGTATTCACTAACATTCCTAGTCTTAGTCCTATCTTATACACAATTATCAATCATCAATTTCTAATGATACTATAAATCAATTATCAAATTTAGTTACTAATTTACAAGTATATTGATTCTGTCATGGAGAAAGCACAAGGAACAGTAGATTCGTAGATACGAATGTACGAGGGCCAAAGGCCCGAGTACATTTGTACTACGAATCTACTGTTCCAAGTTCTTTCTCTGACTTAAAATACTTTAAAATACTTAAAATACTGCTTAATCCAATTTGACTGTACTTGAAATATTTTAAAATAACCTGGATTTTAACTGGATTGACTGGATAACCTGGATTTGAAATACTTTAAAATAACCTGGATAACCTGGATAAAATTTCTAACATATATAACTTTAAGTTTTGAAAACCTACAGAAAGCATGTGTGCCAGTGATTTAAGTGACTGTTGTTTGAACTTTTTCTCTGATATCAGGCAATGATATTTCTCGCAAGTATTATAAGATAAAAAAACCTAATTGGTTTCAAGTTATTTCTACATTTTAATAGACATTTTTCATAGCATGGAAATATTATCAGTTAATTTTCCAAAATTATCACAATACTATTAGTTGTAAATATGCCAAATTATAATTATAAACATTTCAGCCTAAATAAAATAAATAAAATCTTGAATACTTAAACTGTAGAAATTAGAATGTCAAATAGATCTGGGCTTTGACTGAGTATACATATTACACATAGTACACTTCCTAAACATAAACCTTTAAATATTGGTATATTTCATATTTCCTAATTTAAAATATTGCACAAAGAAAAATTAATGTAGGTAATTGTTATTCATTTTTTACATAGTTCTTAAATACCAATTTGTATTACATTAAAATTATGAATATCACACACAAAACAGTGTATTTTGAATACTTTTTAAATAATGTAAAATTCTGATACAGGAGTTTAAAATGTGGCGATATTTGAAGTTTAAACTTTAAATCGTCAGGCTTTGTACTTTGGCTCCCTTTACAAAACTAATTGATATCTGCAGTTTATAGGCAGTCCTCTAGGATACTTCACTAAGTATCTTCACTACTGAAGCAAGGAAGAAAATGGAAAAGAATTATTCATCAAGTGATTTAGAAAATGATAAAAAAATTTTTATATATGACAATTATAGTTTGGATATATCTGAAAATGATAATTTTTCTTCATGCAGCACAGGGCTTGCAAACCATTGGCAATATCAACACAAAAACGGTAGATTTGTGCATCAGAATGAATGAATCTACTAACAATAGAGTGACGTCACTGCTGTATTTTAAACATGAAGATTTAAGAGCTAAAATTGTGCTTACTGTAATAAAAACAATATCAGGCATATGATTAAAATGATAAACTTCTAAAGTTAGGACTAAGACTAAGATAAGAATGTTAGTGAATACCGCTCCTGGAGTGTTTTAGTCCTTTTAATTAATGAATGAGCGCCAGGAGGAGAAAACATGAGCTCCCTGTACAGGAAATATTTATCTGGGAGAAATTTTGACAAGGAATATGGGCCTAAAAAGGATAGGATAAGACAGAATGTCACAAAATATTAAAATGCAATACATGGTTATAATGTCAAAAATATCAGTGGGAGTTGGTGCAAACTGGGGATTGATTGCTATGCTCAAGTACTTTTGTTCCATGTGACGATAAAAATTGGAGGGGTAAAGTTTAAGCTGTTTTGTCATAGAGGATATAGAGGACAAATAATTCTTAATCACTTTTGGGGACAATGGATCAGTATGTAAGTATTCAAGAAACGTGAGGATGTTGTGTACAGACATAATGATAGGAAGGTTCATGAACACAAGGAAAAGTTCTGAAATGATATAAATGTGACGCTGTGGCACCTGATATCATGTGTAAAATCAAGTTGAAACATTTTAGGAGAGACCTTGTCCCAGGTGCAAGTGTGAATAAGGTGTTTCAGTAAAACAGAGCCAACTGGGCTGCCTGAATGTAACAGGGATAGGAGATCTGCTTCTGCGCTTTCTTTACACCTGATATGATGGACTGTAATGAAATATGATGGGAAACAGTGAGAAGCCAAAAATTCCTATCACAAATAGCTAAAAAGGGCTATTTTGCCTTGTGGGTGTTCATCATTTGGACAACAGCTAGGCTATCACAGAATATCTGTACATTAAAATTATACTAAAATTGACCCCATATTCGCAGGACAATCACAATGTTCCACATCTCTGAGTGGACAATGCTGAGAGTAAAATTAGGTATAGGAATAATGGAGGTTGAGTAAAGTCTCTGGTTCCAAATAGCACCAAATCCAAATCAAAAGGCGTCAACGTTAAGTTTGCCTATTAAACACTGGCAAGACTTTTTAGATGTGATTTCTTAGATGTTACATGACAGCATCTTTGGTAAACACTCTATCATTTATCTGGGGCTATACTCAAGATACCCTCAACAATATTGTGAGAGCCTCACAGGGAGGTTTTTTTGAATGATTTATTGATACACCCAGTGTGTCTAAAAAGTGGGATACTGGTCATAGTAAACTTTTGCTTCAGTTCCAGCAGGGACCACAATGAAATCGTAAATATAGGCATTTATCATGCATCCCGGTGATGCCATAGCATAAAATATAATGTTGGCTACCATCTGGGATGCCGAGGATCCATCCGACAAGACAAATGTGACACCTGCATCACCATAATGAGTGTTGTGCCAAGATAAGCCAAACTTGAGAGCATCAATAGGCTCAACCTAAGATTTCTACATGCCCTGGCTTGTCGTTTTGAACATTAGTAGATCTTCAGCTTGCAAAATGTGTTCTACTATGTCATCCACTGAAGGAAATTTCAAAGTGAAAGACGTGCCAGGGGCCACGGTGGCAGAGTGGTAACACTCTCGCCTCCCACCTATGAGGCCGGGGTTTGATTCACAGTATGGCCTCAAGTGGGAAAGCTGGTAGTTCCTTGCTGTTGGTAGGCAGTTTACAGTACAGAACCCTAACGAACTGTATGTACTGGTTTCTTCTGCCCTTCCAACTACCCGTCGGACCTGTACAGTGTTGAAAACAACGTAAAACTCCAGATAAATAAAATAAAATAAATAAATAAAGGCCTGCTATTAAAATTGCGCTTATTGACATGGTCACCTAGAGACTGACCCTTGGGATACAATTTGTTTAAAATAAACCTCCTATCATTGATATCCTTAGGCCTGGTGAGAAGGGGAGGACCAGTGTTAATGGCAGAATATATATGGCTGGAACGACCCAAAATGGTGCCAAAGTTTTTTTCATTGACAATGTATTTAAAGACAGCATCACAATATTGGAGAGTAAAGTGGTGATCAACAACCTTTGTATTTATCAATAAGTCAGGGTGCTCTATGGAAAAAGGGAAACCAAATTTGATGTAGAAGATGTTTATTTGGATAATCACTGATTATTCTCTCCCATGCTTCAATGTTCAAATTTGATATTATTGGGACACGTTCTATAATTGGGCATCCCTGTGCCTCTGATAATGTTTGCTATTTCAATGCACCTTTCAACAGAATCAATGCACACTAGGTGACTATCAGGGCCTATGAATTTAAAAGGTATATCTTCATGATTAAGGAACCCCACCTTCTTTGACAGCACATATGCATCGTTGTCAACTTGAGAAATCAAAGGGCCAAATCATGTAACAAGGCACTAATCCTATTAACAATGGGTGTTGGATGTGTTGTGTGATATTGTGCGTTTTTGTGCCTGAAAATCAATGACAAAGGGCTGTAAGTCCACATAAGTACATTATTTGAGTATAGTCCATATTATAATTAGCATGTAATCAAGAGTACTTCTTGTAATCATCATATACTTGATCTGAGGTCAAATAAAAGTTTGTATTCTTGTTTCTTCAGTTCTTGTTTACACAAAACAACGTTAGCTAACCTACTGCCAACAACTCTTACAGGCCATAAGTCACTAACACAACATGTATGAAGAAATGTATTATCAACATTATCCTAATACATGTTACAGAATCCGGAACTATGGCCACTGGGTCATGAACATTTATATCTCAGAGGAGTGTCAACACTACAACTTCCACACAGTAACTGACGCTGACACCTCCCAAATACAATACTACTCGCTCCTGGGTGCACAAAAACATCAGTAACAGGCATATTCAACTGATGATGTGTCTTAGTATAAATATTAGAGCAATACTGATCATTACAATGAACATACAAAGAGACAGGCTGTCTCGACAGTGATGACCCACATAATGACCCCAATTATTTGCATGATATGGAACACCAGGAGTGTTGATATTATCAAATCTATAATGTGAACTAGTCTAGTTTGTATCAAAGACACTGGGTGTAAGATTGTACATGAACAGCTGATTTAGTGCAGAAAAGTAATGATCGATGGAAATGGGGTCATTATGTAGGTTATTTTGTGTACAATAGACCCTAGAATCTTTTATTTGATGTAACATTAACATTAGTCACGTCACATATTTTACTGCTTACATAGCTACTGTGCCCCTGCAAAAAGATGACTGCTCCCTACTGGTCCAGGTGATGATATCTGATCCTACTTTGTAGTGTTCTCATTCGTATCCCCACCTCCGTACTTTACTTGACACTTAAATTCTGGATGAACATAATTTTTGCCCTGCCTGGCGCAAAATGCACAAACATGACTAAATTGGCCATGATTGCCTTCATGCAAACACACTCCCTTATTGTAACACCTACATGTTATCTTTTGAGCAGTAGACTGAGATGAGACCTGTGATGTATTGGCCATGGTGATTTGGGAAGTAGAGAGCCTGTTTTACACCATATACCAGGGTAGGGATGTGGAGTCCCTAAAGGACAGGATCAATTGTAAAATCACTTGTTTGACCAGAACCTGGTTTTGGATGTGCTAGATGTTTGATAACTGTCCGACAGCCCATTCTTGCACTGTTATGTCATCAAAGAGGGTGTGCTTATGGCCACTAATCCCATGAATATAATCCATATCATATTTTGAAGTGTGGCCTTACCTTGTGCAGCCTCTGCCCTGGAACTGGCCTCCACTGTTGACAAATGTGAGACACTGATTGCGAAATAGTGGGAACTGCATGGATGGATCTGGTATGACGGTGTTGTGCAGATGACTGCTCTGTGTGAACTGAGCTGAAGGACCTGGTAAACCCAAGCTGGTGTACACAGATTGAGGTGTATCAACCTGAGAGGAACTTGAACTAGCCAGCGATGAGTGGTGTTGCCCTGTAAGTTGTGTGTTGTTTGTCCACACGGGCAAAGTGGGTGTTAAGGGGTCTGCAGTAACATTTGCCTGGTCAATAGCAGGATTGACACATTGGTTCTCTAAGTCAGCAACTCTTTTAAGCAATGCTTGGTTAGTGGCATCAATTCTCTTATGGTAAGCCATCATTGTGTCACCTTCTGCTATGGGATTACCAGTGGGTAGGGGTTGGGAAGAAGAGACCGTACTTACAATGGTACCACATGATGGTGTTAGAAAAGATCCATTAAGATCCATATCTGTAGGTTTGGTGATTGTTATACTGTTCTTTGTTTTCGCAAAAATCTGTTTTAAAATCACTATTAGCCTTGTGGGTTTCTTGAAGGCAGATTATGCTAATTGTGATTTTCAAACAAATGTGGAGAGGTAATGAATTAAATGGCTTCTCAACTGATTCCATAAAAGTAGCCATACCTTTTAATGCCAACTTTGAATATAAAATTCTCTAAGTCATGACAGATTAATTGCACTAGATATACATCTAATGGAGTTTTCTATATGGCTTCTTACAGTTAATTCTCCAAATAAAGATACTCCAGAAGTTTTTGACAATCTAAATAGATTGTTAGATAGAAATACACAGTACTATTTGTTTCTATGTGGCGACTTTATCTTATTAATAAATCCTTCGATTATGTAAGGCTCAAGAAATCTATCATTAAATATGAATGATTCAGTTAATCTTGTTGATGCATTTTGACACTTTCATGCTAGGGACAAGTAATATACCTGAAATTGTAAAAATCGGATCAAACAGGCTAGCAAAGATTTGATTGCTTCATGCCAAATTAATACAAGCTACAGAAGTGACCATCCCAATATTCAAATACCATTTAAATAAATAAATGTGTTAGGGAAAAAGGGTTGTAGAAAATTAATTGCAAATTTACAAGAAGAGCAACATCTACAACTTATAAATGCCATTATTACAGACGCAAAACTCAAATGGAATTCCTTTCTGTCATTCCAGATAAGAAATACATACCATTTGTGTTGTAAATTGTATTCCCAAGGTTAATAAACCAAGGGAGTACTTAAAATTTTGGAAACCAATATCTCTTTTGTCTGTTCCATATAAAATAGCTTCACCTGCATTGGTTAACAGGTTAAAGACAATTTGTTTTTTGTTGTCTAAGATGCAGTGAGGTTTAATTAGTGGAAAGTTTATTGGTGACACTACAACACTTGTTTATATCTCAATGTATCTTATTGATACTGAAAGAAAATCTGCTCAACTTGTTCTTATAGACTCTACATAGGCATTTGATTCGGTATTCTGGAATTTTCTGTTTTCAACCTTGATTTTTTTCTGAATTTGGAAAAACTTTCAAAGGTGGATCAGTACTTTAATTTTTAATATAAACACATCAATAATTCAATCTGTTTCTTTTATCAGAACAGTTTGGTATAGAATGTGGATGTTGCCAGGGGCCAAATTCTCTTTCTGTGAATTGATACTAATTCTGAAGTCGTAGGAGTTAAAATTATTAATAATATTTACAGAATTACAAAGTTTGCTGATGACACCACATTGATCCTTGATGATAGTACAACCTCCCTTTTGGCATTCCTTAATAATCTGGAAAGCTTTGGTAATATGTCAGGACTCATAGTCAATAAAGATAAAACCCAATTTATTTGGAAAAAAGAAAGGGATGCATGATATGTAACATGTTAATGTTTATCTTAAGTAGAACGTTACTGAATTTAAGTTGCTAGGTATTTACTTTTCATCAGATTTGTAAAACAAAATTGTGAACTAAACTTTGAAGTTGATAAACTGGTGAAAAAGAAGGTGCTATTTGACACCCTTAGGTACAATTATCTGAACAAAACATTTTTGGATAATTTGAACCTTTTTTCTACACTTCCAACACCAAATTAATGCACACCAAAACAAAAAAAAACTGTTATTTTTTTTTCATTTCTTTGGGATGGAAAACCAATTTTGTTATCACTTTAACAATGATATACTGAAATGGTTAATCTGAAAGAGCATATTAGAGCTTTAAACCTCACATGGATCAGACATCTTTGTAATTGTAATGATACCCCATAGATAAAACTATTAACTTCTCAATAAACTAAACAAAAGTTTTAAAATTTTATTTGGGCAATTATGAAATAAAATATAGAATTCATTTTTAAAGGAGTCTTTGATTCATGAAATTTTCTATTGAGGACCGTGACCAACAAAACTGACTTTGAGTGCTAACTTCATTTTTATGGGGAAATGAGTTAATTTTAAAGGAATGCCTGGTGATATACCCAATTGATATGTGAAAGTCATATGATAACAGATGGTAACATAATGCTTAAAGAGATTGAATCAGTTTTAATCTAAAAACTAATTTTCTTGATTATTATAGATTAAATGTTACTTGAAACCGGCATAATATCCAAGAATTTAAATGTGTTAGACCAATATACCAATTTATATTTAATGTTGATTGCTCAGAATGGATGAAAAGCATTTTATCGACATTTGAATAATAACAATATTATTTTGAAAAACTACTTTTTTGGCACAGAATCTAAAACTGACAAATAGTTTATTGTCCAATAAGATTTGTTACAGCACAATACAGGATAATAATATGAAATGGTTTTAGTGCAAGCTTATCCATGAGATATTGGGTGCAAGGCTATTCTTAAAGGTCGTAGGAAGCATTTTTAGATCATTCATTAATAGTTACATATGCATTTGAAAGTTCAATTTCTGTAAAACTAAGATGCATCTGGACAAGGTTATATGGAATATTCAGTCACTTTCTGACAGCTTTTTCAAGATTTTTACAACTGTTGCAATTATTTTTCACTCGATAACTTCCGTAAAAGTTCTAGCCATGACATCACAGGTTCATGACAATGTAAACAAACTATCATTTTCTTAAGTGTTTCAACACATACATGTTTTAGGAAGTTTATTTGTTCATAAGACGCCAGTCTGCCACAGTAAATTTCTGAAATAGCCTTAAGAGCATCTTTTGTTTCAGATAAAAAAATATTTGGAGAGGTAGGAAGCAAGTTGGATAAAAATCACAAATCATCCAGTCAACCAGGTTCAACTATGAGATGAGTTTTGGTAGTAATTTTCTTGAATTTTGAAAACTAATTATTGCTAGGAGATGAAATAAATACGACATAAATGTTTCTTTAGAACTGGGCCTCAAGCAAGGATAATCATATATGTTCCCCAGAATATTTCAGAACTTTCCCACCAAAGCTGTAAACAATTTTTTTATTGTATACATAATGCGTCTAGCCATCTACAGTGTATCCTGTTAAATATATATCCCTGAAACACATTTCCTTTTTTCAGTCTCAACAAAGGCTTAAATTGAGAAGAAAATGTCACCAATTAATTTCCAAGCTTAAAATTATCCAAAATTAAGGTCAAAAATTACTGAACAACTATCTTAAGGAAAACCCATTGAATTATTTCATGAATATAAAAGTTGAACTATAAGGATTCTTTCAGGCTTAAATTGAGAAGGAAATGTAAACAATTAATTTCCAAAGCTTAAAATTATCCAAACTTGAGGTAAAAAAGTACTGAACAACTATCTTAAGGAAAAACTATGAATTATTGTCATGAATATAAAAGTTGAACTATAAGGATTCTTTCATAATAAATTCAGTAAATTTGACTAAAACAGCATGATTTTTATAAATGATTTATGCAAAAAAAATTGTATATATTCACTTTACATCAGACCTTATCTTGATATACGTACTGGTTACTAAAGGCAAAACAGTATCCAGTACATTTTAATGACAACTTTTGAATTTGTCAACACATTTTTAGTTTTATGCAAATATCTAACTCGTGAAAGGCTACTGTAGCATCACAGTTTAAAAAACCTTGAAAAAATGAGAGGAGGCAATATCTCATACAGATATCTACACCTTCTGTATTCCAAGACAAGCATACTTCTATTATTTATTCTGCGTTTGTTATAACTGTTAGTGGTTAAAAATGAGGTGAAATTTGACAAAAAAACAGCATATGGAAAAGATAAAGACTAGTTAGATTTTTTCTGGCAGGTTTTAAATCTTCAAAGAAACACGTTGTTATCTTCCTTCAGTTTGTATACATATAAACATATACAAACCCGTGACATCATCAATCATCTACTACGAGAAAAACAGTATGTCAGCTGTTTTCTCCACTTCATTATATTTATTTTTTTCTGATGCTATTTATGCCTCTTGTACAATATATTTCTTGAAATAAACCACATTTTCATTCTCATAGGTTGTTTGTCTATTTAATGAAGTTAAACATGACCTTTAAAAAATAATAATATTCATAGTTTAGATTGTGTTTTTTGTAATACTTGCTCAATGTGCTAAATATTAAGATGATGTAAAAGCATGGCTCTGTCATATCAGTGGCCTAACTCTAGTACAAACAGCTGAAACAATCAGGTTAAGGATGTTAAGTACCTTACCATGTGATTTTGATAATTTTTTTATGAATGATACATCTTCTTATCATCAATGAAAGGTAAAAAAACAAACATTGTGGAATTTCAGTACTTTTCAAATCAATTTATGATGAGCAGAAATATCTTGGTGATAAACAATGTACAATTTAATCCTTTCCCTTCACACGTGATAAATAGTAACCAAACATTCATGAGGTTTTATCCCTTTTTATGAATCATTGGTGAAACTGTGCCAACTATGTATATGTTCAAGACCCATGTTCTGAGAATATGGAGAAATGGACAAAGAGACAAAGGTCATGAAAATAATACCTCCATGTCAGAGGCAATTAAGATAATTTTTTTCTGAGTAAGCTTCTATGAGAGCGTTCTATAATGTTTGCTAAAGCATTCACTGTCACTCTGCATGTTACCTTTCCAAAATATGCATAATTAATATACAATTGTGTATTATGAACTAGATTTCAAAGTCATTGTTTAATTAATATTTGTCTCAACTTTATTGCCAGACATGATACACCCAATGTCCCTATCATACTCGCAATACTTTGATATTATCATATTTTGTCCACACAATTGTGCTTCTGTCAATTTCTTAAAGCGCTCAACAAACTGGGTTATTGTATTATTTTGTCACTCATGCACCGGTTTTACAATGTGAATCTAAATATTGCAGAATGGCTGCCTCAATGGCTAATTTCAAAATCTCAATGATAATTTTACAATAGAATAGAAACATTTTTTGATGCAAAATCGATACAACATCCTCTAATGCGCTCAAGATGAAAAAAGGAAAAGTCCAGGGACGTATCAGGTCAAGATCCAAAGTAGCATCAGGATTTTAGCTGGCTTCAGAAACCTGTTATTGTGTGCTGTGATTGGACCAATTGTCTGAGTCTGTTCCATTCAATGGGCTTTCTAGGACAGTCATGTGTATGGATTTTTACGCAATAAACACGAGGAGCAATGCTGTAAAAAGACCTTGCATTAGTGATGTCAGGGCACCAAGTTTGTTAGGCCTCCACCCCACTATGAATGAGTGATACCTTAAGCCCCAGTGGCCATGGGGCTGATCAAAGTTATTCAGGATGTGGGAAATGTCAGTAATGCTTACCTCGGTAACTGGGGGTCATCCAATAAGAAGTAAGGTTGCTCTTGGAATAACTACTGGAAGGTCAAACTCGCAGTTTGAATTTTAAAGTTGAAGGAGAAGCAAAGAAAAATTTATTTCTCTCCCACACAAACCCACTTATTCTGTGTTATTTTACTCATTTTATGTTTTAGTAGCAACCCATTTTAATTGTTTTAATTGTAACATATACTTCATGTCTTTTTCATAATTTTGTACATACTGGTTAGTGGGATTCTTGTTGCTATATTCTATTGTTTACAATGCTTGGGTTTTCATTAAATATTTAGAAAATAATCATCTGCAAATACTGCTTAATCTTCACTTACCCATTTAATATTTAGTGCTGTTGCAGTGCATTATCAAATTCTATTTAAATATTGCCATACTTGCCATACATGCTTATGCATGAGGACCTTATGTCCTGTAATTTATGGACTATTACTTGTAAAATTCAAATCTAAATTGACGTACAAATTCATTACTTTCGCTCAAGTTGGCACTTGATTTACTACTGGTTTAATTCATATTAAGCTTAAGGTTTTAGAATGTTGTCATGAAATTGGCTTTCATTACTAATTTGGTTAAATTTCATTTGACCCTGTCCTTGTGTGTAATCATGAAATATAGTTTAAAGTAATACAGTTTTAAACCTTAATTTATGGTTGTTTGAATAATATTGTAATCATATTGGAGTACTAACAATCAATGGTAACTCGGACTGTAAAATATGTAGTAGACTTATTTACTCCTGTATTTTTTAAATAAACTGATACTGGCATCTTGGTGTTTCTTTTGGTGCGGTAGGGGCCTGTCAAATGCTATATATAATACATATTTGTAGGTTACACAGTTTCGAAATATTGGAAAAAATCAGACATTGTGGACACTAATTATCCATGGTACGGAGACTCCATTGTGTACAGATAAAATATATCCCCCTTCATATATCCCCCTATACAGGTCAAATATGATGTGTGTCGTATAATAAATTGAAGACTTCATATTGTTTCAGTGACATATGAAGCACAGAATGAAATATATCTATAGTTTGACAGCAAAGACAATAATAAATGCACAATACTTACTTAATACAGTACAGCCTTATGTATGTTATTATCCAGTAATATATTATTGAATAGTTTATTGCATATTTTTATTCCATTTTCTCACACATGAGAGGTTTCATAGATAAAACCTGCACAGTTCATAGTAAATTATATTCAGGTTTTCAGATATATGCTAATACAAACAAAGTTAACATTAGCATAAAACTACCAACTCAATGTATTGATTCAGTAAATATTTCTTTGTGAGGATCTATGGAATCCCAATGGTAACAAAACAATTTACTTTAATTATATATTTCATTAATAATATCTTATAATTTTGTTGCCTAAATTTTTGAAGTTTCCAATTGTTTAATTCAGGAGAAATGCCCCACAGGAGAGAAGTTACAATCATAATTTATTACAAGGAGCACTACCTTTTATTCAGTATCTTCTGTTTGTTTAACTTTCTCTTCATTGCAGAAATTAATTACTTGCTTTTAGAAGTATACACTTCTATGATTTCACAGTAAAGAAAAGTCACAGTAGGTTCCCTAATACTTTTGTATAAACAATAAAAGCCCTGTATGTATTATATCTGCATTATATTGGCCAATTTATATGTAGAAAAATTACTCTGATTGTTGATATATGAGAATTAGCTTTTAAAAAGACAATATTCAGTAAATTTTGATATTGCCAAAATATTAAATTTGGTAAAGGTTCAATGAACAGATATTTTTATTTTTTCAGTAATTTCGCCAAGCTTATATTTCAAGTTATAATATTTTGTCTCTGCATTCTGGATCCTTTATCAAAAGATATTTTACAAATGTTTTGGAAACAAATGAAATTAGACTATACATTTTTGCTTGGAATCTACTTATACCTCATCCACAAACCTCAGGTCATTTGTGTTACACTTCATCAGATTAAAGTCAAGTGCTGACCCTTCTCACTCTTACATCCGTTCCATATGTTACAAAATTAAAACCAAAATTAGTTTAAAATTACTTGGCATAAAACTTAGAAATTCAGTTTTTAAATATTGCTGTGCCCTAGTCAGTTAAATTTTCTAAGACAATTCTTGAAATGGCAAGAAAGCCTTAATGTTAAAAGAAACTTGACAAGGTTTGAATATTAAGTGAAGAAATAATGATTATTTTTTAAATTAACAATTAAAAACCAAACTGAATGAAAGCTGTTTTAATAGTTATTAACAATCTATCATTTGAAAGAACGAATTATTTCTTTTGTATGCATTCACACAAAGGACTACATTTAAAATTCTTATATATTTGAGCAAAATAATGTAGTGAGTCATATCTAAATTCAGTTTCCTTAAGTAAACAACCACTGAATTATTTTTATGCTGATCCATTAATATAATACATATTCACTGAGGCCTTAACTAGTTAAGTAATGTACAAAAGTGATTATTCGTAGAAGCATATCTGTAAGGTTTCAGTAATATTACCAACCAGTTCTTTATATTATTTATTCAAATTGACCGATGAGGAAATAACAGTTTTTTCACTCATAGCTTCAAACATTGTTAGAAAAAACTTCTCTTCCCTGAAGTAACTAAGCAAAATGCCATAATGACTCATACATGTACATTTGACTCTATAATATACTGCCTTGTTGCCTGTATTATTCAAGTCTTATGATGTTGATTGAGACTTTTAGACTGAAGATTATGAGCCCTTCAGGTATTTGTGTAGTGTATTGTAACAGAATTGTACCACAGGAAAATATATTGCCTTACTTTATTTTGGAAATGCCTTTAACTTCATGAACGTTTAGTCCTTTCTATATCTGTGTTTTCCAAATACAGATCATAAGAGATGACAGTAAAACTTGATTTAAAAATAATATAGTATAGTTTTATTGTAGATTCATATTTTCTTTATACTGGTGTCTTTAAAAGTAACTAATCACTCAAGAAAGTCAGAAGTAAGGGTTAAGAAGTAAATATATGTACGTGTGTGAGATTCACTTTACTGGTAAAAACTGTTAAATGCTAAAAGCAGATCAACATTTCTTACAATTTCATGAACTTCTGAGTATCAAAGCTAACCTTTCTGAGGCTGAATTGAATACACATCTGCCTTCATTTTCATTAATCATACAAAAATTTAGAATCTTATCTAATTTAGTTTGACTTAAGAACTACCAAAAATAAGAAAACATTGTAAGCTTACTAGTGTTGTAAGATAACTTGATTGTTCCAAGAAAAACATTGCTCCTAATACAGTCTAAGGTCATATCATATAGATGGTTGAGATGGAGGAAAACGGTGCATATTAATTTGTCTAAATTCTGCACTCAAAAAGTATTAGGAATCAATATGTAACTACAATAACCTAAGGCTTGAACCAAGGGCCTTTTATGTTGGTAGGATTTGGCTACCATACTCACCAAGTAATATTATAAAGGTCTTATAACATTTGTGTTATCAATTATGGTTCTTATTTCACAGGATATTGTTCATGAGTTTCATTGCACAAACCTATCCATTGAGATAAGGACTAATGCCATTTGAACTTAACTTCATATAGACCACGTCATGCCGCCTGTTCCAATTTTTCCATGAAATGTTTTTATGAAGCATCAGTGGTAAAAAGGATATGGTATGGTAGACACATACTACTGAGGGGTTTGTGTAGTTAGTAGCTATTGCTGATTCCTATCATATGATGCAGTATAAGTTAAGAGTTATCTTAAGTATTTGGGAATTTGCAAACCTGGAGAAAGGCTACTAGAAGTACAGGTTTGGGGAAGGTTATGAAATAACCAGATCTTCATTAGATTTCAACCATTCTGAATATCTCAACATTATCTGAAAACTTAGAAACATTGGAAAGTTTTACCATTTCTATGAACAGAATTATGTTACTTCACATAAATATACTATAAAATGGGACACAGCAGAGCATTATATTGGTTTAGTTCTATGTTTGAACATGATCCATAGAATATGTTTGAAATTCAATGTAGTGGGATTAACTGGCGTAAGTTTACCTATTCACCACTGTGAAAGTACTGATCAATCCAAATTAATCATTCTTCTCAGGAATATAAGTAAACCTATGCACTGAAGTATCCATAAAGAAAATAAGAAGCTTTTACCTTGTTTATGCTCTTCAATGGGTTGTAAATACAAAATGCAATAAGGACATGTATCTATAGAATTACCTCAATAACAAACTATCTTATAATCTATGTTGTTCAATATTATTCGGTTAAGATTCCTGTCTGGATGCATACTTGTTTAAGTATTCAATATAAATGATTGACATATGAAATAGCCAGAAGTAAGTATAGTTATACTTTTGTCATAGTATCATTCTAACATTTTATATGTATACATAAATAGTCATATGTTACTACATTGAACTGAAATAATCAACCAACATTTTTATGAAAAAAATCTATAACATTTGTAAAATTTACAGGGGAAATTTTTGAGTGTACAGTATAGTTTTTAATACAATCAAACTCACTTATTTCAATAAATATATTTAAACTAATGGTTTTGTTCTATCTAAAACATAGGGCCTATTCTGATAACTTTATATCTGGTCAACAATAAAGAAATAATGAGTTTGGTTATGTGAGTTATGTAGACATACTTTATATATCTCTTACGCTTAAATTAAGAACATTGCAGTTGTTTGTAACTCTTTACATAAATCCTGGAATCCAAAGTCTGCTATATTGAATTTGGTTAAAAGCTGTTTCACATTCTCATACTGGAAAAAATAAAACATAAATTCTAGAATGATTTAAACCTGTTGGAGCTTTTGCACTGCCCTAGAAATGGAATCATAAGATGAGAACGTAAATCTCTACAATCTTGATTGATTTCTAATTTTTCCCATTTGTGATGACAATTATCTTGCAAAACATACAGGAAAATACAATGAATACATTTACTATCTTATTCAGCCCAGCAGTATTTTCATATACAAAGCTCATGAAGTGAAAAGATTGATGTAATATTGGCCAATTTGTTCCAATCATTTGACCAGAACCACATCATGTTTTACTCTTATGTCCAGAATTGCCTTTGTTTACTATGTTACTATACTAGGATTTATTTGGTATATATGTACAGAGAAATTAGGGAGGATAAAACACTGTTAACAAAAATTTGTTGACTGTCCTTGACCTAATTTCATTGATTTTCTGATTGAAAGTCTTTGGATTTAATGTTATAATATAAATAGTAATATTGGATTTATATATTAACAGCATAAATGTTGCTCTTTTGTCCCTTTTGACCTTTTAATTTCAGTATTATGATTATTCATACTGTTGCTTCACTTTCTTAACATAATTCATTGTCATATTTCTACCTACATCATACTGGAAATGGACTGCAATGAGTCAGATGAGACTTAAGTGACAAAGATAAGCCGTTTGTATGATAGGAAAACACAGGAAGCAAATAGTACAAGACAGGAAGTAACGACAATGAGGGATGGAGAGACAATGACAAGCTTGTTTACAAGTGAATGGAATCACTTTTGGGATGAAGAGTTGGAGTGTATTTCTGAAATATGAAACATGTTTGATATTTAGTTGACCCACCAAGTCAAGCCAGGAAACTATAACTGAACCAAGCTGACAATGTAATCAAAAGTAACTAACCCTTGAAAAATCCTTGCCAACCAACAACTAGGTTCCAATGGAACACCCCTATAACACTCCAACTCACTTGTGCATTAGCGGTAATATTTTAATCAATTAGAAAAATAAATCAGATATTATATAAACTTAGTGTAATTATAATAGAAAAACTTCCCCAATGTTACATATAGAAAATATATGTCATGAATGAAGATAACAAAATGATACAAGTGTGTAGCACGAGTATTATATTGTTAATCTTCATGAGCGATACATTTTTTCTGTATAAGTCTAATGAGGGATGTTTTACTTTCTGCATGGATTTCTGCATGGATTGTTGTACATCAAAAACACACAGAAGCGCCATGAAAAGATATTCTTATTAACTTACACTACATATTTGTAGATTACACAGTTTCCGAAATATTAATGAAAAACCGGAAGTTATTGACTCTATCCATGGTAAGGAGGCACCTTAGTGTTAAAAATAATTTGCGTACTCATGAATGGGTAACCCCATGTCATCCCCACTGTTAGATGTATATCCATATGTCATACTAAAGATAAGTGGCGAATGAATGAAATGTGGTGAACATGATATTAAAATTTGATTATGTGTGTTTTGTTTTTGTTCAGCCCAGCTTTTCAAGCTGTTTTATACATTCATATAGCACCCAAAATGACTTTGCTTGAGAGTATGTTTGTCTGTGGTCATGAAATCTCCAAAAGTAATGAAGGAAATTTTATTATTTTTTAAATGAGTAGGGCTTTGCTAATGTGGGTGTTCCACCACACGACTAAGGCTCCCGATTAAGGGTTTTTGAGGGTCGGTTTGAAATATTTGCTTAGTCCCAGACCTTCTGTAAGGGTCGGTTGTGGTCGGTTGGGGCCGTGTGAGAAATCAAACATGTTTGATATTTCTCCCGACCCCAACCAATTATTTTTTCCCGCCATAAACAAAATGTCCAGTCCCAGGCGTCCTCAGGCCTCCTCAGATCAAATTTACACAGTCCTATGCTGTCCCAGGCCGCCTGCGACCCTTAGTCCCCGACCCTTAGTCCCAGACCTCTATCACTTAGTCCCAGGCTTCCTGCGACCCTTAGTCCCATTGCCAAACAAAAATCGGCGATCCTGGTCTGGGGACGCCTGGGGACGCCTCAGGACACCTTGTGGGGTCGGGACTTAATCCTGGGTTAGTCGGGGCTTAGTCCCAGGAGGCCTGAGGCGTCCTGGGACCCAGTCGGTTTGTCTACGACTAGAAAAATGGCTTAATCGGTTCTTAGTGCCAGACCAGTTGGGGACAGTCTGGGGCCTCCTGGGGCGTCCTGAGGCCGATCTGTAGTTAATCCCAGACCTTCATACCGATTCTGTCTTCCACCCCATTGGTCAATTTTTTTTCCATTTTTTCCAAGACTACCCACGATTAAGGGTCGCCGACAGGATCGGGGCTTAATCTTTTGGTGGAACAGGCCCATAAAGGATCAGTTATTTATATGTTTAAATGACCTGGCTCATATTTTGGATACACCAAAATACAAAAAAGTCTCTTTCAAATTATTTTCTGTGACACTAGCTTTCTTGATGATGTAACTCTGAAAATAGCAAACACATATCTATGAACCTTTCACATTAGTAGAACCTTGCAAAAAGATGAAGTGAATAATTTTAGGAAACAATCAGACCCTTTTCTGTACATCTATGCAAGACAAGTGAAAATCACAACTGAGAAGGGTATAAGTGCTTCCTAATTAAAAAGGCACTCATAAAGCACAAATCTTCATCAGTTGGACGTACATATTTAAAAATTCAGGAGATTTTGTATCAGCAATAAGATCAATTCTTTCCCAGAAGAAGAAACGCTTTTTTTAACTTTTGGACTAGCCCAACCACACACATTTGATAAAGATCTGCGCATTATTTTTGGACTAATTGTAACACACAGGAAACAATAAATCCCCAGGTTTTGGAAAACCACGGTGGAGGTCTGTGTTCTACAAATGCTTTCTAGTTTGCAAAATGAAAATACAATGAACATTTTGTTACAAAATCCTACAAATATGTCTTAGACCATCTAGGTGACAAAATTTCTTTGCAAGAAGTGTTCGTCTTTTTATTAATACCCTCAATCAGTGGCAATCATTTTCTGCTCTTAAGGAAATTTCTCTGAAATGAAAGGTCACAATCAAGAGGGGGAGCCGGGTAAGCTTGGTCCAGCCTGTTATTCCCTATACCCACAACATCTATTCTAATCAATAAGAAGAACTCCTGTTAGTTGTGGCCTCTAGCAGGATTGAGGTGCTGATGGAACAAGGTCCCAGAACCCAAATACAAGGTAAACCACATCACCCCCAGGGGTCCTCTCAGTGATAGGTCAGGTCATGACACATTCCTCTTGTAAAACCCAGACGGAGAGAGGTAATTTCTGAAGGTAAGAGGTCAGAGGTCACAAGTTCCAAATTCGAGGTCATATCCAATGCCATTGTGAAATTTAGTTTAAGCTTTATAAGACAATGTAAAATACAGTGTGAGACATTTTATCTTACATGTTAGCAGATAACCAGAAGGAATTAAAGCATTTAACATTTTTATATGAGATTTTAAAAGCACCAAGTTCAATTACAATGACTTAGACATGACACGGCAAAGGTAAAAGGGATAAGGAGATAATGAAAGGGGCCTGGGAAGCATTCTTTGTGTATGACCAGACCACTCAGCTTCAACATAGCCCATGGGCCCTGATGTTCTGGAGGACCACATTGTTATCAAATGCTAGTGTAGTTCCTGACCTTCAAAAAGTGTGGAAGCCCCTACCCTGTAATGGAATATTTCTGTGCTGGAAGACTTTCTTGAGTGCATCACACACAATGATTTGCCTATAGGGGTGGTAGTTATTGGCAAGGGATGTAAGTGATTAGGTTCCTAGAAGCCAGAAGGGCCTCCAGGGCCCTCACACTGGAAGGAAAATAACTCTCAATGTAAGTGTGTTGCACAACATGATGGACCTTGTGGTCTTAAAGGTTTTTTTCAATTAATATGAGGTGAGCTCTAGGAGGTACAAAGATAAGATCCTGCCTGAGAAAGTGTTTTTTGGGTTAAACTTTGGTGAAATATGAAGGGCCATATTTGACATATGTAAAAGCCAAAGAAGGCAATGAAGAAAAGGGCCCAGTATTAAGAAGGGTCATGCAAGATGCCGCAAGCTGTGTAGATGTGATATAAGTTGAGGACATCAATGACCCTACGTCTGAGTCTAAAGTTGGAGTTAATGGTGAAAGAGCCAAAGTGAACTCCAGGGTAAGGGTCATCAAAATAAGGAAGGACACAAAGGTCCTAATATGTCTTGAATGGGTCATGGTTGTAGAACGTCTGTGAGCTTGCTCAATACACTTCCAAGTTTATTGCAGGAGAGTTGTACATCTGTAACTAATACCTGGAATTATGTATGCAGATCCATATTTTGTAAGTATCCTAAGTTACTTTGCCACCAAAACTTAGCTTGAAGATATTGAAGAAAATTAATGTTAACAAGCTTATCAAAGTAAATAAGGGATAACGCATCAGTCTAACAGCAAAATGAGCTCAATCTTTTTTACCAAAAGCCTAATTATATATTAAACATTTCTAAGTTACTGAAATATTTGTATCAAATAGTTAGCAGAAAATTACAAAGTAAAACCTAATTTTAAAACTGAAATTCATTCAACCACAGCACAACATAAAAGTCTGGGACAAAATAAACCAGATCAAACTTGTACATAGGAATACATTTTCTATCAAGAGTGTTAGTTTACGTGAGGACATTATGCATTCTTAATGAATCACATTATGATTCTTATAAAGTGAATTGTCATGACATATTTAGTCTAATTCCTAATGTAATGGATGTAAGACAAGTAATGCTTACAAAACGTTAGAAGCTGAGAATGGGAAAGGCAACAAGGACAACCAATGACAGAGGGAAATACATCACACTGAACACATAAAAAACAGCATGACCGGGATGTTGGCAACCAGGAGGAGAAATATCGACTCTTTTTTTGCAGAAACCTCATAAATCCATATTTGAGTTTAACTTTGTACAAATACAATACCAGTATCACTAGACATTGTAGGGATAAATGGCATCTGGGTTAAGGTTGCAATAAGAGGACACTATAGCTAACACAAACATATTAATGCCTGCAGAGTGGAGGGTGGAGAATGCCCAAATATAAAATAATTCTTGGCCTCTGTCCTCCAGTGTCCTACCTTAGTGTCACTCCCCATCCAATATGGACTGAGAACTGAGTTGAGTGGTCTGCTCCAGAACAATATCAGGGGTGAAATTATGTAATTTCCTATTTTGAAGACTCCTATAGGATTCAAAAATTCTTTGTATGAATGATCTTTTTGTTTCAACTATATATTGGAGACCACACTTTAAGCAGTTGGTATTGTAAGTTAGATTTCCTATTCACCAGTGATCTTTGCTTTTGGGGGGCGATTTTTGCACTTAATCCTTTCTTTAGAGTAGAAATTCGAAATACTGTCAAGTTTTTGATTTTGAAACAGTTAAGGGCAGTTACCCAGTCTGTTACAAACTGGTGTCATTGATCTTTTCATAGTGATGTGGTCTATAGATGGGTAACTAAGTTTAGCGGAATAGCAAGAGCAAGAACAAGAGGAGCCCTGTCCACCTTAGGAGGAGCCAGGGAAGAGCCACTTTTTCCACCTTAAAGGTGAAATTTGGGAACTTCCACTCATTGCCTCTGATGAGAAAATAAATGAGAATCAGATATTCAAAATAATCAACTATATAAGGTGATTATAAGCCTCATGAGTCAATATTCACTTACACGTCTGGTTCAGTCATCCAAGTTGATTAGAAGAGGGGAATTAAAAGCCAAGTTCTATCAACAACAGCAATTTTCTGTATTGGGCATGTTCAATATTGCTATGGCTTACACAGGAAATTAGATGAATCTGCCAGTACTAATTGTAAAGGTAATACAGCATTGGCTTTTGTAATGGAATGACTGAATGAAATTGAGATAAACTGGCATGAAATAAAGTTTGTCCAAAATGATCTTGACAAGTTGCTTCAAAAATATTCTGAAGTGTTTGCGGAAGGACTGGGAAAAATAACTGGTGTCAAAGCCAGGATAGAAATTCACACACATGCCAAGACCTGTGTTGTGTGTGTTACAGTATAGCATTGAAGCAGGGCTAGAATGACTGCAGTCAGATAACTGAGTGAAATATGCTAAATTCTATGAAAGGGCAGCTCCAGTTGTGCTAGTATTAAAGCCAGGTGGATCAATTTGGATATGTGGAGATTACAAAGTGAGAGTGAATACAATCTCACAACTTGATAACAATAAAATTCAAAACCTCAATGACCTGTATGGAAACTACATGGTAGTAACTTCTTCGCAAAGTTGGAACTCAGCCATGCATAGGAACAGGTATACCTTGACGACAAGTTTGAAAAGCACACAACAGTAAACACTCACAAAGGGTTATTTTGTTACAATAGACTCTGCTATGTATATCATGGGCACTAGTTATTTTTCACAAGGTGTTGGAGCAGCTACTAGCTGATATGCACAAGGTGGTGATCACATATTAGAGCAAGTCCTACAGAAACTTTATAAGGTTGGAAGAAATTCTAGCATTTTTGCAAAACTTTTGTTGGAAGTTCCTAAATACCTGTCATAAGTCTCAGCACCACTTCATAGGCTATTGAACAAAGATGGCAAATGTTTGTGGGAATGAAATGACAGATGGCATTTCACAAAACTAAAATCCGAAACTGTCCTCATGCATTATGATGACAAGAAGGATCTCCTGCTTTCATGGGATTCCTTGTCATTTGTCATTTGGCCTAGGGTGTGTTTTTGCCTTGCAGTATTCCTGATGGTTCTGAGAAACTTCAGTCTCGATTATTAGCTCCAACATAAAGTAATATTCCCAATAAGGCAAAGAAGGGCTAGCTGTGGTATTTGCAGTGAATAATTTTCACTAGTATCTATTTGAAAGACAGACTTAAACTTTCACAGATCACGAAGCAGTTCTAAGATCATTTTGACCAAAAGCAACAACGATTATTGCTTTACTGCATTTACAGAGATGGATACGACCATTTCCAGACTGTGAATGTGACATGAATTGCATGCCTGGTTCCAATAAATCCAATGCATATGCAATGAGTTGACTTCCCAGTTCCAAGTAAGATGCAAGACACATCTGTTTCAGGGTAGATCATGAACCTGGGGGAGCATCTGGAAAGAATACCAGTGATTGCAAAGCAAATCAATCCATGGACATCAAGGGATGTCACACTGTTGAAGGCAATGAACCATGTGCTGAAAGATTGGTCTTAAGTAACACGACATGGTCCACTTAAAAAATTCATTACCCAGAAGGACGAACACGGTGTGCAAGATGGCTGTTTACTGAGGCTAAATAGAAGTGATGGTCCCAACTCAGGGATACGGTTTGGTACTATCCAAAAACCATTGAGATCTTGACAAAAATATTTGTATTTCAAGGACTCCCACATAGGACAGTCACTGACAATGTGACAGTCGTGGAATGAAGTAGTTTCTAAAATACAATGAACAAAGGAAAAAGCAGATGAGTACAGGATAGCTTCATCCAAAGTTAAATCAGTCTCTCTTTGCACAGCTACTGACATAACACACCTCAGAGCACAAGTAATCAAACCCTAGCTGTGCTGTCAATTTAATGGGCGGTCACATAATCTTCTGTAATGTTAGCTGCCAAACAGTGTACAATTTATTGTAACAAGGCAAGAAAAAAACTAAAATGACAAGACACAACGGTCCAAAAGAGGTATTCAGTGAAAATAAGAATTACCATCCAGGACCAAGACGATTACCTGCCACTGTTGTTGAATCATCTTGACCAGTGTCCTATTGTAGCAAACTACAAGGTGGAGAAACAGTGTGAAAACATGTCAACTAAGTGTTACTGAGACAAAGACATGTTCCTTATGATCAGATGTTTTCGAGACACATGAATACCAAGAGTCCAATTCATGATTAAAACACAGACACAAACAAATAACATAATAGTTTGTACCCAAAAGGGAAAAGGAGACAAACATAGGTGTTCCGAAAAGGTTTTCACATTTCGTCCTAAAATGATTCACTGACTGAATAAACATTTTTCTGGTAGCTCCCCCAAATACTCAGTTCATTTTTTTCTTGTATGTAAATTTTAACATTAAGGCTTTTAAGACTAAAATGGTAAGAATGTTACATATAAATAATTGAACTATTACGCTGCTTAAACTTTGGTAACTACTGTATCATATCAGTCAACACTTTAACAGCTCGCTGATATCCTGGTAAACAACAAGTAAAATTTAAATCCTTTCTACCCTGTAATGTACACATTGTTCCTGTGCCATTTTGTATACTAGTTCATTGTGTATTAACTTTTATATCTAATAGATGTGTTTTAGTCAGAACAGTATTTTAAATGTCTGTTCCACGTCCAAGTTTATGATAGGGATATACCAGATTGAATAAAGTACTCCATGGAATCCAAGTTGTGGGAGGTAAAAGGAGAGAGTGACAGATCCACTGTACAATCAAAAGCCAACCACCCTTGAACATACTCATGCAGATATTAAGTGTGGAAGGCCTAAAGATAGTCCATAAACACCTAGCTGCAACTGTGAACACAGGGTCTGTTACCGACGCCATATCTGAAAAAATAACATAAAAATGATAAATATCATGATTTGTAAAGCTAAGATCCAGGTGGAACTAGTAAGCATGAATATAATTCATTGTTGAACCATAAGTAGATGAACACTTATTACAGATAGTTGCTTAGATGTCTATTAACTTATACTGATAAAACATTCTGAGTAACTAGAAATTGAAATGGAATTAAGACTTAAAGAGCTTGAATAGCTCAAAGCTCAATAGTATGCAGAAAAGCTTGACACTCAACACAAAAGAAAACCTTGCACTAAGCAAAAGGGGAATGTAAGCTTTAAGAGTTCAATGCACACGGAAATGACCATGTAGTATCTATTGCTACCAAATTTAATCTGGGCAAAAACGCATGACTGGTACCACATTTCTATGAACTGGAAGTTGATAAGTACTCTCAACACTTTGAACAAGTGGCTCAAAATTTGAACTCGCCCATGGACAAGTGGCCTTTATTGCTACGTGTTTTGACAGGAAAAAGGACAAGAGTCGCAAATTGACTTTTAAGAAGGATAGATCCTTTGGTTTCAACAAGATGTCTTATCCTGAAATATAGGAAAGGCGAAAATATAGCTCCAGAATAAAAGTGTTCAGATAAGGGTAAAAGCACAAATCAGAATATGAGTAAGGATAAGATATCCTCATCCTTTGCTCCTGTCATTGTAAAAAACCTGGGCATGTTATGTTTGACTGTTGGCTCTTAAAGAAAAAGAGAGAAAATGAAGCAACATTCAATGCTATTGTTCCTAACAAATCTAATTGGTGTTTAAATTTGATTAGAGCAGAATCTAATAGTCATTCAAAGAAGTCTGAGATTATCCGGGAACAGTACAAACCTTTTGTGTCTTAGGGTTTTGTATCCCTAAATGTAGTTCCTATCAAGTACCAATCAAGATATAAGAGAAGCTAGGGTTTATATGCCCTTACTGTTACAAGGTGTATGGTCATTGAGTGTAAGCAATTCTCATGGTGAGTGCTGTTGCTTGAGGGTACTGAAGACAGTTGTGTGAACATTCAATAACAGAAAGCAAACTGAGTATCTGACTCAGTTACTGGTTCTGTTATGGTGAGTACCATGCCCACTTTAACCTAAAAGGGATGTATTTTTACTCGGAAATGATTTGGCAGGTGCAAATGTGGTTTCTGATCCTATGCTTACTTCTAAGCCAAACACTTTTGTTAGCACTGAGACATTATGAGAGGTTACTGGGATTCTTCAATCCTGTGCTGTGACTTGAGCTATGCCAATATATACCAGAAATAAAAACTGGAAACAATCTTCAGATGTTTTAGTTGATTCATCAGATATATTTGACCATGTGGTTCAGAATCTTAGTGACATTGACCCTAATAGTAGGGAAGATGTAAAAAATAAACAAGACACGATGGTCCAGATGTATCACTTTCAAATTAGAAATTGATTTGATTGTAACAGGAAAATGACCGTGAAATGACTTCTCTATTCAAGTTGGGCTTTCCGCCAGAATAGTTAGATAAGGTCTGAGTAGGCGCTTATGTCAGAAATAGTGTGCTTATGTTAAAGTAGAGGTGGCTGAATGTCCCTTGATCTAAGAAATGGCATGTAATACACCACGTTGTTGTACAAAACTGTATCAACTGATATCTTGAAATTCAGATTACAAAAATATACAGTACAATAAGCAAACATTTCTATTGGCATAGTTTTATGACTGGACTGTGTACTCGTGACAAAGTCCTCATCCTCAGCCAAGTGTAGCTGTATAGCAACTTACATTTATTTGTGACAGACCTCAAGTTATACCTTCTGTCACACATAATGACTAAAACTGATATAAATGTGGTAAAGACAAAAAGAAAAACCCTATATTAGAACAAAGTCATAAGCAGATGAAAAAGTTTGACACTCAACCTCTCAGGTTCAAAGTCAAAGTGAAAATGTGGTTCTAGAGTGATGAGGACAGGGGTCACAAGGGCAACAAGAGGGGTTAAATAATTGTATCATTTAAGTGTCATAAAATTATTTCAAATGCTTTAAGATGATCTAGCAGTATGGCGTTGGGTGACAGTTTACAGTACAGAGCCTTGAACCTGAACTATATGAACTGGTTTCCGTTACCCTTTCAACTATCTGTCACAAGAAAACAGCTAAGGTATAAGGCATGATGTAAAACACTGAATAATTATGAATAAATTCAAGGTGGTCTGCAAAGTAATAATCCATTGATGTCTAACCTTGATGCCCTAAAGCACTTTTCAGCAAAATAGTGACTCAAACTAACAATAAGTAATCTTATGACAAAACACATACACATCTTTATCACAACACAATATCTATGTTAACGATCATGGATATCAATAACTTGACTGACATAGACTCTCCGTCTTTTATACACAGGACTACACAAAAGAATTCAAAACACCCTCTTTAGAAAAACAAAAATTGTATACATCCACAAAATAAATAATGTATTTCAAAGTGATAGCATTTATGATTATGATGACTCATAAACATTGGAGTTTTATGCCTGAGCGCCTTGTGAAGAACATATGTTAAAAGTAAAATATACATTTTTGCATTTTGTATGGAAAAAAAGGTTTGATTGCACAAAGCAGGCTCCGGGCTCCCTTTGGAAATAAAAAGGAGTTGGTGGCTGCAGATAGCAGGTGGATGCTCTTTGCAGGTTGGAGTAAATTTAAAATGTCATGGCCAGTTTCAAAAGTGGATCCTTATTGCATGTGATACCTACTGCTTAAACATAAGGTTACTTTTGAGGCTTTTGAAAAAGAAACAAAGGGCCTGGTGGTGACACAACAATCAGTAATTTGTGAGATCGGAGATGGGTTTCTACACTGATCTTATGTGGGAAAGATGATGCTTCCATGCCATTGGCCCGTGGTTTTACAGAACAGAACCCTCACAAACTGAATGTACTGCTTTGCTCTGCCTTTCCAGCTACCCAACACAATATAATTGGTACTGACATAAACAGTAGAGGTCCTCAGTGGCCTAGTGGGTTAGCAAGTTTGGCATCTAATCACAGGTTGTCACCTCTGTGTGCTTTGAGTCCCACAAGAGGCAATGCTGATGACCTGTCCCGATATGATGCCAGCTGTTGAACGGGATGTACAATCTAAACTTTGACACAAACAACCAGTTAATAAATAGCCAGATTATATATATTTGTTATGTTACTTTATATAAAAATAGCCAACAATTTTTATTAGCAGTAATTCTTTAAAAATATATGCAATAAATTCTACCGACACATTTTAAATTTCTAAGAAACATACTTTCACTGATACTTTCCCTTGATTCATGAATTATCTTCCATAAACGCTGGATTCATGAAAGACCTCTTCAGACTGTAAAAACTATGTTTGAACTGTTGTTCACTATATCGCAGCGAATAGGATACGCAGCAGAAAAAAGCAGCAAGTCTGTAGTAAAATATAAATTGCAAAAATTATCATACACTTCATAGGGATTTGGAAGTGAACAAATAATGAAATTCCTGTATGACATCTATGCCTAAATTTGCAATGTTACCACTCAACGTCCAATTTACGAAATCTTACTTTCAATCAGCAATCCTAAATTGTTTTCATATTTTACCACATATACTGTGCTAAGTTTACATGTGTATCATATTAAGTCACAATGTAGAATGGTTAATTGAATTTTTTTTTTATTGTACAAGTTCCTTTAGATTGAAATTTAAATTTAAACTGAGGCTGTGTTCAGTTACTTGATTGCCATTTTATTAAGTGCAGTAAAACAAACACTGAAACAGGTGTTAAAATATGGCTTAAATTTGTGTATTTATTTGGGGTTTTACATCGCTTTAAACACTGTACAGGTCATATCACGACGGGTAGTTAAAAGGGCAGAGGAACCAGTACATAGAGTTTGTTAGGGTTCTATACTGTAAACTGCCAACCAACGGCAAGCAACTACCAGCTTTCCCACTTGAGGCCGTGTCGGGGATCGAACCCTGGCCTCAGAGGTGGGAGGCTAGAATGTTACCACTCTGCCACCGTGGACCCCGGTTTAAATTTGTAATTTATTCATGTAAACAGAACTGTTAGTAACATGACCATATAATATTATACTTGTCAAACAAAACATAAGATATTAGAGTCTAATCTAATCTAATGTGGACTTTTATAGCGCTTAATCTCCATCTCAGATGGACTCTAAGGCGCAACAGAACATAAAGCAAAGGCAATTAACATTAATCCGGGGATATAGCAAGGTCGTACCAAGGAGACACAGGGTGACAAGGGAGGCTATGGCGGATAGGCTTTTGCATACAAATAAGTCTTAAGCTTCTTTCTGAAGGAGGCAACTGATGCTGCACTGCGCACATCATGAGGGAGTTCATTCCAGATTCTAGGAGCATCAAAGGCAAAGCTGTGATCAAAATGTTTGACAGACTTAAAGACTGATGGGTGGAAAGGAGGAACAGTAAGATATTGACAATCTGACTACGCCTGGTACTATAGGAACTACTACTGGGAGACAAGTAAGGTTGAAAGTAGGAAGGGGAGCCACCATGTAGAAATTTATACACTAGAGTTGCAGTTTTAAACATACATCTATACTTCACGGGCAACCAGTGGAGTTGTTTCAGAATGGGCGTAACATGAGTATACCTTCTATGGTTTGTAACAATACGAGCAAGGGTATTCTGAATACTTTGCAATTTGTGAAGATTGAAACATGACAAACTCCTAAAAAGAGAGTTACAGTAGTCCAGACGACTACTAACCAAGGCATTTGCAGCTAGGACTGCCACTTCCGTAGTGAGATACTGTCTTATTCTACGAAGGTCACGTATCTGGAGAAAACACGCTTTGCAAGTCCTCTTGATATGTTCAGAGAATGAAAATTCTGCATCGAACCACACACCTAGATTTCTAACAGAATCAACCGGATGAATAAGGCTGCCAAAGATACTAACAGGAAAGTAGGAGGAAATCTTCTGACGCTGAGACTTAGAACCAAAGACAATGAACTCCGTTTTGTGGGTCCGTCTTACTTCCTATTTTTGTGTAGTATGACATTAAACAACATTATGCTATCAATATAATAATGAACTTTCTTCTTTCTTGCCCTGTTACAACAAGATAATAAACTTAAATTATGTGCTATTACAAGTTTAATTCTCAGTTGGTGTGTCCGTTCATATCCTCTAGTCATTGTCAAAATCAGTGTCTGGATATTTTTATCAAGCTATTTTTGCTTCATTTTGGATTACAGGCATCTTATTTTTGATAAACTTGTATGTATATCCTGCAATGTTTGTCTCCAATATTTCAGATAGCTTACTGCTAAAACGTGGTTACCCAAAAAATGCAGAGACTTCTTGGCAAATCAGTAAGCCCTATTTTACTCCCTGAGTGACAGGGTTACAACCTAGTTTCAGTATGCCTTATATATATATAGAGAGAGAGAGATCAGATCTTTTGGGAAACCATCTGATGAAGAGTTAACGTATTAAACATGGGTTGATCTGGAGGAGAACAGACTGTAAATACTCTTACGTGTAGGTTTTGTGCAGTAAGTGTAAGGTATGTGTACAAAGGTGTTGGATAATATGAGACATGGTTTGCCATTACATTTTGTTCAGAGTTTAGATTGCAGTTCACTTCCGTGAATTTTTCAACACTTGGGTATAAACTTTTGCAGGCTACATCCCAGTTCTCATTAAAAATTAAAAACAATAAACATGAAAAATACAGCAAAAGATTGATTCCTGTTTTTGATGAAAAACAGCCACATTTTTATGCCCACTGTAAATTGTATCCATTCTATCTGAATAATTTTCATAATGGGACTGTTCTGCTTCTTTGAGTCATTTGAGATATCTCTGAACGACCCTTTAATTTTATTTCTGATCATTCCGGAGCAAAAAGGAAAATTGCTGCGCATTTGGAGCAATTTTCTGACTGCAAAATATTTTCCACATCCTCTTGAATGTCACAAACCCGAAAGGACGCTTCAAAAACAGGTCTAAAATCTCATTGAGATCTTCAAATTATTATGGGAGATATCACAAAAAGGAACAAAATATGTGTTTCCAAGGTATGTCTCTCCAGAGAAATCCTATTCAATTTATGATGCTGATCATCATTTTCCAGACAAACTGACATGCATCTTAACCAGATATGCAATGTCAATCCTGTGGTTGTCGATCTGGATCTCAAAATCTAGTTACAGTATATACTTAAAAGTATGTGTTATGCCCAATCAACGATATTGTCTGTTACCTGAAATTGTAAAAAATTTGCATATTTTTATGTATGAATGAATAAAAAACTTTGAGAACATATAAGTGATATGAAAAGAAAGTCTAGATATGCAAAGAATATAAAAACATTTTTATTTCCAAAAATTAGATTGAAAGGAAAGGCAAATAAATACTTTTTGTATAAATTGTTGGAAATATGTTACATGTCTATAATTTTACAAATTGTATTAAATATTCACAAATCAAGATGTTTTGATTGTAACATCCTCCTTTTTAAAATTTTACTATTTCCTGGACAATATAAAAAATATATATTTTATGTCACAAATATGATATTCAACATAATGACATTCCCCTGGGGGACAAGACCGAAATAACACCAGAAAGTTGGGATAAATATAATTTTTATTCTACTAAAATCATTGTAAAATAAACATTTATATCTAGAATTAATCATACAAAAGCATAGAAACACAGAAAATCATTAAGCATAGAAAGCATAGAAACACAGATAACCATTACTATGATGCTTTAAGAAATTAACATAGCAACTGACCTTGACAAGTAACATGAACAAAGTCATGACACTGACCTGAGCTGACACCATTTATCATGAAATCTGGTAAACTACAGAATACATGATATGACCTTAACCAGTCGCACAAACCAAGGTATCTGGTCAGATTCATGAAAGCCAAAGAACCCCTGGATGTTAAGCCATGTGACCTTACAGATACAGGTCAAGATGGGAGCTGGCAAGGAGAATTTTGAACGGTGAGAGGCACAGAGGAGGTGGTGAAATGATGTCAGAAACCCACCAAACAGCCAAACTATTGCAGTAGGTGCTGTTGAAAAGTATGTGAAGGAGAGGAAATAGGAACATTTTGAATATAGGACCATATAGCATCGGATTTCCAGGCGCCATGGTGCATAATTTGTTGGAGGGGAACCCCATGATGGAAAGCCCAGGTAGCCCCAGAGCGCCTGAAATTGTGAAATGTCAATTTAGGTGTCAGGTGCAATATGGAAGACAGGCTTGTGAGAAATTTACGAGCCACAGAATGGGCCAATGGAACAAGACCATGAGACCTGGAAATCCGAAAAACAGGGTCATTACTCGTGCCTACTTGACTTAGCAACAGTGCTTTTAAAGAGGTTACACGCCAAGAGAGTGGAATGGTCCTTATGTCAGATCTAGTCTGCAAGGTCTTAGACGATTTGACTAGCAATGTGGCTCCTTGGGAGAACAATGTATCTCCTCCAGCCAACTGTCTGATCGGATCAAAAAATCTAACTGTGTGAGGTAAGAGGTTGGACAACCTAAGGAAGGAGAAGTAGGCAACGTTTTGTATACTAAACGATCTGGACAATATAAAATATATATATATATTTTTATGTCACAAATACAATGTCCAACATAATGAAAAAATTTAAATGTGAGGACATATTACCCACTTTACATTTTTTTATTTCAATCGGTTTTATTTAGTGTTTTGTGTCACGCCTGGTACCTTGTTTGTTATATTGTGATGGAGAGTTGGAAAGGCAGAGACAATCTGCTCGTACAGTTGGTCAAGATTCTGTACTGTAAACCATGAACCAACGGTAAGCAACTTCTAGCTGTCCCACATGAGTACAGGTCAAGATCTGAACTCCGATCTCACAGAGAGTAAATTATTGTATGTTCTAATTATGAAAATGAGAAAATTATCGGGAATAACCTATTTTTGTGATATATACATATTTTTTATATTTTACTTTATACAGGTAACTGTGAAGAGGTTTACAATTAAGAAATACTAACAGACCTTGAAGTGTGATTGCTGTTGGGTGCTGTAGCTATAAATGTTAGCTGGATCTTTGATCAAACTTCAATGCAACCTGTTGAAAGAGTTTTGCTCACTGTTCACACTTACAAGCTGCTGCAAATAGGCCAGCTGAGTAGTCAGGGTAAGTTACGATTAAGGTACTTGTCCGTCACAAATCCTTGAATTTCATTTGAAGCAAAATGAAAAACTGCTTGTGATTGACCATTATAGGACAGGTAACAAACCTCACTGGTTAAATAGAAGATTTTTAGGACAATTCAACCTTTGCCAGACTGGGAGTGCCCTTTACAATCAAAAATGAGTCACAAAATCAGATTACCCACTTAAGACCTATTTATGTTATATTGCTTTACATGAATAAAATTCCCTTTACAACATCTCTGCTTAACTGGTTATGCACTGTAAAGTTTATTGGATTTTTATATTTAACATTAACCCTCTCATGTGGAAGTTATGTTGATTTTAAGACAGAGGCAGATACAGGATTTCCCAAAAGGGGGGGCGTGGGTTATCGCGGGTATGGATTTTCATACTTGGACCTTTTGTAGTGGGACATATCACGCAATGCATGGACAAAATGTCAACGGTCAAAATATTGGGGGACAAAACACCAGTCAAAATTGCAAGGAGGGACAAAATGCTGTCCATTATTTTAGGACAGGGAAAGCAAAATACCAATCTTATAAAAAACTGTATGTATGATACTAATGGTCAAATAAACTAAAGAAGTCTCTAGCAGAAAAAAGCCTCTGTAAAAACTTGCAGAAGAAAAACCTCAGTATAAAAGCCCTCTAACTAAATGGTTCATAACACATTTACACAAGCACTGCCAAATAGTGTACACAATGTAACAAAGGTGGGGCAAAACCGCACTGGGCAAAACCCCACTCAGACCAAACCACATCAGGCAAAAACACAACTCAGACACAATCCCACTCAGATAAATAAGAATTAGGACAAAACCCCATTCTTCATGAAAAAAACTGAAATATTTTCTACTTGGATTATTTGTTCATACACTAGTTTTCTGCTGTGACTTTTCCTGCAGATTTTTTTTCTACTGGGGCTTTTTCTACAATCAATTGTCAGACCAATACAGCAGTTTACTGACATAAATAAAAACACTTGAAACCTAAAATAAACTCAAAGGGGCTTCCCATAATAAACAATGCATGTACAACTGAAAAAAAATTGGAGGGAAACATACTTGAATTTTAATATAAATGCCACATTTTTTTCTTTAACATTTTTATTTTAAAATAACTGATGCTTTCATTGTTTTTCTTTAAAAACACATGCACCAATTGATTAAATATGATGAAACGTTTTCAGAATTTAACTTTTTTTTTGAAACATAGAAGTGAAATAATAAATTATTAATTGGGGTAAGTGATTCCAGTTTTGTAAACTGTATATCTCATGTTTAAGCATACACTAGTAAACAAAAAAGGTTTATAAACCAAATTATTCACAAAAGATGTAATACCCAGTTTGTTTGAGGATGAGACCTAACTTAGTACACACACAAAAGAGCTTAATTCCCTTTGATACTAGACAGTGACACTTGTATAATAACTGTCACATTAAAGAGATATATGACCCTAGTAAAAATAGATCTTGGGGTGGGGATTGGGGGGGGGGGCGTGGGAAGGGACAAAAATCCCCATGACTAAAGTTTCAAACTCTGAAAGGGGGGGTGTGCGCCCTCCACGCCCCCCTAGATCTGCCTCTGTAAGATTTAGCTTGACAAATGCTACTTTCAAGCTTGTGTTTTCTAATATCATTTATTCAAACATTTAAATATTCAAGTATTATTTCATTATTCAATTTTTAAAATAATAGTTCATTATCATGTATCTTTATTTGAAGTAAAGCGATTAATATTGATTCTCTCTCACTAAGATTTGATCCTTAAATTAAGCACTATCAGGAGAAGAACTCGGATCCTCACAAATATCCCCATCGTGCATACAAGTTGGACCTTAGCAAATTATTTTTCAAAAGCAGAATTCAGGATAAAAACTTGAAGGTGTCCCCTGTAAAAACCGAACTTATCCAATGCAATGGAATCTATCGTCACATGAAATTTAGAATCTAGTATAAAAAGGTTTCAACATCAAACCAGAAATGAGTTATTGCTGCTAATTTTATGTGCAAGTCTATGATACCCACTGATGATATCTATTGATATGTGTGATGATGTGAAGAAAATCGAATGCTGTTAATTTTTAAATTCTAAATAAAACATATATGCCCTAAAAATTAAAGAACCTTGGTGTGGTGTTTGAAAAATTATGAGCACACATGTGGCCAGAAAAGGTAAATGCTAAACAAACTTAGTCACTTTGGTTAAACAATGGCTGTCTGGATCATAAATTTATTCAAGAGCAATTGGCTATATAAGCTGCATGCAGTGTCCAGATCAGTTTTGCTTGGTGCAGAAAGACTGGATATCCAAAAATTATCTTTACTCTTTAAACCCCTATTTTACCATATATTCTATTTCTTTCAAAATAATTATTGTTTCTTCTGGAGTCTTGATGTACCATTATTGCAATTTAGCAAGATGTCATACCAGTTTTGACCTCATCATTATATTGTCTCTTATGTTAGATGTTTGTGAAATACTTGGGTATTTGCAGAATATAACTTTATAACTTGCTGGTGAGGTCATAGTTTACCTGACAGAACACTGTCTTTCAGTGTAAATATTTTTTGTCACATATCCCTTTGACCTGAAATTTGGCAAAATCCAGATTTTTGGGGGCCCAAACTCTTCTGATGTATACAAATCCACGAAGTGTTATTTTCCAGTCACATAGTGAAACCTAGCACCACATTTATGGTGATGATACTCAGGTATACATAACTTTATCTCAAACTATCTTTACACAACATTTACAATCGCTAACAGATTGTATGAATGACAATCCAAATATTGTGGTGTCAACAATTAATTGAAACTAAATTACTTTTGACACGATCATGCTCAAAAGTCACTGGATAATCCAGGTTTTCTCACATTACCCCACAAATAAACACTCCAATAGTTTCCAGTAAGACATATGGTACATGATAAAACTTTCTCTATGACATGGACAACTAGAATTTCTCAGTAAAGGTTCTCTTACATCCCATTGTATGTGTATACACATGTAACTGGGCTTCAAATATTGCTGAAAAATTGAACATAGCCTGGTAGTGGGGTAGCAGAGGTTTGCACATGCAAACAACAATGTCACATCTTGAAGATCAAAGAACAGATTGCTCCAGGTCGTACAGTGGGTTTATGTACATGCAAGGTACATGTGAGTGTATCTTACAACACGTACAAAACAATGTACATGAAAGGGGAGAACCTACAACACTAGTAAGGAGAATGCACGTGCCTAAGTCTTTCTTAAGTGACACTTGAGGCATAGATTCATTTGTAGATATGCTGCGAGCACACAGGGAATAATGTCCATGCCAGTATTTATTGCAAGGTGTCTGCTACCTCAAAAATCTGTTGTAAAATTGCAAGTGTAGTTTAATTGTCCCTTGCTAATCAGCCGATTTGTAACTAGGATATACATTTACGTATGATTTGATGAAAGAGGGGCTTAAAGCATGTGTCCATACATCTCATCTAGAAATATCAGACACCATTTTAAGTTCCTTCAAGTTTCCCTTGTGACAAATTCACAAACCCCTCAAGGATTTTGAAAAGTATATTTGTTATTATGTACATGTATTGTTCAATTTTCTTCTTAATAATATGAGTAGAAGCCCTCACTTATACACTTATATACTTCAAGGATACATTTTGAGACTCTCCTTTTCAACTCAAGTTTCTCCTACAAAATACCTTTCCTTCATTCACATCCAGAATCCTACATTACTGACCCAGATGACCTTAGAATATATTTTTGTCCAATTTGTGTAAGTTTGTCACACTGAAATTTACCTTTATTACAGTTTGATTGGCTTCAGACAGAAACTTATCTGGTCACCTTAGGTAATTTACTGTTGCACCGTCTTCTCTGTCTTGATCCCTGATCTCTTCATTTGACATTTTAAACCCACTTTAGACTTTAGCTGAAACAATGTTTATATTACAGTCACTATTAACTAACTTACAGTATCTACCAGTCATGTGTAACCTGTAAAAGTATATTGCTAATATTACTTGAACACTATGTTGTTTAATTTCAACGTTGAAAAAAATCTGGCAGTCTCAGAGTCTGCCGTATAAGGGAGATTAAGTGCTATAAAAGTACTCTTATTTTGTAATTAATAAATAGAGGTTACAGTAGGCAATACATACCAGGTTTCAATTAAGAGATGTTAACCTGATACTCGCTGACCTGATAAACTATTCGCAATATAACCTTAGAGTCTGTCATATGATGGAAGCAAGTGTTACAAAAGTACTAAAACTGCATTACATAAAAGGTTTGCTATGGGTGAATTAGCAGATCTGTTCATCTTGATTCTAAGTTACTATTTTTGGTATAATTGTCTTTTGTTTGATGAGTGTACCATTTACTTGCAAATTTATTTTCCTTTGGCTCAATTTAAAGAGTAATTTATGTGGTTATTGGTCTTTTACAGTTTTATTTACTCCATAGACAAAATGAAAGTACCAGCTACAATATCACTCATTATACTTGCTTGTGTAAAATTATCATTGGTTGATCATGAGAAAGTTTTTTGCATGAGTCATTCCTGTATATACAGTATATATAGTATTCCATTACAGCCACATAGTATTCCATTATAGCCATATAGTATTCGATTATAGCCATATAGTATTCCATTATAGCCATATAGTATTCCATTACAGCCATATAGTATTCCATTATAGCCATATAGTATTCCATTACAGCCATATAGTATTCCATTATAGCCATATAGTATTCCATTATAGCCATATAGTGTCCCATTATAGCCATATAGTGTGCCATTATAGCCATATAGTATTCCATTACAGCCATATAGTATTCCATTATAGCCATATAGCGTTCCATTATAGCCATGTCTCAGATGTATTGACAATGTGCAGACAAGTGTATGTTTCTATAATCATTTTGACTCAAGATTGTGTGACCTATATGTTTTGGCTTAAAAGTCAGAAGGATCTGGGGTGTGGTGATGCCAGACCAATTTTTGGGAGACTTGAACAAATTAGATATAGGTCAAAGAAAATGGTTGTGTATGACTTTGAATATTAATGTGCTGTATCCCTCAGCCTGATTTCACTGAATATTTACAATACAAGATTGACTTTTGACATCTCTTTCAGTGCTAGGCATAGCAAAGTGTCTAAAATGTTTATTTCTCATTTTAGTATTCCACATAATTCTTTGCTTGGACTTGTGAAACTGAGTACACAACTGCATTCAACTGTATCAGTGGATGCATAGCTTTAAGTTACAAGGCTTAGGTGAAAACAAGGCTTATGTGAAACAGTAGGCGATGGGAAAGTACCAATACTGCCCTGTGCTGATAAGCAATAATATCTTAATAAATATCAAAAGTTGATTAACACAACTACAGGATGATTGGATAATGTAATCAATGGCTTTCAATGTATGTCCTTTAGATACTTATTTATTTATTTATTTGGGGTTTAACGTTGCTTTGAACACTGTACAGGTCATATCTCAATGGGTAGTTTATGGGCAGAGGAAACCAGTACATACAGCTGGTCAAAGTTCTGTACTGTAAACTGCCAGACGTCAGTAAAAGACTACCATCTTTCCCACTTTGGAACCACTGACCTCAGAGGTAGGAGACGAATGTGTTACCACTGTGCCAACGTGGCCGCTGTCCTTTAGATATAAGTTTGTGTGAAAATTAAGGCAATTATATTAAATGCTTAGCATATAGATACAGGATAACTTTTGTGATCATTTGCAAAAACTTAGCTATGCTTGATTAATATTTTTGCTAGTAGTCCTTGTTTTGGAACATCAACGATGTCAATTAACATCCACTTTCCAGTGTAGAACTGTAACATAAACTGTTGACTACATTTTTGCAATTTCAAGGCAGACTTTAAGGTGCAGTTCCAGAATCAAAAATCATGATTCCATAGCAATTGCTAAGTCCAATACCATGGAGATGCCGGATAGATTATATGCTAAGTTTGGAAAGTCTTTTTGAACAGATAACATGGGTCTCATCAGGTAAATCATTTCAAACTGTGGGGGAACCTTTTTATCTGGATGGTTGTATCTTGTACTATATCTCCCACAATAAGTAGGCAAAAGAGAAACAATATAACCAGGATAAGTGTGAATAGAGTGGCAGATAATACAAATGAATCTCAAGTAGCAGATGGTGTAATTTGAGAATAGGAGATGCCTGTGTGCATATATGACAATCCCAGCGTGTTTTGATTATACTGTAGTTTGTGCATGTAGAAACTGGACAGACTCATCAAGAGAGTGTTGCAGTAATAGAGGAGAGTAATCATCAATGCACTGGCTACCAAGATAGCTGTCTCATCTGTCAGATACTTTCTAGCCCACCATAGATCAGAGATTTGAATGAAGCAAGTATTATAAATATTACAGACATGATAAGGTAAAAAGAAACCAGGTTCTCTACAACAACTGTTAGAATCACAAAATTATCAAATATTCTCAGAGGGAGCTAGTGTGAATCTATTTTCTTGAGTTGAGCATGAAATTCAAATATGTCTTTTTTTCCAAGTTTAATTTGAGCATATATGACAATACCCATTTTTCAACGTCTTGGAGAAATGAAATCAGCTTCTGAAAAGCCAGAACTGCATTTTTGTGAGACATATGAATAAACAACTGGCTGTCATCTGCATATAGGCAGAATGTAATTATGGGGTGCATTCCTATAACCTTCCTCAAAGGAATGGTGTATAAAGGGAACAGCTGAGGAACAAGGACTAAGCCTTGTGGAAACCTAAACAACAGCTCACACAATTCAGAGAGGGTTGATCAGTTTTAGTCATTTTGGAACAGGCGGCTGAGATAGGAAGTGAACCACTTCAAAGCCATGCCACTCAAATGCTATATTTTTGATATATAGCAGGACAGGTTCAGTAGAATGACCAGGTTTATTTGCAGATTACTAAGAGTTGTCATGATTGTTACTGTTGATATGCTGAATGAGCTGTTTCATAGCTATCCACTCCTCATAATCCTGATAGTAGATGATGATTTTTTAAATCTTCGCTTGGAAGTTATGTTTTCTTATGAGGAAAGTAACAACTACCTTCTTGAAATTTGTGGAAAATTTCCCTCAGCTTAAGACAAATTGACAAGTTTTGTAATTAATGTGAGTGAATATCCAGACAATCTTTCAGAAGAACAGTAGGCACTGGGTCTAAAAGCATGGCTTTTAGGGTAATTTTGATCATTTCTAAGTATCTCGTTCCCCAAGACATGATTAAAGTGAGATAGGTTGGAAGGGGAACACACGGGTGGTAGAACTGTTGAGGAAGAACCAGGGAATATGTCACAAATTATTTTTATTTTGTGAATGGAGAAAGAAGCAAATTGGTTTTCCAAGGTTTTGTTTGACTGATGATGATTAAGGATATTCTTGTGGTCCTTATCAAGGACATGTTGAAGTGCCTGCCATATTTTTGGGGGTCATGATGACTATGCTATAGTATTCAGCTTTATCTCTATTAAAGAGATTGCCAAGGGCAGTCTGTCTGTGCAATCTATTTCCCTTCAACTGAGACTTATCTTTACACCCCATATGGTCAAATTAATGCCTGATAGATATCACCTATGAAGTGAATCAGCCAACCATCCAGATTTTTTTCTTAGCTCTTCTACAAATCAATTGTTCATGCCTGTCTAACAGTCCACCAAGGTCAAGAATATACTGATCATATATGTTAGCAGTACTGCTAGCAGGATATTTGACAAAGGAAGTATTTGAAGATTATCACAAAAACTCTGCATGTTTATTTAATGATACTACTGTTAAGAAATGCAGTGCATCTTTGGTATCGCAGGCCATGCAAAATCCAGACATTTCACCAATGTGTGATCCAAGACCAAATCACATTAGTAGCATTGCTAAAGCAAGAAGAATCGCTTGGGATGAGTATCAGATACGGTATATGACCATGATTTGGGGTGGGTAGAATTGTTTGCATTTTGAGCAAGGTTGGAAGTTGGTACAAACCATATCCATATGAACATTAAAGTTTATACATATGAAAAAAGAATTGAGAGATTATTTAAAGTTCCAGAAAAGTATAAAATCATCAATAAATTTAGAGACACATGAAGCCTGTGTGTAATAGACACAATCAACAACAAATGATTTTGAGTGAGAGACAATTAGTATGACAATGTTTTTGAACAAGGAATAAGTCTGAGCAGCAAAGAAGGCAAAATTACCACCATGGCCAGTTGATCAGGGCCTATGAGTAAGTTGAAAACAAGGTGGACTTCAAGAATTTAGAATAATGAAACTGTGTTCACTTTTTTGCAAGATTTAACACTGTCATAAATATTCTTACGATTTTATATTGTATGTCATGAGGAATTTCCTATATGAATAAAAATGAATGTATATTTACACTCTTGTTAGTTTTAACACTGAGGTTTTGCTTGGTGTAACATGCAGATATGTCAAGTGGCTGATTTGACCAGATAACAAAATAATTTGGCAAAATTAGGTCAGTTGTTATTTCCAAGGGGGTCAATTTTACTAGGCTATGTTTTTCTAGGGACCCATTTGATGGGGGGCCAAATTGATAATGGGCCGAATGGTCTACAATTCCATGTCTTACATCTACTTGTTTGAAGTAGCAATAATTTGCACCATGTATGAACACAAAAATTTTCAAAACTACTTTCTTTGAATCAGTAATCTAACACATGTTATGACTGGCCAACAGCCTAAAATTAGATCATGGAACACACAGATTACAAAAATATGTTATTTTTTGTCTTTTATTTAAATATGTGATACAAAATACTTGTCGTTGTTGTTTATTAATCATATACATAGTATATACAACTTAATAACACAATAGAAAAAAATGTTAGGAAAACAAATACCTATGACATGTATTAAGATTGTACAAGAGGAAACATTTTGAACATATTTACTATTCAATGTTATTTGTACTATTTTGCTCAACTTTTACACAAAAATATGTTAACAAAAAGTCCACCTCAGCTTTTTGAAAACAAGCATCGGCTTGCCGAATGTGAAGTAAATCTTTTATTGAAGAAACATGAAATAAATCTTTATCACTCATGCTATTTATATTTCTCAAGCAACAGTTTCTTAGTTCTTTTAGGTCCATCAGTTCATTATCACAATTGTATGTACTTTGAAAATAAACACTTTTTACTAAATTCCTATTCCTGCATACAACAGAGTTACTACCAGTACATAGTAACTGACCACACAGTTTAACCATTGGGTTTTCACTTTGTATAATACTATTAATAAATTTAACTAATCTTTGTGCTAATTGAGCCTCAACTGGTAAATCTTCAACAATTAAGGGAAGGTAATCACTGTGAGTGATAGGACTAACATCAAGTAACTTTCTTATGCATTTTCTCCAACATATGAAGAATTTTGACATTTGATTGGATGTAAAATCCCTCAATACACAGCCATATAGAGCCATACAAAAAAGATTTAAACAAACTAGATTTTACTTTAACTGAGCAAAATTTGAAACCATTGTTTAAAACATTTTAAATCTTCCTATCAACTCAGTTTTAGCAACTTTAATTTGAGCCACAGAGCAGTTTTTACTAATGATAACACCAAGGTAATTGGCAGATTCAACAGGTGATAAATGTGTCTCATTGAATTTTATTGACATAGGTATGCTCATGCTGTTACCAAATACAATGTATTGACTTTTATTAGGATTAAATTTGACATCAAATTCCTTGCCAAATTCCTAGTAAAACTACATCAGCAGCATATACTAGAACTCCAATATATTTGTCACCAATGTGACATCCATAACCTGCTTCTTGCAACTCAAACACAAGTGCATCCATATAAACTGCAAATAATCTCAATGAGAGGACACCACCTTGCTTGACACCATTTTTGGCAGTAAAAGTATGAGATTCACTTGAACCCCATCTTACTCTAAGTTTTTGTTGTGTGAATGCCAACAGAATATATTTTTATGGATAAACAATAATGAACATATTTACAGTTTTTATATGGTCAAATCTAACAAGAGTTATTATATTGCTTATATTATATTGCAGACTCTGAGTTGCAACTACACACAGACATATTGAATAATCATAGTTATACTGAGAGCCAGGTCATACCAGACAGTACACAGGTGGTAGGTCGGCTGTGATAAAGGGACTTTTTTAGCAGATAACTTTTTATCTTTATCCTGAAGGAGGCAATAGATATTACATTGTGTACATTGTTTGATAGGTTATTCCAAATATCAGGAGCATTGAAGGCAAAGCTATTACCAAGTTTGATTGGTATGTAAAGTGAAGAGTAAAAACAGTAGTGTCAATCAGCATGCTACACCTTGTGCTGTACGGCCAACTGCCTGAGACAAAGATAGTCTGAAATTGCTTGGGGGGGAAATTTTGTATGGGTTTTGAACATACAATAGTACTCAACAAACAGCCAGTAGAGTCTCTTAAGGATGGGTGTTACATGAGCAAACTTTGTATAATTTGTGACTATACATGAACGAGCAATTCAAATACACTGCAACATGTATGTTCAAACTGGACAAAGCTGTAAACAGAGAGGTAAAATAGTCCAAGTGTTTTAAACTGTTTCTCTAATGGGGCAAGTACAGTAGCAATTACCAGCTGCTTTCAAGTTGAAATAGGAAAAGTTTTACTTTACACAATTTTTTACAATTACAGTCAACAGAGATAGTGTTCATACAATAATATAATAATGAAACCAATCTGACCTGACCAGAGAACTTTAAGTCTAAATAACAGTTAAAATAAGTGTGTCTGCTCTGTCCCGCAATCAATCTATCGATTCATTCACCATCTATTGAAACAAAATGTCAATATCCAGATGTTCTGAGTGTCAGCACTGAGACTTTGCTCTATGACGTAAACAATATCCCATATACAGCACCCAAAAGTATCCAACTGTTGACTGTATTTCCCTACTCTGTTTACTCCAAATTGTGAACAATAACCAGCACACAGGAAATACACTCTCTGGTAGATCCACATACTATAACCAGTTCACTCCAATAAGATTTAATTACACAATATATATAACCAGCAATTTGTATCCATTTGACATATAAATTAATTAACCCATAATATGGAAATTTAAAAGAGCTCATTATATATAGCACATAACAGTGACTGTTGGATCAGGTTTTCTCTACTTTTTATAGCTGGAGACTCTAGAATGTTCCAGAAAGAAAATATAATGAAAACAAACAGAATTCTAAACACAATATACATTTCTAAGAAAGAAAAATAATCTATTTAGGGGTATTTCCCCTCGTTTATAAATATATCACTACAGTTGTGTGTATGAAAAAAAATACTAATTGTGCCTCTTCTGTAGAATAATCAAAGAAAAAAACAATATTCATGTATCATAAAAAACTCTGCAGCTACACACAACATTGTTCTTTTACATCGGTTGAATGTCCTTATATGTAACATGAACTTGTTTTGAGGACAAATTTGCATTAAACCACACACCTATTTGTCGGCAGGATAACGAAGGTTCGCAATAATATTGATAGGTAAACAACAAAAGTTTTTGACCATGAGACTTAGAACCACAAACAATGAATCCAGAATTTATATTGGTTTACTTTTATCGGAAAACATCTATCTTCACACATCTGGAAACAACCCGTGAATGTAAACAGAGTAGAGGAAGTATTATTATAAATAAACATAAAACTTGGCATCATCAGTATTAAAATGAAATCTGGCAAACCACTTTCAGTTTTGGCATATTTTATAGTATTATTGGTGTGGGCTCATAATGCACTCAGACACTGTGAGCATACAAAATATTAAACACCCTTGGGTACGTTATTGTATTATATCTATTCTTCATTCCACCTTTCAGTATGGGTTGTATTTTAATGCATTTATGCATTTTGCTTTAAATACATTTCAAATGGTTTTAAATTTATACTCTATCATTGCTTAATGTAAAGTATCTTCAAAGACTTAACAGTAAAAGAATTTGTTAAAAAATAAAAGTTGTAATCCCATTCTGATCTTTCATTGGGATAAGGGTCCCTTGGGGAATGAAATCTAATGACAGGATGAGAGCCAATGATATTGTTTTATGCAATTGTATAAATTGAGAAAAGTTAACCCAACAGTGATACACTGGGACTCCGCTGATGAACCTGCAAAATTCAGATAGTATCAATTCTATCTTTATGGCATGTCAACAATTGTTAATGTAGGAAAAAAAGAATGAAAGCATTTTGGCCTCAGGTTTGTATATGATACCCCAAGGATGTGGAATGATCTGCCTGATGGTGTAGACTGAGCCAGATCTGCTGCCAGTATGTTATTTTATTATCAATCACAAGCCATGTATGATGTAAATAAGAAGAGAAACAAAATGAAACATACATTTTTGTATTGGCTGGAACCACTTACTCTGCATAAGTAGCATTATAACTACTTAACAAGTGACACAAAAAACAACAAAATTATCACAAGGATTTGGATATGTTTATCCAGTTGCATTTACTAGAATTGATGGAACTTCTTTCAATAAAATAGAGTAAATTTGTGTGTCTTACACATACGATCAAACTTTATAATCGCTCAAATCATTTTCTAAAGAATTTTGAAAATTCAACAAGAACAATTGTGTAAATTATCCAGAGATAGTGTCGACCTTAAGTATGTCATGCAATGTCCATGCTGAGATAGCCACTCTCTATCAGTGGAGTCCATTCTTGTCTAAATTCACGGTATGATGAATATGTGCTAGGGAGTTCAAGGACAGGACCACAAGTGTGAAATATGGGCCTTCGTTCAACACCCCTAAGCTTAGTGAATGTGACAGATACACTTTCCACTGATATCATGCTTGACGCCGTCATGAGGACTAAAACCTTGCTTAGGTTTTCTGGATTTAGACCCCTGATAAACTGCTTGAGAAAGTTTAAGCTTCTGGATTCATCAGCATCTAAATCATCTGATACCTTTAAAAGTTTGCATAGTTTATTAGCCGTTGGTTTGCACTCCTCATATACTTGTAGCACAGATTGTTTGTTTGGAAAAAGTGGCATAAGATGTTCTTGGACAATTTCTTTCTTAGAGTTTATTACATAACAAGGCATCTGAATTATGCACTTGTGTGCTACATTTGTTAGAAGTTCTTTTTCATCAGTTGATTCAGGATTTTCCTGACTACCACATCTTCCTAGAATATCTAGGAAGCAATCTTTATCATCCTCTGATAATTCCCTCAGGCCATTTCGGAGAACACTGTTTATAATTTCCCTGTCAAGAGGGTTGTTGTAAAACTTAAATGAGGACAACAGATCTTCAGAAGAAAGTACATCCTCGTCATGTATCAGTGATACCATGAATGCAGGTGCAAAAATCAGTGGAAAAATTTTATGATCAATAAACCCTTTGCAAATGATTCTTGCTATCGAAACCCACTCTGAACTTCTATATTCTGGTGTTATTGCAGGAACCCTATAGAGTTCCCCATCACATTTATCCTTAAAGTTGTTCCAAAACAATGTATATGCTTCGCGGGATACCCCAACAGTATCTTCACCTTTTTCATCCACCAATTCAACTTTGATTGGAGTGTAAATAATATCTCTTTTAAAGTTTTCTATCATTTCAGCTACAATGTTGCTACGATGAAACCGAAAAAGTTGTTCTTCACTTTCATTTTCTGGTGGATTACAAGTAGTAGCATCAATGTTTTGTGATTCTGAATTTTGTGGCAACGTTGCTTTGTTTTTAATATCCTGATGTTCTGTACCACTGTTTTCCATTGCATCATTATTCTTGGGTTCTAACTGTTCTGTTGTCATTTTCCCTCTCTTGGTAGGACTTGCATTATCATCCATTGTTTCTAAACTGAGAGGCCTTTTCTTGGCTTCCATATCAGGATCATCTGTTTGAAGCAAAGTTATTTTGTAAAATATAACATGAAGCACAACAGAACTATGCAGGTATTTTTGTTTGATGTGTGATAGTAAAAGTCATGAAAATAGTTGGTAATGAAAAAATTAAATGTTGGCAAATCAAACAGAACAGCAAACCATGACAAGCGTCACTAGTTGATATTTTACACTATTTATTTTATTTTGAAATGCTTTAAGAATCTGTTCAATAGAAATTTTGGGATGGCAAGAACAGTAGAATTTCTGCATCTAGTGTTTACTGTTCAGCTAGTGTCAATAATATTTTAAAGTGAAATATTCACATTAGGCCCTGGGAATTCTTCAATATTATATATATTTACATTATCTAAATAATGAACTTATGAATATGACTTGGGATCTTTCTACACTAAGAAAATGAATTGCTGCACCAAACAACTTTTAAAATGGGTGCCTTTTTATGATCAATCCTAGGAGAAAAACCTTGAAAGATTTTTGATGCATAATTAAACATGGGTCTTATCTGGTTTAAATATTACCATCACTTTAAATGACTTTATGGAACTATCAACAGAGACAATGGGAAATATTATCATTTCACCTGATAACCACACTTCAAAAAGATAACTTGGGACACCAAGATGTGATCCAAATAACGAGAAACAGTAGGTTGAAAAAAATTCTAAAAAATAGCAAAATGGCTGAGTAATCCAAGATCACTGCCGAAACTTCATAAAACTAAACTATTGTGATGACCATATAATGCGATGAACTAGATTAAAAATAGCTCAATTGAGATAGACATCAATGACTGTTGAAATAAGTGGTTCCCAACTGCATTCTAGGCCTTCACTTGGCATTATCAGATCGTTTTATAGTTGCAAATCTTTACATCATCATAAATATAGTGGTAAGATCAGTCACATGTTCACAAAAGTTGTAACACAAGTATGAATAAACAATCTCAGACACAAGCAGTCAAGACAGGCATTCTCACTCGCCAAGGTTTTAAACTAGAGAAACAAGATGGCTATCTTACAATGATTTGAGTATGATGCAGATTTTGAATTAGAATAAGCCCGCTCACTTTATTGTGAGTTGGCATTGTATCCTCGCACATAGCAAACCTGTAGAAACCTTGAACCTTCAACTTGAAGGAAAAGTCCATGACAAAATCTGAGATCCTGAAAAGATCCATAGCTTATGATTTTATACAGGTTGGTTTTACAAATAAAACCTACAGAAGCAAAAATAAGCAAGATAGAGGTACCTTAAAGTCTGATTACCATTGTTTGATCTTGAAAAAGGGGTCAAAGGTCACCTGTGATTTAATCGATAGATGCGCAGCTAATGATCTCCGATCGGTTGGTATTACATAGGAAACCTCCTGAAGCAAGAGTTCAGTTTCAAGTGATTCACTCAGCTTGGCAATGAGCTACAGGTCTGCATGTTTACTATATTATATCCAACCCAAAAGAAGGTGAAACAAAATACTGTAAATGCAATAGTTTTTAAGTTACAAGCAAGCTCTTGTTCAGCTATGTGATTGGCTACACGTCTGCAATTTTTCTATATTATAGCTGACAAAAAAGTAGATGAATAATATATTTAAACAAAATTATTTGAATGCAATAGTTTTCAAGTTACATGCAATTTACTCAAGAGTGAGAACCTCAAACTATTGCTATAACTATTGATCAGTTGTACAACGAGGTACACAGCTGCTATAGCTAACAAAAATGTCGGTGAATAACATACTTAAAGAAAATACTATAAATCAATAGCTTTCAAGTTATAACTGATTTACTCAACAGTGATACCCTCAAAGTAGCTATAAGTCAGCTATGCAATAAACTACAGTTCTACAAATTTACCATGTTATAACTGATTCGAAAGTAGCTGAATAACATATTTAAACAAAATTCTATATGTGAAATATCTTTAAAGTAACAATTTAATAGAAGTTTTTTTCTGACATATCACACCCACCAATTCATGCACTAAATATAATATACATCTGAAAAAACTGTGCCCTATAGCTTGAACACAAACAATAGTCAATTTTTTTGGACATTTTTGACTCCACAGAGAATTATTTTGAATCCTGTGTTACCAAAACAATAGGGTGACCAGATTTCTGCAATAGCAAGCCACTTGCAAAGCTTAGAAGGAAATCCAAAAAGAAATGTGGCTTGTAGTTTGAACATAACAAATCTTTACAGACACGGATGTGGATGATGACTGTGTATGTTCCAAAAACTGTGAACAAAGTGGACTGGAATAGAACTGATGTGAATTGATTTAACCCGATTTATCAATGCATGACTTGTCAATAATTTAGCATAATTTGAATGTTTGCATCTTTTTATAAACTAGGAATTAACACAAATTGGCCTTTTTCTGAATGGACAGTTGCCATATGAATAGTCTAAAAACTGCAATCTCAGCAACCAGGTAGAAAAAAAGCAATGCACTCATGGTATCTATATAGGGCTCAATATCCATCATCTGACAGATTCTAAGAATGACAGACATCATGGATGCACAGTACCTAAAGTAAGTGTGCATCATGTTGTTAGTGACAAATAGTGATAGCAATTCTTTGTGATAAAATAATGTTGTTTTACAAGGGTGACAAGTTCTACAGGGTAAGTAGGGCATTTCATCAAGTCATTTAACTTATGCCCTTTCGACATTTGTTTCTGTTAGAATAACTCAAAGTGCAATTAAAAAGTCACAATATGTCAAGATTGATAACTTCTTAAGAGACATTCAAAAAGTGCAATAAAGATATATATATCAACCCTTTTTGGATATTGTAGTCAATACTTTTATACTCTGCCATTTACTCACTTTTGCTAGAATTAGTCATAGTTCAATTGGTTTAATAGACATTGAGGGCAATAAAAGTTTTTTTTATTGGATTATATGCCAGGTTAAATCAATAGCTTCTGTTCACCAACACTTAATTTTGTGATATTATCCATTGTTTAACATATCCCTAGAGAGTACAGTATTTTTATCATGGCTGAGGTATTTTTGCATAGAACTGATCTGACCAGGATATTTTATCTTGGGGCTGACATAATTGGCCAATTTGGTAATTGGCTGATTGGCCTACAATTACTTGGAACTAAGGAAACTATCTGCTAAGTAAGCTTTCCCTTATCTTGGGAAAATTTTTATCGTATCTTGTTGTTTGGAGTTGTAATCTTGAAAAATATCTATTGTAATGAATTCACTTTCCATGAAAGATAAGTGAGTGCTTTAAATTCCCTGGTTATATGTGCTGTTGGAATTTTTAAAAATATTAACAATTTTAAAATAACTTTCTAATTTGTTCTCAGTTTCAAAAAAGATCAAGCAATTCAAGACATTGCCTTAGGTATTGCTCTTGCAAAACCTTTAGGGTATTATTTATATAGAATACCTTAGTCAGTTTATGGGTCTAATTTTGGTCATTTTGTTATTTTGAACCTCAATATATATTTTAATTTTAATAGCTGAAATAGTAGGTGTGTTATCCCTTGATCACCTTATTAAATAGTTGCCCATTAGTATTTATACAAATATTAAAGATATTACTTTGTCTCTAATTGATGAAAATTTGTAATCAGTTTGTGGGCCTATTTCGAAAATGTTACACTTCACTGAACCCTGCAGCTATTTCAGGCTCGCCAAATATGGACCATAACCCATAGACATTGATCACATTTTGAGCCTATTTTGTATTGTAAATACAAATGTATGTATAGGGTGTTTCATAACGATAGTTTATTTTTTCTTGTGTTTTCCTTCTTAATTAAATTTAACAAATCACAGAAAAGCATCAGAGATACCTGTACCACAGAGACAAGGCTTTAGACACAATTAGATATAGACATTATAGTGTAAGTTATGCAAAGATGCAGGACAAATAATTCTTATGAGAGAGGAAATGTATACAAAGTATCAATACAAAACAAATCAATATCAAGATTAATTTATGAATTAGTAAACTCAAAGTTATGAAACTGCAAGTTTATTAACTAAAGTATGGATGTCAATAAAAATAGCACTAGGTAAAGGTACACTCATACATTACATACCTCTGCCAAGGCATGCAATAAAAAGTAAATAGGATAATCCAGAATATCTTTTGTATCCAGATGATGAGCGAGATTACTCTCGAAATTTAATGGGATATAATTTGGACCAGGACCAATACTCTGATTATTTTTCAGGAAGATCCAACCAGTAGTATTTTTATACAATACAATACACCAGGTCTTTAAAGTGTCTAAATCTATGAAATATATTCAGTGACACTTGGAAATTTACAAAGGTGATTGTATGCTTCATTGAACATTTGCCTTTTAATTGCACTTTTAAAACCGGAGAGTTCTGTAATTCTTATTTCAATTGGTAGATGGTTCCAAAGTTTAAGCGCACTGTAAGAAAAGGATCTTTCACCTTTGTTCTTTTTTATTTACTTGTCAACAGTGAGAAGCAAGGCATCAGAGGATCTTAGTGTTTTTGCAGGGTTATATTGTTTCACTAGCTCATTTATGTATGTAGGAGCACAATTATTCAAAGCTTTGAAAGTTAGTTGTAAAATTTTGAAATTGTTTCTTTATTTGATTGGTAACCATTGAAACTTGTAGGTAATAATCCTGCTAATAAACAAGTAAATGGGCAAACAGACAAATGTTCATGAAAATAATACCTCCTTTGTGAAGGTAATAATCAGTTGCAGAAATCCATAGGTGTTTGGGTTAGAGAAATATGCCCCAAATATTATTATAGAAAACTTTCTGGCAGTCAATGTCAAAGATCAGACTAAGGTCACACTATGACATGGCACATGTAATATCCCCAGACCAATATCCCTTCCAAGTATCAACATCCTACACCTTGCTGAAATACTTTCCGAGAGACCGGCCAGACAAGATATTCACCATTGCCCACCTGCCTGCCCAACCCCCTGCCAGTGAAGCAATACCTACATTTGGACAATGTAGAATCATAATTCAGTCACCCCTTAGTCACAACAGGTAACAGTACACACATAAATATAAATATTTTTAATGTTTCCATAAGCATTAAGTAAATAATATTTAATACTAGGAACTTCATGACTCAAATATTTCATGTCGACTAATTGGTAAGTACTATTCGTGCCGACACTGAATAACCGTTGAATTTATAAAACAACCAAAACTCTTAAGTTTCATATTATGAAAAGCACTGAAAACGATAAATATGTGAAATAAAATGAAAATATATGTATATAACCTGCAAAAATGAATAAATTTGCTGCTTTACTGCGACTTTTGCTTTGTTCATTTCAGCCAGGAAATTGGGCAATATAAGAGGTATATGGCCCTTCTCGTTTTACGTGAATGCATAAACAGTCCAGAAAACGTGGCTGTTTTGGGATTTTAGCTTATTTTTTGTGACAATATGAGTACATTTTATGGATTTAGACCTTCTGCCATCTTTCACTACATTAAGCAATTATTCTTACTTTATACTACAAAACCGGTATATAGCACTATTCTAACCATTGTCGATTAGTCGGTTAGTCATGACATCCCTATTTAGTACAGTGATAAAGGGGCAACATACCTATTATTTGTTCTATTAACATTAGAAATATATGAAACACTGTGTTATCGAGGTTCAAAGTTCAAAATTAACCAAATATAGACCCATAAACTGACTAACGCTTCTACCAGATATCACATAAATCATCAGAAATGTCATTAGCGGTAACTGTACTGCAAAGTTTTGTAACACATTAGTTCATTCTTTGCTTTAAAGCTAACTTTGTAGTATTTGCAGCAAAAATTTCGTGAACATGACCATCTCCTACACCTCTGCACTCGAGATAACTGTTCTTACTTCATGAGAAGTTAAAGTATTTTATAACATATGACCATATGAAGAGACAACTTTAGAAGAATTTTTAAGGCACCATTAACTGTCACAAAATCCCACTTGTATTATACTAAGTATTGAACTACAAAAGCAGAAGAACACTTACCCTCAACTTCCAGGAGTCCAGTCATCTCAAGGTCTCCACTGTAATGGAATATGAAGTATATTTTATTGTTACAGTAATTATTTCTTATAAAACATTATCTCATTCTCCTTTTTGAGTATTAAATCCCTTCAAAATTATCATGTGTACTTTTAAATTAGTATATTTCTATTGTACTGCATATTATATAAAGTAAAATATGATACTCATGTTGTATAACATGATATGTGAGATATCCAAATATTTAAAAAATGTGGATAACAAGTTAAAAAATGGCATATGTAAAAACAGCAAATTAATTCTCTTATTTCTATTTTAATTAGTCTGCACCATTAGAATACAGGAGAATTAAGAGTTATTTTATTTATTTAGTCACACATCATCATACCACGCCATGCATATGTATAATAGGCTCAGGAGATACAATGTAGTAATAAATTATTTTAAAGTAACAGAGTAAGATACTTGGATATCAAACTGTAAATAACTATTGATCAAACATTTGGTTGGATGAAGACGGAGTATTCATGAGATACAATTCAGGTACTTTCTGTAAAATAGAGATATGCCTACACTCTTTCTGACAGTCTATGGCACTGCTGTGTTTTTGGTAAGAACTACAAAATGCTTCCAGGTTAATTAAAACATGGATGCTCATTTTAACAAATAAATGTTTCCATTAAAAGTTTGCATCTTAAAATATAGGTCAATCATCAATTTTGATCGTGTGGCAGTAACTGATTTTCTGTTCTGTCAATACCATGTGACCTAAAAGTTAGTTATAAGGTATTTTCTTATGAATACATGTTTGATCTTGAATTATGACTGACAGTTGAAATTTACAACTACAAAGAGATTTACAGTGCATGCTGTTCATACAATTTTAATCAGTTTAACTAATAAGTACTATATACTATAGATATTTACATATACACACCTGTCTGATGCTAGTCCCAGTGGTTGATCACCCCTTTGGCCATCACTATGTTCACCCACCTCAGGTTGTATTTTTCTTCTACCTGCAGAAATAATTAACAATTTCTTTACATTCTAGTCACTGTGGAAGCACATGTTTCCAAGATACATATTAGATTGGTATACAATAGATATGATTTTTAGCAAAGGTTAAACAGTAGAAAAGAATTAAATGTTGTAATATTTTCTGCAAACGCGCTCATTTGCTTACATTACCATATTTTGAAATGATCTCTGTGGCATTTACAGGGATAAGTAGTAATGTTAGTTTCTAGATAATCAATAAGTCTCTTCTTAGAAGGGTTTGGGGTTTTAATAAATTCCCTGACATATGGCAAGCCTGAAAGCTGTTCCATTGAACAGGTAATGTTGAAAATTTTAAAAGAGGTGCACATTATTTCAATAGCTTCTAAATCTTCACATTTTATTCTTTAAGAATGCAAATAGGGTAAATGATATCTTTAACTAACAATGCTAACAAACTAGGAAATACATGTTTCTAAACTTTGAAACACTCACGTTGGACTGGACTTTAAACCTTAACCCAGCAGGCACATGAACGTTGATTCAACGTTGAATTACTGGTCAGGGTTAGACATTGAATCCAGGTTGGTTTTGCAAACATGGTCCAGAGTCATCATGTGACGTTGAAATCAAGTTGAAATTATGTTGAATTCAGGTTGAATTCAGGTCGTGATTCATTGGTAGTGGACAGAGCCTAGGGGGAATCCTTGACCAGTCAAATGACCAGTGACATGATGAGGTCACATGAGGGGTAATGGACAGGTAGTGGGCGGAGCCTAATGGTAACTCCCTAAGCAGTCACATGACCAATGACATCATAGTGATTGACAGGTGGTAACAATAACAATGGGCATAAATGTCCAGATATGGTATCCAGGAATAATAATTATAATAGTGAAAATAATTATTATAATAATGCCAGATAACAAGCTACATGAGGGTGAATTTATAGTGAAAATGGTGTTTTTATGTCTAAAATTATAAACTAATGGGTCAAAAATTGAGGGGTCAGTGAATTATGAGTATTGGGCATCCCATCCCAAGATATTTTTTGACAAAGTTCCCTAAAATCCCCTATTATTGCTCACTGCCATCTTGTATGACATCACACGTGATGTCACACATGACATCATTATGACATCATCATAGTTGAGTTGATTCAAGGTCAGTTACTGATGTTGAAAACAGGTTGAAATTAGGTTGTGCAACGTCATCAACTAAAAAATCAACCTGATTTCAAAGTCAGAAATTTTGATTGAATCCTGGGTCAGATAATGACGTTGATACCAAGTCTAAATTAGGTTGTGCGACGTCATCAACCAAAAACCAACCTGATTTCAACGTTGAAATCAGGTCGTGTGCCTGCTGGGAAGTTGGCCTTTTAGCCTCAACCTTGTTTTTTACTGTGTCATCTATGGTAGCTTTCATAACAGACAAACAACAGATACAATTTCATGGCAAGCCACTTGATTTTAACTAATTTGTTTTCAGACAGTAACAAATTGAAAATATAGATGTTGACATATTTTAAGTAGTCCTTTACAATATGTAATCAAATAATCCAAACCTTATGCACAATAATGATTTATTTTCATATTCAGGACTGCATAAAATATGACCACAATAATAATTGTGACTGAATGTTCATAACTTAGAAGAGAATCTACTAGAACCTGGAATACTGCAAAGAGATGAATGAAGAACTCTTCAAAACTTTTAAAGCTCGAGGGGTTATAAAAATTACTAAAGGGAAAAGCCAGTCTAACATGAGGATAAAAAAACAAAGGCGATATGTCATAAACATTTTTCACTGGTTTACAGAATGTGTATCAATATTATTGTTACAAGGCTTTCAAGACTACAAAACAATTTCTTTAATACTTACTGAAAATTATTACAGCTTTCCATTATTATGTGGAATATTTTAAATCATATCTTATGATTTGATCTCTTATTATCCTAAAACATATCTCTTGCAAGTCATTTGATCATAATGAAAGATTTTTGTGTGCTTGAATTTCACTAATTATATGTGCTCTTATGGTTTGCAAAGAGTTAAAAATTTACAAAACTTGTACCTTTTCCGAGATGTTCCCAGTTTCAATAAAAAACAATTCAAGACATTACCTGATATATGGTTGCTGAATCCAAGAACTATTTGTAACAATTTCATTTGTGCATCACATGGCAGGAAACACTGTCAAGGTACTATTTATACATCAGGTATCACGTGATTCCCAAATATGGAATCAACAACTTTAACTGTCACAAAAAATAGTATTCTATCAAGTATTGAACTATAAAAAACAAAAGAAACACTTACCCTCACCATCCAGGGGTCTAGTCATCAGAAGGTCTCCACTGTAAAGTATGCAGTATGTTTTATTTGTATGTTAAATATTTCTTAGAAAGTACCCTTATTTCTAGATATCTTTTTTATTTGTAATTGCCTATTCCTCCATAAAGAGCATTAACAAGTGTCCCCAAGTATAGTCATTTTCTTAAATTACTGAATTGCTGTTAAGTGCAACACACTTATTTTTGATACATTGCATCTGATCATATACTGATACCTCTTCCTCTGTCGTAAGTAATTAATCTCTTCACAATTATGATGTACATTTTTACATGTGTAAAAGCAGCAAACGATTGCTCTCATTGCTAATTTAATTAGTCTGCACCATCAGCATACCATGACCAGACTTGAGACATATTTTATTTACATCATAGTGCTGTGCCATGGATATATCTAATAGGCTCGGGATGTCATGTATCAATAAATTATTTTAAAGTAACAGTGTATTTGTTTGTTTATTTGGGGTTTTACGTTGCTTTCAACACTGTACAGCTCATATCACGACGGGTAGTTGGAAGGGCAGAGGAAACCAGTACATAGAGTTCTCTAGGGTTGTGTACTGTAAACTGCCGACCAACGGCAAGCAACTACCAGCTTTCCCACTTACGGCCATGACGGGGATCGAACCCCGGCCGCAGAGGTGGGAGGCGAGAGTGTTACCACTCTGCCACCGTGGCCCCTAAGTAACAGTGTAACATACCAGGCTACTAAGAATGGTTCATCTTTGAATCATGGGTGAAAGTTCATATTTGGAGCCAGGAAATGATTCATAGTACATGACATTTAGTAAAACTTTAATCAGTATAAGTAATAACTAAGATATACTATGGGTAGATCCAGCTACACACCTGTGGGATGCTAGTTCGAGTGGTTGATCAGCACTTTGTATATAACTGTTTTCACCCATCTCAGGTTGTATTTCTCTTACACCTGTGCGTAATAATTAACATTTTATTTACACTTTAGTTACAGTAGCAGCCAATGGTTCAAAGATACAGTATATGAATTATACAACTGATATGCTATTATTTTGAGTAAGACTAAAATAGTAGCAGGAAATTCTACAAATAATTGTGATTTGCTTTCATTATTTATGTTGGTAAATAATCTCTCTGGCATTTACATGGATAAATAGTAATGTTAGTTACTAAGTAATCAATAGCCCTTCACTTAAAGGGGTTTTGGTTTCAATAAATTTCCTGATGTATGGTAAGATTGAAAGCAATACCAATGAAGATGTAATGTTGAAAATTTTGAAAGTGGTTCACATCCTTTTAACAGTTTTTAAATCTTCATTCATCATACATAAAAGCACACAGAGCAATTGATATCTTGAGTTTAAAATGTTGATTAGGGAATATATGTCCCCAACATAAATACCCCTCATTGAACTGAATATTAAACCTTAAATTTTACTTTATTCCCTCACCCTTGTTTCTTTTAGGTTGTCGTGTATGGCTAACTTTAGTCAAGGGCAAAAATAGATAGATTTACATTGCAAGTTATACTTGGAAACTTTGCATTCAGATGGGAACAATTTGACTTTATTTGTGTTGACATATGTCAAGTGATTTTTTCCAATACATGATCTAAAATATCCATGTATTAACAGGAAGATACACCAGTGTGATTATAAATTATCCACATATATCAACCATATAAAATTTATGGTTTTGCATCCTCTTAATAGCTTAAGACATATCAGACAGGCCTTCATTACAGCCCATTTGGTTACAAACTTATGAACCAGTCTATATCTGAACTTCCATTTACAATTTTTTGCTCTTCATGAATAATTTAATTTCATACCTATTTATTTTCATAAACCTACACAAAAAATAAAACCACAATAATAATTCTAACTGCATTTCCATAACTAAGAGAACCAACTAGAGCCTGGTAAAACTAGGAATGTTCAAAAGGTGAATACAAAACTTTATAAGTCATGAAAGCATAACATGGTAGAAAGCTAAGTTTCCAAATTGTGTTCCTAAAATTGAACGCAATAAAGGGGGGAAAGGAAGTGTACAATGAGGATAAAGCACAAAAGTGATATGTCATTAACATTTTCATTGGTTTACAGAATACTAATAAATAGTAAAGTCTTACAACACTGAGAGCTCATTTATTAAATGCTTACTTAAAATAATAATATATATAATACACTTACAATGGATTGCAGACACAGAAAAATAATGTATTATACGCTACAAAGTTTTATCTTTTTACTTTAAGGCTTTATTCCAAATTATTTTGTAGAATGATAATAATTGTTAGCTCTGTCTATATGGTAAGCTTGCCAATAGTGGTGTACAGCTATGACAGAAGCCAATATCTCAATCACATACTCAGTGGGTTAGTGTCCAGCAGGTTTTGCATTGAATTGCAGCTCTGTGTCTGTTCAGTTCCCAAAACTGAAAATACTGAGGACCTGACTGGTAAAAATAATTCTAATTCAAAACCCTAACTTTTATATTTGCCCACAATTAAACATTTTTGTGTTTTGAAAATTCACTAAATGTATGTGCTGTTGAATTACTAAAGAGTTTACAATTTCCAACTTTTTCTTTCCTGAGATGCTCTCGGTTTCAAGAAATGATTAAAATCATTGACTAAGATACAGCTGTTTAATATAATAAATAATAATTCCATTTAGGATTGTGCATCACATGACCAGAATACACAATCAGGGTATTCATACATTAAATATTACATTAATCCCCAATTATCAACACCATCAACTGTCACAAAAAATCACTCGCATCAAACTGAACTGTAAAACAGATGAAAAGCTTACCCTCATCTTCCAGGTATCTAGTCATCTCAGGGTCTCCACTGTAAAAAAATACGCAGTATATTTCAATTGCATTTTAAATATTTCTGGAAAATTGGCCTCATTTCTTAAAATCTCTTTCATTTTATTGATATAATTCTTCAAGATAGATCATTAACCAGAGATTAAGTGTAGTATGTTTTCTAGAATAGCTATTAATTGTAAATGTTAATCAAACACACAATTATGTTTTGATATATCACGCCTGAGCATATTATGAAACCTTTTGGTACCTTTTAAATGTTAAATCTCTTCACAATTAATGTGTATTTTACATTCTACTTTTCAAAACATATATTTCTATTTGTGTTCACTTTCTTACATAAACTTAACCAATATGGTGATTTGGTATAATACATTGTCTGGGATACCCTAATGTTTAAAACTTTTGATAAAAAGTCATAAAAGCCAGATTTGTGAAAGCAGTATTCTGTATAACTTATTTGTATTTTCATTAGGCTACACCATCACCATACCTAAGTTTTTAGACATATTTCTTATTGCCGTACAGCACCACACTATACCATCCATATATATAATAGACTCGGAATAGGAGGTTTAAGGTATCAATATTTTTTATATAACTGAGAAACATGCTTGGATATTAAGCTTTAAATATTTATTGATAATAAATTTTACCCACAGCTATTAAGGTCAGTTGGGGTATTATTTTCACAAATTATGTCCGTATGGACTGGTGAGCAGTCGGGTTTGTGTTTGGGGGGTGGACTGGTGGTGCGAAAAAGTTTGGCCGGGCTGTGTCTCAGAAACTGTAAGGCGTAGAAAGTTGATATTTCTAGGGAGATTGGTTTGGGGCGTAGGTGTGCAATGTCATGGCGTGACCTTGATTTGACATTTAACCTTAAAGGAGTGACCTTGACCTATAAAATCTAGTTTGGGCTATGTCTTAAAAACCTTAAGATGTAAGTTTGTTATATTAGGTAGAGATATTGGTTAGGGAGGTAGGGATTTGACCTTGCCATAGTGACCTTGACATATAAAATGTTATCTGGGCTATATCTCAAAAATCATAACCTTTTGAAAAGTTGTATTTGGTGGAGACATTGATTACGGGGTGTAGTTGTGCAATGTCATGGTGTGACCCTGATTTGATCTTTGACCTTTCTGCAATGACCTTCACCTATAAAATCTTGCCTGGCTATGTCTTAAAACCTTAAGGTGCAGGAAGGTTATATTTGCTAGGGCCATTGGTTAGGAGGTGTAGTTGTCCAACATCATGGTGTGACCTTAAGTTGACCCTTGACCTTGCAACAGTGACCTTGACCTCTAACATCTTGTCCAGGTTATATTTTGGAAATGCAAGGTGTAGGAAGTTGGTACATCATAGGGACATTGGTGGGGGTTTGTTGGTGTGTAACGTCATGGTGTGACCTTGATTTGACATTTGACCTTGCAGTAGTGACCTAGACCTATAAAATCATGCCAGGAAAATATCTTGGCAACTGTAAGGTTTAGGAAGTTTATACTTGGTAGGGACATTGGTTGAGGACTATAGGTGTACAGCATCAAGGTGTGACCTTGATTTGACCTTTGATCTTGTTGTAGTAACCTTCAAGTTTTGCCCAGGCAATATTTCTGAAACCTTAAAATGTAGGAAGTTGATATTTGGACATTGCTTAGGGGTTGTAAGTGTGCTTCATAATTTTAAGTTTACTGAATAATGATAAGCAATACCTTCTACTGAATTCCTTTTTTAAATTAAAATGTGAAAATATCAAAGCCATAATGATTTTAAGATATATTTATATGTTCTCACCTTGGAGCATATAATAGGTTAAATCTAACACCCACAGCTGATGAAGGGTGTTTTCACAATCATATCCCTAGGCTCAACAATATGGTTGATTTAAATATATAATATGAATGCCGGTAATATATTTGCTGGTAAGTGTTCCAGTTTGACCTTAAAGTATGGGTCAAAAGTAGATATTTGACTGAGTGGAAGGTTTTCTTAAACATGATTTTCCATAACTTGTTTGTGCATTCAGCATACCAGGAGTCAGAATAAGGGAAAAGGAAGGCATTTGACTGTGAAGACTGGTTTGGCCTTGACTTGTGGGCGTCAGATCAAATCTGGAACCAGGAAAGCATTCAGAAAATATGTTAGGCACAATTATAATCAACATAATTCATAGCTAACATATATTCTGGGTATTCTCAGATACACACCTGTGGGATGCTACCTCTGGTTGTTGATCTCCATTTTGATCAATATGTTCACCCAAATGAGACTGTATTTCTCTGCTACCTGTAAAAGACAGAATCATAAATATTCTTTATTTATACTCGAGACACTGTGGCAGCATATGTTTCAAGGGGAGCTGGGTGAATTGGCCCTTTGGATGAATTGGCACATTTGCCAATGAGCGGGATGAATTACCAAAATTACCCCCCACCTCCTCTAAAATTTGGCTCTCTGCATATCAGCACCCTAAAATTTCGGCCATAAAAACTATTTATAGAATTTATATACCTGTGCAAAACATTTGACTTGGTTGATAAATATATTTTTCAGCATCGTTAAAGCTGAAAAATAAAGGATCATTTTCAAGAGCAACTGCATGCCTTAATTGAAATTTTATTAAATTTTTGTATGGTTTTTGTTAATAGTGAATAAAGGGGGAGATAACTCTGTATTTATGTATGATGCTGAGACTTTCTCAATTTATATTTGACCAAGTGTGATTAACACACATCAAAGATAATTGGATGCTGTAATCAATCCTTTTTAACCTCCATATCCTTTTTGTTTTTGTCAGAATAATTGAAATTGCAGTTAAATTAAATAAGTAGTCTGTGTAGTTGGGATATTCACTTTTGTAATCTTTTAAGAGCAATTAGTTTTTAATGTAAGCTACTGCTTGATTAGTATCTTAGCTAATAATCCCTCTGGTTAAACAATATACTGTTTTCTAACTGTTGTGATCATTTGAGAACAATTGGCTGAGCTAAATATTCTAAATGTTCATATTTTATTTTGTGATGATGAATTTAATTAATGAATTAAAACAATAATGGTTATTTATTCACTGTTTTGACATTTGTAACGCAAAGTGAACCAGTTTGGCTGTAGTTGATTTGCTAAAGACCAAATTTTCTATGATTCGTTTCAAGGATACAGGTAGTCTCAGTATACAAATGATATGCTCTGAGTTTCAATAAAGGAAAACAGTGGACACAAAATAAATATTTTAATATTTTATTTAAATAATCATAATTTGCTTACAATATCAATTTTGGTAAATAGTCTTTGACATTTACAGGATAAACAACAGTAATCAATAATTGCTAGGTAATCAATAAGGCATAACTTTGAGGGGTTTTTGTTTCAATAACTTCCTTGATAAATGGCAAGCATGAAAGTAATACCTCTAATTATGTAATGTTGTAAAGATTAAAAGCAGTTCGTATTCTTTAATAGTTTCTAAATCATCAGCTGTCATCTCTAAGAGAAACCAGACAGGGTGAATGATATATTCAACCAAAATGCTTCAACTGAAAAGATGTTTATAACAAATGTTTATACCCTCAGACCGACAGAACATTAAACCCTAAATTCGACTTAATACTCTCACCCATGGTTCTGGATGGATCAAACTAACTTGAGTTCAAGGAAAAAAGAGATACATTTGGTATACCTAATCTTTTCAAGGAGTTCAAGGAAAAAAGAGATACATTTGATATACCTAATCATTTGATAAACCTAATCTTAAATACAAATAAAACCGGGTCAAACTAAATAAAGTTTTATGCCAGAACACTGCATCTTAATCAATTACAAAAAATTGTTCTAATTTTTTCCCTTCAAATATATTAATTTACTAATTGCCCCAAATAGTAATCAGTAGGTCTTCATTGTGAGGTATTACATAAGGACACTCTGGCAGTATTTTTAAAGAGGTCAGTGTTATATGTGAGTGCAGAGTTCTTTTACCATATAAAGACATGGAGATTATTGATTTTATATGCATTATACAGAATTGGTATAGTTAGTGGTGATCTTTCTTTTTCTCTACAGGGGTGATCAATTACAGATGAAGGTCCTAGAACCTTCTATGTAGTTCTTTTTTATGAAAATGTGTTGGTATGTTTACATTTCTTTCTAGAACTTTATAGTGTGTGTACTGTGTATGTTATGTTAAGAAACTTTCATAGTCTCGAGATGTAAATAAAGTGGAGTAGACCTTATCCTATAGTCAGTTTTAAATTAGTATGCTATAAGGATAGAAATCTTTGAAGATGCTATATTTGTCTGCGAAGTAGATATAAACTACTCGTGATTACATTTTGTAACAAAGTCATGTGAGAGTGAAGTTGATATAGTATGGAGATCTCCTAGACAGTGAAATTGGTGTATTTTGGATATTATTCTCATCCTGGAGTAAACAGCATAGTTGCACAGGTACTCTGAAAATCAAAATATATAGATATTTTGTGAGAGTGGATGCTGAACGCAGCACAGAACGTAGACAATTTGTGGTAGTAGATGCAGGAAGGATAACAGGACAGATTACTGGATGCGGTGGTTAAACTGTTACTTACATGGACAGGACTGTGGTCAGGTCAGATTAGTTTCATTAGTGTATTATTATATGAACTATTCAGAGTATCTCAATCAGAGAGAGTAATTATTGTTTTGATTGTTAAATAAATTAGTTTTTATAAAATTTTGTCTTTTCCTATTAAATTTGAAAGCAGATTCAAAAGTAAATGCTACCCTGCTTACACTGTGGATCATAACAGAGGGCTTTTGAGTTTCAATAAAAGCCATGGTGTGGGTAAAACAAATACTGCTCAATACAAAATTTTTTCAAAACTACTTATAAATCTTCTAAACTTTTTGGAAAACTGTTTGTAAAAATGATTTGAAAACTAAAGTGTAACAATAAAATAGGAAAATATGTCTTCATACTTTTAAATACTGGGGTGGTATTCACTAACATTCCTGTCTTAGTCTTAGTCCTGACTTTAGGATTTTTGTCATAATAATATGTGTAGATATTACACTGTAATGCATTGTGAATACCAATTTCCCTAGGACAAATTTCATAATATGTCATTAGGACTAAGATAAGAATGTTAGTGAATACCGCCAACAATATGTAAAATTCTAACTATAAATATGACTTCACACTCCCACTCTTTTTTCTTTTAATTTAGTATGGACGGCTAATTTGGGTGCAAGACAAAAATATAGATACATGTATGTACCAACCAATATTCATAAATCTGAACTAGTTTGATTTTAGACGGAAACAATTTAAAACGGTGTTATATTCAAATCTGTCAAGTTGTCTTGTAAGGTACATAATACACTATCTAATGGAGTAATACACAGAAAGCTTTACCAGTATTATAGCATATCCTACACTTAAGTAGATTAACTTAGGGGTTTTTCATCTTTTACAATAGCCAAAGTCATATCAGCACAGACCCTCAATGTCAAAGTGGGGGTTTTACATCCCATTCAACAGCCAGTGTCATATTGGGATATTTCCACAGCATTGTCACTTGTGGGACTCGAACCCACAGAGGTGACAGCCTATGATTAGATGCCAAACTTGCCAAACACTAGGCTATGGAGGACCTAGAACAAGCCCTCAGTACAACCACTAGTTGTCATGGAACAATAAGAATCTTTAAACACAGATGTGAGAGTAATACCTCACTTATATACCAATCTGTACTGAACTTGCATTTACAAGCATATTCTTTATTCTTATTAATTTATTTGGATAGCAAGACTACACACAAAATATGACCATACATAGATATTTGTGTCGTAAAATTAGGAATAATGCTTATGTTTAATATGTAGCAAAATATTAATATTTTTAAAAACTTGGAGAAAATAAAGGTTGGTTGCCACAGTATGTTCCTAAAAATTAAATGAAGCAAAAGAAAAACACTTTAATCTTAGTATAAAAAGAGAAATGATATTTTCTTTCTGAATCCAGAGAATATTAACAAATATTATTGTCACAAGTCTTAATGAGGCTGTTAACTCTGTTAGGAGCTCGATAATAACAATAATGTTTGTGTCAATTGAGTAAATAATTAGAAAGAACTGAATAAAGTATTGTGCAATTTTGGTTCAATAAAACTTGACACCCTTTGTATGAACTGTGTGAATAATAAGATGGAGAAACTTTTTGCAGGATTAATTGAACATATGTGTTCTCTGTGCTTAAGTTAGGTAAAAAGATAATAAATGTTGTGCAATCCCCTATACCTTTATATCTTTTTTAGATAAGTAAAAGAATTGAATTAAAAGTGAGGTTCTATTTTAGCAAAATAAGTTTTTGTAGAGCCCATTTGCATTTTGTAACCCTTCCCTTTATCCATAAACTGATTATATTTTTGTGGTCAGTACAACATTTACAAGCATATTAAATAAAAATCCTATTACTGTTGATTTAGAAATACAGTATAATTCCGGTTAGAAAACAGAATGAGCTTAATACCTATGCATGTATGGTAAGAGCACAAGTTACTGATGAAAGTTTCATTGAAGGAGCACAAAAACTAAAGGGGCTTTGGAAAGTATACACCAACTAACCAGAAGCAACAGTAATCTTGCTAACCAGAGGATTTAGGATCAAAATCAGAACTGTATGGTTGACAAAGAATGAGAAGAATGGGATGAGAAGAAACGATATTGTAGCCACTGATAAAAGTCTCTTAAAAGATTTGCCATTTGAATTTGACAATGAAGATGTATATTAATCTTTTGACATCGTTTCCAAATTGTGAAATTGTTGGAAATGTAAATTTCAGTAGAGCATGAAACCCTGATGGTGGATGGTCAAACTTTCAGAATGAGGTCGTTTCTACTATGTGAAACCTCCACTTCAACCACCACTACCAAAGTTTGAGTCTAGGAGTACTGAGATGTAGAATCTATAATAAAAGTCAACATGCACAAGAAAGGCAATGTTAGGTATGCGGAGCTGAAGGATACAAATAGAAGACTATGCAATGTCCTTTTTATGAACCAGAGTATACGGACAATACTATTCCTTTTAGATCACCTGTGATCTTTTCAAATTTCTTTGAATGTGACATTGCTTAAGGTGGTAAAAATTTTGAATACCAGGAAATAGTGCAAGATATTCTTGTGCAGATGTGCAGATACAGGTAGATGCAGATGCAGGCAAGTAGAGATCTAAAGAATTTCCACAATCTAATGATTGGAACCTAGTCAGATTAGATATGATGAAAGCTTTTGTCAGGATCAAAATGGACACATGTAATATTTTCAAAGAGGCATTGATTGAAACTGGTGACAAAATTTTAGCTGAACTACTGTTTCCTTGGCAGCGGGTTATCACCAGAACTTATTAAATATACCAGACCAGCAAATTTGCCTGGACATAATGAGTTAGGCAAGCTGATGATGGAGCTAGGAAGTGCACATCAACTATTCAATGATATAATGTTGCCAAATATCCCTAATTCCCCAAATGATAGTGTCTTTATACAGAGCCTTTCATCACCAGCAAAACAAGTCAACCACGAAACCTATGACAATTACAAAAGATAAATGAGGCCTATTGAGCAGGAAATAAGAGGTGCCAGAGACTTAACGATGACAACTTCTGCTTGTAGACGCTCTAGTGCCCCAGCCAGAAATTCTCCAAAAAATGTACCATCTGATGCTGCCAAAACTGGTAAAAAAGCAATATCTGACATCAAAAATGGCAAGCATCATCTTCTCCTGTCAAAGATGACAAATAGTTTAAGGAGAAACGGGCAAAATTGCAACCAAACACCTAGTAGTTTCGGAACAAATTGATGCAGTTAGATAACAAAAATGTAAAAGAATTGCAAATTCTAAAATGAAAACATGCACTCTCAAAAATAATGAGTATTATAGTATTTTTTAGGATTGAGGCAAGTTAAAAAGCAAAATGCTCTTTTCATTTGTTTAAAAAGAAAAAGCTTGATATCATATGTGCACAGGAAACATTTGTACACCTGATTTCAAAAATATTTTAATAAGAGCTGGGATGGCACAATAATTCATTCTCAAGCATATTAAGTCCATTCCAGAGATGTCTGTATAATGATAAGCAATAGCATAAATTGTTAAGTTTTAGATTCTCAATGTGACGAAAATTAATGAAAATTGATGGTTAAAATAAAAATACACAGTGATATTTTCAATATTATATTCACCAAATAATGTCACAGAAGAAAATAAACTTTTCATATCTCTAAATAATAGTTCAGATTGGTTCATATCAGATAATTATTACTCCTTCTTCGCGGTGACTTTCAACATGACAATATTAATTAACGATAGAAAATCAGGACACATTGACACATTGACAGCTGCAAATACAACCTGGAATAATATGCTGAGCAACTATGTCCAAGTGATATTTGGATAAGTCAAAATCGACATTCTATTGAATTCACATGGTAAAGTAATGCTAATTCAAATATGAAGAGTATTTATTATATATTTGTATCTAAGTATGTAGTACCTTTTAACTAAATGTTTCGAAATAATTCCAGTACCTGTCTCTGATCATAAAGGTCTATTACTAAAATTAACAAAATAACAACAAAAACATGGTCCCAACTGTTGGAAATTGAATATTTCTGTCTTAAAAAAGCAGATTATTGTAGCCAAATAGAAACATTGTTTGATGAAGTACTGTATGACTACTCAAAATAAATTTGAATAAATGTGTGATTTGGATCTATTTAAAGTAAAGATCTAAGAATTGTCACAGAAATATTCCCAGAGAAATGCTCAATTCCAAAAGAACATTATTGATATGGTAGGAAATGATATTAGTGTCCTGAATAGAGTGTTAGAACAAAAAACAACAGTGTTCTGCTTAAATAAAAAAGAGAACAATTTAAGAAAGAACTTCTTAATGCATTGAAAGCAATACGGGCACAAATATGTGCTAAAGCCCAGTATGTAGAAGAAGGTGAAAAGTCTACTTCCTATTTTCTCAAATTGGAAAAAAAAACAAAAGCAGATGAACAGTACAATTAGAAAACTTATATCAGAAGAGAGGGTAATAGATGATGAGGGAATCCTAAATGAGTGCAGGCCCTTTTATACGGAGATATACACCAGAGTTCAAAGCCCAATAAAACAAACATAGACATACATTTAGCAACTTGTAGTATAGATAATATACTTAGTAAACATGAAAAATGTTTCTGTGATAAACCTTTAACACTTCATGAATGTACTTATGTGGTGAATAAATTCATGAAACTGAATAAATTGCTAGGTCTGGGTGGACATCCAGTTGAATTTTACAGAACCTTCTAATCAAAGTTAGGTCCTTTTTAAGTCTTACTGAGGCGAGGATTTCTACCCTTAAATGATGGCTGGAGATTATAAAGGGTTCTAAATACGAACATTAACATATCAACATATTTCCGTAAAACCAGATTCATTTAGAAGGCTTAAACTTTCCCCAAATCTATAAAGAGAGCACTTTTATAGATTATAAGAAAGACTGAAACTAACTTATCCAGAGATTCAATGTCTTTATGTGGTAAAACTATTTTAACCCACACAGAACAATACACTGGAACAGTACCATTCTATATAAATTTGTATATACAGTTTCTTTCTGCAAAATAGTAATACACTACTCTTCCAGCTTTAAGATTCAGATCTAGGGCATGAGTTTAAGTGTAAACTTCTGAGTTAAAATACATATAATTTGAATGCTGAATTTTTATTTTTGACATATCATGGTCTATATTCACTAAACCACCTTTGTTTTAAAGGTCGTTTTTATTGAAGGAAGGTGAAATATTTTCTTTGCCAAGATCATCTTTAAAATGCTAATCACTAAACCTTCGTTATGGTGTCATTAGCACAAATAAACTTTAAATAAAAGATCATTTATTAGAGGAGTGCATTCTGTCATCTGATTGGTTAAAGTGACTTTTGAAAGTTTTATTCTCAAAGGCTCCTTTATCTTTCCCTTACTTTTTTGTATTTTTTTTCCATATTAATAATTCAGACTTCCACTATGATATGTTGTATATTACCATTTAATGTGATATTTTATATCTTAAAAATCAAATATGTAACTGTTGAAGATTTTTCTATTGCATACCACAGTGTCGTAATAGCCACGTTACATAAAGGTATTGCAGTGTGCCGAGGGTAGTGATATGGTTTCAACATGAATAGTAATGTTTGATTAATGGTTCATATTATAATTTCAAGATTTAAACATAATGAATTGTCTGAATTGTCTATTCCCATTTAGAATGATTTCCCTGAAAGACCAAGTTCAACCCACATTATTTAATTATTCTAGGTTCAACAACTAACAAACACTATGTACAAATATGTACAACCCAGTATAACTGAGGCTGGCCACTTCCCTCCCTTTAATTCCCTAGATCATATTAGAAGAAAAGTTTAACTTGTATCCATGAAATTTACCTATCAATTTCCTCCCCCTTTTACTCCTAACCCAAGTTTACAAAGTAAACCTCACTCTTCTTGTGCAGATCTGGGCATCTTGACCGTCTTTGGACTTTGAATGCTACAGAAGTGCTGGTTCCTTAGGGAGAAAGTGAACCAGGAAGAAACACTCCAAAGTTGGCCCTTTTATAGGGAAAAACTGGGTCAATAAATGTCTAGCAGTAAAATGCATTTTTGTGATTGGATTAAAAATCCCCAAATGACCTGTTGAACTTTGGCATTTACCTGGTTGGACAAGAGCTTGAGATGTTTAACCTTTGCAGTAGCAAAGATGGCTGACTTCCTGTCCTCCCACTTCAAAAATTTAACAACAAACTATGATTGAATGAAGATATACCGACCAGAAAAAGCATGTGAAATGTAATAAAGTAGCCAACATAATGTCATAAATGTCCTTTTAATGTTATTTAATGTGATTAACGATGTAAAATTACCGGCAGTTGCCGATAGTTGAAACTCTGCATTAACGGCATCGCCGATACATGACAGTATTGTGACACAGACATCAAATACATTTTGATTAGGTCTGACATACAATCTTATATCTGATAAATTTCAAAGAAAAATGATATGGTGCAGAGAAAAGGCATTTTTAATATCACCAGTTACGTCAATTTTAATTTAAAAGTCAAGCTAACAAAGCTTCCCTTTATCAAAAGGTAGTACCAAGGATTCCTCAAAAAAAGGAAGTTTATTGAATATCAATATTAAAGATTTCCTTGAAAATAAAGGATTTCCTAGGCTTTTAAGGATTCCTTGAATTTCAAAGAAAAAAAGTTAGGCTCCCTTGTTTGGGCGAAGTTTAGTGAATACCAAAACAAAGGAGGAAGCATAAAAAATCCTATTTTAAGGATTCGTTGGAATAAAGAATCTTTCAGTTTATTATTGCAATTGATGAAGTTATCTTCAAATAACAATGTTCTTTCAAATGATCAAAAACTATGCTTTGATGTCTCTGTGCAGGGCCGATTCAACACCTGTGCTGAGCTGAAATGGTAATCATCCACATTTAAACACCAACTAAATAAGTAGCAGTGTTTATCTGGTGTGGCTGTTTTGACACCCAATATTAAATAGCCCAATGTCGCATGAATAAAATGTATATTTTATGAATAATTTGTTAAAATCTCTTTTCTTTTGCAAAAAGAAATAAAAACAAAATAATCAATTGTACAACTCTCTGGAGACCTACATGTTCAAAGGTGAGGATTTTATAGGTCATTTACTTATGATATATTGTTTTGAAATTTGCAAGGAAAAAGGTCAAAATTAATTTTATTTAATTTTTTAATCAAATCGATTCATTAAAACCCAGAGTCCTGTTATCACAAAAGAGTGAAAATTGCTAATCTCATCTTCCACAATAAATGACTCATAAGCTGAGTCATTCTAAAAGTTCACAAACTCTTGTCTATGTGCCTGTATGGGAAACAGGCAGAACAGATAAAATTGTTAATATTTCTCCAATCTGGAACTTGTGAGATTCGGAGACTAAAAGGTAAGGACTTTTGTCTTGGTAAAAACTAAAATTCGTTGAATTTTGTAGTTTCAGTCACATGTTGTTATGCAATCATTAGGAAATACCTGTGTTTTGAATAGGGTGAGAGTAATGACAAAAGTATACATAGAATTCTAAGGATGTGAACTGAATGGGAATAAGCGTTACAAATGTACAACACATACACAAAGCCTCGCCAGAATTCCTTACCCTGGGCTTGTGTTCTGTCATAGGTGAGAACAACAAAATTCTGAGCATCATTGTAAGGCTGCTGATTTGTTCTGTCTTCTTCCAAGTGACTTATTTCTCTTTCCTGTCTGTAAAATATGTTACATTGTTTTGGTTGAGAAACTTTATTAATACTCTTAAGTACAAACTGTATATATTTTGTCATACAAATAACTGATGACCTTTTCATATTTATCAAATACCCAATCCTTCATCAGCATAGAGATGTATCCGCTGTCCCTCTTAGTATCTTTACTCAAATTACTGGTTGTTGAATATATCTTGAGTAACACTAAAAATACCACACACTATATTTTGACCTCTCGCTCCATTTTAAGTATTTAAGCTCTTCACAACTGACATACAGCTGGTAACAGTCCTCTGAACAGCATAATCATAGCAAAGGAAATGTGAATTGTAATCAAATGACACTAATTAGTCACGGACACATATAACACCAACATGTCATTGTTTTTGTAACATACTCCACACCAATAGCCAATAATGCGTTTTTCCTTTGTATGCTGCTTTGGGTTTCCCTGGCCATACATAGTTTTAGTGAGAAGGGGTTTCAACACTGAAATAAGGACATAGCCATCCCCTGGAACACTGCACTGTTTTTTTCATAAATTATATTTTACTTATAAACAGTGAAGACCATTCCTACTATATATTTTACAAAATCTGTTCAGCCTCTATTTCCTGCACATAGAGCTCATAGCCCCTCATTTTGAAATTCAGTGGGCTTCTCTTCCCACTCAATTAACACAGTGGGAGTCACTATGTGTCACAGTATTTTCTGTGTATGCTATAACTGGGATTTACTATTCATTATGAAACTTATTTCACATGAAAAGTCATATTAGCATTATTAGTAGAAACAATTGCCTTGTTGTTTTATCTTGTTGTCCATTTCTGGACTAATATACAATAAAAGTTCCATGTACTGCTTTATGGTTGCTTCAGGATTATCTAGTTTCTTTTAATTCAACTTTTGATAGTAATACGAGTCAGCAGTTAAATAATGATTCCATTTGTCATCCTATTGCTTACTAGTTAATGGATGCTTAGTGTTATTAATTTCATTCTAGTACACTTACCCCAAATAGTATCCTAAATGAAATAGATAAATTGTTCCTTGATTTTCTCAAACAAGCCAGCAATAGTTAGAAAATGTACAATAACAAGAGACTACGGTGATGGAGGCTTGAAAATACCAAAATGTCTTACATTTACAGTACTCATGCTTCTCAAAAATTGCAAAAGAGGCCTTTCTTGGCAAAGACGGTGATTATCTGTTATTCAAATAATCGGAAAATATTTATAAGAAGTATTCTAAAACAAAATACTTCCAATGATTTTTCGATTGCTGGTATGACTTTAATAATAGGATACTGACTAGTGAAGATGAAATAAAAAAATGAATATCTACCAAACAACAGATGTATTACAGTTGGATGTTCTTGTTTGGCAATAACAACAATGGGTTATGAGAAAAACACATTTGAAAATACTAATAATAATAATTGATAATTTTGGTCATTTCATAAGTTACTGGGATTTAAATAATAAATTTACAGTAAGGATTACTTTTGTAGAGTACCTAAAGCTAACTAGTGCAATACACAAGGAATGACAAGAAAAGTTGAACATAAATCCTTGTGAGCACAATTCACTGTATAAGGAACATACTGTGACTCTCAATAAAGTAATTAATCCTTTGTATGAATTAATAAGTCAGGATATAAATTGGGATCTTATTGACAATAAGAAAAACATCCTATATTTCTGAATCTATGAATTGAACTTTTCCCTTTTAGAGGAAACTAATTGGGCATAAAGTTTTCAATAAGCCAATAAAGTCACCTTTGAGTCATTTATGCAGATATTTCTTTGTAAAATGTAAAAAAAATTAAAAAGTTTAAACTGCAAGCACAATTTTGACATTAAGAAAATAGTACAGTCCGCATCATATACGTTTGTACATATTTAATTCGATGTTAATTCGATGGTTTGTGAAATTATTTTTTGCATCCCACTTGCTAGAAATCCAGTGCTTCTTTTGGGAAAGTGGTACTTTAACAAACAAAATGAACCAGCAATATTCCAAGCTTTTTGGTTCAACTCAGGTCAAAATATTGGCTTTTCAATACCTATATTCAGAAAAATATTAAAACAATAGATTTAATGAACTGGAAAATCAACTGTTTAACATGCAAGCATAGTGAAACGGTTGCCATTTAATTACCAATTCATTCACATGGAGGTTATGCTTCCTATTTCATATTATGCTGTAATGCACTGTCCGATATCTGCTTACTTGTTACAATAAAAAATTTTAGAAGGAACATCAATGGATCCTTGGTAAATTAAACTAGGCTGTCAGAAGCAACAATATATATGCTTGAAAGAGGTGAAAGTATCATATTGTAAGTTTATTAACCTTCTCTTACCATATATATGGATTATGTTCTACAGTAATTTTCAATTGACAATTAAGACTTCATTAAGTTGTATAAGTTATATTAAGTTGTATAAGTTATATAAAGCGTCTTTTGTTGCCTGATTGCTACTTATTTAGATTTTCAATTTTTCCTTTTTCTCCTATGCAAAAATATGTCTACAACAGGTGTCTTGGAAATGCAATTTTATTTGCTCTTTGGGATATCTACGCAAATTATTTTCAGTACTTAAGAAGCTTGTTTGAAATATTGTGAAGATCATAACACTTGTGGCATACCAGGTTGGGTGTTCAATGCAAAATATTCTATGCATAACTAGTTGTGTGTGGCCAATTAAATATGGTTTAAATAAAATGCTTTAACTATTAAGAGAAAATACCAATCATATCTTGATGACATCTTTTAATTCAAATTCAATTCAAAAGGCTCCATAACTGCTGCTGTCCCATCACAATATAACAGAATAACTTCTTCAAAAGTCAAAATATAGACACATACATAAACTCAGATTCTTTTTGAAAATGGTGTCCCCTTCCTTAGTCTGCAGACCTTAATATTTTACACCATAGAACTATGATGCTTAATGTTGTACTTCCTCACAAAGGTTGCACTTGTTTTGGACCAATAAATGTGGCAATATAAATTTGTGGCTGAGCTTGCCACCAAATCCCACCAGAGGATGCTTAATCTATCAAACTTACTTTCTATAAAATTTTATGCATAAATTACACTGCTTCATTGCTTTGCTGATGGTTTCTCAGCTGGGGATTAGTCAAGTGAATGATATTATTTAACTTTAATGAATATTCATTCACATGGTAGACTACATGGCAAGAATCAGAGCTTTTGTTTGGTCACCCATTCATGTGATATTTTGCCCTTTAACATGATATGACTTTAATGTCACAAACCCCAAAAAAATTCAAGCCAAATTTAACACAATAATGAAAATGGAGCAGTTGCATACTATGGTATTAATTGTCCCTAAATTGCTACGTTGAAAAGTGAAAATCTGATCAAAGGTTAAATCCAACTAGCCAAGAATTTAACAGGTCATGTTTTTGATTCTACATCATGCGATCAATACTCAATAAAGTATACCACACTTTTGTGTGAAGACCTGTTTGACCTTAAACTATGTATTGAAGTTTAAATTTTAATCCACAAAGATTCACAGCACATTATTTCTTACATTTCTTGAAATTTTAATCAGCAATCCTAATGACTAAGATATAATATGAGTATACAGAGATACACACCTTTGTGATGCTAGTTCTGGTTGTTGATCCTCAATAAGGGTGTCACTATGTTCACCCAAGACAGATTGTACTTCTCTACCACCTGTAGCAATTGCAATAATTAAAATGTTATTAACAATATGGAATGGGGTTTAGATTGGGGGTATCACTGGTAACTATGTACATATGATCTTGTTTAATTAGATCCAAACCATTCCCTCACTGATTCATTTAACAAGTTTAAAGTACTTGTTGCGCTACTCCTGTGCTCAGGTTTGCTGATTATTCCAAGCCATTTCTGCTATATTCTGATGCAAGTACTGAAGGAATTGATGCCGTTTTGCATCATGGGATGGATGGAGAAAGCATGTCATTGCTTTTACAAGTTGTCAAAATTATCAAAATGAGAGTGAAATTAGTCCATTCACATGCTTCAGTTTTTGGCACACATGTGGACATTCACTGAAAAATTTCATGATTATATGTAGGGTCATGGATTTACTGTTGTGACTTACAATAACCTTTTGACTTATGTCATTAGTTCCACCAAGGTGGATGCAAATGGAAACCGTTGAGTAGTCCCATTGGCAAACTAGTGCTTTAATTTGAATTACTGCACTAAAATTTCAAATTCTGTGGCACCTCAGTCTAAAAGATAATGGTCTAAAGTGAGCACTCAGGAGTAATGATTGTTGCCACAAGCATTCAAACTTCAGTTGAAAGGTTTTACTATGATCAGTATGTATCTCCTAATATTTCACAACAACTGGAAGGTAACCCCTTGAATCAGGTTATTAACTGGGTTGCATTGCTATCAAGTTGAGACTTATGAATTAAATCAAAGATTCTGACATCACTGCAAGTAACATGCTTGTGGGGGAATAAGTCTTTTTTTCCATTTTCAATGGGAAACTGATGACATATGGGATTTGTGCAGGTGTTAAACAGTGCCAACTGACTTTACCCAGCAGATAGAGCTGTAGAGAATGTGCGCAACCAAATGAGCCATCTTACAACAGATTAATTTTTAAAGCTACAGAGCAAAGGGTACTATTTGGTGTGCATAAAAAAGTATATAATTCTTCAAGTGTACTATTGTGCACATAGAGACCTATAAACCCATGGAGCTTGTCTGCATGAATTTCCTGAAACTCAAACATTTGAGAGGTGGTATTGAGAATATACTGGGCATAAATGACCATTTATCCAAATATGCACAAGCATTTCCAATTAAAGAACGGCCTGTGTTCACAATGCCGAGGCATGTGTGCACTTATCTACATTATTTCTTTCCAAAGTGCGTGCACAGCAATCAGGGTAGGAACTTTGGAAGCAAGATTAATCAGGAGCTTTGTCGCTAACTGGAATACAAAAGAATAGAGCAACACAATATCATCCTGTGGGAAATGGCATTGTTGAACACCCTGCTTAAATGCTTGGTACCCTTGATCATGATAAGGAAGCAAAAAAGAAAAAAAAAATACATCAGGTCCATGTGTATAGTTGTACTAGATATGATAAGACTGGGATTTTTGCCTAACAATTTTATGTTTGGCATTTGGGGGGTCCAGACAAGACAGCTGTCAAATGGAGTCAGGGGGCTTCTGTGGTGACTGCTCAACTCAATCCAGGCATACCTGTCTTTGATGTAAAACCAAAGGATGAAAAGGGCAAGGCAAATGTGCTACATAAGAACGTCTTTGCCCTGTGTCCCACTGGAAGAGTCTGGTACACATGATGTGGAAGTGGAGCCAGTGGTATCGATCCAAAAAGATGGTTAGGCAGCATAGGGCACCCATACCCATGCTTCACAAGACAAAAATTGCAACAATACCTCAGGTGTAGTGAGAGACCTAGTTCTGAGGAACATTCCTCTGTTGTTACAATTATGGCAGTTTCAAAAAAGAATTCTTCCATCTCAGGCCACACATCAGTCAAGGTAGTAAAATCTGGAGCAGAAAGGTCCGTCACAGACATATACTGTACTATGGAGCAGTTTCTGTTTTCGGTGCTTCAGAATGCCTAGGACATAGATGCGGGAGAGGCGCCTACATTCAAGACTCTGGTACAAATAATGTGGATAAAAAATGTCTAAAGTTTCCCTAGAGGCCTTGTCGGATAAGCTGTAATGAACACAATTTAGGCCTGATTTTGTGCATGACTTGGCACAAATTTTGACAGCAACAAAGTGCAATAAAGCCCAACACAGTGATGCTTTACAGAAAATTCTATTTTTTAAAACTTGATACAATTGTTTTGCCTATAACCTAAATTTACTTTTTATTATGCATATATTTATTTCATTAAAGAAAACTGAGAAAGTTCAGTCACAAGAAAATTTTTTTTTCCAAAGATGAAGTAAGTGTTGGGTTATGGGGTGTTATATCGAGATTTTTTTTAAAAAAATGTCAGGAAATAATTTTTCTACATAGGAAACTGTATGGCTATGAGATTTGTCCACTGCAAGAGGTGGGTGATGTTTGGTGTTTTGTGGTTTTGTTCATGTATTTACAAGACCTTAGCGGCCAAAAATATATATTTCAGCTATCAATCCTTTATACCTTTCAAATTATATAAACCAAAACTAAAAACACACAAAAGTGTGTAATCACTTGAAGCTTAGAAAGTGAGAGTCTGCCTCATCTGAATATTTAAACCCCGATTTTGTATATGCTATGTCACAACATGAAGCCATCTCTGCACACACGCTGTTATGCTACACATGATGCGTAATCTCAGATCTCTTGTTCCCTTCTTACTTTGTTTCTAATATATTTCAATAAATTTATTTCTAGCTTTATGAAGATGTGAAACTAGTAATAAAAGCAAAGTAACAGCATCTGAAAATAATATTTAAACTCACACATTAAGTTTAGTTAATATCAATTTGAGTTATTGTATTTTAAATTTATAACCACTTTTTATATTTTTTATAATTTCAGATATAATTGCATTAATTACTTCTGTTTTAAACAAATAAGTAGCTCAGATTTTGGTTAAAATGACTTTAAATAAAGCTTCTTGTTTAAAAGTAAGGACTACCATTTGGTCTTGAACAAAAATAAGTGGGTTTTCTTGAAATGCAGTATAAGCAAAACAAATGCAAAGGTAGTTTTGTTACTTTTGGTAATGTGATAATGGGATAATGTGAAAAAAAGCTAAAAAAGCTAAAAAGTGCATATCCAAACACTAGATAAGAATATTGAGGATATGTTACATTGAATATATTTCTAGAGATATCAGAAACGCAGAAGACTTTCTAAAATATAAGGGGTGGGGGATGAGAGCTTTGATGAAGGAATTAAGTTGTCTAACGTAGAAATATGTGGTGTACCAAATTTGTTGGTTTTCTTTGCATAATGTAAAGTTCTTAAAAATGTGCTAAATATACACTAGTTTGCATAAATATATTTATCCTTTGAAACTATCATTTTGGAAATTTTCTGAATGTGACAGTTACAATGAGAAAATGAAAGAAACTATACACATAAATGTAGTCTTTGTAAATATAGATTGATATTAGCATGATCTCATAATAATGGTCATTGATCATTTAAATGCTAATAATCACCTCTAAACGGTGAATTATTTTCGAAAATTCTCTCTATATAAATGGAGTCTTGTAAAGTAAAATTATTGACAAGGCCACTATTGTTTTTGGAAGCTTTCAAATTTCGAAATTCACTACAGGTTTTGTAATATAAGCACCATATACAGTAAACAAACAGTATTGTTGGATATTTAGTGAAAATGTCATTTTGGGAATAATTATGGAAGTTCTAAAGACAAAATAAACAATTTCATTGATGAGCATTACTATCACATAATCTTAATATGATATAGCTAAAACAATTTGCATCAATTGCAAAATATCTGGTCAAAGGAGAATTCTTAATGGATATGTCTAAGATTGCTAAATAGACTTTATGTAGATAGCGATCATTATTGGGTTAGCAAAATGCAATTTCCTTTTTTATTTTTAAAAGTTTACCTTGCAATCTTCAGAAACTTTTCATATTGAAAAAAAAACATAAACCAAAGCCCACAATTTTATATCCTGAAGGATCAAAAAGTAAAAATACACACAAAGATCCCCAAACCTTGGCCTGAGAACTGTCATCAGTTTGTCTAAGCAATCATGACCAATACTAACCTTTTCTATTTCCTGTATTGTGCCTCCTTTTACTTCCTTGTCTGAAAAATTAAGTGACAGGTTTAGTAAACAGGCTTTTACATATTATAATTGGAGAATTGCATGATTTATAGTTTTACTGTTTTACATGCTACAAATACGCATTGGTACTAATAAACCAACATAGAAACCATTGACAATTTAAAATTCATTTCAAATCATTATAGGCATGGTAAAATGTTAAAGAGACGGTAGATAAAGATGATATTTTTTTTTAATCTTATGCAGTGTAAACTACTTGCAGGAAAATCATTGTCAATGAAACATCAAAAGGTCGAATTGTAATCTAACATGAACTTTTATGGCTCTTAATCTCCATCATTTGACAGACTCTAAGGCAAAGCCAAACAAAATAAGGTGAATCATCATGTTTTAAATTACATAACCAGGCCACATTAGCTTTTGCACAGAGGTAAGTTTAGACCTTTTTTCCTGAAGGAGGCATTAGATGTTTTACAGTGTGCATTGTCTGGAAGTCCACTCCAAACTTAAGGGACATCAATGACAAAACTATGGCTAAATTATTTGACAGCCTTGTAGGGTGAACAGTGGAATGTAGGAACTCATATACACTCGAGGTTACTATACCAGGTGCTTTAGTAGCATTTGCTCAGACACCAGGAATATCTGATATAGCTAGGAGGACAAAGAGCAAAATTTGTAAAACAGTGTAATAATTTTGAATATGCAGAAGTAATTAATGATACATGAGTAATTCATGACAATAGCATATTTAGTATGGTTTGAGACAATGTGTATTCTGAATACACTGCAGCTTGTTCGGATTAAACATGACAATACTCCAGACTACCACTAGCCAAAACATTTGCAAAAAAGACAGCCACTTCTTGATTTAGACATTGTTTAATTCAACAAAGGTCATGCATTTGAAGGAAGCAGGCTTCACATATCTTCTGAACCCGTTATGAGAAAGTGAAGTCTGCATCAAACTAAATACCTGACAGTGTCAGCAGGAGGAAGAAGAATATATGACATTGAGCCTTCGAACCAAACAAGACTGAAATGTGTACTAGTGTGAGCCACAAAGCCATCAGAGATGCAAGTAGTTTACCAAAGCAATCACCCATCCCGGTACTAACCGTAGCCCAGTGCTGCTTAACTTAAGTGAACAAAGAGATATTCAACACACTTTATCACAAAAAAATGAAAAATAAGATTTCTTGAAGCGTCAGTCTCGTTACAGCTCATGCTTAAAAACAATAACTTCAGTTTTATCAGGTGTTGAGAGCTATTCATTGCTGTACATCTTTAAGGCTGCCTTTCAGCTTAGTGATAGAAACATAGGCTTTGTTATGGAATAAATGAACAATTATTGGTGTATTATCTGCATAAAATGGAATTTTATATCGGGATGTAAGCCACTGTTTTTGCTTAGTAGAATTCTATAAAGTGAGAACATCAGTGCACCCACAGCTCATTTTAAACTACAGTAAAGCTGTTTCAGAAGAATGACGCATTTTGTAAGCATACTAATGAGGATTGTCAAATATATTGTATATGTTAACTTTTGACCATGGCCAACTCAACCAACCTAGTTGTATCTTATTTTAGAGAAAACTGTTGGAAAATAATATTGTAAGAATCTCTTGCGACAAGATGGGCAAATCTATTATCTATTTCTTGAATATTGTTTAACGTCATGATTTGCAAAGTGTACAAGTTTTTGATAACCATTTAAAGTCTAAATCACTGATTTTTACCTTTCAGACAGTTCTTTATGTTGTTGGTGCTGTTGCAATTTCTCAGATGTTGTAGATTGAATTTCTGCGTGGTCAAAAACAAGTCAAATGAAAATTTTCTATATTATTAGCCATAGTATACATAGTAATTCATATATTAATAAATAACAACCTGAAGTTAAACTTTTTTGACTGATGTTGCATTGCTCATTCAATTGAATTTGAAGAAAGTACTAGTAAAAATAACTTTTTTCAACACCATATTAACTGTAGACAGAAATATATTCTTACCATCTTATAATTGATTCAAATCATATAAAAATAAACTAGAAGTCACTCGTAAAGAACAGAACCCCCAAAGAAGGTGTTTTTAAGATTTAGGACTTTGTACATCATTGTGGCCCACCACTGCTTAGTTTTAGCAAACACAGACAGAAAAACAAATGAACGCAACCAAATTCATAATCTCCTAGAAGAGACAATTAGTAATCCTTACATAAATGACCACATATTACGTTGATATACAGCATTAATTGCTCCGACCTGAATTTTGAAACAATCATACCTTTGCAGCAGTTCGCACAGAACTTGTGTTCATTAACTTTCTGTATGTAAACGCTATATATTTTTTCAGCTTGAATTCTCTTGCCTATCTGCTCCTCAGTCAGTACTTGTAAAAGCTGATCAATCATATGGGGATCTTGACAGCTATCAAAGGCCTGTTGTAAAAACATAACAAATGCGATAAATTTTTGCATTTGACTTTATACCATTCTCAGAGAATGCTATCATATATATATGCATTATACTTGACATATGAGTGCAGAGAAATATGCAAGAAATAAGAATAATTGTACACGTAATAATTTTAATATAAACATTTATATCATGCAAAAAATGATTATCCTCTAATGGGCTGAATTTCAAAAAGGAGAGTCCTAAAGCCAAGCAAAGTTGTAACCATGTAAGCACCTGCAAGGGGAAGATATGGGTATGTTGGTCTCATCAGGTAAGTCTTCAATTGGATTCTGAAGCTTGACCTTGTCTGTGGAAAGTTGACATTCAGTGGGAGCCTTTTCCATTCCACTGGTGTGTTTGTGGCCAAACCACACCTGGCTGTGGAGATTAAATGCTATAAAAGTACTGAAAATCTATTTCCATGAGGTAGATGACTAGATTTGATCAGAAAGGACAAATAAGGAGTTGAGAAATTTACATCTTTATAAATGAATAGGAAGCCAGTGGAGTTTTTTCTAAATGGGGTGTAACATGACTCGTTTTGTCCAATGCGAATACAGCAGAGTGAATTTTAAATTTTTAGAAGTTTAGCAACACTGACCTTGCTGACCTCATATAGCAGGGAGTTACAGTAACCTAGTTGATGACTATAGCATTTGCCACAAATACTGAGTATCAAAGTTAGGAATTTACTGATATGTTGCAAATCCCTGGGGTGATAGCAGCAGGCATGGTAGACCTAAGTATATGATCATCAAAAGTATGTTTGAGTCGAAAGTGCCACCTAGATTTTTACTACCTCTGCCACATTAACTAAGAACGAAGAAATGCATTATATTAACAAGCCTGAAATGTATATATCACCTTGCCAGCAGTATTATTTGAAAGCTATTTGACAGCAACAATTGACTGTTAAAGTTTTATTATCTGGGAAATTCAGACATCGAATTTCTTAATTATGAACTTTCCTCTTTGCAAAATGAATAAGTTCAAAATGGTGATAGCAAAAAAACAGAACTCAATATCAACCCCTATTTCAAAATGACATCCAGAGTCACAGATCCGACCTCACACGTATTACCAGCTAAAACTCAAACAGGTGGAATATTTAAATCAGATATCATATTTTGCTCCCTTAGAAGGTCTGTATCAACATTAACCTTATACAGGTGTTCCACTGGAGCCAACCAGCCGGTAACTAGATATTTTTTGAGGTTTGAGACCAAGGTTTACATAGTCGGTTACAGTCGGTTGTAGTTTCCAGGCTTGTCGGGAAGAGTCGGTATGTTATAAACGACTGAGGTGATAGCAACAGGCATGGTGGATCTTAGATGTATGATCATCAACTACAAATCTTCCCGACCCTTGTAACAGACTTGAAATTCTTTCACCTAGCAACAGGCCTGTCAGTTAACTTAACGTCCTCTCAGTAATAACACTTCCCGCCTTGTCGGTTAACACAACAGGCTTGTCTGTATCACTTCCAGTCTTGCCCTTATCACTTCCAGGCTTGTGAAGCCGGCTTGTCTTTTGCAACTTAAGTACTACTCATTTTCACTCCATTTCCAGCTTGATGTAAGGTAAAAATATGACAAAAAATTATGTTATCAATGACAAAAAACATTGCAAATGTTCAAAATATTGAAGTTAACACATGGTAAAGGTGCACATGTTTGCTGTAAGTAATTAATAAATGCGAAAAAGTGTTTTATTTGGTCACATAGTAATAAAATTCTCAGCCTATTTCACCAGAGATATTTTGAGAAAAAAAGAGGATCAAGTGTTGACCAGTCAACAAATCGAGAAAATTAGGTCAAGGACAGTTGACAAACTATTTGGATCCCATCACATGATAATTTTTTTGCTGTAAAACAAAGTAGCAATTTCTGGGAAAAAGAGGGATCAAGTGTCGACAAAGCAACAAATCTGAAACTAGGTCAATAGTAAATATTTTGATCCCATCCTTCACCAGAACTACAGGGTGTTTACCTTCATTGTCCAGAATAGGGTCTTCCCCAGAGGTTGGAAATTAGTTGGTATAAATATGTAGATAAATTGCTCACACTTACGAAATTTAGATGGTTGCTTTCCCAGAGGTTCGAAATTGGACTATAAAAGCCAGGAACAAGCAAGAGAGTTTTCATTGTCACGTGAGATATGGTCAGAAGCACATCTCCCTCTGGTTCTTTGAACAGGATGTTACATGATTAATGCAAATATTCTATTTTAAGTAGCTTTTTCGGTCACAATCTGCAGAGAAATAAATTGATTTATTTCTTATATTAATATTAATAAAAAACCTGAAAACAATAATTGAAATAACAAAAATGTCAATTTGGGCGTTTTGGTCACGTGATGGGATCCAAATATTCAGCCTTGACCTGGTTTTCGATTTGTTGATTGGTCGACACTTGATCCTCTTTTTTCCCATAAATTCATCAAAAATTGTAATGGCAATACCGACTGGAAGTCTGATTGTAGTGAGTCTGTATTTTTTTGCAGTCCTGTCTGTTTGTCAGTGCGGCTTGTCAGGACTTGATATGGCTTGTCTGTTAGTGGTTTAGTGCTTGTCCCGGCAGTTTCCAGACTAGTCCTGTACAAAATATCCCGACCCCAAGGCAGGTTGGCCTCTAGATCCAGACAAGCCTGTATGTATCACGTCCTCTTGGGGAGGTAAAACCGACCCAGATTTCTCCCTCCCTTTTTGTGGATTTTTGTCCCCGACTTTTGCAGCTGACCATGGAGTCTTGGGGTCGGCTGTAGGGTCGGCTCCAGTGGACCACCTCTATTAGATGCATACACATATACCATGGAATATTGACCTTAGGAAGTATCTTGAATTCCACCTATTGACCTGAGTGTTTTCTTTCTAAATGAAATATATTTTTCATTGAGATATTTTATATCATATAACTACGTTTTAGTTATTCCCAGTAAGTATTTGGTTATCAAGTCAACTTAATATGGTTGCAATTTTAATAAACAACATTGTGGAAGTTTACATTAAATGTTACCAACTATAATATTTAGCTCAACCTAGCTCCTGTATAAATGTCTTTATATACATTACAAAAGGTTTAATCTTGACCTTAAGTATATGAAAAAAAAATTTAAATTTTTGTCTCAATGCTGCTATATGCTGCTATATTTTTAATGAGACCATAAAAATCTACTTATGATTATAAGCTAGGAATATACATTACAAAAGGTTTAATCTTGACCTTAAGTATATGAAAAAAAAAAATTAAAGCCAGAGGCACTAAAGTGGCATATAACTTACTTATGATGCATTCTTGTAAGTTACCATAAATAGTGTACAACTGAAGCAACTGGCAAGCTTTATGAAAACAAACATTCATCCTAACCCATTGAAGTATGACGTGATATTTCGGAATTAAACTATAACTTACAGGAATAGACAATCAGTAAAACATATCTAGTCAAAGACACCTACTAAACCATTAGAATCGACTCTCAACTGCTAAATATAGAGTGAACCATTTCAAATTGTGTATTTAATGAAATACAGCGATTCTTATAAACACAACATGCTTACATATGTACAGTGTTTTGCCAAGTACTCCAGTAGGTCAGTATGGCACTGCTTCATCTGGTCTGCTTCTTAAATATAATAAGTGTTTTCTACATCATTGAGGGGGTATGTGTTTCTTTCAATATGCTTAAAAGGCTATTGACTCAGTGATTTCAATTAACTAAGCAACAACCAAAATATAATAAAGACACTTAATGTGTTGAAAAGATGCTTGAAAAGTTATTGTATTATTGTGTTATTATGTAATGTTCATGTAGATAACTTAAAATTTTACATGAATTAGCACATGATTTAGCCTGATGTGTCCCCACCTGTGAAAATTATGAAGGGCTGAATAGATACCATTTGTTACAAGACCCTCACCTTTAGGCAGAGGTGTGATAAGACCACGTGGGATGTTGGACTGGCTGCCACAGAGAATGGCTTCTTTCGGTTGATCTTCTGGATTAAGTAGTTTTGCTACTTCAAATGAAACGGGATCCTTGCAATCTTCAGGTTCTATAACACAGTGCGTACAAGTGAGTACATAATCTAAGGGAAGTCCAGGATACTCAGATTGTCTGATCTGCCCAGTTTCAGAGTCTATGAATGCCACATGCTCAAAGAGTAGTTGGTGACCTTCAGCCTTAGTGACCTCAGCTTGGAGTAAAAGTGTGACAGAAGTGTCTTGGTTGTGGTACATCAACAGTTTTCCTTTTTTCTCATCCAGATCCACAGACATGCCTTTTCCCCATACCTTGATCAAACCCGGATACCTAAGGAGTCTTGGCTCTTTGGCACAGATCTTCACTCGTAGTTCATTAAAAAATGACAAAGGTATGTGATATTTTAGAGTGGTTTCTAGTGAAAGAATATTTCTGTGACACCTGGACATTGCCTGTTTTTGATCCTCTATGTCTTTTGGGGATGCTTTCTGTTCCAAAAAATAAGGAATGAAAATTTTTCGCCTTTCATCTGTGTCTGTGTTGATGATAATGCCAACATTGACACTGGCTAACATCTGAGAAACTGCTTCAGCTTTAACCAAGCAAGAACCTGTATGGAGCAGAAACTGAAGGAGTGTTATATCCAATATTCCTTTTTCTTCTAAAGCCATTTTATGCTCATCAAACATGCTTTTCTTCTCATAAAATTCTGTGTATAAGTCATTATCAGGATCAAAGGTAAGCAATTTGCTTAAATCATGATGAAATACACATCTGAGAACATTCACTAGGGTAGACAAGTCATGGAATATAATATCGTCATCCTTAAATTCTCTGTCTTCAATAAAGTACCTCAGTAGACCTTTTTTCTTCAGGTTAGCAAGGCTTTTTCTGCATTCTTTTTGCAAAGCGTTCTCTGTTATCTCTGTCTGATATTGTCTATACAATTGACGAAATTTGGTCATCACCTCTGAGAAATAGAGAAACTGCTGCTTCATGGCCAACTTGGGGTGTTTTATTTCTTTTATTGTGCTCTGTTGGTGCATATCGCAGCTCCCCTCTCTTTTTTCATTAGGTTTCTCTGTTTTTTTCTCCTCTTTGTCTTCCTCAAGCTTGTCACCATACATGGATTGACTGTTTTCTATCATGTGCTGTCTGATTCCCAAACTACCAATTTTTACAAATAATTCCCTATCTATAGGCCTTAGCATAAGTTCCTTGTGAACTGGACGGTTGGAAAATTCCATCAAGTAGCTGATTACAGCATTTACTGAGGCTTCATGGCCATGCTTACAGGATAGCTCTATCACCTTGGACTGTGACCCATCAGCAGGTTTAATCTGTTCCTTCAGTTGTTTGAAGTTGCTAAGGTGTTTGTCATAGAGTAGTTTGTTTGATTCAGAGCATTTTTTCTTGTGTTTGCTTGTCAAACTGATTTCTTTTTCAATGAGGCAAATAAATCGGTCTACAAATCTCTGTCTTTTAGCTTCCCTTTTTCCATGGTCTACCTTGTCTATTTTGGTAAGAAGAATCCTAATTTCACTGCTGGGGGCATTGCGCTGACATATTTTAATCCAGGACATGGTGTTCTCATAATGGCTGTCCTCAGATAAATTCAAGTCGTGGCACACCAGGTTGATCATCTCGGTTGAATCAACCTGAAATATAATGCATATGCTTTGCTTCCAACTAGCATTTAATTTGCAGAACCAATTTCAAAGTATTTCATTAAAACCGAATTAATGCAAATTTCTACTGCTTAACTTATAAGAGATTTAATCACTTGATTCTCCCCCTGTAGCCAGAAGTTTACGTTTGTGGGATCACATGTTTTACATTATTGGTTTTTTTAAATATTTTAGGTGTTTGAATGAATCTTACACCATGGTTGTAACATTTTACAAGATTTATGCCCTTAACTTTTCAAACTATAATTCACCTAAAAGGCAAGTTTTCTGTGATTTAGCGTATAAATCTGTATTTTTTAACAAAGTTAAAGTTATGTTTTAAAGGACAGTCACCACTAATTATTTTGTCTCATAAACATTTTTTCTTTGAGACTATTTTAGTTATGCAGGTACTGATTTGGTAACATGCTTTAAAGTTTCTGTGTGTATCTTTAGTGAATGAAAATGTGTGAAGGCAAGAAAAGTAAAAAAAAGCATGTGAACAAGTTTCCCATGGCATAACCAAATACTGGCATGAACTTTGTTACAAAAACAATTTGACTAAAAAGATCAAGACTGTGTTAGCTCAAAATGTGAATAACTTTAAAGGTAAATTTATCCCAAAAGACATTTAAAAAGTCTCCACCCACGAAGAAAACAGCTAAATTTGCGAAGTACAGACAGGTTGAGTCTGTGTTTTTAAATGACAAATCTTTACCATCTAAGAAGAACCATGCTCAGACATCCCAGATATCAACTGTTGAAAAATGCATCTTGTCAGCTGCAGAATTTTTATCAGGAGAGAGTGATCCTGAGTCCTCAGAATAAGATTCGTCACACAATATGCAAGCACACATCTTGACATATTTGATAAAAGTAAACAAAAGATTGGATAGGATGGAGTTATATGTGGTGCAGTCAGAACCGAATAGGCTGCATTATTCATCCAATGACAATAAAAGATCATCCAGCTGTTTCAGAAGCTCTCACGTAAATTCAAAATCAAGCTACATGAAATATCCATTTCAGGAAAGGAGAATCTCTCACTTTAGTGAAAGGTTCAAACAGTGGCTGGGTTGTTAGGAAAATTTCAAAGCTTGAGTAGTGTGGTTCAAAGAAAGGTTGCATGACTGCTTAAAGGTATTTTGGGGTCCAAGTAGGGAAAAGAATCCATGATCAAACATCTCTAGCCCAGTTTATGCAAGGTTTTGAGAGTAAGATATTTGATGAGAATATGGATATCAGGACAAGTAGGCTCAGCTATTTTGTGATCTTTCAAATTCATCTAATGACAAAGTGGTGCATGCTGTCCTCCACGGGCAACAGACTAAGAGGTTTGACAGGGTATGAGTGTACACTACACAATACTACTCCAACAAAATATTTGGGATAACATAATAGGAAAATCTTCAAACTTTGGTTCTGTACCAGATTCAAAATGGAAATGGCCCTTACAGTAAATATTGTGACAGTTTTGCATTAATTCAGATGCCAATATTTTCCCATTGTTCATCACTTTGACAGGTTCAGATCACCTTGCTAGGAAATTTCGAGCAAAAGGAGCGAGTGGTAGCTGAGAGTTAAAGGTGTAGGATAGTTTTGCGCATCATTCTGTACGACCTTGAGACAGAAATTTGGGATAATTTGTGGCATAGTGACTTATCAGCTTTAAGGCACAACTAACTTTTGTTATAGCCAGCAAATTCTGTAATAAAACTGTGATCAGGCCTCCAGCACTTAATTTTTAAAGCCAAAGGGGTGACATATTTTTCAGCAAACGTACATTTTGATACATATGTAATATATAAATAGCCTATTTATTTTGTAATTATTGTAAACTAAATGAGAAAATCATTCCAGGTGGGGTGCGAGAAGACATATGTAAATGGTATAACAGGCCCTTCTTCCTGATACCACTTAAAAGAAATGGTATATGTACTGTCTACTTTTTGTAAACTAAATGGTATAATCCGTCCCTCATGATGCTAAAAAGAGGGGGCTAATGACTCACATAAGCAGATGGTGAGAAATTACAAATTAATGGTATAAGAGACCATCTTCCTGAAGGCCCATACAACTAAATGGTTTGTTAACATTATAATTATTGAAAGTCAAATGGTATATTTTATCCAATTATAACAGAGGTATAACAGGCCCCGCCCCTTGTACATTAATGCTTCTGGAGATTGATAGCTTCTAAGCAACTTACTTAAACAATAGTGGACATTTTGCTGGTAATCAATCATTCTGGAGCACATGACTAGAAAATCAACACTATAAATTCCCTTATTCCAGGGGATACACATTTTTATTAAATAATTAAAAGTACTAAATGTGTACAGATTTTCACATTTCAAAACTGATAATAAAGGTCCTATTTCTTAGATTAATATAAAAAATGACTGATGTAATTATTGTAAGGATAAGTACCTTAATTTTTTTTCCTAAATATCAAGCAATTTTCACAGATTTCATAAAAATGTAAAACTTGGGAAAGTTACATGGTTTAATTATATAATTAAAAATACCAAATGTGCACAGATTATTTGAATTCCAAACCAACAATAAAGGTCCTATTTCCTAGATTACATAAAGAATTTTGTAATAATCTTAAGTATAATTACCTTATAATTTTAGTTAAATATCATAAATATCAGGCGATTTTCCCAGATTTATCATAATTCTACTAATTAAAAACACTAAACGTGCACAGATTTTCATCCTTATTTGATGAGCTTATTGATAGCAAAGCAGACAACATCAGCTTTGAAATAATAAAAATGAGGAATCCACTTCACATACATAGGAAGAAAACTCTGAATCAGATGGGGAAACTGATCGACATACAGAGAGGGGAAGCTCTGCAGAAAATTGAAAGACCCTTTACTTCTTTGCTGAATTTATTTAATATCCCATTTTTTAATAAAGAAAAGGTATATTCTGTAAGGATGACATAAGTGAAAATGGTCACTATGAGTGGTGTATGTAGTTTAATTCAAAAAGTGAAATATCGAAAGATGTCGTGCAGCACATGCATGTTTTGAAGTAATCAGAAATTTACCACACCACTAGATGTATAAAAGAGGGAATATGTTACATGTTTTATGTTAATATGTTTACCAAAGTGGAAAATAATCATACTGGACCTCAATCTGAACTGGACTTGGATACCAATCAGATTTGGTTTTACTAGAGCTAGAAGTCATATAAATAGAAAGTAATAAAAAACCCCCAGAAATAAAAATAAATAAATGAAACAAAAAATACAAACATAAATAAATAAAGCCCGAAAAGAAAAGAAAATAGAGCATGTGTGATGTCATCCCAATATCACCAGGTGTAGTTAGTTCACAGAATATGATCATTGTTACATGGTGAATATGGTGAGTGACAGCCCTTCATGACAAAGGTTTCATTCTCTGAAAGGGGGCCTCCCCACCTCCCGAAGATATGCTTCTGTCATAGATCATATACAAAGCCAATTCATTGGAGTGAAGTTATAAGTATAGCGTAAAGTCTCATGTCCGTCCCAACATATATTCCCAGTCACTCACAGGTGACTTATGAAGATATAATGAGGATATTTATGAGAAATGAATCACCAAAAAAGATATTCATTACATACTCGGATAAAATTGAATAGCAGAACTTGCTAAATTCTACTCCAATTTGCACAAATAATCATACATGTGGGTTTCTTGGTTAATGCAAAGGACCCCTTTAACATATGATGGTATCTGGTTCAGCATCTCGATTTACCTGTAATTTATGGCAAACTCCCACTTATTACCACATGCATATACTCAATAACACCATGAATACAAAAATGTGCAAAACAAAAATTTTCATTAACACACCTTTTCGGTTGTTTTTAAGCAACACTCATAGTATATAGTTTGTAGATTACAGTCCTTGTAAAATGTAACATATCAATGGCACATTTTCTCCAATATTGTAATTTATAGGTGAAATATCATGTCTGCTTTGAATTATATTGTAACTTAGGTTTAAAATTTTAATATTAGTTGGACCCACTGTTTGTACAATGTCAAGGTAGTACTTGCAATACACACCTGGAATACATGGGCTGTATTTTTGTATGACTCATGGCCACCAACATCGTACAACATAAAGAGGATATTGGGATCCTCAACAGGTGACCAGCTGCTCATTTCCGCCACACTTGTATGTTCTGGTTTGTCAGGTGGCTGGTAAGCCCTATTCTTGATCTTACTAAAATAAAAAAAATTGTACACATCTTCTTTTGAACACGATACAACAATGTTATTGTTGCTTTCAAGTTGACACATATGTTATGCTTAATATCCCCGTCACAATTTGCAGTGCATAATAATTAGTTACAATTTTTCATAAAAAACTGAAAGGTTTCACCAAGATATCAACTGTTACTATAAGTAGAGGTCACTGCTGGGCTAATTTCAAATCAAATAATCTCTGATTGTCAGCATATTCTAACTACCTAAAGTAACATGATGTATTGATACAACTCACTTTCTTGAAGGTGTATGTGAAAACCTGGCCAGAATTTTATTAAGAAGTTCAATTTCAACCATGTAATTTGGCCTGTCTTAATATCAATGTGATGAGCAATAACTTTAATAAAATTTTAATATACATTTCACATTAATGATACAAAACGTCACTCAGTTTTCACTTGAGACCTTTTATAAATCTGCATCATAACATGACCAAATGTAACAAATATTCCCACATTGTATTAATATTAACAGAATGGTTCATTGTGTTATAATATGTATATTGTTGTTAACCTGAGTAATGTAGTTTTTCCAGCCATGGTGTCCCCTAGAGGTATCAAAACAAAGATCTTATAGCCCACCAGTGTCTCTCTCTCCTGCTCTGTGTAATGTTCATACATGTCAAGTGGCAGTGTCTCCTGGACAGGGGCGTCAACAAAACCTGTGACACACAGAGTCTTTCTCTCCTGCACTGTGTAAGGTTCATTCAAGTCAACTGACAGTGTCTTCTGGACAGGGGCGTCAACAAAACCTGTGACACAAAGTCAGACTGACTATCCACAACTGATATCCCTCACAGAGAAGACATCAGTGGCTGAGATGATTTACTATGATTTCGCCACACATGATTTCGCCACACTTGATTTTGCCATTTTTTTTTCTGAGACACTGATTTTGCCACAGGGGGACATTGATCTCACAACACTTTTTTTTTACAAAAAACAACACTCATAATAATATGCTCAATCCTTCAATAGAATAACTGGAAAATTTGGAAACAAGATAAACAAAAGATAAAGAATTTTATCTGTTAAAGGGGTCAGTGTATGTGGTTTCTGGTCATAAAAGAACCCTTTAATAACACTTTGTAATCTTTTAAAAGAATAACTAGAAATAGTGGATTACAAAGATAAACAAATGAGTCGTATATGGCCAGTGTATGTTGTGTCTCAGTAAAAACTTACATCAAATTAAAATTTTAAATGGAGTTCGTTAATTTCAGTTAAAATACAGCAAAACTACAATATTTACCTTCTGTAATCACATCCTCCAAAATAAATGTCTCTGTGGCGAAATTAATGTCTCTAAAAAAGCTGTGGTGAAAACAACAGTGGTTGGATGAGAGAATGTTAGCTATTTTATGATATCTCAAGAGGACAAAATATCACTGCAATAGTTCATTGTAACTTATACTCTTTGACTGAGTAATTCACTGAATAGGCCTGATATATGTTTAAAATATTCATAGACGAAATGTTGCGAGAAAGGAGATGACAGAAAACAAAGTAATTTTAAAAGTTGTTCTAATCTACAAACCATCATATGTTTACTGGTGACATCTTTCAAAATTGACGTCACCCAAGTGACAATTTTCAGTATATGTCCTAATATGATCTAGGCTGTTGAATGTCAAACGTAAAACCCAAACTTTGAACTTTAAAAATGGGAATGATAGTTCAGAGCAGGAACAACAAAAAAAAACAAGATAAGTGTCATTAATTAACAAATATGTGTAAAATAATCTACTTTACTGAAGACATCTGTAGTGTATGTGTCTAGTTGTCTTGAACAGTACAGGGGCAGAATATCTGGGACATTGACAAGTAGGAAGCCATTATAGTATTATAAATATTGCATATAAAGTTACTGGATTTAATTTTATGACTAGACCAAAGAACTGAAATGCCTAAATTGTTAGACTATGAAACATAACCACATAAATATTTGCAACTGTAGGTTCACCCAAAAATTTAAAATGTGTCAAATTGCTTTATATAGGTGTATAAGCAAGGTTGTGATCTATAATTTCCAAATGTCTAATATTTTGTGATATTTAATCACAGACTACCGCTTCTTTGTTAGTTCCTCTCCCAAAATGGCAATGCATAAGTGTTGACCAAATGCAAATCAATGTTTATGAAATGTTTGATAACTATTTCAATAATGAAGATGGAAATATTACATGTGGTGCAACTATTCTATTATTCATATATTTTAATGATATATTTTTCATGACCATTGTTTCACATACTTTATCCAAAATTTTGTATGAATAATAAGTAAAATAAGTCCATATTTAAGAAAAACATGATACAAGGGCTGTATAAGGGAGCTAGTCAACATGAAAACTTATATTTAACTTTCCGCTTTTTCTGAATAAAAATATCAATGCAAAATCTACATAAATTTATAACACTAATAATCCATAGTTAATAGTGCCAGAGTATACAAAATATATCCTGGTCTGTCCTGCTATTTAGACAACACACCGCATTGTTTGTGGTGGATAATAAAACCTTTATTTATTGTTATTTATGTCCATCGACATCCCATTGTTTACTGAAAACACCATATTAAGTTTGATGATAATATTAAGTATTGACAGTTTATTTATATCTAAAAATAAATGTGTCGCAATCTGAAGCATGACACATCATCAGTAGTTTTTTTAATTGCATGAAAACACAACCAAAACACGTCCCGTTTTGTACAGATCTTGTTTGACAGATTAGATAGCTCCATTCACACTGACATTCAAACATTTGCATTCCAAAGTAAACAGTTTTTTCACCAAATAGAAATGTGTCAGTCAAAAGCGATATATATCACCAGATAATACATTATATGTTGTATTATGTGCTTAGCATAATGATGCATCATGCTTTTCACAGATTTTTTCTTAAAAATTACAATACTTTATTCCAAATTGTTATTTGAACTGATATTATTTTTGTAATTGAAAAGTAATATTCAACAGAACAGTCCTTTACTGGAAAACAAAGGACATGCCCTTTCATAAAGCATGAAGGTACTTGAGCTTATTTACGATAATGCTCTGTGATTGCTTTATCTTTGTGCAATGAATCATGCTACCTTCATGACAATTTTCACAAAGCTGGTGCCTGTCTGTCTCTTCGTGGTAAGCTTCTTCTATTTTGTCTGCATGCATGGCCTTTCCTACAAACTCCAGCCGCAACACATATAAAATCTGGGAAACCATATCTGGATCCAAAGAATTATGAAGTGCCTGTTATAAAACAGAGGACACACATTATAGCGTCAGACATTACCAGGAAACACCAGGTTAGAATCTGTATATTTAGTTGTAATGTGTAGATAATTTCTAAAGTTATTATGATTGCATATGTGTACATTTGGCTTGAATAATCAATATGCATATCATTCATTGTTTAACCCATTTAAATACAGAATTGTAAGGCACCTATTTCTGTTTTACCATTATATGGTTTGGGATTCTTGCTTTTATTTGCTTATCAAATTGATTTTAAAAGAAAAACTGTAAAAGGGTCAGAATTTGAAACAAACAAGCCTTCCTGTCTACATGTGCAAGCTGGAAAGCCACCAGAGACACAAGTAGTGCACCAGAATTATAATGTGATGACAAAAAAACAAATTCCGAGCCAGATAATCCCATACCTGGCATAGAACCTAGACCATCACCCATCCAAGTAATAGTGTAGCCCAAAACTCCCAAGCTTAAGTGATGACAGGATAGCTGGTTGATTTGAACTATCACACATTTTAGAAAGGGTGAACATTCTACTCAAAGATACAGGCAACTTCTTTTTGACTACAGCAGATTGATGAGTAGAAGTGGATTTTGTGAATTTCATGTGGCCAAAGGGCAAACACTTCCCACACTGAATGATAGATTTCAGTTATATTTTAGTAGTGTGTGAAAGCCTCAAAGGAACCACAACCTAGGTTCACTGTAACTAAAAAAATTTAAAATGCTACATAAATGAAACAAATTGCATTAACCTAATATTGGTATGCATTTGGCAAAAAGTCTAGTATTACATGTAGAGACTTTTTAGGCAATAGTCTTAAGTGTTTTTCTCGATATACAATGACCGGATAAATGTACTTTATCTCAGAAGCCACTGCAAAGAAATCATGCACACCAATAATTAACTTTACATCACCAGTAACTTAAATCGCTTGTGGCTAACTTTGATCACCTGGGTAATATATAAAACAACAATATTGATCCCAATGCTGTGGCAGAAATATGACTATGTGGCCAGATTTGGGACAAGTTTTAACCTTCAGTTAACGTTGCGTACATTTGTGACATGGTAAGTAGATATTAGTCATGAAAGTAGGTAATTGTAAGCAAAAATATTATGGTAACTTTTCCTCAAAAATATATAACACTTCTTCCAGATGTGTGTGATGAGTAGCCAACACTTAAAGTACCATGTACATTGTAAAAAATAAACATATATAGATATCTCAGGGTAATTTTTATTTCTGAAGTTTTGCTGAAAATACCATTTTTACATGCATGGTAGTTTTATCCCAATTCTACCAATGGTAATAAGTACCTACCAAGAAACTCCTCACACATTCCGAGTATTAGCCAATTGAATCAAACCTATTTAATATTGACTTTTGTACAAAGTGAATAAGATAAAGTTTCTGAGCTTTTATCTATTTGCACCAACAAGGCTGAAGTAAATGCATTAGACTTTTGCCGAGATCTTATCTATGAATTGTTCTAAATATGGCTGAAGTAATTATAGTATGCTTACTAGGCAGGTTACATGTAAAAATGGGGGTATAAACTGTTTGTTACTACTGTGCATTAAAAAGTACTTTATTATCCATCACGAGTTATTTTATCGTAATCTGTATATTTTTTGTTACTTCTCACCCCTGTAACTATTGATGGTTAGCATTTGGATTCCAAAAAAAAATTGAGCATATGAAGTCTAAATGTATGTGCATTATTGGAAAAACATTAATACCAAAGCTTTACCTGCTTTTTGATACAGAAATGGCAAAGAAATCTCAAGTTTAAAATGGATGTTTAACTATGGATGCATTTCTCAGCTGACTTTTCCTTACCCTGGTATATATAACCTTACTGGGTAGCTATTAAAACTAGGGAATAATAAATATTTTTTTCCTATTTATACTGATAAGCAACTACTGACAGGAAAATTGGAGAAATTTGAATTAATAATTAAAGACAGCTTATTTAAAGAAATGACATGATTACTAAGATGTAATCAAAGGGATTGCATAGAAATAATGTGACACAACTTTTGTAATAAAACTTTATGATTTTATAAGACTATTATAATAATATTAGTTTTATTGAAATTCAATGAGAACAGTTTGAAAATATAGCTTCTGAAATCAGTGATCTTCTTCTGTGTACAGTCTGATATTATCTTCAGCTGGACAAAGTACCATGTAATATTTTGGTAAACGTTTGATCAAGATCATTAATTCTTGGTTTTTCAAAATTATCTTTACATACCTCTCGTATGAAGAGTAAAGCTTTGTCATCTGTTGCAGCCATGGCAATTTCCTGTCGTTGGCTTTGAGAAATAATGGTATCACTCATATAGTTGCAAAAACTTCTACCGATTTTACCTAATGTAAGAATGACATCAAAGCGTTCAAATGTTCTTCTTGCGACCTTCCAACGGCAGTCTTCACACAGTTTGAACAATTTGTTCTGTGAAAATATCAATAAAAATCCAGCAGGAATAATTACTTGTATTAATTATACAACAATGTATTAACTATACAAATACTTTATTACATGCTTTGTAAATAACCAAAAATTTTTACAAGCACATCTTTCATGAAATTTTATATCTTTCGTTATCAGTTGCAATGAAAAGGTACTGCTGTCAGATTAGTGTTATTATTGACAAGTAACATAATTACCTATAAGTTAACCTGTATCAAGTTTAAACAAAAAAAATGTTTACTTGACTGTAAAAGGGTTAGCACTACGAAAAAAAAAACAAAAAAAACATTAGTTTGAGATAGAAAAATTATAGAGCAATTAAAGGCATTACGATACAGAAAAAAGTTCCTGTGTATTAAACTGAACATTTATATTACTAAAACAATATTGTAGATATGTATTTCTAAGATTTGAAATATTCTTTCTATTCAGAGATATATTTTCCATCTGCACAACATTCGTAACTTATACCTTTGCAATAGATTATGTAATCCATAGGTTAGTATTGTAAAACAGAAAACATGTCAATGTTTTACCCCTGCAATATAGCATTGTAACCAATTAAGAGCAAGTTTCTTACCATTGTTATACTTGACATATTCACTCACTTCACCGAATCTGCAAAAACAAAATTTACAAATGGAGAAAAATAATGTATATGGATGTAGAAACGTAAAATTTAAAAAAACAACAACAAAGGCACACATATGGCGCAGACCTGTGCCAAGCAGCGTATTTTTACTCTATTTTCCTTTACAAAATCATTGACGCTGATGGTGACTGACACTGTTTGTCAGTATTTTTGTAATCCTGAAAAAGTAAGGCGCATTATAATAAGTAAATAGTAAAATCTCGGTTATTTTGGTTATCCAGCAGGTTATTTTGGTTACTCTCATAATTTAAAGCCAATTTGTTTGGATCAAAGCCAATCATCCGAAGGTATATTCTGCAACAATATTTAGACCATTTCTAATATTAAGTATTACCTAGATTTGAAATTAAAATTATGAAACTGAGTATTCCTTTCTTTTGTTTCATGAATACAAAGTCCAAGAAAAAATCCACTCCTTAGATATCTAAGTATTGTAGTAGAATATGGGTACAGGTATTGATTTTATAAACAGAATGTACAAAATTTAAAATGTGTACTTTAACTTAAGTGATGTGGGCCAAATAACATTCAGCTGGACCAAAATACTAACACTTAAGATGGGACTTTCATGGTAAACGATCTTGAAGCACATGCTTATCAAAATTAGAGGGATAATGTAAGCAAAACAATAGGGCATGAAAAATCAATGAAACTACTACATATTCTGTATGACATTTGTGGACATGATGTAAAACAGTTTGACCAAATAAGATGTTAGAACCTGTACATTTATGTTTACACACTAGATTATGTTACTTGTGTAAGTTATATGAATCGCTGGCAGGGACACTGGTTCACCCTTGACTTGAACCAAATACTTAAACAAGGCAATTGTTCTATATATGTACCAGATACAAGTTTATAATATGTAGTTCCACTGGGCTTTTCTTGTTGCTGTTTCAGAGACACAGTGAGATCTCTATTTCATCCTCACTTGTCGCTTTGTACATCTTTTTGAACATTTCACTCAACATGTCGTTTATAGGTTGTTTACTGTGGTAAAAACAATAATACAATAACTCAAACAAGACTTTACACACTTTATATGACAAAAAATATATAAATAGAGATACATAGAAACAGTTTGAATAAGATGTTACAATCTGTACATTTATGTTTACAGTCCAGATTATGTTACTTCTGTAAGTTATATGAATGACTGTCAGGGACACTGGTTCGCCCAAACAATTAAACAAGGCAACTGTTCTATATATGTACTGGAAACAAGTTTATAATCTCCAGCTCTACTGGGTTTTGCTTGTTGCAGATTTTAGAGCACAGTAAGGCCATCACTTCCTGCTCACTATTCGCTTTGTGCAGCTTGAACAATGCCCCGAACATGTAGTAAGCATAAACAATGCCCTTAACATGCTATAAGCATAAACAACCTATAACTCAACATTTAGCTTTAGCATATAATATTGCTACAGCAAGTTTTGAAAGAAGATCTGGGAAATTTGAAACTTTATTGTATCCAGTGAATTAGGTTTTAACTTTTAAATAGCTTAAACCTTAATAAAATTTTTAATCAGTGAATTAAATTTGATTACATGTAGTTAATACCTTATCTATTCTACAATTAGCTATATTTCTGGTGTGACCATCCCTGACAAACATCAGAAAAACATGTCCTGTGTCTCCGCTGATGGGTCTGTTGGCACCATTCACTAGCTGGCAAGCAAACTTCCTTCCTGGCTAGATAATATATATAATATCATAGATATCATGGCATCTTTTTTCATTCTTCTAACCTGAGATGTCTCCTAGTAAGAGGAATGCAAGGTCATTAGGAAGGGTCTCTCTTGTCCATTGGGTAAGGTATTAAACTTAAATACTTAACTTATTAAATTTGCAATTATATTGCAATTATATTGCATTAATAATTCTTACCCAGTGGACAATTAGCTGGAATAACTACCACTTGAAAGGTGGGTAGCTTACTAGGGAACTAAGATTAAACTCATAGATACATTAGTAATCTCAGATGGATATCAATTGGTCCCAGTAGTTGGTTGTCAGTGAAGAGGTTACCAGAAGCAACCAACCTTGCTAAACTTCCTTTTCACAGACCTGCTCTGATGTAGGGAGAGAGAGGTATGAGTTTAGTCATTAGAGAAGCCCTCTTGAGAAGGAAAAGGAATCTAGTTGGTACTACTCGGGCAGGCCCTACAACCCTGCAGACCTTATTGGGCAAGATGCTAAGATATAGCTGTGGATTACAACCACCACCGGACCAAAATGAAAGAACTCCGAATCAACCCAGACCAGATCCTTCAATTAATTTTTTGTGAAACTGTTGTGGGATTTCTACTGACAGGCTGATAATAACTGCTGAAAGATACTGCCTATTAGATGGCATTAGAAGCTGCAAAGGCCTGGACATTTTGAGTTTGACTTGATGTAGAGAATGATCTATAGTCATCTATAATACTTGGTTGCAACATCCTGTCCTGGAACAGATACAGGAGGAAGTCGGCTATGCATTTGATAGGTACTGGCCTGAATTCCACTGGATTACTGAAATACCATTTTGTAAAAATGGTCCACTTCCATTCATACACTGATCTGTTTGTTGGGCATGTAGGCACGTTGGTCCACCCTGGAACAATCAGTATGATCCTCCTGCAAGATAATTCCTTAGTTTTACCACCACCTTGAGGCAACTAGTTGAACCTAATTGCAAATAGGTCTATTTGAGGTTGTTGCTACCTGGTGCATATAAGCTAGAAGACCTCTTAAAGGAGGGACTACTCTGTCAGAATGATTTGGCCCAGTGGCTCTGTACAGATAATTTGTCTTCCACATTCAGCCAGCCTGAAATGTGTCAGGTCTTGAGGGTCATCTGATTGCTGTGGCACCAGGTCAGGATTGGCAACTATAGGGCATACAGTAGTTCTGACCTTATGCAACCTTCCTTATTTATGTAGGCAACAACTGTGGTGTTGTCAGTGCCATCAGAACAATATCATTTGAACAGAGATCTTGAAACTCTTCCAGAGGCGGATTTCATGAAAGGTCTCAGACTTAGCCCAGTCTCAGGCTGGGCCACTGACTCAAATCTGAGCCTTTTGGTTCAGCTAAGTCTTTGTCTCAAATGGTTCTCACAGAAGTGGTTTTTTGTTGTCAAAACATTCTACTGATAGCATAAATGTTCCTTGTTTGACACAAAATATCTCTGGTTAAATACCATTTTGCAATGGGAAACCTTGAAAACATGTAAAACACACAAAGACTACTTCAGGGGGTTGTTTTGTATACTTGTACCCTATTTTCAGCCATTTCAAATTTTAAAGTGAAGAAAGAATTATGGCAGACATATTTGAGCCTTTGTTTACAAAACTTAAGCCCACTTTCAACCAGTCTAAACATTTGAGCTCAGGCAAAGCTGATACTGAGACCTTTTGTGAAATCCATAAAGGCTGAATCCATGGGCTCAAGTAAAATGTTCCAATAATTTGAGATAAAAGTCTCAAGTTTGAGCCTAAGACCGGGCTAAGATATTTCGTCAAATCCTCTCCTGAGCCCTCATTTACTTCCAGATAGTTTATACAAACTTCTTTTTGGAATCGCCCAAGTTTCTCTTGCTGTAAAATCTTTTAAGTGGGTGTCCCAGCATTCTCCTGAGTCACTATTTAAGTGCAGGTAAAGAGACCTTTTAATGGGATCACCTTTTTCCTCCAGTTATTTTTCAGGTGCCACTGGATCAGTCCTATGAACCTAGGTTGTGTTGCTTTTTGTAGCTGTCACAAGGCATAATGGGAACATGAGTTGTCTAACCCGAGAGTAACAGTCAGTGAGAAGCTTTTGAATCTTTAAGTTTAAGGTCTGCCAACCTTCCAAAGTGGGTCTGATCTTGCCCTCCATTAGGTTGAATTGGTAACTGACAAAATTACATATACCAGTTCTGACTCTTCCATGTTTACTATCCAACCTAACTCCTGACACATAGCTACTAATGTCTGAGTATGACAGAGATAAATTTGATGGGATATGACTTTGGCCAACAAATTGTTTAGGTACTGATGAATTCTTATTCCCTTGTTTTTTCATGACGACAACAAACTACCATGAAAATAAAGCCACCTTGGTAGAGATATTTAAGACAAAATTTCTCGTAATCTTTTCATAAGCTTCTATGAGAGTATTGCATAATTTTTACTAACATTGCCACTATAAATCTTGAGTTTAAAATTAAAAAATCTGTAGGTTCACCCAAATATAATTGTTAAAAAGTGCTTATGATTTGCTGTGGTTTACATGCACTGATTATTTAACTTTTGTACCAGTTTGTTAGTGGATGCTAACAGGCTGAGCATTCAGTTGATACTATCCATAACTAGAACCAAATCCTGTGAATATTGGAGGCTCTTTTTTAAGCACAGTTTACTATACAATATTTGTCACATCAAAAAAGACTTGTATCTTATCCCTAAAAGTTGGCTTTGTTGTTTTAGTTTATGATAATCTTGTGTTTGAGAATGTAATGAGTTTTGTAGTTTTCTCTATCGTAGGTGTAATCATGGCTGAAGTATCAACTACTGCCAAATATGACAAACTTGATACCTTTATTGTACCCACAATACTGTGATATTGCCATATATTTCCATACAGTTGTGCTTCTGTCAGTGTCCTAATATACTTACCAAACTGACTTGTACTTTTTAACACTCATACACAGGTTTTATAATGATTTCATAGCCTCTCTGGTATTATTATACTGGAAGGGCATATCATGCACAAAATATTGTAATATTTTCTATTTAATCCAACAAAATTAATTATGCCTTCTTTCTGTAAATATTCCTGAATGGCCAGTAAACTGGCTTGTTGTACTCTCTCACTCATGCACAGGCTTCACAATATAAATCTAAAAACTATAATGTGGTTGCCTTAATGGGTGATATCACGGCCTCTCTTCTATCATATAATGGAAATACTCAGTTGCAATGAACTTGGACACTTGATTTGTAAATTCCCTCGTCTTTCAAATACTGTCCGAGTTTCATATCTGACCTCTTGTGACACAATGACAAAAAATATCACTTGCCTCCAATCATCTCATGTTGCGATGTTACACCAGAAGATGACCAAGTCATGGCTTTATATAACACTGTGGACTACACCTTCAGTTAACGTAGCAAGAAATTCTCCGGGGGAAAATTTTGAACATTTAGAAACTTTTGCAGAATTTTCATGATAATGGACATTTTGCCGCTGTGTCACAAGGCAACTTTCAATCCTCGGATGGTAGTTGAAGGACAGTATGTATTGCCCAATGCCTATAACTGCAGGTCATACTGCGTGTAGTGTGAATGAGATATTACAGATAAGACAGCTGTATTTGGTTGATGAACTGATGTATGGATGTGGGCTGGTGTTCATGGGCATGGAGAGAGTTGATCTATGGCTGTAGTATCTACAGCACTTGCCCTCTTCATGGGTCTGCTGTATCAAATTTTTCTGGCACTGGTACAATTAAAATGTCTTTGGTGTTGCCCTGCCTTTATCTCTGCATATTATCTCCATAATATATTCCTTTTCTGTGTATGTCAATCTCTTAAAAAATATCCATGTTTTTTGTTTTTCTTACATTTACCTCAATAACTTTAGCAAAGCATTTTATTGGCAGCCCTTGTTGCAACCTGTCATGGCAATTTCCTTCTACTTTAAATTTATAGGCACACCACATACACAATTCATTTGTTTCTCGTGATGCCACATATTTCCAACTGTTTCAGCTTATCAGCCTAACTTTTCTCTTTGGAGCTCACATTTCAACATACTCCATATTTGGTATAAGTGTTTTAACCTATCACCCCTACTTTTTGTACATGAAAATAGGAATGAAAAATAGGCTGCTGTACTGTCCACCTAGATGTACAGATGTACAGCTTTATTGGAATTTCATTGGTCTCAAACCCTTCTGATGTTCCACAGGGGAGATCCCCACAGGAGTTAAATGTCACTTTAGGGGATAGGCCATAGCAGGCTGACACTGGGTGCCTATTGATTTTATATTTAGCTCCTTTACTGTCCCACCAGATAATGAACTTTGGACTTTTAGTGGTTTAGAGCTCTTGTGCTGGACACCTTGCGCTGGTTTCAATTCAAGTGCCTGAGGTTATAGACTTGTATAATATATAGGATAGGCATTCCAAATCTAACCCTGGGTACCGTACTAAACTTTTGAACTATACTTTCCCATTCTATAACTGATCACTCTTGATGTTTATTAAGATTATGGCCCTTCAGATGTCTACTGTAGGCCACCAGTGTTTTCTAATTTTTATTGGTATTGATCCCTTGCCAGTTATAATCTCATATTACATTTACCTAATTGCAGTGATTATCATTCTTACTGTTAAGTGTCCGAACTAATCTAATCTAATCTAATGTGGACTTTTATAGCACTTAATCTCCATCACTGATGGACTCTACGGCACCACTGAACATAAAGCAAGGCGGATATGCTTTTGCAAACATATAAGTTTTAAGCTTCTTTCTGAAGGAGGCAACTGATGCTGCACTGCACACATAATAAAGGAGTTCATTCCAGATCTTAGGAGCATCAAAGGCAGAGCTGTGATCAAAATGTTTGACTGACTTGAAGACTGATGAGTGGAAAGGAGGAACAGAAAGGTATTGATGATCTGGGTAACTACATCTGGTACTATAGGAACAACTTCTGAGTGACAAGAATGGTTGAAAATAAGAAGGAGAACCACTATGTAAAAATTTATAAACTGGTGTTGCAGTTTTGAACATACATCTATACTTAAAGGGCAGCCAGTGGAGTTGCTTCAGAATGAGTGTAACATGAGAATACTTTCTATGATTTGTAGCAATATGAGCAGGGGTATTCTAAATAATTTGCAATTTGTGCTGATTGAAACATGACCTCTAAACAGAGAGTTGCAGTAGTCTAAACGACTACAAACCAAGGCATTTGCAGCCAGGACTGCCACTTCTGGAGTAAGATACTGTCTTATTCTATGAAGGTAGCGTATCTGAAGAAAACACTCTTTGCAAGTCCCCTTTACATGTTCAGAGAAGCAAAATTCTGCATCAAACCACACACCTAGATTTCTGACTGAATCAACCAGATGAAGGAGGCTACCAAGAATACTAACAGGAAAATGGGAGGGAAATCTTCTGATGCTGAGCCTTAGAGCCAAAGACAATAAATTCAGTTTTTTCTTGGTTGAGCTTCAGTTTACTAAGGGACATCCATTGTTGCACATCATGAAGACAGGTATTTATCTTGGTAAGAGCAGCAGAGGCATTCTTATGGGAGAGATGGATGCATAGCTGTGTCGTCTGCATAGAAGTGGAATTTAATATGTGAATGAAGGCGGATGATTTTGATAAGTGGTGTAATATAAAGTGAAAACAGCAATGGACCCAGAACAGAACCTTGGGGAAAGCCATAGATGAGCTTGCTTAATTCAGATAGTGCGGAGCCTAGCTTGATGGTCTGACATCGATCACTCAAGTAGGAAGCAAACCACTTTAAATGTGATAAGAATTAAAAATATCTTGTATGCATTTAGTATATAAAAAGCTAAGAATTTATAAGTTAAAGATTTTGTAGTTAAGATAGCCAAATTGGGTGCTTGCTTAAAAGTTATTCCTGTACTACATGTTCGTTGTATTTTATTGGTGTGCAACTTTCAGCATCAGTTTAAAGAAGACAAAAACGCATACTCTTGGACATTGAATGACCACACCGTTTTAAATAATAAGTAACAGCAATTAGAACAATTTGTTCCAGTAATGAAGTAGATTGTGTGTGACTTGGCAGTATGTGCTAGTAACAATTGTCCACATTCTAGCATATTCAGGACTACTTGTGCAACAACTTGCAGTCTACCCTTAACCCTGTGCATGTTTGTTTGTTCTTCAGAGAAATACCGTAAATCATCTCATTCCCTACACTCATGTACATTATAACAAAAGTTTTTAACATTTTTCCAAACAAAATTAAGTTTGTTGGCCTTAGCTACAGTGCAACTTTTTACAAAAACACAGCACCTATTACAAGAAAACAGGCAAAGTAAAAACTTTTTGCCACACTTTTTAACTGGCTATAATATATTTTTTCTTAAAATTAGTACCCCAATATTGTGGAATCTAGACACTACATTAAACCACTGATTGTGATTTTGAAGGAATTAAAAGTTATTATATTAAAATGGACCTAAGGACGTAATTGTTTTCAGCAATTTAAAGTTTTGTGCTATTTTAGGGTGTTAATTTCATACAATATTATATTATTTAACATTAGAAAGCTCATTAAGTGACTGTGTGTAACTTTATCAGCAGAGTGTATTTATAAGATGTAATCATGTCAATGTGCATTTAATTAAAACAATCAAAGTTGTCCCGGATAAAACTAGAAAGCAATCTTTCAAGACCTCTATCAAAAAAGGTGAAATAGTTTATTCCATCTGTTCATAAGTTAACTAAGGAATTTGGCTTAAAGTTTCTCTTTGATTTGATTTCAGGAAACAGTTGAAAACATATCTTTTCAGATTAGCTTATCCTCCACCATGGCCTATCTTCCCTGTCGGACGCTAATATGTTAATGGACCTTGTTTTGGAACTGAACTAGCCCTTTTTGCACATCAGGGCCTTAGAGGATGTTTACATCAATTTGGTGTTTGATAAGTGATTCTTATTTACTTACTTACTTGAAGCTTGAAGTTTATCTCTTTGGAAAAGCCTACCAACCTCAGGTTTTATTGTATTTTGCGATTGTTGCTATGATATGGAGCCCACTTATGTGCCTCTGGAACATGAATTTTATACCTTTTTCTTTCTTGTCTTTTGATCGAGATGAAATGAAAGGAAGTAATATAAGAATTGCAATAAAATATTCGAATTTTCTTAGATGTGTTCATAATCTATGGAGTAATCACAAAAAACGCAAAGAGCAAGTGGACAGATAAACAGACAAACATACAAATGTACCTAATCACATAGTCTTCTCTACCTTTTTGGCCTTCAATGTTACAATGAAGTGTTCCTTTATTCACACAGATATAACAAATTAAAGGATTAATTGCTTTATTCAAGCTTTATTCAGAATCATGTGCAAATTTCAATCCAACTATATAAATATGCAGATTATTAATTAACCGACGTATGAACACAAATTGTGAATATACAATAAAGATTGTTTTAACTATTTTAAATATGGCTTTACCTTTGATGTAATAAAAGTGTCAACAAATTTCATAACTGGCAGCTATCTTCAAAGTGGATGTGTTAATAAAATATACATGCTATCCCCATTGAACAAATGTTTTACTTGATTTTTTGTTTTGTTCATTCTATCACTAACACTTTTGCATTTATTACTGAAATTCAATTCATATGCTACATCTCACATAATAACAAAGACTTCCACATTTCTCACAAATCAAAACTGAAGAGGCACAGGTTTGTTTAAAAGTAAATAATATTTTGGCTGATAATAAAATATACTTAATATTTGACAATGAATGGCAATATTGTTAAAAGTATTTCCACAAAACCTACTCAGTACTATTTATACTTTTACATAAAATAATACCAGTATATGTTACTTTGTGTATTTATATTCCACTCCTCTCACAAAGGACTCAACTTGTGAATAAAATGCAAGATATTTAGTATTGATTGCCTTCAAGCTTAAAGAGATACTATTGTGGACACAAAGTAAACATTATAAAAAATTGGCGAGTTTGCTTCATGGTTATGTTTCAAACAGGGCTTTGTAACCCAAAGAATAGTACATAAATTATGGTTCTTTTCATTTATAGTTTGTAAGTTGGTTTGTCTGCATTCTTATTACTACTTTTTACTTATTTGCAAGATGTTTTGGGGATAGTAAGCCTTGATGTAAAAGAAGACATGAAAAAAATTTACTGCAATATCAGTATAGGAGCATCTGATTGACAGTGCTTGACAAAATAAAAACAAGGATAACACTATGGAAAAGATTGGGATCATATTCTCTATTCCAAAAATGACCCCCAATTGGAGGTCTGTATTCTGGTCTGTATTGTCTGTGTTTTTAGATTTAATAGTAAATTCTCAAATTATTGTCTTGTGATAGTGTAAACTAAGTACTGAAGGTTTGAAGAAAACAAGGATAAAAGCAATGCAGGAGAGAAACCCCACAAATTCTGTACCAATTGAGAGCAACCCAAAACTACTATTTCGCAACCAAGCAAGAAGTCCTAATTATTTCAGACCTTGCAAAAGCAAATTGCCACACCTATTATGTCAAGGTTTGTTGAGTAGCCTCACACCAACCTTGCAAACTGTGGAAAGAAACCACCCCCTCATAATTTCAGACTGTGGGCAGAAATCTATATAATTTTTGTAAAAGAATACAAATATGGCTTAAGCCATAAAGTTTACACGGTGGACGGAAGCTCTTCACTAAAATTCCAGTGGAAGGAAGCCATATAACTTTGCAACTATGTACAGAAGTTCTTCTTCATTATTTTTTACTCTGGCAAAAACCTCTACTTTATTATTTCAGGCTATTGAGAGAAGCAATACAACATTATTTCAGATCCTAGAAAGAAGGAATACACCATTCTTTCAGACCTCATTAAGAAGTCTCTCATCGCCTTGTAAATAAACATTCTTAGAAATTTTCTTCTTATTTTCTTTTAATCATAGAAATTTAGGATTTATGATTCAAATATGTTAAGCCTAAACATGTCATCAAAGAAAACTCATAGAAGTCTGAGTTTTATCTTTATCAGATATATTACAACATTACCCTCTGACTTGAAGATATTTTGGTTATGTGAGCTCCATGAAAGAGATGGCAAAGAGCCAGTAGAGCAAAATGTTGAATAACTTTGAAGGGGGAGCTGCATGTATAAAATACATCTTCAATTTATGATAGTTAATCTATACATTATTCTGTTTGGATATTGTTTAGTTATTATTGTGGCTTTTAAACACGATTAGGTTTTTTGTACCATTTGCAAATACTGTGTAAACATCTGTCATAGATATTTCCTGAATGAAAATTAAATGTTCAAACTTGTTTAACAAAACAAAAAAAATAATCTGAGATACTTCTAATTTATCAGACATTGACCACTACTTGGTAATGAAGCCACTAACTGAACATTAATCGTTGTAATAAATGCAGCATCTGTAAAAATTCTGACACAAAGAAAAGGCAAAATATGAAGAAGGTGATATCTAGAAATGCTTATAATGATTTACATAGTTAATTAAACACGTGACTGATATTCAAAGATTTCTCACATTTTAATGAGGACTCAGTTCCAAATTGTGCCAAAAGACTTTACATTGAATACTTTATTGTTAACTTCTATGGTTTGAATTTCATCAAAGATAATAACTTGGGTGATTTCTTGTCTGCTGTGATTGTGTTTTTTGTAGCAGAATTGTAGCACATGAAAATATTTCCATTTTGTGGGAGTGTTCCACTGGAGCTGAACTGTAGGTAACTAGGAAAGGGTCCTACACTGTTACCACCATGTCTTGTAAAGCTTCATATCCTGGCCTGCTACAGAACCAGGACTCCACTAATCAACCATACTTGAAAGCAAATCAGCCTGTCAAAAACATAACCGACATGATTTGCACACTTCCCATCAAGAAGGGAAGTCTCCCAGTCTTCAGACATAGGGTCAGTAACATCTCAGCACGAGAAGCTGGGAACACTTACAGACAAGCTGTAAAGAGAAACTAATAAGCTGGTTACACAATAGACAGGCCAGGAACTATGCAGAACAAGTCGGCTTCATTTTTGCAACTCATGGCCCATGTGCTGATAAAAATCTGTGACTATAAAAGGTGAGTCGGTTTGATGCAGTGCATTATTTGAAATCTGACATTACACCTGGCAGTGTTTTAAGAAAAGGAGTTTGTTTATTTACAATTATCCAGGGCAGTTTTGAGTTGAAGTTGGCTAACTTTATAAATTAGGAGTTTGTTTTTTTTAACAAAAATACTGCGGTTTATTATTTGACAATGGGTCCTAAGAAAGGCAGAAGAGTAAGGAAAATAGAAGTTCCCACAGGCATTGTTCCTGAATTTGAGCTGGGACACACAACGGCCTATATCAAGTGGAGGCCTTAGGAGAGGGAGGCAGGAGAAAGGGAGGAGGCTCAGCAAGAGAGGGAAGAGGCGGCAAGGATCGAAGAGGCAAGAGTGGAGAAATCTCACTCAAAGAGAAACAAAAAAAGTGTTTTGTGTGGGACGGTATAATGCTTTTTTTTTTTAATTTTTATTCAACAAGAAGAAACATAGACATAATACAAAACATTACAGAGTGACATGACACTGTACAACAGAAACATACAAAAAATAAATCAATTGACTACACAAAATTACAAGACAACAGTTCTTCAACTCAGGATTTCATAAATCTCTTCATATACTTTACTAAGTTTATTATTTCTAAATTTTGATGAATAGAGGTCATGAAATACCACAAGCTTTGACTTTATCTGAGCTAAGAATTCCCGAAATAAAATGGGTTTATCTTTTGTTTTCTTTTCATTAATATACCACTTTCCCAAAAGAATTAGGCAATTTATCATTAGGAGTTCTGAATTTGCAGTACATGGGATACCCAAAAGGATTTCACAAACAGTAAATTTAATTGTAATTTTCGTATTAGTATTACACCAACTTTTAACTGTCTTCCAGAAGTCTGCTGAGATAGGACAAAATACCAGATGGTGTTCTAAAGTGTCTATGGCCTGGTCTTGACAGTATTTACATGTTGCAGACTCTACTCTTTTCCAATTGTATAAGTTATGTCTACAGTTTAAGGTTCTGTTTAATATTTTATACTGAAACGTCTGCAAATATGGTTCACAGGTCACTTTATTTGCCAATTTAAAAATCTCTGCCCAATTGGCTGTTTCTAAAAATGGGAAAAGATCAATCCATACCCTAAGAGATGTAGGCATATTAGAATTATTATTAATCAGTTCCCAATATATATCCTGACTCTTTAATTTACTAAGAGGTTTCATTACCTTACAGACACTCACAGTCAACCCTTTATCGGAAGGTTTGCCCTCATACGGATGTAGTTTAAGCTTTTCTAGCCACTCTTTTTCTATTGCTTTTGTTATGCTTAAGTACTCTAAGAAATTTATCTTTATTGAAAGTTTGGTCTTAAAAGCCTCAAAACTTATAAAGTTACCAGTATTATCAATAACATCATGAAGTTGTAGTTTCAAATTTTGTTTCTTATTACCTACTATTGCAATCGTCAAACAAGAGCCTCCAATAGCTGCTGATAATACTTGGTTTCGGCACACTGTATATAAAATTTTTCCGGTAATTTAAAGTGTAAAAACTCACTACTTATGCCTAATAGTGCTTTAGTAAGTGTTTTCCATTTTCTGTTTGTTTCATCCATCAAACGTTTTATCCATAACAATTTGTGGGTAGCATGGATACTATATATATCAGGCATTTTCAGCCCTCCATCATCATACTTTTGTACTATTGTACATTTTTTAACTCTTGGTGGCTTATTTGCCCATAAAAAATCGAAGAACAATTTATCTATCTCTTCAAGGATACTAGCTGGGGTATATAGAGTGCTAAGCAAGTGTATTAACTGTGGTACTATCAGGCTTTTTAATATTGTTATCTTACCCTTCCATGAAAGTGCTCTTAATTTCCAGATGTCCAGTACTTTCTTTTTGTTTTTAATCCGCTCATTAAAATTTAATTGTGTACAAGTGTTGTCATCTCTAATGAACCATATCCCAAGTGTCCTGAAGGGACCATTTGTAATTTTTATACCCAACAGATTGCCGGTGATTTGTGACAAGTCTAAATGAAGATCCCCTAAAGGCACTAATTCTGTTTTATCTATATTGAGCCGAAGCCCTGATATCACTCCGAAATGGTTGAACTTAATAATAGCTTGTTTCAAAGACTGTAAATTCGATAATAACAAAGTAGTGTCATCTGCTAGCTGTCCAATTTTAAACTCTACATTATTTACATTAATACCTTTTATTAAGGTATCTGACCGTATATTTACTGCTAAAATTTCTGCTACAAGAATAAACAATAATGCAGAGATAGGACAGCCTTGCCTGATTCCTCTTGTTAAAGTAAAATAATTTGAAATATAACCATTATTTGTTACACAGGAAGAGATGTTGGAATACAAAAGTTTTATCCATCTGATGTAATTCTGACCAAAGTTGATGGTAGACAGTGTATTAAATAAGAAGGACCATTCAACAGTATCAAAGGCCTTTTCAAAATCAATTAAGGCTAGAATACCTGATATTTTTTCTTTTGTGGTGTAATGCATTAAATCACTGATGATCCTGATATTTTCACCAATGTATCTGCCCTTTAAGTATCCTACTTGGTCTGAATTTACTAATGATGATGCAACTTTTTGTAATCTCATTGCTAGGGCCTTTGCTAAAATTTTGTAATCGGTTGCCAGGAGTGAGACAGGACGCCAAGATTTCAGATACCGTAAATCTTTATCTTTTTTTGGTATTAATTTTAACAGTCCTCTTCTTTGCCCATCTGCTAATTGTCCATGTTCAAAAGAAAAAATATAACTGTCAAGAAGTGGCTGCTTTAATTCGTTCCAAAAATATTTATAAAAATTTGTTGTGAATCCATCAGCTCCTGGGGATTTGTCCAAAGCCATATTGTTTATTGCATCAGTTAAATCTTCTAAAGTTAGACCATCATCACACTTTTGTTTGTCAACTTCATTAAGTTTGGGAATATTCTTATTGGACAGAAAAGTATCCATAAGGTATAATGCTTCTTGTTTGGGTTATTTCTTTTAGAACAGCAGCTTATGAATTATTTTGGAAAGATTTGGGTGGTCCTGAAAAGGACTGATAGTAGTCCTGGGAAAGACTGCTTCTGCCCCTCTGGTGGCTGGTTGACACATCTCTGATCCTGCCCTCCTGCCCAAACGATGCCCCCCACATAATTGAAGTAGTCTTCCAGTAGTTCTCGTTGATGTTTGGCCTCCCTCAAGGATTCCTGTAGTTTTTATTATGGGCATACATAGCCTGTCCATTCTGTTGGGCTGCTATATCATTTGCTGGAATTGGTGCCATGTCTGCCCCACCCTGGGGTGTCCTGATCATGTTGTGTAGCACCACACACGTAAATATAATGTTACTCTAAATCCTTGGCCTTTGCCTCATGGTCCCCAGTAGTACCCTGAAGCGGTTCACTAAGATTCCAAATGAGTTTTCTACCACCCTCCTGCCCCTGGAGATCCTGTAGTTGGCTATTCTTTCTTCCCAGGGACGTATTCACTAAACCTCCTGTATTTTTAAGGTTCCTTTATTAAAGGAAGGTGAAAAATCTCCTTTGGTAAGCTGAACTTTAAAACGCTGTTCACTAAACCTCCTTTATGGTTTCCTTACCAAAGGAGACCTTAAACAAAGGATCCTTTATTAAAGGAGTGTATTCGGTCATCTGATAGGTTAAAAACGTTTGTTCATAAAGGCTCCTTTATCTTTCCCTTACTTTTGTGTTTTCTTCATTCCATGTTTATTAGTTGTTTAAGATTGGTGTTGTAATGTGTTTTCTATTGCAGTTTAAGATGATATATCATATTTGAGAAATAAATATCTAATTTTTAAAGATTTTGTATTTAAGGTTACAGATTGCAATTTTTATATTCATTGGCGGCTATGCTTTTTGACATGCTTTTTCACTTCCTCTCATTAAATATTCATACAATTTAACCCATAGATCGTACAAAATGGTGGATAATAAAAGTAAAACTTTGCGCATCAGATGTACACAGAAAAAATATACATCACTCATGAAGATAAACAATATAATAGTCATTTGGCAAGTTTTGTTATTGTGGTAATAGCCACTTTTCACACAGATATTGTGACACACCTCAAATACATTGAGTTTGATGACATTAACTGAATATCCCAAAAATTTCAAAGAAAGTCGTATGGTGATATAAATGATGTAGTATAGACAAAAAGGTACAAATGTCACAACATTTAACCAATTACCTCAATTTTTACTTAAAAATCAAACCACCAAAGCTCCCCTTAATAATTAAGGTAGTCACACACATACCTTGAAAATTAAGGGAAAAACACAAGGATTCCTCAGTAAAGGAAGGTTAGTGAATATCAAAGTTTAAGATCCCCTAGATTTTTAAGATTTCCTTGAAAGTCAAGGGAAGAAAGTTAGGCTCCTTTGATTGAGGGAAGTTTGATGAATACAAAAACAAAGGAAGTGGCAAGAAATAAAGGAAATCCTTACTTTTTAAGGGTTCCTTGGAATAAACGAGGTTTAGTGAATATGGGTCCAGGTGAGTTGTCTGCAGCTGTTGGAAATGATCATCCAGGGAATCTAGGAAAAGGCGTCATCACCCAGCATGAAGTAGTGTATGTCCTGTCATCCCTCCCCCTTGGGTTCAGGTGGTGAAAGCCACAAGCCCTCAATCTTCTCCCTCAAAAGCCTTCTGTTGAAAATCTGTGCATCTGAGCATGAACCACTGAATCCACAGTCTATCCATAGGGATCTGTAGACTGCGCCCACAAGGGCCATGAGAACAGTAATAGTTGTAATAGTCACTGCCTGTTTTCTTGGGCTTCTTCATGGAGATATGATTCCCTTCTATGGCACCTACAGGATGTTGTATATTACATCTGGTTTTGAACTTCTCCTTCACCCTTTTACACTTATCATGGCTATCAGGGCAGTGCAGATATTACTCCTGTAATTCAGCGAGGATACATCAGCAGTTGTACTGCAGAGAGGTGTAGGTCTCTTCAGTCGCCAGGTGTCTTAGGGTTATGACCAGTTCGAGCCTGACTTCCAGTGTCTTCCTGAAATTGGTGAGAGACTTCTTGATATGGTGGTGAATGCATTCCTTGATGAGATAAAAAAAGCACGGGGCATCCTTACAAAATTTTGGTACCCTGGGATGTCTATGTGTATGAGGTCAGCCAGGAGGTTCCTGTGGCATCTCTTTCCTTGTCTTTGAATAATCCATGGCATACCCAGGGATTGAGTGGCTTTCGTCTTCTCCTGGATGCTGGCTTCAGCTGGTGCTGATGGCTGTATGGTAGGTGTTAGGGGTGGGTTCAATGTGTCCAAATGTGTATACCTGTATATTGAATACCTAAGAGTACCCTAGGCTGATGTATGAAGTGCCTGTGATGTGTAGCTGGCATCTTTCAATGACAAATAATGTTTTTTGTGAGCCAAAGTTTTGGTTCAATCTTGACTCTGGATCCCGAATCCAGGCTTTAATCAGTACAGTCGTGTTGAGTTGGTAAAATACTCCAGTCCTATCTGTTTGATTCAAGCCCCCAACAATCCCTAGTCAAATCAAGTCAGCATTTTTCTGTGCTTCTTTGTGACTTTCATCTCAGATTCCATTACTTTTGCAACCGATCCTAGAGTCATAGAGTTGGTTAGTGGATCAGTTCCAGTGGAACAATCCCATTTGACAGTGCATTTAACTTCGTGAAAGTTAAGTCCTATGACAATGGCTGTATATTCAAATAACTGGGCACAAGACAAAATAAATTATATTTGAGCTAACTATTTTTTTCAAGCTAAACAATATCACTTCAGTGTAGACTCTTATTTCTTAGTAATGTGGTCTTGTGATTAATCAAAAAAAAATCAGATGTAAATCTTTGTAATTTCTTCAACAAAATGTTGTTGAGGTTTTCTTCATTCGTATTACACACTGCAACAATTGACCTTACTTTACTGTTACTTGTACTCTTGAATATCAAAATTAACCTTTCTTTCATATATGCCTTCTATTTTATTGAAATGATCAAAATGTAAAGAGTGAGCGAGTTACCACTCTAATAATACTATTTTATGAGTGTTATATACAAGTATACAGTCCACAGTTGTATAATGAATTGCCCATGTACTACTAATGTAACATTTTTATTTGAAAAAAAGGTTACATAGATGACGACATGAAATTTTTCATGAAATGTTGATATTAGCCATATCCAGTGAAGTAATAAACAATGGATTTATACTTCTAAGGACTCGAATTTAAGGAATTGATAATGATTTCTATAACCATATATGCACTTTTTACACTCAATGAATCACGAATTTGCATTTATAGTTTGTAAATAAGATTTTGGCACTCATCGATCTGTCCAGTGGATTGTAAAGAAAATACTTTATAAGGACATGTATTTGCAATTCTAACGTCATAACAAACTGCCTTTAAATGTGTGTTGTTCAGTCCAGATTGGATTAAGATTACTCTCTATGACTATTTGTCTACGTATTAATAATATATATATATATATTTAATTAGAACACACAGTTGAATTTTTAGAAGTTTATTTTTTGAAGTTTACTGCTGTAAGTCCACCCTACATCTGATATTTACATTAGTAACACCTATAAGCAAATATTGTTTTCCAGAATTTTTATAATCTGTAAAAAGTTTAGTGCAAACAATTATTTTAGTCTTTACAGTATACGGTCTGTGGTTATTGGAGTCAAGTAAACATGCTTCATATAACTCACAAGAATGCACACGATAAATATACATGTAGAAGTGGTGTCTGGAATACAATGGACTATCTGGGTAATCAGGAGCAGTTTGTGTTATCCTTTCGAGTCATAGTGATGTGCTGAATGTAGGTCTTGGGCAGTAGTAAAGGCTGTTATGATTGACACCTGAAACGGTTACTTAAATATTTATATAAATTAGTTGGAGGAAAATTTAAAAGGAAAAAAACTAAGGTGTGTCATTCACCCACGACACAACATAAAGATCTGTTTCAAAAATAATCCAGATCAAATCATTCATAAGAATATATTATCTACAAAGACTGTCAATGTATACCAAGGCATTATACACACATTACTTACTAGCCTATTGAATTTAGTATTTATACTAACACTACATTATGACTCTTATACTGTGCACTGTCACTATGTAAAAATATAACATTTATTCTGTTTCAGTCGAGCAGGCTATGAAATTATTTATATAAACAGCTATACATCAAAGTGGGTCTGTGTGAGAAGGTCATACAGAGTTCCCCTTATATTTTTTCTTCTAACATACATTTCTGCAATGGTTTGATAAAGCATCTTAGAGTTAAAGGACTCAAAATATAAACTGAGCAAAGACTTGTTACAGAAATAATATTTTGTATATCACTCAGCTGGTACAGACTAGATATTCTCTAATAAACCACTGGAAAACTGGCGAAATGTGTCAACATTTCAGCGAAATGCGTGGTTTATTAAGATTAAATGCCATAAACAGATATTGAAACACATTGTTTTTAAATAAACTAAACCCCTGTCAAATTACAAACATTGATATCAATAAATTATAAATAATCTACTCCTATTTTGCATTTTTTTTTATTTTTGTCAAACATTAAAGGATTATTTATACAAAGTTACATGTTTATGGGATCTCGGAATTATTATCCTGAAATTAGTACCATTCATAGCCATGATACAAAGTTGCAGATTTATTATTGGAATTTAATCAATTTTATTCAAAGTATGAATGTTAACGAGATATCTCAACTGTAAGCAACATAAAAATCTGTTGTCATTAGTTTACCAAACAAAGCAGAATAAATTTGGTAGAATATATTTCATCTGACTGCAAGTTTTATTGCATATCCATTAAAGGGCTGGGTAATACTAAAGGCTCTTTTGACTGGCACATGAACCAGTTGCTAAAATATTTATGTAAAATAGTTGGAAAAAATTACAAAATAAAACCTAAGCTTCAATATGCATGTCAATTACCCAAACATAAAGATCTGGGACTAAGATCAACCAGATCAAGTAAATACATAAGCATTCATTCAATAGAAAGACGTTCAGTATATGTTAAGAAATTATGTACATATTGCCTTATGACTGATTCCGTATATACGGATTCGTTGAGTGGTATAAATCAACAGGAGGGTTCATATTACACCGAATCAGGATACACATCCGAAAAATTCGGAAGGGATCTAAACTGCACGAATATTTTTTTCTAATTTTCAACTGGATTTTACACTGAATCAATGAACCCACCAGTACCAAAACAGAAAAGTTAGCAGAAGTGAAAGTTCCCCTGTAAACAAACTGTAAAACATGTACGGATATATATACATGTTTATATAAAATTTGTGGTTTTGTAACATCTCTGTTGAATGTGTCCAGGCCATCTCGAGTTTAAATACTTAACAGACTAGCTGGTGTGAAATATGTGAGTTTTATTGTATATTTATCGCTTTCTCCACTACAAAGTAGTTTCTCTGATATATTTTATGTCAAAACAAGTGAAAACTGTATCAAAATGTACAGTTTTCGGATGAATTATTCGTTGCAATATGAAAATATGGAAAACATTAAAATATGGCATGAATTAAATGACAGATGCAGACAAATATAGGAATGCATTGTAGTATGGAATAGCCATTATTGTTTTCACCAATGGTGTTTGGCTTGGTGGCTGAGCAGCAAGGCAAGAAGGTGATGAAAAATCTTGCCAAGGCTTTATATTGGATACTGTAAGATGTGCAAAGTTGACACTTGGTAAGAACATTAACTGGGATATAGGTATGCAAAGGCATGTTGTGACACTGCTTCAATCTTCGACCTAGTGTGGTGAAGCCAGTCTTTAAAATCTTATTTGGGCTATATCAAGAAATCGTAAGATCTCCAAAAGTCCATAGGGATATTGGACTAGGTGTGTAGGTGTTTAGTGTCTTAATGTGACCTTAATTTTACCTTTGAGTAAAACATAATGACCTAGGTCTCAGGGCAATATCTAAAAACCATAAAGCGTGGAAATCTCGTAATAAAAATAAACTGTAAAGGTAAATACTTGGTAGGGACCAAGTAGGGATAGTGGATGATATTAGACAGCCTAGGCAGTATCTGACTTACAAGTGCTATCCTGGGGACAAATCCATTCGTTCAGAATGGTGATCCAACTATTTTGGTTTTCTTGTGTCTTTTTGTTGCTGTACATATGGCTTAAGATATAATTGAGCAGATAAAAAATTCTTGGAGTTTCCTAAATCTAGTCATCTATACATAAATCCAAAATAAAATATCAATCAAAGTTTTGCATTTTCAAGAAAAAGCTAAAATCTTATCTCTTCAAAATGGCTTTCTCAGCTTATGACACCAACTACCAAGTTTATCAGTGGTCTTGACCTGGGTATGTTTATGGATAATGATCATTGAATTGGTTTCTGGTGTTGCATCTCAGAGTCTGCATTAGGCAGAAATTTAGTGATATAAAATCTTGAATAGAATAGAACAGAACAGACTTGTTTGGCAGCAGGTGTTTAACATAATCCTGTCATCTTGATTTGACATTTGCCTTGTCATGGTAACCCTGACCTTTAAAATGTTGCTTTGATAATAGATGTGCAAAATTTAAACCTATACATTCGATGCAGTAGATAGATGTACAACTTCAAAGTGTGACTTTGGTGTGACCTGTGAACATGGCTCTTCCAGAAATACTGACATATTTTAGACATATTTCTCTAATCACCAATATATATGGATTGTTGTATCTGATTAGTATTGGCATTTTACGTATTTTAATTCAGCTGTCACACTTGACATTTTTCAATTAAAAATATATCAATTAATATATTTTACAGCTTTATAAATTTTAGTTTGTAAAATAATGGTGTCATATTGCATTTAAATTATCTTGCTTTGATATTTTGTCTTTGGATACATTGCTCCTTTCTAATGACTTTCATATACATTTACATGTAGTACACTGTCCTGAACACAAACTGTTCTCCATATCCTTTTTTTTCTTCATACTTTTTCACTTCTTCGGCATATCATGGTGGTGGTTTTTAATATATAAAACCAAATTTTTGAGAAAAAAAAATTAAATACTTCCAAATCTATACATCCCAAAAACACTCATGCAAATACTTACAGTCATTTCACATTTATCCCTGAATTCATACTGTATTTTTCCTGAACTCACCTGTGACTTGCTAGTTTTTAGAAAGATTGTCTGATATATCATAATTGGTGCAGTTCACAGCCGCTGATCAGATGACACAAATTAAACTTCAAAAAGATTGCAAACTTATGTACATCAATTTGTTTACATTGAATCTCTGCAGTAGTATTTCCTATGGTATGATCTCCTAATTCAAAAATGAATCACTGTGAATATGTTACATGAGTAGTCTTTACAACTAATGCAAATAAACAAATAATAAATTGGGGTAAAAATGAAAAACAAGCAAATTTTATTTCGTGATATCAAAGCAAGTAATTTTCTGCACCCCGAGATTTGCTATCCACGTAATAATGGCCTTTTACGGAAAAAATGTGGAAATTGATAGCACATTTTCACAAGTCAGACTACCGTTTTTGATTAAGGATGAAAAGAATTTTGGTTTAAAGAATTTAATGGCCTTGAATTTCTTAAGATTATGCTTAAACGAGACAGGGAATGAAATGGGAACCAGTTTAGTTTTTAAGATTGGGATTAATACGGCTTGTTTTGTCAAGTCTTAAGACAGTTGTACAAAGAGTATTTTGAATTATTTGGAGTTTAGCCACATTATGTTTATTTACACCACAGGGCATAGCATTGCAGTAGCCTAAACCTAATTTGTAATGGAGACATAAGACTATTTTGGTATAACAACCAAAATTGTGAAATACAAATTATACACTTGAAAAAAATCACAGGAATATTTCAAAGCCCTAGGAAAAATAATAAGGGAGACATAAGGCCATTTTAATATGATGACCCTACTCGAGCTTGATAAAGGTTCAAAGATTAAAGAAAAAATTAGAAAATAATTTTGCATCATAACTCAGCAGATGTCTCAACTTTGCACAAAATACTATAAATGAAACCCAATAGACTCTTAATTCCTACTTGTTCATCTAAAAGATTGTACTTAACCATGTAAAGTGCAGAGTGGCAGCCAAAGTGACCACAGATAAATTTGTTTTTTGGAAAAAATATAAATCTAAATTTCATCTAAAACTGAGGTGCTGAATACTAGTAGAAAGAAAATTGTCACCCCTTAAAGCACTGTGATAACTGATTTTATGTTTTGCAGTGTAAGTATATTTCTAACCAGTTCTTGTGTCAAAACATACTTTAACCAAAGCACGCTTTTACTTGGGAAATTTTCTGTCCAAGGTCCGCTAATTATGTGCATGGAGGGCATATATTACTATATACATTTTACATTTTAACATAAGGTGTTTTTTCCCCAACAATATGTAGTGTAATGTATGCAAATTACCAACCAACTTTGAACATATTTGTCAGAGAACGAGTTAATAACATTTTCAAGCAATGTGCAATATATTTAAAACTGATTCATTTTGAACATGTTCTGTTAAACAGACACATCGCACAGAGTGACAATTCTATAGCATTGCCTGACATCCCGCTAAGCTTTAAAGGTTTTCCAAAAAAGGATAGGTCCATTCACCAGTCCATGTTAGCTTCCTATAGGAAAGAGGGACGTTAGAGGTCAGGTACAGATTTGCGAATTCTTTGTGAGAAAAAGTCTCAAGTCTCTGGCAAAGTGTATATTTGGCGGAAAATGAATTTAAATTTACAGGTTTTGATATAAATAACTTTGACCAATTTCATTAAAGGTATCCAATAAGGTTCAAACCCAGCCATAAGATCAGGACTGCAATATTTACCAAAATAAACTCACGAGTATGGTCTTTTCTATTCATAACCTCATTCCCTCAATTGATTCTTACTTGCTATATATTTTCTAATAAATTATTATGCAAAGTTAAGAAAAACACTGAATTCAAATGCAATTATAATGGAAAGGAAACTGTTATAGTTTTAAACTTATCTGTAAATTCTATTTGAGCTAAAATCGCAACTGAATAGAACAATAATTGATAATTGATTATCAGATATCTAGTATCTTATGTCATCCTTTGACATTAAGTTGTTTTAAATGTTGAAACCGTTTTATATTTTTATTTTTATTTAAAATGACAATTTCAGTGTCATATGATGCACACAATAAAATCTAGTTAATATTTGACAGCAAATGACAATAATATTCAAAGTAGTTATATAATACAATACTTACTCAGTACAGTGCATCCTTGTGTCTGGTTATGATCCATTATTATATTATTTAATAGTACACTGTATATTTTTATTCCATTTTCTCTCATATGAAGGGTGTTGTAGAAAAACCATGCTCAGTATATAGTATTGATTTACTTCAGGTTTTCAGATATATGCCAAAGGACATAGAGTAAACATTATCATAAAACTGGTCACTAAATTTATTCATTCAGCAAATATTTCCTTGTGATCATGTATGTGCCAGATATACGGAACCCCAATAGTAACAAAACTATTTATTTTAATTGTATATCCTATAAAATATCTAGTAAAATAGTTGCCTAATTTCTAAAATCTCAATTTATTTAATTCAGCAGAATCGATTTACTGGAGAGAGGCTACAATAATTTTTAAACATGGATAGAAGTCATTTATTTCACACTGTACACAGAAGCTGTACATGAATATTTCAGAATGAGGAAAGAATCCCTTCAACTCTATTTTGAGAAAGGAGCCAAACATACAATCTCTTCTGTTCATTTTAGTTTCTCTTTATTATAGAAATTTGTATAAAATAATTATGTCACACAGCACCATTTACTTTAAATACATGCATTAAATCAAACATTGCTTGTTTTAAGATTGCATACAATGATTCCATAGTAAAGGTAAATACCTAATAACAAGACAATCAAGTATATATCAGTCAAGTCAATATATTGAACAATAACCATTTATATGAAGAAAATGACTTTTTAAGAATTATAAACAGAAATTTATAATGACTGTGGTTGATTGTCTATGTGTAAAAATTAGTTTTCAAAAAGACATTCTAACATGACAGTGCAGTGTCCACAATTCTGGTAAAATGACCTGTTCTTCTCATTAAAACGTTTATAATAACATTATTAAATATTACAATATTAAATATTAAAAAGGTTTTCATGTTAAAATAGAAATAAATGATTCCGACCTTGGGGTTTTAAGAGAATTTACAAGTCATGGTTCATTAGAATCACTCAGGCTTTGCCTTCATGACCTTATTACTGATATTTGTTAAAAAGTCTCTTATAATCCCTAACTCATCATCGGTTTTTATATTATTCAGTAAAATTTGCCATTGCCAAAACTATTGAATTTGGTAAAGTTTCAGTAAAAAACATATTTCCCAGTAACTTATAGTTCAAGTTACAATGTTTCTTTTGTCCTTGTGTTCTCGATCCTTATAAAAAGAGTTTTTGCAAATACTTTGGAAGTGAATGAAATGAGACAACACAGATTTGTCTGAAAAGTACACATCATAACACATTCACACTTCTCTGACACTGTGTCATATTATTAATATCAAGTGCTTGCACTTCTCTTGGATCTCATCACTATAGTACAGAATTAAAAACAAAACAACTTAAGTAAACTTACTTGGCCTTAAAATTGAAGCAGGAGATGTTTGGTGAAATGAAGGGCTTGTTTTGAAACTTTCCTTGTAAGCATCTGTTATAACTTTGGTGTTCTCATCTGGACTTTATTTTGAATGCTTCTATCACATTAAAACTCTTTTGATCTCTGTTTCAGTTGCAATATTATATTTCAAATCTAGCAACTAATAACCTGCAAACAATTCAGTTTCTAGTTTTTGGTGACACCTTGTCCGTAAAATTCCAAAAATTAGATCCATCGATTGAGGGTGAGACATATTTAGCCAAAAGTTCTATCAGGTAAAAATTATTCCAAATAGCAGGAAAGCCTCAAATTTAAAACAAAAAAAAACCTTGACAAGTCTTTTATATTAATTTTAAAAATTATAATTAAATTCATAATTAACAAGTAACTGGTGAACATTGTACACAAAATTCAAACTGAATCTGTTGTAAGATTATTTATTGATCTATCAGTCAAAAGTGCTAATTATAATATTTTGAATTCATTAACATTCAGGAACATTATAAAAATTCTCATACATGTAAAGACAGTTATGAAGTGTTTCATGTCTATATTAAGTGGCCCAAACCAAACAAATGCTGAATTACTGCTATAGTAGTGTACCTCCATTAATACAGGACGTATTCACTGAGGTTTCACCCATATGTCAATACTTGTACACAAGTTTTTGTGTGTAGACACATATCTATAAGATTTCCGTAATAATACAGTTCTCCAAATTATCTATTCTAGTTCACTGATGAGGAAATAAGACGTAAACACTACAAATGCTTCAAGAGAGCTTTAGTCACTGTTAAAAAAGCTTCTTCATAAGCCACAATGACAACTATATATGTTAGAGCCCAACTTAAGATCCTAAGGTGGGTTGACCATCTTAAGATGGGCTAGCCTATCTTAAGACGGGCTAGAACATACCAGCCCATCTTAAGATAATAAACTTCAAAAATGATTTTTAGGTTGAAAGCAGTGGTTAAACAATAGACACCAAATGACCCTTCCATTGTTTAATTAACCAAAACAGAGCCTTGGAACAATAAAGGAATTAAAGCTAGTCCTATTAAAGCATACCGATACTACATGGTTAAGATAAGAAATAAAAGACCCACTGTGCACATTATTTGTTGGATGAGTATCAGTCAGCAAATCTTTAGACAGGATAAGCCCAAAAAGTATTAAATAATAATTCTCAAACATGTAGTGTATACTTGGTATTTAAGTATTTAGATAAACCATCAGGGGTAATATTCATTTTCATGATTAAACGCTCCCATATAGTGTTATGTAATAAAATAATATCAAACTAACTGGTCAGTATTAAACTTTATCTTTAAAATTATTCTTGAGTTTACTTATCCTAAGTTAGGCTAATAAGTTCTAGCCCATCTTAAGGTAGGCTGACCCCTAAGTTGAACTCTAACATATACATTTGACTTTATAACATACTGCCTTACTACTCACGTCTTATTATGTTAACTAGGACTTTTTGATTGAAGATTTTGAGCCCTTTGAATATTCATGCAGTGTATTCTAGCAGAAGTGTACCACAGAGAACATATTGTATTACTTTTTTCAGAAAGAGCATGTTGAGGTAGATCTTGATCAGAGTTAACCCCAGAGGTATTAGAAGACCTGTGTTTAGCCACAGAGGGCTGGTCTTCCTCTGAGGAAAATGATACATATCTGGACTTAGATTTATATTCACTCTTGTCAGCATGTTTTTGGGTTTGACGTCCGAGGTTGGTCGGATTCATCAGAGTTTTGGTCTGAGGCAGATCTCAGTTCAACATCATGCTTCCTGTGAGAGTAAGATTTTTTTAGATACATCCGAGACCTCCTTTGAAGGTTCCTCTGATGCATTAGAATTATGATCTGAGACATTCTAATGATCAGATCTGAGACCTGAAGCAAGTGCTGGACCATAGTCTACATCCATATCATCAGTTTGAGTGTTAGTGGTAGATCTCAGAGGGAGTAGGTCCAGGTTAACAACACTAGTCCCAGGCTTAGAAGCTAAGGCTGAGGTCTGAACTACCTCTGCCTATTTTTTTTTTGATAATTGGTCTCGGACAGACTGAAAAGCTTCTAACATAGAGGCCTGGAATGAACCCATTTGCTGCTGCAAATGAATGTTTAGTGTGTTACCCAGGGATTTTTCTAAATTTGATTCAATTTTCTGCTGTAAGGCAGTACCTGTGGTTTGAGAAACAGCCCTGGCTGGTGTTTTGATAGACAATGAACTGAAGGGTAGGGGTTGTGGACGTCGGGGTGAGGTAAATAAGTTGTCAGCAGCACTCTCAAGGTCTGCACAGGTAGCAGTAAAAGAATCAATGTCGTCCCCTAATAGATCTAGTTCATCGTCTTTAGAACTAACAGTGTGACCTTTCTGCTTCCTGATGTACCGTTTCTTTTGAGCAATTTTTTTGTGTCTGTTCTTGTGTAAAAAGAAGCGCAGATTGGACATGGAGATTCAAAGGTGACACAGGGGTCGTCTCCCTTGCCAGATTCCCTACAGGTAGGGCAGTAGTTATGTACATCAAAGGGGAAGCAGAAGTGTCTGCACTTGTTGAATCTCAGTTTATCTTTATTCATTTGCAGGGAAGACATTTTAAACACAATAAAAATGCGTACTAAAAAGCCTGAACCAAGGAAAACTCAAAATGCGCAAATTAAAGAAAAATATTTATCCTGTCAAAACGGAATTTTACAGAATGATCTATGTCATAATATAAGAAATATAATAAAATTAACCTCCAACAATACGCATATCTTGAGATATGCATGAAAAAAGTCAGTGTAAACTACAGACGCTGTCAAATTGATGTGGCCAACAAGAAAGTAGGACGAAAGGTCAGAGGTTATCACGTGACGACAATTTGAGGCTATGGCCAACTACAAAAGTCTATTTTTCTTAGACGTTGGCCATGATGCCCTGTGGCCATCTGAGAACAGCATTAAGTCCTACATGGTAAACTATTGTAGCGCAATAAAATGAATATTAGCGATGCCAAATTCTATTATGTTGGTCTCATCTTAGAAAAAAACTTGAACTATACCTAAAATAACTTCTATAGGTCAGTTTTGCCAACATTACAAATGTCAAGTCCGATCTTATATATAAAAATATGAGCAACTTTTCAACAAACTTTTTATGACTAAATCTAAACTACTGCTTTGCAGGCGCAATATCTTCCCCGAAGGGGAACTCAGTGCGCTAACTAATCATATATAATTTCAAAATCATAGTGGAGGACGTGTCCAGGTCTGTATTCCAATGGTTGTCGGTATAAACGTGGGGAAGAAATCTAGGTCGGAAAAGCAGATTTGAAAAGGTGGGTTTTATGACTGCCCAACAATGAAACCCTTAATGTATAGCTTCCCTGAGTTATTTTAAAACTGTACAACAGTTTAAGGAGGCGTCTGTATAAGGTTCACATCATTCATTGGTTCAGTTGATTAAACTTTCCAACTGTCATATATGTCAATTTATTTATTGAGATTCATACTACAATTTATCTGACAAAATCAAATCAAAGCGGGTGTACATGACAGATAGTGAAGCATTAATTGTGGGGAATGTTATTTACCTTTTAGTATTTATATGAATTCATGTCCAAAACAGTCATTAAAACTTACAAGATAATGAAACTTTTGTAACCCCAAATACAAAAAGTTATTAACAAAAAGCTTAGACATTTTCTTTCTTCATTTACTCAATATGTAAACACCTCCACTTCCGTGACCAAAGGTCTAAAGGTATTTTGTTGGTTTCAATAAGTTATTACCTCTCCCCTGGTCAATAAAGCCTCATTACCACTTGATAAATTCAAGAACTACCAACCTGCATCCTGGATTTCTGAATTTCAGTTAGCTTAACCCCTTGGTCACTCAACTGAAAATACGTTGCTCTCCATTGAGAGTATAGTTCATCTTTCTCTGGTTAGAGATGAAGTCACTGCTGTTGTGATACTTTACTAAATGATAGCATTTGATATTGATCATGACACACGTTTTGATTGTCTGAGTTCTTAGTTTGGTGTCAGTGGTGTAGTTACACCCTGATTCAAGTCTGACCTCTCCAATCGTCCTCAGTGCATTACGAATTGTTCTATATTGTGTGATTCTAAGAAGCTCTTGTATGGGATCCTTCATCCAATATTATTTTCAATATTTCTGTCCTCGTTTTGACATCCAGGATTTACAACATTGGAACCCTTTTTATTTTTGATATAACCAAGGTGTCCTGTGATTTTTAATTGAAAAAATATTAAAGTAAAATTTCCCAGTGTCAGTTATATCATTTTCGTTTCAGTGACATATGTTCCAGAGAGTAAAACATTTTTAATGTTTGACACAAAATGACAATAATAGTAGTGACCTGAGCCAATACGTATTCCATCTAATTAGCCTTAGGTCTGACTTTATCCATTTATATATTATTGAATATTATGTTGAATATTCCAATTTCATTTTCTTACATAAGAAAAGTGTTGTGGATAAAACCTACACAGTACACAGTATTGATTGACTTCATGTTTTCAGATATCTCAACACTGAACAACTCAGTACATTCATTAAGTAAACATTTCTTTGTGACCATATTTATGCGAGATATATGGGGGCCCATTTGTAACAAAACCGTTTATTTTAATATATTTTGTAAAATCTCAATTAACTTTTTTCAGGTGAAACACCTTAAAGGAGAGAAGCTAAAACATATTTGATCCTAAAGAGAGAGGTCATATGGAGAGAAGTCATACATGGTTATTTCAGAGTGAGGGACCAAGCTCTTCTTCATTATTTCAGACAAGAGCCACACACTACCTTTTACTGAATCTCTCTTGTTTGCTTATTTTCTTTTCTCATAAATTTATGGATTTTCACGATTCATTTAAAGAGTATCATCAACAATCAAAACACGAACCGCTATTTGTCAATTTCAGACTTTGTAAAAGTCTTTATTTCCATTGTGTTGATATTTTTTTCTGAAATCAATATTATAAATCCAACCAGATTTTCATGAATAAGAAATTGATCAAAATTGGTTCTTTTAATTGAAGATACAAAGAAGTTTTTATTACAAAAGCATCCATCAAAAAGTATCTACTAAATCTTTCTATGCAGACAGAGAGCAATGAGCTCAAAAAAGATTCCTGGATTTGTACCTGTGCTAAGATGTTGTTTTCCTTTTTAATCATAGTGAGTGATTACCGAGTAAGTAATAGATATGCTTTCAATTTGATTTTTTGTATTGTACCATCCGTAACTAATGTGTAAGAATGTTAATATGTTAAATGTTAAATAAATGATTTAAATTATGATTAATGAAACAATAAATATAATTTATACATAATTTATCGTACCTGGACCATCCGGGACAACATGTGACAGTGTATACCAAGCATATCTTTACATAAACTGTAATGCAGGGCTTTTCTCCATGGGCTAAATCAATATCTGAAACAATTGTTTGGAGCTTTCGCCTGGTGTGTCAATATTTTTGGCCTATTGTGTAGAGCTGTCCTGCATACACAAAAGTGGTTTGGACTAAGATAGCTTTTTTGGTAAAGAAAAGTCAATATTATGACTGAATACACCACAACCATTACATGGCAAACATTAATTCAAGGGTTTTTCTGCCAATATAGTGAAAATGTCAAAGTGGCCTGTTTGTCCAAATGTTATTTTGGGAGAAGTTTGAGGTAGACTCCATGTCCAAATGTTATTTTGGGGGAAGTTTTGAGGTAGATTCCAGCAGTGCCTTAGGGCAGCTGTGGATTACCAGATCTCCACTATATCCACTTTTGTCTGTACTTCCTTGGTAGCAACTATTGAGAGGTATGCCACAAGGACAGAAGTGAAACACTTGATAACTCTTTCACAGTTTATTCTAGTTCAATAAACACAAGCCCCAATTACAATTCAACACATACTCTCGAGTGAGAGAGCAAACTAAGCTCTCCCCCTCTGCATACTATTTCATGTTCTTTCACTTGTTGATAGGGGGCTCGGTGGTGTAGCGGTTAGAGTTCTCGCCTCCAACCTCTGAGGCCGCCGGTTCGAATGTTGGGCCGGGCGCTTCATGTTGGAAAGTTGGCAGTTACTTGCTGATGCCCGATGGTTTACAGTGCAGTATGTACTGGTTTCCTCCACCTGTAAACTACCCGTCACAATATGACACTGGCTGTTGAACGCGACATAAAACAACAAATAAATAAAACAAATAAACAACAAATAAATAAATCACTTATCCTCTTGGTATCACTCTTCTCCGCTCAAGGCTGAAGTTCTTATACTAGTCACTGTACACTAACACATGTTTCTTGTCACCAATTACTGGGTTTATTTCTAAGGGGTCCATATCACAGAAGCAGGGATTGGCTGAGGCTGTTATTAGAGGCGGTGTGCTATGTGACTATTAATTCTACTGTTAAGTCCAATGAGAGTATATTGAGAGTCACTTTGCCTGTGTTTTACTGAATTTAAAGATTATTAATAATTAAACAGTTTCATTTAAATTCTTCACCATTACACTGTTTTTGGCTTTATGGACGCTTGGGAAAAAGAACACAATAAAAGATACATGCCAAAGTAAAACAAATATTTGTTAACTGGATCAACAGTTAGGCAAGCATGTAAGGTTTGTAACGTTTACTACTGGGGAAAAATAAATTCATTATTCATGAGTTCAATCTGGAAACTTGGTTAATTATGACCTTGGAACAATTATGGTTCCAGTTATTGGTGGGCCCTGGTCAATAATATTATGAACTTGAATTTATTGATTCAGATATTCAGACTTCAGACCATATTTTGTCCATAAGTTAATATTTTAATCATAATATTAAATTGTGGAAATTCCTCAATTCGTGGAAACGAAGACTTTTTTATTATTAAAATTAGAAGTGACAATTATTTATTTACTGACTCTTCTACTGCATAAAGATAGAACAAATAAAGTAATTTTAAATATATGTTTATTATTGTATCACCCAATAATATACTAATATATGAATGCATTCACACAATGGAAACAGTTTAAATAATCTCAGAATATGTTTTAACAGTTTAATATTCATACCTAAATTGAATGAGCTGAAGTAAATTATCACTCAATATGTGACATATTTGGATGGGATTTAGTTGCAGAGGATTCACCTAATTTAGTACTTATGCCCAAGTTATCATCTGTTGATGCATGAAGTTATTTATTTGGGATTTAATATCGCTTTCAACACTGTATGGGTCAATCCATGAAAGATAGCTTTATGGACAGTGGAAACTAGTACATACAGTTGGTGAAGGTTTTGTGCTATAAACCGCTGACCATTGGTAAGCAATTACCAACTTTCTCACACAGGGTCCAGAGATCAGAGGTGGGAGGCAAGTATACTACCACTGCCACAACGTGGCCCCTTGTAGAGAATATAATATTTAATTGTATAAGAACCCAGTTTTCCATATTATTTTAACTTCACTTACAAGAAAACAGCAAGCTTGCAATTGAAAACCTTCAAGATAGCTTTAGTCTTGACATACATCCACTGAACTAAACCACATTTCACTGTTATGAAATAATGTGGTGTTGACTCTCCATTATGCAAAAATAGGAGAGTCACCACTGTGGGTTTATAGAATTACGAACATCCAATTAGTAAGAGTAATATAAGTAATTATTTGTACAAAAAATAACAAAACGCTATAAACTTTGTAAGCTTTATTGTGGTATAATATTCATAACTACTCCTTCATAAGGTTTGGTGAAAAATCCAAACACACATCCTCATAGGTGGGAGGATAGTATGTTTACCACTACACCAGCATGTTCCCAATGAGATGGAGTGAAGCAATGCGTACTAACAAGTCTGGATTCTGCAATGAAGACACTTGAAAATGTGTACTAATGTACTCACGTAGTTACACATTTCTAGAGCTCAGTGTCATAAACTGGGCCAAAGTGGAAGCCAGGGAAGACATTGCAGTATGTGACCCATCAGTCTGTGAAGGAATTAAGTTTTAGAACATGGGAACCTTGGAGACCATAAAGTAGTTAAAGCAGAAGAAAAAGACAACCTGTGGGTATAATGTTATAAAGCATTTGTATGTACACCAAAATAAGTAATTCTAAATCAAAACTTAAAATCATATTTTTGGCAACTGCTTTAGAATAAACTTTTTGTTTTTGTTTTTTTTCCAATAGTAGAAAACCAAGTGTTAGCTATTAACTCTCTAGGAAAATATTTACACATTTGTACTTGGTGTGTTAAGCTGCCCAGTAAATTATAAATACAAAGATAATATGTGTGCATGAAATCAAATTTTATAAGAAAACAGTCCAAGGTTGGGCTGCCCTATCCTTCACATATCTGGAACAATAATTGAAGAAGTCCAAAATACTGTGTATGATACCTAAATTAGTGTCTTCGCCATATTATTTCTGGACATAGACCAAATGTGAATGTGTGTTGATTAATGTCTCAAATATCATGCCACATTTAATAAAACGTAAAATAAAATAAATGAAATACACTTGTGTGAGGTATCAGAACTAGGTCTGAACAAGGTTACTTTCTAAACTAATGTGTAGAACAGACAGAGGATGCATGCATTGGTGTGAGGAACAAACATTAGCATAAACTGTTTATACTACATACTTAGAAACTGACCAAATAAGTTTTATATTTTTTTATAAAATAGTTTGGAGAAAAGAAAGCTAAAACTGATATAAAAGTGAAAGTGACTTATCCACAAAAGGCCAGTCATTGAGCCACAGTCACATGATAACACACTATATAAGTAGAATGCTTAGCTTTGAATATTTAACTAATTCTTCAATTTCAAGAAATTCACTAGAATTAATTTTCACTAATGACTAATTTATACTTGAGATCAACACAGATAAAATGTCAATAGGAATTACTTACTTTCCAAGCTCATTAGCTAAAATGGCCAACATCAATGACTAGTGAATATTTTGACTAATGCAGTAATCCAAACACTCAAAATTGTGCCTTTCTAAAGGTTTTACAACTCATGCATAAACTAATCATATCTAATTTTAAGCAGATTCTAAGCCATAATAGGACAAAAATCAAACTTTGATATCCAGAAAGAAAAAAAAAAGAATGCAAAGCCGAGATAGAGAGAGACTTTTGAAAATGTAAATAGGTGTACAGGTAGGATTTAAGCTTCTTTTCAATACAGGCAATAGGGACACACAAATCCCATCAGGAAAAGGATGCCAAACTGTGGGAGTATCAAATGAAAAGCTGTAACCATAGTGTTATACATTTTATTACATGGGTGAAACTTCGGTGGTAAAAGGAAATTATCAACTCTCAGTCTCCATCTTGCTGTATAAGTACTGCTGTAAGGGGAAAGATATAAAAGAAGTGTAAACAAATGAATGTGAGTATTCTAAACACCGAGCAATGTTAAATAGGCAGCCATTTCTGAAGGAATGAGTTAGGGTGGTGTATCTAATAGTGACCACTATTTAGGATACTTTGTTATTTATGTAGACTAAACTTAGACTTCTGAAAATTGAATAAAAGTAATCCAACAGACTGCTAACAAGAACATTGGACACAAGTAATGAAGCATGAGAGAGCCTGATCTACCTGAAGTCCCTGAGGAGCAGAGAACAATATTTAGAGACAATCTGAACAAGTTGAAGAAACGAAACCTAAGTCAAAATACATACCCAGGTTTTTGTCTGACTCAACTGGGTAGATAGAACTTCCACTGATGTCAATATGGAAACACAATGTCAAACTATTACTCAGTCGTCTTTAAAATAAATAGTACAATTAAGTCTTATCAGGATTCAATGTGTGCGTACTTATTGACTTTCACTATTTTACTTCATGGGTGGTGGAAGAGGAATTCTTGAAAAACAAGTTCACACAAAGTTGGGCCCAACAGTGTAAAAACGATACTTAACACATGTGCCTTCACAAATTACCAAACTACACAGTGAAAAATGCAAGTTGATTAGAACAAAACCTTTGGAGATACCACACAAAGGTTCACAAAGACCAAATTAGAATAAATTTTAGGGATTGATAATGCTCAGTTTAGTAGGAATTAAACTGAATTAAAATAAAATGATCAAACGTATCACAGTCAAGGCCACAGTCCAAAGAAAAGATTGAATGTAAACAGTTGTGATTGAACATCATGTTGGAAAGATTAAGGTGATCGTAATTACACAAATTTAAGAGTTTAAGAATGCAATGCAAGAAGTATGGGACAAGAGCCTTTATTCCACATACACAAATATAAAACATTGTTAAAATTTGCAATAACAAAGACATGGTACTATACGTATTAGAATCTAAAACCATTGATTGACATTGAAAAGGCCTGCATGGAAGTAACAATTAAACCATTAATAATAGTAGGATTTATAGAGTGCAAAATTGATACAAATCCTCTAATGCGCTTAAGTCCAAGAAGGGAGAGTCCAGGGACAGGCATGGGTCAACATCTAAAAAGTGCCCGCCAGGGTATAACTAAGGTAGGGGGGTATGCCAGCCTAAACAAGTGAGTCTTTAGCTGGCTTCTGAAACTATCTATTGCTTGCTCAGATCTGACAGTTTGTGGCAGCTTGTTCCATTCAGCTGGTGCAGCTACTACAAAGCCTTGCCTGCCTATGTGCTTCTTAGGGCGGGTTGAGGAGACAGATAGCCTGTTGCCACGAGTGAGTCTGATCGATCTTATTAAAGCTGAAAGATATGGAGGTTGTGAAAGATTTATAGCCTTGAATAACAGGAGATTATACTTAAAAAGGATACAATGTTGAATTGGAAGCCAGTGGAGTTTTTTTAAAAAGGGTGTAACATGACTCATTTTTTTCAAGAGTGAAGATGATGTGGAAAAGAGCATTCTGGACTCTCTGTACTTTAGCTATGTTGGACTTGCTTACCCCATAAAGTAAAGAGTTACAGTAGTCCATACGACTACTGACCATAGCATTTGCCAGAAGTATTGCAGTTTCAAAACTAAGAAATTCGTCGCAAATCACGAAGATGATAGTAACATGCTCGCAAACCTTGGCAACATGATTGTCAAAGGAGTTGTCTGAGTTGAAGATAACACCCACATTCTTTACTTCCACCGTCAGAGAGATATTGTTTTGGAGGTATGGAACAGGGAAATATGGTACAAGCGACTCTCTGATGCCTTTTTGACCTATAATGATAAATTCGTTTTTTTCTGGGTTTAGTTTTAGTTTGACACCATCCATCTACTCCTGTACTGATTTGAGGCAGTCGGTCAGCTCCTACATGCTAGAATCAAATTTCCTGAGATCAACTGCATTGTGATTGTAAACATAAGTGATATTCACATGACTGGATAGGCAGTGTAGTTAGTGTGAAAAGAATGAAAGGTAGTAGACACATAACCTGTGAAAAGGTGTAGTGAGGGCTGACAGCTGGGGTGGTGGGGGGTAAGATTTCGAAATATAATGAAGGTACAAACCCCAATGTGGGATTAAAGAAAACATTTTGGATGGAGGTCTAATTGACGAACACTCACAACTTGCCAGGGTTTGACACTATGTTAAATATTTACATAAATTATTGAATCAGTTCGATGGGGTTGATGAGGTTGACACTTTGACACTTTTGTAAGAAATTGGACCCTAGCTTCAACTGACCCAGTGTGTCAAGCACACAAATAAAACGCAGCAGACAAATAAAGGAATACCAAGGCTTTTAGGTTTCCCCTCTTGCAAGGGAAAAGTGAACTTGAATTTTTATGGAAAGAAATGTTGTTTTAGTTAAATCACTTGTTTCTAACCAGACTGGTATTAGTTGTTTAAGTCATGAAATGACATAACTTGACATTCTTACAAAACAGTTTGGAGAAAATTAGAGTAAGGAATCTAAATTTCGCAAGAAGTCTAACATTTGCCACCCTTAATTTAAATCTTAGTAATTTCTAGGAATAAATGTACCTTTTTGTCGTAAAATCAGCCTTTTTCATTTCAGAAAGCCAAAATTTATTTATGCATTAAATTTTTTCCCTCCATCTATTATTTATTAGTCTGTTAAATTGCACAATGATGATTCAAGCATGCACATTGACACTTCAAATTGGTCATAGAACTATATATTTTTATGTATTAGTTGCAAAAACTTCACTCTTAACTAGAGCTGAGGAAATCTATAATCTGACATATGTTACCTTTGTCAAATCAGAAATTAGAGAAAAATCTCTCATTAAAAAATAGTATCAGCTATGGCAGTGTCTTCTTCACTGGGAACCATTTGATTCTGTTGTAACAGCTAATATTTGTCTCATGAATATTGAGAGCTTAAATAGTTAAAACTACAAGATTTATTTTCAAGGAATTCAACATGTGGATAGATATGTGGCGATTTTTAGATTTTTTCACTCTGCAAAAGAAAAAATGAACTAAAGTCATTCACCAATAAAATGACATATGGAGCTACAACTTCAACACCCCCAGCAAAAAAACACAAGTTCAAATTTATACAAAATAATGCATTTTCTACAAAGAATATTGGTTTTTGTGAAGGCATAATGTGCATATTGCTTATGAGAGAGTGAACTTAAGAATGTGAATTACTGGCATTAACTCTCCTGCAGAAGCACTATCAAGACAAGATGATGAAAATAAATCATGTGTCTTTGTATAATAAATATATGGATGAAAGGTTTACATACAGTTTGAAAGTGGTCTGTGATGTCACAAGTACACTGGTAGTTTTGGGTATTCAGATGATACAAATATTGCAAACATTTGGTGCAATGTTTAATGTGCTGGTTAATTCATCAAATGCCATTTCTTACATTATTCATTCTGGGAGAAAGCATCTGCAGCCAACACTTTAAGAATAACTTCATGAAATGTTGATGTGCTGCCAATTGAACTGCATTGGACCAAATTCCACACGTTTCTTGTATTGAACAAGGTACAGATAACGTTATTATACCACTGAAGAGTCTTATATCTTCATTTTCTAAAGAATATTAGGACAATAAATGTAATATGTAGCATGACTATAAATGAGGCTGGTGAGGTAGTTGGTCAGCCATAAACTTTTGGTCTCTTCAGCATGTAGGTAAATGTGAATACTTTGAAACCACCCAATAGCAGGCTAGCCATGTGTTAACAAGCACACTCACTGGATCAACAGATAACAACCATTTTCAGTTTTACAACAATATTAAGGATATATTAGTGTTTCACAAGAGGATGGTTTTTGTACATTATGACATGAAAAGAAAAGACACCTGCCCCCAAGAAGGGGAATTCATCAACAAAGGAACAACACTAAGGGTAGTAAAGGGACAGATGTGGAAGGTTCTTAGTTGTTTTCACTGGAACTGTCGCAAAGTGTAAGACCCCTTTTACCATGTCATCTGCAGATGTTCCTGATATATCTCTCTCCATTCTGGCCTACTTGTAAAGAATAGGGGAGAACGATCAGTCCCTGATTAGAGGGGTTGGTGACTTGGACTCCAACAAATCCCACACCTCTATACCATAGGGTCCTCTGTCACAGCCTTCAGCATTTCGGCTCTTAGACATGGAAACTAAACTGCTCACTCACAATCAACTGCAGAGATCACAAGTATCAAATGATAATGCAGTTAGCAATGGCTCAGGGTGCAGCCTTTGATCATATGGGCCTTCCATCCAGCCCCAGAACACATCAACTGCTCCAGAACCACCAGGGGTGAATCATCAGTCTGTACATTTTAGTAGATGGTATCATCCCTGGTCTCAGCACATTAAGAAAGAACTCTACCATCTCTCAAGCAGTCACTCAAGTCATGGCTGGTTATGAAACCCAAGCAAGATAGGAGGCTGGTTTAGGTAAGCAACTTAATAACCGCAAATCTGGATATTTCAATATCACTGAAACCAAAATTGCTGCCCCTAAGCTTAAGTGGCCCAACAAAGTTCACCGTGGCATAAATAACAAGAATCATACAGTATATGATAAATTGTCTCTCCCAGAATGGGTGGCAGGTCCGTTGACTAACATTTATCATATCCAGGACACAGTTATGATGATAAGGCACTACCTCAAATGATTATGGTGTGAAAGGATGCCACATCCTTACCATGGCAGGCAGTCCGTACAGCATATGCAAACTCAATGCATGAAATGGAATAGGTGACCTTAACTTGGAATGATCAAACCCATTGGTCAATCAATAGGCTCTCAGCCTTACAGATTGTCATGTCTAATGCTGTTATCACTTCCACCCAGGTCACAAACAAGGAAACATGAAAAAAGATGAAATTATTAATACGTTTATTCTGTGCAACATATAAATGTTATGCTAAACAGAGGGGTCAGGGCAGACAAAACAGTAAATAGGGATTACATCCATTAATTGAATGTTCTGGTCGTTTCCATAGTGTGACTCAAGCTTTAACTAAACAGTCAGAAAGGGGGGATAGTATGAGCAAAGTTTGGAATAAACACATCAATAGCAATCCTGCAAGTGTAAAACAAAGTCCAAATTTTAACCTTGTGGATAACACATATTCATAGCTAAGTCCACGAGCTGGGCGCTTTACTAGTGCCCATTTAATTACGGATGTGGTTCCTCACTGGTTGACTAAGAAATTACCTCTAGTTTAGTGTATGATTGTGCCAAATTTGCTACATGAACAAAGGACAAGATGACTGACGAAGAAAAAAGGCAAGTAAAAAGATGAAATTATAAACATACCCAAGAGGATGCAACTTTTTTGTTAGGAAGCCACCTTAAGTCGATTTTATAGACTTCAGCAATAAAGGTAGTCTAAAACTATTTAAAGGCTACCCTGTACAGTCATACCACTCAAAATTAAAACTTAAAGTAAATATTCATAAGCCAAAGAAGATTTTTGTTTGGGCTGACTTCAGATGACAATTGATAAAAACAAACTTGTGATTAACAATGTATCATGGGGGTTTTAAGTGAAAAGTGCTTAAAGATCAGTCTATTGATTTGATAGAGTGGCAGACTAAGATAAAAGGCCAGCAACCTGAAATTTTAACCTGTTTTCAATGTAACAACATTCACATTGTGTCTCGATATTTCAACCTATTCTGTTAATGTACTGTCTTAAGTAAAGGCAGAATCGACATTTATGTTCACTCTGTTCCCAAGACCATCTAATGCCACAAAGATGTCAAAAAGCCCAAAATAAGTGATAATATTTTGATCGATGTGGAATGCGTGTAGTGTAAATAATGGACTCCAGACCTGTCAAGTAGGCATCTAGCTTAACGGATGGTGAGATAGTTACATGTGTGTAAGAAGATTTGTCATTATTCTGAGCAGAAACTCTAAAGAACATTTAAGGTCTTGATTCAAATGGTTCACCACATATTCATTAACCCCTTAAAGACCTTATCTGTCGACTAGCAGTATTCTACAGCACCATGTCTGTCGGCTAGCAGTTGACACGCCCATATGATATGCCAGCTTTCCTTCAGTACTGCAGAATTAAACGTCTTGGTACACTGAAATACGTTATTTAAAATATTATGTACGAGGACGTTATGGACAACGCAAATCACTTGTGTCTGTCAGCTCTTCATCCCAGATTTTCCTTAAGCATAGTAGAATATTGCCCCCTTGGTGGCGAAGGGGTTAAAGTTTCTAAACAGCATTTAGTAAAGAGGGCAATTGGTTTAATACTTCTATGGAAAAACAACAGAGATCCAATAAAAGATTAAGTTGCTTTTTTGTACATTTTGCCTTTTCTTTGCTACTTTCACACTTTTCCAGAATTTTTTGGATTTTGTACTCAAGCAAGGAACCTAAGGTTTGCTTTTGTTTCTTACGCTAAAAACTCACCAAGTTGTGGACAGATTTGAATGACATTTTCAGAAAATGTTAACAATGACACATTGTACAGATGATTACATTTTAGTGGTGATACGGTTCAACATTTAGATGTTGTATAATTGTTTCATATAAGGCAAATCAGACATATTAAACCCAGGAGCAAATTTTTGCTCTCCTTAAGTAATTTCCTATCTTCCACTGGTTACTCCATTTTTTCTGTATTGCATCAATATTTAGACCCAGGTGGATGCAAGATGTACAAGGTAAATCCAGTTTTAGGCTAGTACGCAAGCAACCTTGATGTAGTTTATGGAGTAAAAATTGATAAGACTGGTGAGAATCAGGATTCTCAAGAGCAATGACACATCATGACAAAGCAAATGTAATTAGTAAATACAGTCAGAAACATTGAACCATTGTATTATCTCAATTAGACTCTTCAATCCACACATTGATTTTCCCAACAGAAACATAACAGATCAAGGATCAAAGGATCTACAATTAACTGTTAATTGATAGGTCATTTATATATATGACAGCTTATACTAAAAGATCTTAAAATCTGAGTAATAAGGTCGATGACATGAAAAACTACAGGCCATTTCATTGGGTGGCTGGCCGCTACCTTTGGTGGAATCCTTGTAGTTTCAACAATTTTGCGATCTGCCCCTACTTGTTCCATTAGAAACATAATTTTGTAACACAATCTCTTCACTGACCAAGGAGCTTTATTAAATGAAGGGTCCAAAATGTACACTTTAATACGGTGAAAGTCAGTTTGGTTTCCAAATTATAAGGTTTGATTGCAAAACAATGTTTACTCCAATGTTCCAGCCGGAAAATCATGATATGATGCATGGTGAATCAGCTCTTGCAACCCAGGTTTCACAGTCTTCAGATAAGGTTTAGAACACTCAAAGAGCCTTATTCCCTTGTTTCTTAAACACAGACTAACAACTTAGCTGCATCAAAATATTGTTTAGAGAGAGTTTTGTAGAAATAAATTAAATATTTATCATTACAGCACATTAAACCTTTTCATTGGAGGGAATTTATAACAGTAAATAGGAATGAACACGGCAACTACAGGTAAATACAGTTTGCTAGTTAAAGATGCATCAGTCAATGTCAAGCAAAATAGATACCAGTGATAAGTACATGTACAACTAAACACCAATTACAATACTGCTGTATCATAAATCAAGCAAAGTATAGTAAGTCATAAAATCCTTAAGTCAAATTCAGAAACAACAATATGCACTCAGCAAAACTCTGGACTCAATGTTGGACCAATTTGAACAATATATTGTTAATTAAATATGAAGCTGTGTAAGGAAATAGTGACTAGCAACACTCCAAAGACAATGATTATAGGGTGGACATTTATCAAAATAATATAACATAAACATAAGGTAAAATATTCCTACATGGACCCTCCTATTATGAATATAAAAGCTTTAAATTTAACTTGGGATTTATCCACTATTTCTGCATGGATTTTGAGCAGATGTGCTGTAATGATGCCTTTCTAATGATATTTCGGGCTGACATTTGAGCTGCAGTGAAATCATTGCTCGGGGAAGGTCTTTTGGGGTTAGAATTTCATATAACATATCACACAGTGATACCTGTACAGCCCCAACTATGTGATGACCAGGACTTTATGTCTCATATACTTGGTAGAACTCAGCCTAACCAATGATAAATTCAGACCAAAAATGCTTTGTCAGAAAGAAGGGAGGCTGATATCGTACAGCAGTTAGTCAATAAAATAATTTTGACACTATTACAGAAATTATATGCTAGGGTTGCTACTCTTGGACAAAAAAAACCAACAAAACGTTGTAAAAATTCTTGAATGATTAAAAACATTAAAACAAAAAAAATAACAAGCTAGGTAGGATTCAGATAGTAGAACATACACAGTCGGTAATTATGCAAAGCAGACTAAGTTCACACAAGCCACGTTGTCCAAGTCGGATCCGAAAATGGGTTGACTGCACCTTCAAACCAGATATTCCTTGTTATGATGGCCTGGAGGGAATCTCTAGTAAAACCTGAGTTAATGATACATAACTAACTTTTTTGATGACCAGTCAGGGCCCCAAACTTTCAATGCCACAAATACGTTAAACAACTCCATGTGAGTTATACTTATATTCAATTGGCGTAGATACCAAGGTATGTCAGTCTTGTATATGCAGCTGCCCCAACGACCCCAGGCCTTTGAGTGAGGCATCCAAATCTATGGGGGTGTCATCCAAAAAAGTTGAATGTCAATATGAGGACTGGCCATTATAAATATGAACCAAACCAGTACACCATCTTAAGTCTCTTCTCATGTCTTCAGTGACTTGAACAGTATTAGAGGTTATATTCCTAAGAGCCTTCAGTAACCTATTTGTCAATTCTCTAGTAGCCTTGACCCCCCTGTGCAGAAACATCAGGGAGCCCAACAAAGATTAAAGTTGATTTTTCGAAATATTTTTACTTTTTTGAACAGAGGAACACTTATCCAATATATGCTGGAGTTTTTCAGGGGGAAATATTGTGACTGATTCTATTTCAGTATCTATGATAACTTCAAAGCAAATGCATCTAGTAGAAGGAACGGTAAGTTTTGGCAAACTTATTGGGAATCCTGCTCTCTCCAAAAATTGCCTTAAAATTCATAAGATTCCATAGAATGACCTTCACTCTCCAGCTCAAGTAAATCATCCACATAATTCACAATGTGATGACCTTTTGACCTCATAATATATCTCATATAGCCAGTAAATCGGGTCAGAAACATCTAGCCATTTTAATATCTGAACGGGACCCTACAATCCCCATAATAGTCACCATCCCAGTGTAAACCCAAGAGATCTCAATCAGAGGGGTTCACAAATAACTGCCTAAATGCACGAGCCAAATCAATTTTATAAATGTTGTCCCCAGGACTAATGTTACATAAGCTCTGAATGATCATGTCAATATTCTGATAATTGAGTTTAAAAGCAGTACCAAGATATATATTTGGAACACCAGAGTTGACACTATGATGTGGAGGAAACGACAGATCTATAATCACCCGTCTTTTATCACTGTCTGACGTTTCCCTAAAGGGAGAAATTTGAGTATTTACTTTAAAGGGGGGGGAGGGGTCAAAATAGCTCCATCTGCCTTCTAGGAAAGAACCTAGCTGAGTTATGGCTACTGTAGATAAGGTACAAGAAAGTATTTCTCCTGTCAAAATCTCAGGAAAATCAATACTTGTTAAATCTGAACAGATAGTCAAAAACAATAGAGTCAGACAACTGAAAACAACATCTCTGACAATTATACTGTTATGATTCCCTAACCTCTTTATAGCAAGCCAAAGGATTAGATTCACCTTGGGATAAAACTGCTGAATGACTAAGATCCTTCAGGTTATACTTCCGGTTCAGGGATGTTAATGGTATGAAACCAAACACATGATCTTTCTGTTTGACACATTTAAGTGTATCTTGACTGTCAAACTTACGATCTGTCAATTGCACATTGTTTACTGTATTCACCACTTCTTGTTCACTATAAAACTGAGGCCTATTCAACCCCTGCCCCGAGGAAGAATAAAATGAAATAATTTACAAAGAAACAGCTGATCATCATTGCCCCCCCCCCCCCCCCCCCCACATAGAGTAACCCTCTGAGTAGTAACATGACCATATTTGGACAGATCTGCATGAGAAGATGAACTATTAATTGCACTGAAGTGATCTGCACATCGTCCTTCTTGTTTTTATTCACTTTTCCCTGGTGGACACATAGTGAGTTTACTATATTTGGGCATGAGTGATTTAAAGTGGAGTGAAAATAAGGAAATTTTTTCCCAGCAACATTGGCAGAATAGACACTAGGCGTCCCACTTAATGACCCAGATTTTTTTCTACTATTGTGGGACTTTTTGATCGTTTTTTACACATTCTTTAACCTATTACAATCTTTTTGACATGTTTGTGCTCTTTTCCCACACTTGTGAAACAATGAGGGCATATGTGCTTGACATGTAAACCATTTATATCATGATTGCCAGGAAAGCCAAAACTTCCTGTCTGATAATTCCTACATAGAACTCTGCTGCATGTACCCCTTTTTGTCTGATTATCTAAACCACTATGAACTATGACCCTGGCATAAGTTTTTCTGATCTTTTGAATCTTTTTATTGTCCCCCAATCTCAGACCCCATCTTGCATTCTATGAATGAGTATGGCATGAACACCCTTTTCTGCTGCCCATGTATTATCAGCTCTATCTTGCATGAGTTCAGTCAAATATTCATACATGTGGGCCCTAAATTCTGTGTTACTTTCTTCTTGTGCAATACTGAGGAAACCTAACATCCATTGTGTTTGAGTAAGATCCTTATATTGAGGTCTCTTCCTAAGAGTTCTGAGAAAAGCCAAATCCTGGGGCCAGGCAAAACAAACCTTCTTATCTTTCCCCCCTTTACTCCCTGCAGTTACTTTTTTACTCAAATCTTGTACAATAATACTAGGATCACCAGTACCTGCTGTGTTCGTCTGGTTAACTTGTTTCAACTCCTGATGGCATACATTCACCTGTGCCTGTATGTCAGCTGAGTGATGCTATGTTGACAGGTTGGGGATCACACAATCTGTTGAGGGGCCTGCTGGTTCGGCTTGGGTAGTCTGCATCCTGGTTTGATGCTGTCCTGGTACGACCTCCATGATTCTTACATTCATTTCTGCACTCTGTCCTGCCATGCGCTGCCAACTGTACTACAATAAACTGACGTGACAGCTGTGGGGGGTGCTGTGTAAACAACAGAAGAATGTACAGGATATAGATGATATGATGATTGGGGAACAACAACCTGTCCATATGGGGGAACATACCCAGTCCTGGAAGGTGAGATACTGACAACCCGCACTGGCCATTGTAGATACAGGCAGAGCTAATGTGAAACACACCCCAACAGAAGTAGATTATACTGGCACCACTACCCCAATAGCCTCATTACATCCCTGTACTGCTACAGAATGTGAGTCAATACTGTGTTCAACCTGAAGAAATGGCCCTCATTCTTGCAAAATCACATCAATTCCAGGGTGGCCCTTGTCCAAACTCTCAGGTTTTTCAAGTGGAATTGTGGTAAAATCTTAAGGAAAACCCATTATATACTGATTATTACATGGACTGCAGTTAGAACTTTATGCCCCTGTTCCACCAAAGGATTAAGCCCCGATCCTGTCGGCGACCCTTAATCGTGCACAGTCGGTGGAAAAAAGACAAAAATGGGCGGGAATACTGGGTCGGTACTGAAGTCTGGGATTAAGAACAGATCGTCCCCAGGACGCCTCAGGACACCTCAGGACGCCTCAGGCGGCCGCAGACAGTCCCCGACTGGTCTGGGACTAAGAACCGACTAAGCCAGTTTTCGGGTCGGTTTCAACCACGATCCTGTCGTACACAAACCGACTGGGTCCCAGGACGCCTCAGGCCTCCTGGGACTAAGAGCCGACTAAGACACGATTAACTACCGGCGTCCTCAGGCGTCCTCAGGCCTCCTCAGGCCTCCCCAGACCAGGATCCCCGATTATTGTTTTGCAAAGTTGCTGGATTTTCTGGGTATATATATATAAAATTTGCGATCTAATCATCATTGCTTTTCTAGGAACACACCAGGATGCCACCTTTTAATGGAAGACAGATTCAACAACAACTTAGGGCTTTTTTGGTTTTTATTCAGTTACAAATAATCATGTATTTCCATTTTTTACGTCAAGCACAGCAACCACCACCAGCACCACCAGCACCACCAGCACCCATACAGAGACCTAGAAGAAGGCACAACATGTGGGTCAGGCCATGGCTACTGCAGAGAGAGGAGAGGGGGGCCTACCACAATATTATGGCTGATCTTTATGCCACAGATATTCCAGGATTCACCAACTACATGAGGATGACCCCAGAATTCTTTGAAATGATGAAGACCAGACTGGAACCACGTCTAGCCAGGCAGGCCACCAACTACAGAGCTCCTATAAGTGTTGGGGAGAAGTTAGCCCTCACCATCAGATATCTGGCCACTGGAGAGTCATACACATCATTATCCTGTCAGTTCAGGGTTGGAAGATCCACCATTTCCAAGTTTCTACCAGAGGTCTGCAGGGCCATCCAGGATGAGTTCACCAGAGAGTACCTCAAATGTCCTACTACTCCAGATGAGTGGAAAGAACTGGAAAGGGAATTCAGGATCAGGTGGAATGTTCCACATTCCCTGGGAGCCCTGGATGGAAAGCATGTGGCCCTGAAGAAACCCAAGAACTCTGGAGCCCTCTACCACAACTACAAGGGGTTCTTTTCCATTGTCATGTTGGCCCTGGTAGATGGGCAGTACAAATTCAGATGGGTGGATGTGGGTACAGAAGGGTCTTGCTCAGATGCCCAGATATTTAATGCATCTCAGCTGAAGAGGAGGATTGAAGATGGCAGGATAGGCTTCCCTGACCCAGCTCCTATAACACAGGGTGGTACAGATGTCCCCTACTTCATTTTGGCAGATGATGCCTTTGCCCTGAAGACCTGGCTCATGAAACCCTATGGCAGAAGGCTGTTAACAAGGGAGGAAAGGATTGCCAACTACAGAATATCAAGGGGCAGGAGAGTTGTGGAGAACGCTTTTGGCATCCTTGTGTCAAGATTTAGAGTCATGAGGACCACCATTGAACTACCCCCAGAAACAGTTAGAGAAGTGGTCATGACCTGTGTGGTTCTGCACAATATACTCAGAAGCCAGTATCAAGGTCAACCTGCTGGTCAGCAGCCTGGAGGGGATGATGATGATGATGATGTGCCTGGTGATTGTGGATTGATTGGTGGTGCTGCTGGTGGTGGCCAAGACAGAAACCCTGCTAGAGAGGCCAAAAGACAGAGGGATTACCTGAAGGACTACTTCAATAATGAGGGAGCAGTGGCCTGGCAAGATGGCAGAATATAAGTCCTGTTGCAGTAAACAGTCCTTTTCAGGACTAACTATAACAGTCCTTTTCAGGACTAACTATAACAGTCCTTTTCAGGACTACCAAATATTCCAAAAACAATTAATCAGCTATGTGGACAAACAGACAAACCCCATGCCAAACATAACTTGTTGAGACGGACAAACAGACAAACCCCATGCCAAACATAACTCGTTCAGACGGACAAACAGACAAACCCCATGCCAAACATAACTTGTTGAGACGGACAAACAGACAAACCCCATGCCAAACATAACTTGTTCAGACAGACAAACAGACAAACACAACTTACTCACCCAACAAACAGACAAACCCACTGTTAAACAAAAGCCAAACACAAAGTCACACATAATATCCTAAATTGAATTATTATTTTATATATTTTCAAATCCACATCCTAATTTAAACATTTTTATTTTTTCATGGCTGGGAAACTTATTTGTAGCAGAAATTTTTTTATGGAAATATTAAATTTTAAATATTCATTTCTGATCACAAAAATTTGGAAAATAGAACCATGGAACTAGTTTTGCTTTCAATAATGGGGGATTGTGTTTGCTAAATAGTTTGTCAGTTCGTTCGCATGGGTTCTATTTACTTTTGGGTTTGGGTGTTTGTTGGTTGGTGGTTACTGGGATTGGGTTTTTTTGGGGTAGTTGGGTATTAGGTTTGGTACTGTGTTTGTTATTTGGGGGTTATGTTTGGTATTGGGTTTGTCTGTTTGTGGGTTGGTAAGTATATAATTATGCCTTTTAACTCTAGGGAAGGTGTAAGTGTTGGACTTTTCAATTACAGATTTTAAACTATCCCATGGATTTTAATCTAAAAATGGGCTGATTAATGGCCATATTGGGAGTTATTTTTAATTTTTTTTTTATGTGGCCTTTTTTGTTATGTGTAGTACCATGGGTTATTTGTTTCATGTTTGGGGTGGTGTAAGTGTTGGACTTTAATTTTTTTTTTCTTGTGATAAGTATTTGTACTGAACTTTTTTGTTTTGGGAGGGGAATTGGAAGAACACGTAGCTGAATAATTGTTTTTGGATGATTTAGTGGCCCTGAAAAGGGCCTGGCAGGTCAAAGACCCGCCCTGACTGGATGGCTACTGAGGAGGCTGCTGCTGCTGTTGAGGCGGTGCTGAAGTGGTGATAGTAAAGAGCTGCTGCTGCGGTTGTTGCTGCTGCTGCTGCTGAGGCTGCTCGACGATCTGTGTTGATGTCAGATCTGGTAGCTGGCTTAAGATTCCACTCAGATTGTGTCTGCTCCCTTCGTCCTGTACAGTTAGGACAGATGTCGGGTTGCTGAAGCCAATGGGGCTTGGTGTATAGTACACAAAACTGCTGCTAGCTGCTGCTTGAGTGGAACTAGACGCCTGTGGAGTGGTTGTTGGCAGTAGGCCGACCCTCTGGGACTCCGTGGTAACAGTGGCTGATATTCTGGGCAATGGCTGACGTCTGCGGTTACTCTTAATATTTTCGATATCTCTGAATATCTTGCCCTTTAATTCTTCAAATTCTTCTTGAGTCATCTTTTCGGCCTCTGATGCCACGTAGTCAAAGAAAGGCTGCCTGTCTGACTTCTGATGCATAAAACCTGAGATAAGTGTCCTCATCTGCTCAAAGTGTTCGAGAATCTTGGAGTCTGTAGTTGAAACGGGTGTTGATGTAATGATGGACTGACTCCTCTCCCTCAGGACACTTGACTCGAGGTGTTCTGTGTCAGTAGTTGACCCACGTGATTCGTCCTGCTTGCTGGTATTTGGACTGGCCTCAAAACCTGAACTTCTATTGGCCCCCTTTCTTCTGATGTGGGTTTTAAGAAAACCCATCTGTTGGTAGACCCAGGACTGTCTCTTGGTCATCTCCCTCGGGGCTTGGCCAGATTGGAGCTTAGACAGCTTTCCATAACGGGTTCGCTGGGACTCAAACCACCTTCTCACATCAAAGGGCTGGAGCTTAAGTTCTGCAGATATTTCTGCCCAGAGAGCCTCTCTTCTGTTCCTGTCGTGGAAACATGAATGTTCCTTGTCATACAGTTCAGGGTGCAGCTTGACGAATTCTACAATGGAAACTTCATCACTGTCTGTAAAAGTGGCACACACCCTGGCTCTCTTGGCTGAAGAATGGCACTCCGGATCTTCCTCACACCTCTCTTCTTCTTCTGCCACAGCTTCCCCAATAGCTGGATCTTCCTGAATCTCCTCCTCCTCTCTCCTCTCACTTCCTTCTTCTGTAAAAACTTCACTCCTCTCCTCTACTTGACTTTCCTTCTCCCTCTCATCCATCTTTTTCCTTCCTCTCTTCCCTCCTTTCTCTTTTCTCATGATCCAGTCGACAAAATAATAAAAAAATAGTAAAATGTGTCTCCTAACTGTTAAATTTGCCTTAAGCTCAAGTATATAAAATGTAAAATAAAAACTGAAAACCCCTACAAATCAGTGACACACGTCTCTCAGTAGCCAAACAGTCAGTAACAATGACAAAGTGTGCGCGGTCGCTTATATAGTCCCAGACCTGCTCATTGCCTCGTTTTAATTTCCAACGCGCGGAAAACAGTCGGTTCTTAATCGGTTGTTAGTCCCAGGCCGCCTGAGGCGTCCTCAGGCCGCCGCAGACTGAAAATGCGTGGTCCCAGGCGTCCTGGGGAGGCCGGTTAGGATCGGTTAGGGTCGGTTACCCTTAGTCGGTTCTTAGTCCCAGACCTTGATTTTTGGGTCCCAGGACACCGCAGACGGTCTGAGGCTTCCGGGGACTAATGCAACCGACTCACTTTCAGACGCATGAAATTCATACGCATCATATTTGAGTCTGGGATTAACAACCGGCCGCCTGGGACTAAGCTAGGGAGGTCTGGGACTAAGGGTCGCAGGCGGCCTGGGACAACAACCGACTCTGTAAATTTGGGTCTGAGGAGGCCTGAGGACGCCTGGGACTGGACATTTTGTTGACGGCGGGAAATAGGAATCGGTTGTAGTCGTGTGAAATATCAAACATGTTTGATTTCTCACACGGCCTCAACCGACCACAACCGACCCTTACAGGAAGCCTGGGACTAAGCAAATATTTCAAACCGACCCTCAAAAACCCTTAATCGGGAGCCTTAGTCGTGTGGTGGAACACCCACATTAAGGATTCTTTCAGAATAAAGTCAATAAATTTGACTACAACAGCATTATTATTATAAATAATTTATGCAAATGAAAACAAATTATATATTTTGATTTTACTTGGCATCATAATTTATCTTGATAGAAGTACTGGTGATTAAAGGCAAAAACAGTATCTAGTATATTTTAATGACAATTTTTTAATTTTTCAACAGATTTTTAGTTTCCAGTAAATATCTAGCTTCTGAAAGGCTCCCATCCAATCACAGTTTTAAAAAAAACTTGAAAAAATGGGAGGAGGCAATATCTCATATAAATGTTGATGCTGTCTGGATTCCAAGACAAGTATACTTAGAGTATTTCTCCTGTGTTTGTCAGAACTTCTGTGGTTAAAAATGAGGCGAAACTTGAGCAAAACAGCATATGGAAAAAATAAAGACTAGTGAGCTTTTTTCTGGTAAATCTTCAAAGAAACAGGTTATCTTCCTTCAGTGTGTAAATATATACATTATATCTCCAACTAAACAGAACTTCGTTATGAACCCATGACGTCATCAATCATCTCACTCACACGCTCATGCCCGTCACTCCCTCTGGAGCATAGGCCGCACACAACAGTCCGTCAGAGTCCTCGTCCTGGGCATGAATTAACTACTATGAGAAAAACAATATGTCGGCTTTTCACTCCACTTTGTTATATTTACTTTTTCTAAGGCTATTTATGGCTCGTGTACCATATATTTCTTAAAAAGAACCACATTTTCATTCTTATATAGGTTGTTTGTTTATTGAATTAAGTTAACTTCACATTTTTTGTGAAAAATGCTTCCTGTGACCTTTAACTTCTAAAATGCTAAAAGAACCTATCCACCTTGTTTACCCACATAACAAGTGTACATTCATTGAGTTCCAACGTGGGACTGACCACAAAACTAGTCCCTAGTCAAACCCATGCCACTCTGCATTGATACACCTTGATCATTAGTAACCATTCTAAAGAGGAAGTCCCACTTGCTTGATCTAAAGCGGAGGTCCCATCCCCCAGACTGAACTGCTAGGGTAACCCCAGCCAGCTAAAGGCCAAATCACAAAGGGGTGGTCCAATAGCAGTTACAGCCCAGCCATGTTGTCATCCTCTGTTGTGTGGAGCAAGGGAAGTTACAGGATATGACTGATTGTAGTGATAGTATTAGAAGAGCAAATGCACAACATGTGTCACAAGTCTCACAGAATTCGAGAGTGGCTTCCACTGCTTAAAAAGAATGAGAAAAATGCCATATTACTTTTATAATCAAGGATTTTGTTCACACAATAGCACTGAAGAGGGTCTTTTGTATAAGTGTATTTGTTTTTTTTTGTTTTGCCTCCACAAAGAAAACATTTTCACATACTGGCACAGAATGTAGGAGAAAAAATGAAAAACTAGTTCAAAATCTAGGAAGTCAGGCCATAACACAGCTTAGCGCGCATATCCACAGAAACAGAGAAGTTTTTCATGTAATACTGAAAAAATACAATGGTAGGGAAGAGTTACTTGCAACTAAAGCCTGTTGGTTACAGTTGTTTAAAAATAATACAGCTTCTGCAAGTGAACTTAACCCTAGGTCATATGCCCAGGTAGTTACCAGCACAAAAGGTCTACAAGGTCTGATCATCCACCAGTTCCAAAAATAACCTGTGAAAAGCTAATTTCTTCCTCAAAAGCAGAAAACATTGCCTTGAATTGCCCCAAGGTGTCAGCACCTTTAACCAAAAAACCTGAGTAAGTGACTAGTACTGTTTCTTTTAACAATAAGTCCCAAGTATTGTCTACGCACAATGTTGTTCAAAGCACAGTAATTGATAGGTCAGTAAATGAGCTGTTGCTGGATGATCAACACATAGCTAAGATTAATGATATCTGTAAACATGGCCTGTCTGGCACAAAAACATACAAAGAAGGGTAGGGTAAATGTCACTACTGTAGAAAATTGTTCAGTAAGTAAGATATTGGATGATAAATACTATTCAGTAGATAACTGTCCAGCGTTTGGCCAGAAAATTCCCAAATTTTGCACAAGAAGTAGTTGGTCATCAGAAAGTTTCTCCCCAAAACTTGCTCGTACAGAATGCACCTGACTTCGGACAGGTGATTGATGCTAAGGGCAATGCAACTGATTTTGTTGAAAGGGCCTAAGCCAATCAATGTTGATATGGTTTGGGCCCTTACTTCTAATGAATTTAATCATGCATTTGGTCAACAATACTCAAATGATATTTAAACATATCTCAGTGATGATGTCTCATAAAATCCTATGTATGGTCTTTTTATTGAGAAATTCAAAAACATGCACATTTTTCCACATATTACTCCATACAGCGAGTCTAGTATAATAGAAGACCCACACTGGACCATAGTTGGCCTCATGGACTTTCGATTATTGTGATTTGTAAGAACAAGCCTTTAGATTCTTATTACTGTCTTACCCATCTATTAATCATGTGGTCAAGAAACTACTGGACCTGGTGCTCTTGTATGCAAGGTTGACATAAACAGGGCATTTCGGGACATCTGAATTGACCCTAGGGACATTGATTTATTGGGTATCAAACATGATTCTTATTATCTGGATGGGTTTCTCACGTTTGCATTTAGACACGTGTCTTTCTTTTCTTTCAAAGATGTTCAGACATCATAAGATACATAATGCCAAAAATTGGTTGTCATAACCTGCTGAATTATATTGATGGTATATCAGACTGCTTCTGCTGCTATGCATCTGCCCTACCTCAATATTTTTTTGCCTGTGGCTGCTATATTCAGACAGCAACCACACAGTATGACTGTTTGGGGCTTTTCTTTACAATTTTCCCCAAGTAATCTCTTGCACCTTATCACAGGTGATCATACTATCAGTACTCGGTTTCTGTGATATTTCAAAATTTAATGGTAATTTATCAAAAATGAATTATACCTTGGCTTACAAGTATTTATTTGGTGTATATACTATGCTTTAATGCTAAAAGCATAGGGTGCCTTCTACATTTCCATAAACGTTTTGGCTTCTTGAATTTTTTACCTCTTCATTTTTTTTAAAAATTTAACCCTCTTTACAGCCATGGGCTACTTACCACATAGTGTTTCCTGGTTTTCATGTTGGACCATCAGACTTCCTGTGGCAAAAGTGCATTGCTCCATTATGGTCAAAATTAGGTATAGTTATGTCATATTACATGTTTTTGCCTAAAGTCCTCTTATAATAAAGGATTTGAAAATGTTAAGTTATAGATACCGAAAATATAAAGTATGCAAACCCCTTACTAGTTTCTATGGTATCATCGTCTCTAGGACAGTTAAGTAGCATATTTAAAGGCTAAATAGTTTCCAAAATGTGAATAAAAAATCGGCAATATTTAAAAGTGGGATGTGATTAAGAAATGACTGTTGCCATGTAATCAGTACTTTGCACTGCCTACATCTTCAATTCTGATTTTACATGATACTGTTTGTTTAAAATGCATTGACAATAAAAGCAGTTTTATGCAGAATAACATGTAAGAGTGTAATTTGTAAAAGAAACCTCTAAAGACATCCCCCAAGCATGCTGTTCACTGCATCTTTTAGTACAAAGGAATTTTGTTGCTATAAACCTCATATCAGTGCAAAACATTGTAACATTGTGTCAAAATGCACAATGTCAGGTTTGACAGTGTGGTATTGGTCAGAAAAGGAAACTTCTTTCCTTCATAAGTAGTTTATTTCATCAACAGAATAATGTCAACAACTGAAAATCGCTGAATCCTAAACTTCCAATGATATTTATGCTAAATCATGTTCTACCTGTCACTTTCTGTTGACACAACAACTTATACTATTATTTTTGCAAGTAACTTCCCAAGAAATAATTGACTTCGAGAGCTCACCTTCATAACTTGTAATGCATAGCTAAAATATATATGACTATTTGTGAATCACACTGAAACACCCATGACTAGTTTAATTTATATCCCTTTGATACAGGTTTATTTTAGTTTTGTCATGTCTAATGCACATTTTCGGTGTAATTCAAATAAATTAATTGAATGTTATTCTCTTACATTACACAATAAAAAGGGCACATATTAAAATATGCGCTATATTCGTTTAGCATAAACATACTTTAATGTTTTCCTGCACTTGATGCTGCATTTACTGAGTGAAACTACAGCCTCTAATTATCAAAAAATCGTGGATGATACCAGACACTTTGCTATTGAGAAAACAGAACGGGAATCAGACAAAAATCAAATGATTACCATGTAATAAAAAAGAAGAAAAAGAAACACACACAATCACAATGTCTTCCAGTAGACATACATAAATGCAACATATAAACATTTTACCCCTTTTATTTGTTTAAATTCTTTGCGGAAACCTCTTTTGGAATTACAAAAATACTTTTGAATGAGAGGCTTCGGTGGCAGTGGCTGAGAGGTGACAACAACTTTGACATTTTATTAATTGATTCTCGCCAGGCCCTGGCATTGTGTATAGACAACAGTTGCCCTGCTGTTATATGACATCACAATGTCTGGAAAACACAAGTTTGTTCTTACTGTACCTTATGACAGGAATATTTAAAGTTCTATCTTAACAAATATAAACATGCATGCACATATCGAATGCAAACCATGTGAATACATTTATATAAGCAGGAAAGAATCAATGCAAAAAATTACTACATTCTCCCTCTACTGTTATTGGTTTGAGTTATGGCAACATGTGGACAATTCCTAAGATCCCTTAGACAAGGTTTGTCAGGTGAACAAAAATATCCAGTACTGTTAAAAATATATGTTGCTTTACAAGTCCTTGCAGTTTTCAGAACAACAGTGGTTTTGAGTTGAAACGTGTGAATTATCTCTTGAAACATGTGAGGTTATCTCTTGTGGTACTGTTACACCTGTGACAACTGGTGGAAGTAAAGATATTCCACTGATGTTATTTTCCTTAATCTTAGTCAGCCTAACATCATTGTTACAAAAAGTCTCTTCTTTCACCATGTGATAACACTAAAAGCAATAATTTGGAAGAAACACCCCTGCAAAACTCATTTAAGCATGGCAAATTTGATTCATATATACACTATAATAAATGTAAGTTGTCCCCCAATAGAAGGATATTCTCTTTGTGATCCAATAAGGTTTACCAATGTCACTGTTTTAGGCTCTAGATCCAGAAGAGTATTAAATATTTGATTGATCATATATCTTCGATTATTGACCTACATGTTCTTATAGGGATCATGTCAAATTTCCATGACAATTTTATTCATTAACTCTTACGACACTCTTTTAGAAAAATCGGGCAAGCATACAGACGGAAATACTCATCAACATTGGCAATAAAATGAGCATAACATCACTAGAGCAAAGGATTATTCACTGTTTAGTTTAAATATACTAGAGGAATTACTTCAATTTGATAATCGGGATGAATATTTGGACTCAATTTACTTACATACGATTCTATTCATTGAACTTTTATCTTTCAAAAATCCATCTACCAATAGAAAACACATGATGTGCAATCATCTGATTCCTTTATTGAATCGACTAGATACATTTGCCAAGATATGATAAGAAAATTAGAAACAATAAAAACAAGCAACATATCAGTCTTTTTGGTAGTAATTTTCTACAATATTAAATCCATGCAGTCTTTAACCATGTCAGTGTTAACTTTGTTGGTAGATTTGGAGCATCTGTTTTGGTATTACAAGACCCTACATCGGTAATACCATGGCTTGTTTATTCCAGTTTCCTCTTGTGATGGTACATCACCTTTTGAGCTTTGTTCAAGCTTCCTGGGTTTCACCCTGTCACAGAAATTCCCAATCAATTAAAGATACGAGTTATTGCAATAATCACAATCATTAATGTTTTAAGAACATACAAAATGTAGGCCAGTACCACACAAAAGCCTTGTTATATTGGTTCATTCCAGACCCTATTTTTTGTTTTAAATAAACACACACTTGACGCAATGGATAAAAATGAATCCATATATCTGGATTACAAATGTACATTTGTAAAATAACATAATGTAGAAGCAATGCAATATCTATTGACAATCAAATAATGATTCCTTGTAGTTCGATTAATATCTATTTAAAGCAGGTTTTAAATTATAACATAAGTGTTAATATAACAAAGTGCGAGAGAAGAAAACAAGCAGAAAGCTACGTATATAAAGCACCAGTAAGCACTTTTCGAATTTGATCACTGTGCCTTTATTGTAGCTGGTGTGGTGGGGAGATTTTGGATGTGAGCTGTCAATCTTCTGAAATCAGAGTCATAAGCGAAATTATTTAGAGGAGGTGGGGAACATTGAGGTGATTGCACTACAACAGCAAGCCCATTATTTGATCCACTAACCTGTTATCGGACTTGATAATGAAACTTTTAGGGCAGTATTGTATCATTTGAAATATTTTTTTTTTGGAATTTCTAAATGGTTTTTGGAAAACTTGGATTGTTATTTTCATTCTCGATGTTTGCCTAACTATTGTCTAAATTTATAAATTCCTTGTCATATTTCGAATTCTAAAATAATAAGGGTGAATATGACATCAAAACTGTGCCAAAACAAATAACATTAATATTGTTTTTTCCCAGAAAAAAGTATTATTTGATGAACTGTACTAAAATTCGAATTGTAATTATCCTGACATTTTCTGGACAACATATCTCATATTTTAGTAGTATTCTAAGAATAGGAATGATATTATAACAAAACACATGTATGCTTTTGAAATATTGGGTTGAAGACTGATATTTTATCAATAGTAGTAGCTTTTTAGAATAATCAGTGAAATGATAAAACGACCAAGTAGATATTTACCTTTCAGTCATTTTACTGGGTTGTTGAAGCTCAGTGAAATTGTCCTGTGATGTTGAAGATGGCAACTCTGTTTTAACAAAAGCAATTCAAATAAAACATTTCTGTAATTTTTAATGAAATATCAATGTAATTTAATTCAGTAAAGTGTCATAGTTATCTAAAATATTTACCACGTAAATATTATTTTAACTTGAAGGTTAACTATTAATAACTGATGAACTGTATTTGTGAAAAAACTTATTAAATGCCTGCTTCACTGCAAGCATGCAGATGTGTATTCTACATTTGGTTGTATACACATTGTTAGAAATGTAGTTATCCTTACAGTATTACACCACAAATCACATATAGCTGCATCAAGTATTTTTGTCTCCAAAATTTGATTTCTGAGCCATCATACCTGTACAGCAGGTTTCACAAAGAGTGTGATCAGCAATTGTCTCGTAATAAATTTCTCTTATTTTTTCAGCGTGCATTTTCTTGCCTATCTGTTCCCTTCCCAGAACTTTTAGTAGTTGATCAATCATATGTGGATCCAGAGATTTATCAAAGGCCTATGACACAAATAGAAGTCACGCATCAACTATTTGCATTTTCGTTTATGAAATTTTAAGCTAATACAAGAGTATTCACATAAAATATTTGTGTGTAAGACATATAAACCTGCAACGTATAACCATCTGTCCATGTAATAGTGTACAAAAATAATTTGTACTAGCAAGGCTAAAACAGAAACACCAGTTATTTATTATCCATTCATCATCATTGTTTAAATGTTATTGACAACAAATGTTTTCAGAACTTTAATTCTAACATAACATGGCAGTGTCCACAATTCTGATTGATCGACAGCTATGGTCAAATCCCTGCATACATGTGGGCTGTTTTGAGAATAACCCTTTGCCAGAATAATGGATGAAACAGCCTCCATTAAAGTGTTTTATCATCAAATTTATACTTATGAATAACGTTCAAATATTTTCTCCTGTTATGATAGGAATAACACCTCCTAAGCTATGATATACACAGAATTGTGCCATGGTTTGAGGTAATACACCCCTCAGGATTTGCATTTCGGGTTTGTTTACCACAAACCATGGTAAAATTATGCGTACATCGTGGTTTGTCAGGTGGTATTCCTATATTAATACCCGGTTATTCTGGTTACACTTGACTTTGTTATTCTTTGAACATTTGGGTTATATTTACAAACACCGCAATGGTCAAATTATTAACTTTAAAATTGTACAGGAATTCTTAGAGTCAATAATAAAGTGTTTCTAAGAATGCCAAAGATGAATAGATTAAGCCTATTATACATGAGACACGCCAGTATGGTGATAATGTAGACCAAATGATTTTGGATACATCAGAATAAACTATGGGATAATTTGTACATTACAAATGGTTATATGAGATTACACTGTACCATGTGTCTGATATACTTTATTTTTAGTGTCACGCTTGAAATGATAGAAGAATATTTGAGGGTGCATTTTTCATTTCTGTTCATGTTCCTATGTGTGAATGGTGCAATTTTAGAGCTTAATAACCTCAACCATCTGCAAACCAAATATAAAAGTCCAAAATCCAAGTCAATAATCTTTAAATATTTAGCCTCTTGACAAAATCTTACAAAAGGAAACTATATGAATTAGATTCAGTTGGTTATATGCAGTGCTGGCTTTAACCAGCTATATAGATGACCTGAATAGCAGATTTAATATAAATGCACCACCAAACCAAACATACTGTTAATTTGGAACTAAAGCCACATTTCCAAATTAGTTTTGTTATTTCCAGCTTAAACACTAAAATCTGAGATTGGCTGAGTCAGGTCTCAGATTTGACTCCTTCCAATTTGTTCAAATTTTTTAATAATGACCACTGCTTCTGATACTGCTGCAATAATGTTTTACTTTAAGAAATTCGTGTTTTGATGTTTGAGTTCTAGTGGTTGTTTTTGTTTCAGTAGCTGTATATATAATTCTGTGAAATATGTAATCTCTCTAGCAACACATTTAACATTTTCCAGTAAAATAAAAAGTGTGAATTAATGTATGAAGTATTTTAAAACATTAAAACCCTTTCACAAACATTTTTTCATACATCGTACATAATGTTTTTGTTTTTTTTATGGTACACAAATTCTTTTATTCCCCCATTTAAAAATAAGGTTTCAGGAACCTTGTGCAGAGTAAACAGGGTTCTGAAAACACTCACCAGGACCTTTACAAAAAAATAGCATCTTGCAGGATGCCCGATAAAGAACAGACATTACCTTTTTTTATTTACAACACTTAAACTTGTGCAACTATATTTTTATTTATTTTGTTTTAAAAACTACAAATGAAGAAAAACAAAAAGTTAGATAGATATTTATACCAAACTGCCGTTAGAATTTCTCTTTTCATGTCTCCTTTAAACCCAAAAAACATATTCATATCGTTACCTTTTTTTAATTATTTTTTTCAGTTACTAGTAACCCTGTATTCGAGAAAGGGACTCAATAGTTCCCATCTTTCGACATAACCCTTTATTATATCATATTCATTTGTAGCTACACATTGCTCTAAGGAGTGATAGTATTGTATTAAACTTATACAACATTTAACGCTAAGATGCTGTTGTTTACATTTTGTATTATAAATATACTTTTTTACCACTGTGAAAAGATAATTTAAAACGTCCTTGTTTTCATTTTCGGCACCCACCAGCAACACTTTCACATCATCTAGGTTAATGCTGATCTCTCTATTTACAAATATTACATCGAACAAATTGAACCAAAATGTCTTTACTACTGGACAATACCAGAAGAGATGCTCCACTGTTTCAACACATTCCTTACAGTAGAAACATTTATCACTTTGTGTTAATTTACATTTAGATAAGAAACTATTAGTTGGAATTGATCTGGTCAAGATTTGATATTGAAAATCTCTCAAGGATGTCTCTACTACACTTTGGAAGTTCTTTTGATAATATTTTGACCAGTCAGATTCTGATATCTCCCTTCCTAAGATTTCAGCCCATTTTATTTCATGACCTCTATTGTATTTATTTAATGTCCTTAGTTTTTGATATACCCACTTGCTTGTTTGCTTTTGTTGCAAAAAGGATTGTAGGAAAGTTTGTTTCATTTCACCTTCCTTTTGTTCTGTTTTTCCACTTTTTAACCAATGGCTTGGTAATGAATGAGTCAAACTATAGAAGTCTACAAAGCTTATTTTTTTCATTTGGTATCTTGCTATAAAGTCGTAATAGCCAAGGCGGTCTCCTGAGTTTGATAACAAGTCATTTACATATGCTATGCCTTTTGAAATCAGTTCTGTTGACCTATTACTTAAGTTTGGATTTGTCATATAAAAAGTTCCCCACAATGGGTAGGTTCTGAAGTCATTTGTTTTACTGAAGCATTTTTTAAACCCATTCCATATCTGAAGGACATCTTTCCAGAAAGGATTTGGAATTTTTTCAACTAGTTCCACAAGTGATTTTCCGTCCAGTTCTAAAACCATCTTTTTAGGTATTCCACAATAATTTTCAAAGATCCCCTGCCAGCTTCCTTCAGTTGTCAGGAGTCTCTTTAACCAAGATAATTTCAGAGACTTATTAAAATCCCTAATATTTGTTAGCTTTAAGCCACCTTCCCCTATTTCCTTTTCCAATTGTTTATTACAAATTCTAATGTTACCATTTTTCCAGAGAAAATCTTTTAACCTTTTTTCAATGGCCTCGAAAATGTTGCCGGGAGGGGTCGGTAGAACTGTTAATAGATATACTATCTTCGGCAGCATCAGTGTTTTATTACAGTAACTCTCCCAATTAGAGACATACTAAACTTACTATACATATTTATTATTCTTTCAATTTCACTTATTTTTTTATCGAAATTTAATTGAAACATTTTTTCTTGAGTAACATGGAAGGTTATTCCAAGAAGCTCAAATTGGTTTACCCAGTTTAGCTGATAAGTTTGTGATATCTTTAATCTTTCTTTCTCACTCCCAAGCCAAACAGCTAGGGTTTTTTTTCCATATTTATTTTGAGACCTGAATATTTTTGAAAAGACTTTAAAATGCTAAAACTCTCATTCACAGATTGGACTGTGCCATCAAGCAAGAGGAAAGTGTCATCAGCATACTGCCCAATTTTTATCTCTTTATCATTTACCAAGATACCTTTCACTTTGTCACTATTCCTTATTGCTGTTGCCAGCGGTTCCAGTGCCAATATAAACAAGTAAGGACTTAAAGGGTCTCCTTGTCGACATGACCTTCCAATTTTAAAGAATTCTATAAAAAATGTTATTTATAACACAACAATTGCTATTTTTATAGAGTATAGAGAACCATGTTCTAAAGTCTTCCCCAAAATTGTATACCTTTAAAACAGATTCTAAATAGTCCCACTCGAGGGAATCAAATGCTTTTTCAAAATCTATTAGAAGTGTCATACCCATAATTTTTTTTTGTCTTATATATTCTAGAGAATCTGCTATTGTCCGAATATTTTCCCCAATATATCGATTTTTTAAAAAACCTTTTTGTTCATTCTGTATTATACTGGGGAGAACTTCCTTCATTCTGGAGGCTAGAACTCCTGCCAGTAATTTATAGTCAACATTTAGAAGTGTGATTGGCCGCCAATTTTTAATCAGTTCTCTCGGTTTGTTACCTTTTGGGAGTAGCGTTATCAGACCTTGTTTTTGTGTAATAGATAGTTCACCAGTATTAAAAGACTCATTCAAGCATTCTGCCAGTAATTTATAGTCAACATTTAGAAGTGTGATTGGCCGCCAATTTTTAATCAGTTCTCTCGGTTTGTTACCTTTTGGGAGTAGCGTTATCAGACCTTGTTTTTGTGTAATAGATAGTTCACCAGTATTAAAAGACTCATTCAAGCTCTCAAGAACAAAGTTTCCTATGTCCTTCCAGAAAAATTTATAAAACTCTGCATTATAGCCATCTGTACCTGGCGATTTCCCATTCTTCATGTCTTTCAATACTTTTATAACCTTTCTTTCAGTTATTAAACCTTCACATTTCACCTGCTCCTGCTCACTGAAGGTTTTAATATTTTCTTTAACCAGGAATGGGGATTTACTTTGGTTTTGATTATCTTCGTGTTTACTCTGCAGGAGATTTTTGTAAAATATTTTTAACTATTTCAGGATAGTTTGCTGATTGGTTATGATTTCGTTTTTGATCCTGATTTTGTTCACCACCTTACCGGTATAGTTCTGTTTTTCTAGGTTGCAAAAGTATTTTGTTGGTTTCTCAAAATCAATATACTTCTGTGATTTTGCCCTTAACATATTCCCCCTCAAAGTAGTCTCTCTCATGACTCTTAAATCTTCAGGACCTGTATGTCATCGATTTTTACTTCTTCTGAATTATTTGCAAGTAATGTTTCTAACCTTTGGATTTCAGCTTCTATTCTTTTTTCTTTTTCATTTAGTTTCTTTTTACATTTGGCACAGTAAAGACTAGTGACACCCCTTATTCTAAGCTTTAGCACTTCAAAGAACATTTGTTTAGAAGTTGTCAGAGTTTGTAAGCCCTGACCCTTCGTAAACTCGCTTATTACGTTATTGATTTCATTTTTCACAAATGTTACATACTCTTGTTCTTTCAGAAGGGCTGAATTAAATTTCCAAAAGCCTTTTCCACGTTCTGAATTTTCAGTATTTAGCTCAATACCCACCAGTGAGTGGTCACTCCTATAACCGAAACTAAGTATATGCTTATCTATGTTTGCATGAATGTCAGAGGTTACAAGAAAGAAATCTAATCTTGCCATTTTTACTGGCTTTTTTCCACTAACCCATGTGAACATTTTGGCTGTGTTATTTTCAGATCTCTAAGTGTCTACCAAATTAGCAGCCTCTATCATATTTAAGATTTCCCTTCTTGCTTTTATATTATTTTCCTTAAGATACCCCCGAGTATCTAATTTATAGTCCATTACAACGTTACAATCTCCACATATTACAATGGGGATATTTTCCTTTTGCAATAGCCTATTTTTGAGGTTTGTATAGAAATCTGGAGAGTCGGTATTTGGGCCATACAGTACACAAAGGTGGAACTTTAAATCCCCAGTATGTAACTGTACAACTAGTGCATTTCCACTTTCTATTTCTTCTACCTCTACAATTTCATAATCAAAGTTTTTTGCAAATAATATCGCTATTCCCCGGCTTTTGGAAGAGTTAACTGAGGTTATTACCTCCGCTCCCCAATCCTCTTTGAAACATTTTAAATTTTTTTCACCCACATGAATATCTTTCAAACAATACATTGAGTACCTCTTATTCTTTAGCCAGTTGAAAACATCTTTTCTTTTGACAGTATCCGTTAACCCGCTGACATTCATGCTAGAAATTGTTATTTGACTTTTCATTTCATTAAGTTATACCAAAAATTACATACAAGTGTCTGGATGACCAAACAGATACAGATAACACCCTCATTTTTTTAATACTGGTTGAGCTTCTAAAAGTCATTGGTAACAAGCTTCTGTTTAGAAGTTTTTGCAAATAATATGTACATTTTGATACTCTGCAGTTTGGTAATTTAAACAAACACAAGAAAGGAATACATAATGTTGATACATAATGTTGATTTAATTATAAACTGTAATGGTTACATGGAATGTAACCAAATATAGGCATTAAACCCAATCTTGCCCTTAAGTTAAGGTCTCAAAATTAAACTACTTTATTGTAGATTTAAACTTAAGCTCAAGTGTAGTGAATCTATAGTTAAATAATGCAACGCAAAACTGCTTTAATTTTCAAAAACTAATTTGTTCAGGTAACAATTTATTACTACTGTATCAGCAACAACAAAAAATGAAGTAATGATTTCTTTTTTGGTATCAAGGCACGCCATGGGTCAGTCCTGGGAGCCCCTCCAGTGGGGTCATCTTAGAATAATCATGTGGTGAGACCAGCATTGTTATCACATACAAGGGGAATCACACTGCCTGTGTCACATTGAATTAATTTTTGGGTACCAGTGTTGTTTAAGGCTGTCAACCGCTTTGTGCCAAAGTATTTAAACCCCCTTTATGCTACACACTCATTTATTGGCTAGTGTAAATTACCACCCTCTAACAATAACATTGGCCAACTGCCATCAGTTTTGTGCCAGAAGTTGGATGTTGATGTTGCTTGTTTTACATTATGTGGATTTTAACTCATTTTAGTGAATCCACTTCTGGCATTGTTTATTAATCACAGGGAGAACTTATCTAATGAACTATATGACAAAGTCAGTTCTGTGTGTAACTGCACACGCAAATAGCAATCTACTTTGACATCTCAATGCTTGGCAGGTCCATCTGAACAGGGACGGTCTAGCTTTATATTTGGGGTCAAAACAGGGGCTGGGAAGCAAATTTATTTAATATTTCATTATATCAAACACCTGGGACGTCTGAGCAGATTGCTGTGGATGTGTGCTTCTTATATGTTTCAGTAAATTGCAATAGACAATGCCTAATAAGAATCAGTGTAACGTGTGTGGGAAAAGACACTTTTACCCCTACAGGGAAAAATGTAAATACGCAAAAAAGATGGAAAAGAGTGCTAAGAAGGACGCTAGCATTATGCCACAGAGTGGTGATCCTGTCAGCAGTGATGGTAACTCAAGTGATTTTAACATTTTACCACAAGGTGGTGTTCCTGCAGTTCACAGCATAAATAAGAAGTCTCAAGTTAAACCACACAATGGTGTTCCTGCTCATAAGACTAAAAAAGGTGCTGTCAAGCCACTGGTGACTTAGACCAGTCATCTAATGATGAAGAGGCGTCAGTACAGCTACAAATTTTGCAGCAACTGAAGAAGGTCAATTCGTGGCTGGACGTTGTGGAGCAACAGGTGGCAGAAGTAGCACTGGATCGTCAGCAGAAACTTCAGAAATCAACAAAGCATGAACCGTCAAGTTGAGTAGCATAAAAACTAATTCTGGTTCTGGTGGTAGCCCAGTTAAAATGTAAAGAAATGTTGAGCACATGACCCCTTTTGGCTGCTTATATCTGGTATATTGCGGCTCTTAGTCATATAGAGATTAAATGTGTTATTGACATTCCTTCCTCTCTTGCTAACTGCAAAACAAGAATTTCCTATAGGAGATACCATCGTATAAATATGTCCAACTTTAGGTCTGACCTTAAAGATATGCCTTTTGTGAAATGTCCATCAAATTCTGTCTCACTGCTCTATGATCAGTACGTACATGACTTGAGTTGTATCCTTGATAGGCATGCTCCTCTTGTGTCCAGTTTGAAGACGAAACAGCGTGCTTACTGGCTGTCAGAGAGCTATCGCCTTGCAAATCACTCAGATGTCAATTTGAATGTGCTTGGCGAAAAGATAAAAGTCTATACAACAGGTGTCGTCTTCGGCGTCAAATCGCCTAGTGCAGTCGTCTAGCCAACAGGGACAAGACTGTCTATTATAGGAAACAGCCATGACTCCAAAAATCTATGGCGGGAGTTAGACAAAATCCTACATAGATCCCACAGCACTACTTTGCCCACTTGTAAATCCTCAAAGTCATTGGCTGATCATTTTGCTACATTTTTCTCAAATAAAATCATTAAAATCCGGGAGAGTTTCTCCTAATCTCAGTCTTGCAACATGGTACATCCCCTCTTTGACCCTCCTACATTAACAGTCTTTACTCAAGTCATTCAAGATGAAATTGGTAAAATAATCAGTAAATCACCCACCAAATCATGCCATTGCCCACATTCTTAATCAAGGAATGTATTGACATCCTTCTACCATCTATAACCAAATTGGTTAATTGTTCACTCCGGGAGGGACTGGTTCTAGATGGGTTCAAAAAAGCTGTAGTTACTCCACTAATAAAGAAGGCCTCGCTTCCTGTTGAGGATTTGAAAAACTATGACCCAGTATCAGGACTGAGCTTCATTTCCAAATGGGTGGAACATGTAGTTGCTAGACAGCTGGTTGATCGTATTCATCGGCATGGCTTGGATAACCCTTACCAGTCTGCATATAAGTCAGGTTACTCAACTGAAACGGCTCTACTTTTCATGAAAAATGATATTCATTTGTCACTATCCCATGGTGAAGCTACTGCCTTGATACTTCTGGATCTCTCGGCCACTTTTGACACTATTGATCACACCAGTCTCCTCAGCTGCCTTCTGGATTGGTTTGGTGTTGGCGGTTTTGCTCTCAAATTGTTCTCATCCTATTTGATGGAACATTTTCAAGCTGTTAAGATTGGTTCGACCTTGTCTGACCTAAAAATATTGCTGTATGGCATACCTCTTGGTTCTGTTCTGCTGCTATTCTCTATTTACACATCTCCCCTTAGTACTCTGATTGGTAAACACAAGCGCATAAAATTTCACTTCTATGCTGACGATTCACAACTTTATGTTCCTCTGTCGCACATGAATGCCTCAGCTGCTTTTGATAAGTTGAACAGATGCCTTCAAGATATTAAAGAATGGATGTCGGCTAGCAAACTTAAACTTAATCCAGATAAAACTGAGTTTATACTTTTTGGCTCCAAGAAACAGAGAGAAAGGTTAAATGTATGTTTCCCAATTGACATCTTGGGTAACCCCCTTCATCCCACCAAGTCAATCAGGAACCTGGGTGTGTGGTTTGACTCTGATTTTTCTTTCTCAGAATGTTTGTAAAAGTTGCCTTATTCAACTGAGGGATTTTAGAAATATTCGGCAGTTCTTGACTCGTGATGCAGCTGTGTCGGTTGCCAATGCTTTTATCAGTAGTCGGTTGGACTACTGTAACTCACTTTTAAGGAGTCTCTCCAAATTCAATCTTCACAGATTACAGTCTATCCAAAAGAGTGCAGCTAGAATTGTTACAAATTCGAGTAAGTTTACTTGGATAACTCCAGTCCTTAGGAAACTCTATTGGCTCCCTGTCCAGTTTCACTCAGAGTTCAAACTAGCTACCCTGGTGTACAAGTTTATTCATACTGGCTTCCCTAAGTACTTTGCTCCATATCTTTCCACATACCACAATACTTACAATACAAGACGCAGTCAGAGTGTCGCAAATTTCCTTAATGTTCCAAAGTTTCAACCTAAAGTTCACAAGTCCACTAAGCAGTTTGGTTTCAGTTTCACTTTTGATGCTCCTACTGTCTGGAATTCACTCCCTGAAGACATTTGTGCATCACCCACTATTGCCTCATTTAGAAAGAAGCTCAAAACCTATCTCTACGCAAAGGCTTATCCTCCTTAGCTTATTTTCTCTTTTGGCTTCTCCGTGGTGCTGACTTTTTTCTGTCTCTGGACTTTGAATTTTGCATATTGCTATTGTCTTGTTGCGCCTTAGAGTCCACAACTCAGTGGAGATTAAGTGCTATAAAAGTCAAATTAGAATTAGAATATGTCCATGTTCTGGGCAGACATAACAGGGCAGCAGACTTGCTGTCTAGTTCTATGGGTTCTCACCAAAATATAGCAGAATTACACCAACTAGTACATAACACAATATGGATTAACACTCACATTGACCAGTCGGAAATTGATAATACTATTTAAGGGCTCAGATACTGTACTTTGTTTTGCAGGCGTGTAGTCATCTCAGGCGGAGGGCTCGCATGTAACTCGCCTCTGCCTTCAAACCAAAAACCAGTCAGAGCTATTCCAGGATGTTCAACACTTTTATAGCCTTTTGTGTATGTGTGAACGTTGCTTTATGTCACATATCTGTTCCTATTGTGCTTTCATTTCTCTAGTATTTAGAAGTACATAATACTTCTGTGGCCTTGATAGGCAATTACCTCTCTGCATTCAGAGCTATGTGTGTACTGTATAATCTTCCATATGTGGTATTTGATCACTCACAAGTTCAATATTATGTCTGAGCTGTAAAAATTACACATCCATTAGCTGTTACTGTCAAGAATACTATGTATATTAAAACCTTAAAACGTTTAGTTCAGTTGGCTGGGGCTTATAAAAATAGAACCACTATTTTGTGACATTGGTCAACTCTTCAATTAAAGGAATATTAGAAGTGACAGATTTGTGAAGATTTTTGCACCAAAAAAGGACTGGAAGGATATCTATATTATATTTGCTTATATGTTTATAAACTCTATGTTTTTCATGTTATTTTATGGCAACTAAAAGAAATCGTAGTTCTGGTTCAGAGACTGATAGTGAAACTAAAAAGAAGCAAAATTTGCAAGTAACACCAGTAAATATGGCAGATTCACAGGAAGACATTGATTTTATTCCACAGGATGGTGACTCTAATAGAGAAAAAGCTATTCATGGTTTGGGGCTGTGTTTGACTTTATACTAAAGGACTTATCTATTATCAGTAGTCATACCAAAGAAGTGGCATCATGTAAAGAAGAATGTAGACAACAAAGACTCCAGATTGAAACATTAAACAAAAAAGTGGCTGATCTGGAAACAAAGAATCAGAATTTAGAAGATCACATATCAAAGCTGAAAGACTTTTGCCGAAAGAATAACTTGCTGATTAAAGGAATACCTGAAACAGGACCTAATGAAAAACTCACGGATATTGTGTTGCATTTTTTCATGGAGTCACTGAAAATGCAAAATACTAATATAAGAATAAGTGCAGTGCATAGGATTGGGAAACCACCACATCTTAATCCAGCTTCACTGAAGTAACCCAGAGACATAATTGTTCAATTTGAATCCATTTTTGACAGGAACTTAGTCTGGAAGAATAGATTTCAACTAAAGAATTCAGCATTGATACTGTGTGAAGATTTTTCTAATGCCACTGAGGAAAAAAGAAAGCTGATGAAACCCTTCTTCCAAGCAGCAAGAAGGTTAAAAAGGAGCAAGAAGGTTAAAAAGTGCTTTCTCAACAGAGATTTGTTGATTATCAATGGCACTTCCTACACCGCTGACAAGATACACTCTCTCCCTTCTGGTGTGAAGGACATAAACCTCTCTGAGAAATCCTTGAATGATGGTGGAAAAGTATTTTACGGTAAAAGTTCTTTCCTCAGTAATTTTCATCCAAGTCCAATCCATTATGATGGTAACAATTTCAAGAAGGCAGTATTCTTCCAGGATAATCTCATTGCACTGGAAATTCTTCTCGCCAAGACTCCCAACAAGGCTAAAGCTCTGAGTTACAGGATTAATGACTTTGTTGCAGAACTGTGGCAGTCAATGGCAGTGCAGACATTGTATAAGGCCTGTGCCATGAACTTTCAACAAAACCCGGATGTCACAATGAAACTCAAAGACACAAGAGGAATGCTAGTAGATGCCAATCCTAAAGACACACTATTTTAATGTGGACTAAGACTGCAGGATCAAACCATCAATGAACCATCACTTTGGAAAGGACAAAATGAGGTTGGCAATATTCTTTCCAAGTTGTATGATTTAAGAGTAGTGAAGCTATTCATATTTAATTATAAGTTTATAATTTTGAAGCACCAGCAATTGCATATTTAGTTAGCCACTACTTTGAATCTTCTATTAAAGGTCAAAAATTTATTATTGGCTTACAAATATTGCAATAAATGGACTATGTGATTAAGTGACTCATGAATTGCATCTAAATTTTTATTTACTATTTTGGCACATATTATAAAAGTTGAGAATATAGTACTTAGTTATTTACTATTTTGGTACATACTATAAAATTCGATAATTTGATAATGATCTAAAAGTATCTATTTAGTATATTAATTGTGTGCTGAAATGGATTTTCTAGTTTAAGAATATATTAGTAAACAATGATTTTGAAATGTGAAATACGCAAATAAGTTGTCAAAGGTAACAAATGTTTTGTCAAAACTATTTTTCCCTTTTAAATATCCTGTGCATAACATGCTGTTTGAAATGTGTTACAGAATGCTATGCTCTCCAATATTGTTTGCTTTTTTCCCCTACATCTTAGGACTTTTTTTTAACAAACACGTTATCTTACTGTCGATATGGTTCTGGTTCTTTTTATCTCCCACCATGCTTTAGCCCAGGAGGGAGATTATGAAATGCATCAGGTGTGTGTGTGTGTATTTGTGTGCGTGTCACACGTATTTCTCCAAAACTGCAAATTAATTGTCCTTATGAATTTTTATGCCCTTGAATTTTTTTTTATTTTGTGGACTAAGGCCTAAAGATAAGTTAGTAATAGCAACTTTAGCTACTTTGAGTAAAGGACTTATAACTCCAAAAGTATTGCAGTTAGAGTTTTTTTTTCTTGAAATATGTTGTTCAGCTATAAGATGGTACATAGTTTGGGGTTCTATTGCATGCCATAACTGAGCAATAGCTATTTTCTCATTTGTAGCTAAATAACAGAAGAAGTAAATGTCAAATATCTTCAAAAGTATTAAAGTTAGGGAAATCTTTTTGATATGTTTTTCATCTACTTTTTGGTAAGCTATCACATAGTAAAGTGACAGACCTGTTGCACCTTGGACAGCTGAGTAATAGCTACTATGAAATTCTGACTTGAGTAAAGCCATTGGAACTCCAAAACTACTGCAGTTAGAGTGTTTTCCTAAAATATGCTGCTCAGCTACTTTGTCCTTAACCATAAGATGACATAAGTGAGTAATAGCTATTTTGTTATTTGTATCAAAATAATGACAGAGGTAAATGTAAAATATCTTAAGAAGTACTAAAGTTAGGCTAATCTTTTCAAATAGGTTGTTCATCTAGTTTTTGGTAAGCTATTACATGGTAATTTCTTACATAGTGTTTACTGTACAATAAAACTTTAGAGAATGTTCTGTTCTTCAATGTTCTTTTCCCCTGTATTTTAGCATTTTAATATGCTTACCTCACCTAATCTAAATGGTTTGATTAAAATTCTTTTGAATTTATAATTGATTTACAAGTGGTTTACAAGCCTATTGCATACTTATATGACTTACTATTAGTGAAGCTATTTCATGTTTAGTTATTTACTGTTTTGAAACATAAGCTATTGCATATTGACTTACCAACTTATTTGAACTTCTCTTTAAAGTCAATAATTTAGTATTGGCTTACAAGTATTGCATTTGATACACTATGTGATTAAGTGACTCATGAATTGCTAGTTGTTCAACTACAAGAAGTCAAGCTAATGCATATAAATATTTAATTACTATTTTGGCACATATGAAAAAAGCTGAGAATATAATAATGATCTAAAAGTAGCTATTTAATATATTGACACCTGAAATGTTATTTTCTAAATTAGGAATTTTATAGTGAATAGCGATTTTGAAAAGTGAAATATGAAAATATGTTGTTAAAAGTAATAAACTTATTGTTGAAACTACTTTCTTTTCTTATTTGTATATAAGCTGTTATCTTTGAAATGAGTTACAGAATGCTATGCTCTCCAATATTGTTTGATTTTCCCCCTATATTTTAGGGTTTTTGAACAAATACTTTATCTTACTTTCAATCTGGTTCTGGTACATTTTTCTTATGTTGTGTTTACTGTACAATAAAGCTTTATGTTTGAAATGACTTACAGAATTTTATGTTCTTCAATGTTTTTCCTCTTGTATTTTGGAGTTTCAATTTGCTTACCTAACCTAATCCAAATGGTTTGATCAAAATTCTGTTGAATTTGTTATTGATTTACAAGTGGTAAACCTATTGCATACTTATATGACTTACTATTAGTGAAGTTATTTCATATTTAGTTATTTACTATTTTGAAACATAAGCTATTCCATATTGACTTACCTACTTACCTGAAACTTCTCTTTAAAGTCAATAATTTATTATTGGCATACAAGTATTGCAATTGATGGACTATGTGACTAGGTGATTCATGAATTGATATTTGTTCATTTACAACAAGTCAAGCTAATGCATATAAATAATTATTTACTATTTTGCCACATATGATAAAAGTTGTGAACATAGTAATGATCTATATCTGGTGTTAAAACGAATTCAAGAGGGGTTGCCATCTTATTAATGAATAAGTTTGAATATGAGGTTGTTGCCTCAAATTTAGATAATCAAGGCAACATGATACATGTAGATCTTATGTTAGGATCCATTTCTTTTCACTTCATTAATATTTATGCCCCAAACACTGACACACCAACCTTTTTCAAAATGTTAATGTCTTAATTGAAGAAAATACAATGGATCACATTGTACTATGTGGTGATTTTAATTTGGTACTTAATCCAAGAATGGACTGTTCAAACTATGTCAGCATTAACAACCCTAATGCACACCACACATTAATTGAAACATTAAATACATATAATTTAAAGGATGCTTTTAGGTATTTTAATCCTGATACTAGTAGATTTATCTGGCATCGTAGAAATCCAATAAAACAAGCACGCCTAGATTACTACATGTTTCAAATCCTTTTACTGACTTAATAGATAATTGCGATATAATTCCTGTGTACAAGTCTGATGACTCTATATGTACTTTGAATATAAAAACTAGTAAATTTATAAGAGGAAAGGGGTTGTGGAAATTAAACTGTGAGTTAAATCTGAATACACTGTTTCTGTTTACAGTACAGAGTTTATAGATAATGCATCTGATTTAGATAACGAATTCATTATTCAAGAGGATCTACTTCTAGAAATGATAATGTTTAAAATAAGAGAAAAATCAATAAAGTTTACATCAAACTTAAGAAAATCCAAAAATCTGCCAGAAAAAGAACTGATTAACAAAATACGTCTTGCAGAATGTGTTGAATTAGCTACAAATTCAACAGATCATATTAATGCTTTGAAAACTAAATTGACGAAACTAAGGGAAAAAAAGCTCAAAGGTCACAAGATACGCTCCCAGGTACAATGGCTACACTTGGGTGAAAAACCATCTCAGTTTTTCTGTGGTCTTGAGAAAAAAAAATTTGAACAACACAATTAGAAAAATAACCCTTGAGAATGGCGACATAGTAACTGATCAAAATCAGATATTGGATAAAGTAAAGGAATTTTATGCCAAATTATTTAAGAATAAAGATTCAGTTCTCTCAGATATTCCATTATCAAAAATTGTTAAAGCTCATCAAATAAATAGATTAACTAAAATTCAAGCCGAAAAATTGGAAGGTGAAATAACTTTATCAGAGTTGACAGAAGCTCTAAAAACTATAAAAAATAATAAAACACCAGGAATAGATGGCTTCCCTATAGAGTTTTTTAACGTATTTTGGTGCAAATTAAAATTTATAATTTTTAGAACCTTCAACCTGTATTATCAAAAAGGTATTTTATCAGTTACATTGGGTCAATCTATAATCAATTGTATTCCCAAGGGGGATAAGCCAAGACAATTTCTAAAAAAATTGGAGACCCATTTCTCTTTTTGTGCATTTTATACAAGTTATTATCTACTGTACTTGCAAATTGACTTAAAGGCGGGGCTGAGTGGTGTAGCGGTTAGAGTTCTCCCCTCCAACCTCTGAAGCCGCCGGTTCAAATCTTGGGCCGGGCGGTTCATGTTGGAAAGTTGGGAGTTACTTGCCGATGCCCGGTGGTTTACAGTGCAGTATGGACTGGTTTCCTCCACCTGTAAACTACCCGTTGCAATATGACCCTGGCTGTTGAACGCGATGTAAAAACAACAATAAATAAATAAATAGATTCCCTGATATCAAGATCTCAGTGCAGATTCATTCAAGGTGAAGTTACAAGACTTATTTATGATGTCATAAATCGTATGGAAAAAAGTGAAATTGAAGGTTTTTTGATGCTGATAGACTTTGAAAAGGCCTTTGATTCTATTTCCTGGAAGTTTCTTTCTAATGTACTGGACTATTTAGGGTTTAGAGAGGGATATATTAAGTGGATTAAACTATCAAACAAGGGTATACAAGCCTCAGTAGTTCAGGCTGGTTGTAAGTCAGAATTTCTCAACATCAAAAAAGGATATAAGCAAGGTGATCCCATTGCGGCATATTTATTTTTATTAGGTGCACAAATTATGACATATATGGTTAACCAAAACAACAAAATAAAAGGAATTATAATTGGTAGAGAAATCAAACTCTGTCAGTTTGCTGACGATACTACTGTTATTTTAGATGGTTTTAAAGAGTCCTTAGACTCCGCTTTGAACACAATAGAAATATTTGGATCAATTTCAGGATTAAAAATGAATACAACAAAAACTAAACTTGTATGGATTGGTAGGAAAAAATACTGCGGAGAAAAAATCAATACATGTTTTATTTTGTAGTGGGTGTCAACTACATTTGATTTATTGGGTATTACGTGTTCAGTTAACCTTAATGAAATGATATCTATAAACTATAAATTAGCCTTTGAAAAATTAAAAAAGCTCATTAACAATTGAAAAAAATAAGGTTAAGCCCATTAGGAAAAATTACAGTTATAAAAACATTTATTCTGTCTCAATTTATACATCTTCTTACAATACTTCCATCTCCATCAAAAGATTTGTTAAAAACAATAAATTCAATGTTCTTTGGTTTTATTTGAAGTAATAAACCTGATAAGATAAAAGCGTATGTATATTACACAAGATTATCAGAATGCTGGACTTAAAATGGTTAACTTGGAAAAAAATATTGATTCCCTTAAATTAACATGGGTTGATAGATTATTAAAAAGTCACAAGGCTGATTACCATACTCTGTTTGAGAAAACTATATCACCCATATCAAAGTTTTTTAAACTAGGTTCTGGATGGGCAAAGTTACTAATACAAAAAGCCTCAAACCTTTTCTAGAAAGAAGTTTTCCTATCATGGGTTAAATTTATGGACATTCAAACTTTAAATGAAAATGGTGATATTCTGAGTTCACCTCTGTGATATAATCCACTAATTTCAGAGTATGAAGTTTATTTTCAATCATGGTTAAACAAAGACATTGTTACAGTGGGAGATATTGTTGATAACAGAGGAGTTGTTTTGGAGCTAAAGGATATACAGAAAAAGTTTAACTTTTTAAATGTAAACTTTCTTGAATATCATCATATTAAAACTTTGGTAAATAATTTTGCAAAGAAGCATAAAAATGAGGACATGTTTACTTATCCCCAACCATTTATTTTAAAAACTGTATCTGATCTTCATTTTAATACAACTGGGACAAAAGCCATTCATAATAAACTTAACAAAGTTAATATTGAAAAAGATTTTCAAAGAAAATGGCATCAAGATATTGGCATAACTCTTGATACAACTGCCTGGCAACAAAAATTTAGAATCTGTTTCAAACAATTCATGATCCTTATTACAAGTGGTTTCAATACAGAATTCTCCACAGAATCTTGGGAACTCAAAAATCATTATACAATATGCAAATATCTGATTCATCAAACTGTCTACTGTGTAAGAGTAACCAAGAAACTATAATCCATCTATTTTTTCAATGCCCTAAATCAATATATCTTTGGAATCAACTAGAAAATGTTATACAGAAAAAAGTCTCCTTTCATATTAAATTTAATCCTGAATATGTTTTATTACGATATTCTTATAGCAATTCAAATTCATTGGCATTAAACACATTGATCATGGTTACAAAAAGTTACATATTTTCGAATTCCAGAAAAGGACTAGAACTGAAAATGGAGGATTTGCTCATGTTACAAAAGAGGATATATAGCGAGCAGAAATTAGTTGCAAATCTGAAAATGGAAAATGTTAGATTTGAGAAATGTTGGTACCAAATCCAAAAATATTTATTTATGATAACAACTGATAATATTCCACTTCTTTGTAACCCCTTCATATTTTTGTATGTTGTATTATAAATAGAATAGTAAATACAGATTGGTCTCAGGTAAATAAGTATGTTGTTGTTATAATTGTAATAAAAAATTGAGATACAGTCACATATTTGTTAAATGTCTTATTTTTAAATTTCTATAAGCCTAATTGTAATACTGTGCCATTTCCCTGTCAGAGTGAACACAGTAACTTTTGTAATGGCAGTGTGATCTGTATCAAAACAAAATAAAATACTTTAAAAAATGGAACCACGTTAAGAACAATGTTTCTGGTAGGTTATTTTGGCTTATCAGTTAAGTCATATCATATACACCACTAAAGGATTATGCAATTCCTACTAGGGGGTTATATTACACAACATACATGTGTAATGACACATCTCAGTCTGTATTCTTCACCACTTTGTTACATTTCTGTACTGCTGAACATTCTCTATTTTCGCAGTTCAAGCATTGTATGTTCTATTGCAATGAGCAACTTGTTTACTAACAGCTTTTAGTTTTATAGTATAAACTGTATACTATACATGTTCAACAAAATATTACTAAGTGTTGACGCATCACTCACAGTATTGTGACGTGGTTTTTAGGACGTGCAACTATGTGTTACTAGTCATTATTGTGTCACTTACAGTATTGTGCCATATGTCTCACCAGTATGCCATGTCATTTCTGTGTAGTAATTGTAGATGTTTGTGTGGGGCATGATCATTGTATGGACTTGGACAGTAATTATGGATTGTGCCATGTAACATTATTGTGTAATCTATGCATCGCATATGTATATATTAATAGATTTAGTTATATTATTTTAGTATTTTACATAATTTCATTTACATTAAATATAAAGATAAACCATTATCCCTCAGCTTGTGTTTCGTTGTGTTGGAGGGCTTTGGGGACTGAAATGATAAGTCATTGAATTTCCAAGTGAAGTAATTCTGGTACAAAATATATATATTGTCAAATATATATATTGTCAAATAATCAGTGCAGCAGTGACATCACCTTTATTTATTATAATTGGCATTTTAAAATTTTTCTTACATATTATAGTTAGCATTTCTTCGTTTTCTTTATTTTTAAATATAAATTGTTAAATCATATATTCAAGTTTAGAAAATATTTTTTATGTCTCACATGTTCAAATTATGTTTCTTTGCCAACTCATATGTGCATGATTGTAATATTCTTTTTTTTCTTTTTTGAATAGCCAAATTATCAAAGTCTTATTTTGTTAACGTTAATTGACTAATTAATTACTTGAATATTGCAGTTGTTAACTTAAGAAAAAAATATTAACTTGAATATTCAACTGAAGAAAACAAAATGAAAACTTTCAACTTCAAGAAAAGAGTATATTCCAATATGATTCAAAGACTTAGTAACTTGAACAGAAGAAACATAACATATTTTCCTAACTTGAATATATGAGTTGCTAACCTCAATATATGAGTTAATAACTTAAACATACAGGTTAATAACTCGTGTATCCAAGTTAAGAAACAATCAACAACACTAATTTGATAAAAATAAAAGAAATGGCCACCCTGACCTGACATAAATAATAATGCACATTTTTTTCTAAACAGTAACCTGTAAACATCACCAACATACAGTAATGCTTCTGATTCATGTATTGTTCTATTAATTTTCGTCTTATGTTCTGAGTAATAAGCTCTTTGGTTAAACTGGCACTAAACTTTTTGCTCACTTTACCTTGTACTGTGTCTGGCGGTCCTTGATATCTATGATAGAATCAAATTGATTGGAATGATCGACATTTTGTTAAAAATTAGTGAATAATGATACTTTATATTAAATCATATTAATTTAATAAGTAATAAAGCACCTGTCAACTTACGTAACGGATATGCTGTAAAGCCTCTAAATCATTTTTGGCTTTGCTAATGGTCTGCTGTATGCCCTGTGGTATAATGTTGTCACCCAACAAGGAACAAAAGTCTGTCCCAAGGTTTCCCATTATCAAAATTACATCAGGGTGTTTGATTGTTTTTCTGGAAACTTTGAGTCGGCAGAGATCACACATCATTGTCAATATCTGTTCAGTGTAGTTCTGTTGAAAAATAAATTGGTTAAACAGATCTGTAAGAGTCAGGACACTTATATTATCTTGTTTTATTATAAAATGTTGCTCAAGTTTTTGCTCAAATCTAGCAGGGTTTTATTGAGCTGGAATATCTTGCAGGATACACAAACATCGTTCCAAATTAAGTAAGAAAAAATAAGCTAGTACTTTCTACATACATACTAATTTTAAGGGTGTAAAGTTAAATGCTATATGTAAAACAGAAGTGGATTAGCCAAGACACAAATACAAAAGGGCAATGACTGTATGTTTTGTTGGAAAAGAGATAAAACATTTTCACTAAGACTTTATAGTGCTATGATTTATTCCTTATTTACCACAAAGTGTTAAGTCAATTATATTTTTTTGCAAATATCAAATATATTTAGCTGAAACACTTAAAGTGACTAAATTTCAACAGACAATTTAACACAAAAACGATGACTGTGTCAGATCAAGAAATGAAATTAATAATGGAAATAAATATGGTCAAAATATATTTTCACTACACATTGCAGATGTAAAATTTACATATATTTACAAACTCGCCTCTTCTCTCTGCAGCGCCTTAATGTGATATTGTGATGGTGGTTTCACATTCACAAGTTGTACTTCTAAAATAATACCAACAGTAACTATTTAAATTACATCTCTATCCATGTAATGGTTTAAAATGTACAAACAACATGTGAAGATTGATTTATGTTGTGATCCAGTCAACTTGCAGCAGCAGTAGACCAACAATATATAATTTAAAAAATAAATCTTTTATGAAAGATAATATCTACATAAATGAAAATATCATGGGACAAATACTGTGTAACATGAAATACTTATAAGCACTTTGATCACAGTAATAGCAAGTCTTTTAAAATATATTCACAAAGTAAGATTACATTGACTTAACTTACTGAACAATTCCAAAAAAAAACACTATATAATATATGAAACAATAGCATGCATGCACCAACCGTTCACCTTCTTTGGAAAAAAATATTTCTGTCTGTATTTCATTTGTTTTAAATGACATGCATAACATTTTAGCATTAGCTATCCATCTGGCTGTTCAAACTTCATTCCCAGACTTTGTGCCTGTCCCAACATGTTTTAAATCTTATAAATTAATGAATGAGCATTATATAACTATTCATTTATTAAGTCTTTTGAACACACCAAATATCTTATTGGTTATATTTTGATGGGGTGGGGAAGGATAAAGCCAGTAAATACAGCTGGTTAAGGTTGCGTACTGTTAACTATGGATCAATGGCAAGTCACTACAGCATTCTCACATGAGGTCAGACCTGATTTCAACCAAGATCTTAGAGGTGGGAGGCGAGTGCTATAACTGCATTTATACCCCTCCCTCCAATGCAGAATGACTAGAGGTCAGTGACTTTTGATGGCAAATTAAGACCAGGTCTTTGTGACAAGAATCAAAGGTTAGTTTAATAACTCTCCTGATCAGATGCCTGTCCCCATGTGAGAAAGTACAAAAGGAATGCTGCTTATCTGTGATGTACTGCATTTATTATTTGTGGTATTTATAATATAAATACCATCAGATTACCAAGAAGTGAGATTATGTGACATTGCCCTTTCACTGAAAAAATATCAAATCATGCCTCTGCTGTGGTACTGTGAAGTGTCTTTGTTGGCTTCAACAGTGTGAAGCCAATATTGGCTTTCACCTAAGCACGTGGAATTAGGCATCTTTTTGTAACATTTTTATCAATAACATATTGTCATTATGTTGTTTTCATTTGTTACAGATACATTACCTGAGATGATGATCAATGCTGTCTGCATTGGCAGACAACATTTGAACAGATTTCTCAGCATAAACATAAATAAAAGACACTTGGATAGTAAGCCCATTGTTGAACAAAACTTTAATAAATATATAATAATACACACAATAAAATAGTTGTGCAAATATTCAAGGAGTTCTGAATGTTATGTTATTTTATAACGTTAAATCTGTCATGTCTCTACATACAGAATATATAATTAAAATCTAAAACAACTACCTGGATACTATATGAACCTTTTTTATTACTGATTTGAAAGTTGAATGCCCAAACTCAAGCAAATTTTAAAACACTAATTGTTTGATTTATTTGTTGTTTTATGTCGCGTTCAACAGCCAGGGTCATATTGCGACAGGTAGTTTACAGGTAGAGGAAACCAGTGCATACTGCACTGTAAATCACCGGGCATCGGCAAGTAACTACCAACTTTCCAGTATGAAGTGCCCAGCCCAAGATTCGAACCGGCGGCCTCAGAGGTTGAGGGATCATCAAAATTATTCATTAAAATTACTCTCACATAAAATGAGAGATATTAAAGAAAAAAATAATCTTCTGGGCCTGTATTCTCGAAAGGTCTTAGACTTAGGCAGGTCTTAGGCTTAAATCCGATCCTAAAGTTAAGATTTTTGTCTCAGCTAAGTTATGTCTTAAAACAGTATTCACAAAGAGTGACTTAGCTAAGTCCAAGATTATCAAATAACCACAGTGGTTTTCTGTGTCATGTGACCTTTCTTTTTTATTCAAACTATATCATTGGTGACATAGATCCTTCATTTAATGCATTTTATCTGAGGAAAAGTGTTGTTTTGAAATGGAAAACCTTGTTACCACATATAAACTTTCCAAAGACTACTTTAGTGAGGTGTTCTGTATAAGTATACCTTATTTACAGCCATTTTAAAGTTTGAAGAAAAGTTTATTGCCACCATATTTAAGTCATCTTAACAAAATTTAAGCCCACTACCAACCAGTCTTAAAGTTAAGCCCTTATTTAAGCCTAAGACTGGTCTTAACGTCTTTGTCAATACTGCTAAGACTAAGACAAAAAATTTTCTGGGAAAGTAAAGACAACTTTAAGCATAAGCCCTGGCTAAGACCTTTCGGAAATACGGGCCTACGTATTGTTTCATCCTTTAAGCAAATGAGGTATGTTTCTTCCGTGAGCAAGCATTAGATACAATTTGTTCAGTTTAATGGCATTCTGATAAGCAATTATTGTTGCAGCTTGCATAATCTGCTTTTTGGACAGTTATGGCTGACTGTATTAGCTGAGTTCATGTATAGACTTGAAAAAGTGATGTGTAATTCAGAGACATTGTGCTTGGTTATCACACATATCGAAATGTTCTATGCAGGCCAATTCCGGAACAGGAAATATCAGCTGACTGTTTGCCATATTTAAATACAAGCAAGTCATTGTCTTTATACCTGGCTTTATGCTTTGTGTTCATAGTTTTGCCATATTAGTTAAAATAATATTTTAAATACTAGCTAACCCTCCAGTGCATTGATTGATTGACTCCCAGTTGTCTCTGTGACACACTTTCTCTGTGCAGCTGTGGATTCCTGTAATTTTATACAGATTGTCTTATTTCTCGAAACATTTTTCCCAACAGATTTTATCAAGACATGACTTCTGACTTTAAAGTGTAACCCACAGCAACATTTGTACAACTAGCATTAAAATGATAATCAAACATCTCTTCTACAAATGTATAACAAATATATGGTCGAAACAATTTTTCAGAGCTCTCAGTTTAAATATGTTGAATAAAATATGTTGACAGAGTGTTTAACTTCATTTTTATACATACTGAAACATAATACTTACGTCAATACAGTGTTTCTCCAGGTACTGAAGCAGTTCAGTGTGAAGCTCCTTCAACAGTTCTGATTCTAAAAATAAAAATGAGCACTTCTTTAAATATGCTTAGAAAGTCATCGACAATACCTTAAACGGGCATTGATTTCCAATGTACATGGACAATGGAGAACTTTGTTAGGCTTTAAAAGGCAATTACTTTTAACAGACTGATAAAGGCGTTGATTAAATATTAAAATTAAACCTAACGCATATTTTTGCTTGTGAGATTATTAAAATATTCTATAATGTTCCTTAAGCAAAAGTCTTTGGTTGGAACTCACTTCAATGAATTACTTATGCAAATAAAATGACCAATTATCAGAGGAGTGATGAAATGGATACAAAAAAAACCAGATGCTTACCTTTGGGCAGAGGTGTGATAAGACCTCGAGGACAAGATTGACCGTAACACTCAAATGTTTCATCTGGCTGAGAAATTGGATTGAGCAGTTTCTTCACTTGATGAGTGACTATATCTCTGTCTAATTTGAGTTGTATGATACAATGTGTGCAGAGCAGTACATAGTCTAAAGGTAGCCCAGGATATTTGGACAGTCTGATGTACGCAGTCTCTGTATCTATGAATTTCACATACTCAAAGAGAAGCCGGTGGCCTGCAACCTCACTGATGTTAGCTTGAAGGTGGATTGTTACTGAACTGTCCTCATTATAATACATCAACAGTTTTCCTCGTTTTTTACCAAACACCACTGACATCCCTGTTCCCCAGGTTTTGATGGAATCATTATATCTAAGAAGTTTTGACACTTTTCCATATATTTTTACCCGAAGTTCATTGAAAAATGGCAAAGGTATATCTTCATCAAGCCTGGTTTCCAATGAAAGGAGTTCTTTCTGACACCTTGAGATATTCAGTTTCCTATCCTGCATGTTTTCTGGGGGAGGCTGATCTTCTAGAAAGCGAGGAATGAAAAGTTTTTGCATGCCATCTGCATCTGTCTGAAATATGATTCCGATATCAACACTGGATAACATCTGGGCAACTGCTTCAGCGTCAATCAAGCAATTGCTTTTCTTCAGCAGAAATTCAAGGAGTGCCATAGACAATATACCTTGTAGCCTGAGAGAGCTCTTGTGTTCTTCAAACTGGCTTTGGCCCAGATTAGTCTCAGAATAATCATATTTCAAGAACGTGTGCAGGTCGTGATGAAAAACACAGCCAAGGATACTCACCAAGGTGTACAGGTCATGGAATATAATATCATCATCGTTTAACTCTCTATCTTTAATGTAGTACCTCAACAATCCTCGTTCCTTCAGGTTTGCAAGGCTTTTCTTTGACTCTGTTTGCAATTTAATCTCTGTTATTTCCTCTGTTTCAGGAATGTATTGTTTGTATATGTGATTAAAATGACGCATTACATCTTTAAATTTGAGAAATTTCTGATGCCTCTGCACTTCACTGTCTTGTCTTTTTATTTCAGTGTTGTTTGACTGCAAATCACAACTTTTTATTCTTTGTTGGTTGTCGTTATCTGAAGACCCAAGAGATTCTCTTTGCCTTTTTGTTGCAATACTGTTATGTGGTTGTTTTGGTAATTCCTCTTCCATGCCATATTGCTGCATGGAAATATTTGTGTTTGTCTGAATGAAATGTGTCTGCCCATCATGACTCTCCCGACTTTTTTCATTTGTTCGCTCTGTCTTTTCCTCCTTTTGCCTCTCTTTGGCCATTTCTGGTTTGTCACCAGCTATTGGTTGGGTTGTTCCTGCCACAGCTTGTCTGATTCCCAGGGTGCCTATTTTTACAAATAGTTCTTTATCCAGAGGCCTCATCATGAGTGTCTCTTCGTCTTCATGTTGAGCAAATTCCATCAAGTAGTCTGTGACAGCTTTTACTGTGGCTTCATATCCACACTGACAAGAGACCTTAAGGAGCTTGGCTTTGGACCCATTTTCAGGTTTAATCTGCTCCTTTATTTTACTGTAATTTTCTATGTGTTTCTCATATACGGGTTTGTTTGAGTCAGCACAATTTTTCTTGTGATTTTTTGTCAATTTGATTTCTTTCTCAATAAGGTGACTGAATCGATCTATAAATGCATTTTTTAATCTTTCCCTTTGACCTTCTTCTACCCGGTCGATTTGGGTGAGGAGAATCCTGATTTCGCTGTTTGGAGCATTTTGTTGGCACATTTTGATCCAGGACATTGTGTTCTGATAGTGACTGTCACCAGATAACTTCAAGTCATGACACACTAGGTTGATCATCTTAGATGAATCCACCTTGAAGAAAAGAAAGATAGATAAAAAGACTTGCTTGAATTGAGATCTTTTTTGTGAGTGAATTGTTGCCATGGGGTTAAGTAAATGGTAGCCTATGATGACACATGGTTATTAACAGGGAAGCAAAACTATAAACTTGATATTTTTCCTGACTAACTCGTGTATACTTCATGAACAGAGCAATAAGAGCAATTCTACAAGCAGTACCACCCTTTCAGCTCTCTATTTTTACTAGCAGGAGACATCAACCCAAATCCAGGGCCAGTTAAGTCTTTAAATGTTTCATACACAAACATTAGATCACTACATAACAAATACCCTGCCATTTCAAAATTTACCTCTGACAATGACGTAGATCTATTTGGGATGTCCAAGACTTGGATTAGACCTGTTGCCAAAAGTGCTCATTTGTGTGAGAAACCTCAGAGAGTCACAAACTATATCAACAACCACGTGAAGCTCGCTGTGGAGGAGCTCTGCGTTTTTTGTTTTTTTTTATTTGGCAAAAATCATTTGAATGCCTACCAATACATGCACCTCCTTTGAAAATCAAGGGCTGTCAAGGAATTGAAAGAAAAAAGAGAAAATAAAACAGAAAAAATAATTAATAAAAATGATGAATATACCACCTCCCTCTTTATTATGTTTATGTCCATTTCAAGACATAAAATGAGAAAAAAATATTTTTATTTAAAGATAGCTGGTATCACAAGCTAGGTTTGTGACCTCACAATAACAATTGCATTGTGACATCACTGAGTAAGGACATCATCAGAAAGCAAAATATTGATTTTTTTACATATGTGATGAAGAGTAGAAATTTCACTGTGTATTCCCAGTTAAAAATAAGAAAAACTCTCTCCTGGCTTTAATTTTCAAACAAATTACACCAAATCCGTCTGTACCCCATGAAATACCTGCCCACCAAATTTGAGCTCGATTGGTGTTATAGTTTTTGAATTATAAGGGTGAAATAGTGCACAGACAGACAGAAACAAACTGATCACAGTAACCCTCTCCTATCGTCGAGCGTTAACAAGGAATCCTTTCACTTGTGTTTTGAATGTATGTAGACCACAGTCTACCAACATTGCAACTTTTGACAGTTCCAGTCACTATGGAAAATGCACATCTTACAAATGATAACCGGGTGTTCATCAGTGATTTTTATATTCATATATTCAAAAAGCATTTGACCTAATGCAAAAAGTAAATTTTCCCACTTATATTCATGGGCATACTGCCGATTTGGTTTACCCATGTCCCATAATGATAATAACCCGCATATCCACCAGTGATGTCTTTTCTGACCACTTTTCCATTAGTTTCACCTTAATTCTCACAACACCTAGGTCCCAAACTGATGCTACTGTCATTTTTCGTAAAAACCATTAAGTTGACAAATAAAATAAATGAAGTCAGATCTTCTTGCTTCAGAACTTCAACCAGAGAGATCAAACATCTATATTTTGGTACATTTGGTGCAGTGATAAATCTTCCTTAAAAAATAGCAATACATGCAGAAGATCCATTATACAGTAGAATCTGTATTAGAGCCAAATCAGAATTCCTGAGAATAAAAATTAAAGAAAACCATCTCAATCCCCCAAAATTATGTCGAGTTCTATGTGATGTGTTACATAGATTGCCCGCCAAGTTTCTCCCATGTATGACCCCCTCAACTTCGGGCAGAGAGATTTTTACTGACAAAATTGAGAAAATCCATCCTGGATTATCTGGACATCCTCATGACCTCAATAGTCAATGCCTCACTTGAATAAGGTAGGTGTCATAGGATTTTCAAGCAGGCCCTCGTTACTCCAATCCTCAAGAAATCATCCTTAGACAAAGAAGTGTTCAAAAATTACAGGCAAGTTTCTAATCTTAATTTCATTTCTAAAAGTCTTGAGAGGGTAGTATCTGTCCAGCTTCAAATCCACCTTGTTGAAGCTGACCTTATGACAAGTCAGTTTTTAATCAGCGTACAGAAAACATTCCACTGCAAGTGCCCTCTTGAATATTCAAAGCAATCTTCTCAATATGACTAAAATGTCTGTCACAGCCGTCACCATTCTGGGTCTCTCTGCTGCTTTTGATACCATAGGTACCATGCTCCTTGACAGGCTGCATACATTCTATGGAATCATCAATCTGGCACTTGTCTGGTTCAAATCATACCTGTCAGAAAGGGTTCTGTTCTAAGCCCCATACTTTTTCTCCTCTACATAAACCCACTCAGCTCAATCATTCAGTCACACAGTAGTATCAGGTATCATTTCTACGCCAATAATACCTGATTATGAAAAAAAAAACACTTTTAATGGCCAATTCTATCATTCTATACAAACACTCAGGAATTGCCTCAATGACATCCATAATTTCATGTTCATAAAAATTAATACTAGGCCTAGACAAAACTGATGATATCTGATGCAAAACCTTGGAGTCTTGTTTAACTCCAACTTATCTCTCTCTCTCTCTCTCTCTCTCTCTCACAGGTCATAAAGTGCACCAGAATTAATGCAATACACCTTTACAGAATTTGTCCCCTACTGGACCTTAAAACATCAGTCCTTCTGGCAAATGATAAGGTGAGTGGACTAGCAGAGTGGACTACTGCAATTCCATTTTCGCATTACTCACTCATTTTGACTTAAAATGATTTTAGCATGTCCGAATCTCACTCTGCTGTGTTGCCACTCACTCCTCTAAGTTTTTTCCACATCAACCCACAATTGAAAAAAACTTCATTGACTCCCAGTCAACAATTTATGACATGGTGGTCAAGTATTATGAACTGCCTGCCCTGATATATAAAAAGAAGCCACACTGAGATCTGGCAGAGTATTCATTGATAAAACTGATTAAAATATCAAGATACTAATAAAAATATGAAACGATGGTATGAGCCAGAAAAAGCATGGTATAATCAGAAGAATATATGCCTTACTACATACAACATTCTAAAACATGGCCTACAAGGTTACCTATGTAAATTAATTCAGCCCCACACCTTTTCTAGAACAAACAGATGAAGCAGCTCTAAACTTAAGTTTGTTCTCGACCCAACCTTTGACCATAGAGTTCACAAATCGCAATAACATTTTGTCTAATTCCTTTTGTTATTATGTGTCTGCCATTTGGAACTCTCTACTGGTTCAAATAGGAAATAGAAGCTGTGTCACTTCCTTCAGGAAACATTTGAAAACTCACCTTTTCAACTCTATTTTCTCACTTAGTCTATTTAACTTGAGTTACACCAAGAACAACTGACCTTGACCACCCCTAAACTATCCCATTGATTAATGTTTTTGCTTACTTAGCTAACTGAAGAAATTGCGCCTGCAATTTAGATTAGATTAAAGTATCATGTGTTTATTGTGTTATTACCATGAGAACATTTCATATATGTACCCCAGTTGTGAAGCTGCACAAGTGTAAGAAAAGTAAAGTAAGGCCTTTATTTCTTTCATAAAAGCTGAAATTATATTGGGGCATTTCATCATTATTTTCATCATGTTGCTGTGAGCTGGAGTGAAACCCAGAAGCTAGTTTAAATATTAATGAGTAAAACTGGGAAACTGATTTGAAGACAAAATGTATTAACATTTATCAAAATCTTTCATTTAAATATTGATTTTTTTCGCGAAATGAAAGATTGAGCAAGTCCCTTACATAAAATTAGTGTGACAGCATGACATTTTACATTGTAGACTGTATGGACCATATGTTACTAATATATTATACATACAAATAATGAAGCTATGAAGAGACAATCTCCTAATACTGACTCATAACTGCTTATCTTGTACTAAATATATTATTATTTAAAAATCACTGTAGAGGTAACATTCAACAGGAAATCTTAAAAACGAAGGAAGGCAATATTTCTATGTCATCATTTAACAAGGAATATAATTACATGAATCCAACTTAGGCAAATTGTAGTTGCACATTGAATATACATTGGACACCCAGTAAACATTAAAACTTTTTTAAATGGTTTGAACATTTTCAGTGAGCAATAAAATGAAATTTTGGAGGACTTTTGAGGAAGAAACTATGTTACAATTTTAGACATAAAGGTAATATTTTCATTGCTGATCAACCTAAAACAACCTGTTGAATTTGATATCTGACCACAATTAAGGTAAACATTGTTAGACAATGCCAAAGTAATATTTCGAGACGTTGTAATGTTGATTTCTAACATTTCTCTAGCATTTTCCATTAAAAGTTTGATAAAAAGTATTAATAAAATGTTTTCTTTGCCTTCTATTATAAATGGGTTTCGTACTTATCACTTTTAACCTATTGCCCATGTGTCCTTCCAAAAGTTTGCAAAACTAAAAATGCTTAATGGGTGTTAGCTCAACATGCTGCTGCTTCTGGTTGAAGGTAATCATTGTGATACAGACCTGGAACAAGTGGGCTGTATTTTTATATGACTTTTGGCCACCCACATCATACAGCATGAAGAGGATATCCTCTCTATTAGCAGGTGACCAGCTGCTCACTTCAGCCACAATTGTATTCTGTATCTCTTCACTGGGTTGGAAAGCCATATTTTTTATCTTGCTAAAACACAAAAGTATTGCATGCATCATTTTAGTATTCATTACAGCATGGCGATGTATTTGTTGGTTAAATATGTACATGTGTTGTATGAATTTGCAATTTATACATATTTAATCTAAAAAGGTTATGTTGTGATCAGTTGAAAGGTTAATGTGTTTTAGCAAACATAATCAGTCATATTTCTTTTTTATAGCAATGTTTCTATCACGTGAAAACTGTGTACAAAAACTGAGTTTTGTTTTAATGTTTAAGTCACAAGAAGTGAGAATATACCTTCAAAACTACCATCAGAAACAATCTGCAATATCAGCAATATCTGGACTGATAATCTTTCTAGGGATTAAAAAGCTTTAATTTTTTTCAGCAAAATCATCACATTCCTTTATGTGCCTTCTCAGGTAGTGAGTTGTATTTGATGCTATGTGTGAGAATATTCAGCAACAGATGATGGATTTATGTTAGTTGTTTATGCCCCATTCACATTTGGTATGTCTGGTGGTCAGAGATTTTATTTTACTTGGCTGTAAAACCGCCTCCAACACATTCAGAGTTTTGGTGTTTTGGACAAAACGACCCTGCTCATTAACTAGCAATGTTTTGTAACACAGTGCCAAAACATCCATATACCTCCACCCGCCTTATGTTAATAAAATTAAAAATAATAGTACAATTTATGGAGCCCAAAATTGATACAAATCCTCTAATGCACTTAAGTCCAAGAAGGGAGAGTCAAGCTACAGACATGGGTCGACATCTTAAAAGCACCAGCCGGAGTATAACTAAGGTGGGGGGTATGCCAGCCTGAAAAAGTGAGTCTTTAGCTGGATTCTGAAACCATCTATTGTTTGCTGAGATCTAACAGTTTGTGGCAGCTTGTTCCATTCAGCTGGTGTGGCTACTGCAAAGCCACAGCTGCCTGTGGTTCTTAGGGCGGGTTGAGGAGACAGATAGCCTGTTGCAGTGAGTGAAACGACTTGATCTTATTAAAGCTGAATGAAACAGATATGGGGGCTGTGAAAGATTGATAGCCTTGAATACCAGAAGATTATACTTAAAGAGGATACAGTGTTGAACTGGAAGCCAGTGGAGTTTTTCAAAAAGGGTGTAATATGATTCATTTTGTCAAGTCTGAAGATGATGCTGCAAAGAGCATTCTGGACACACTGTATTAGCTTTGTTCAAACCATAAAGTAAAGTTTTACAGTAGTCCAAAAGACTACTGACCATGGCATTTGCCAGAAGAATTGCAGTCTCAAGGGAATTTGCGTATTCGTCACAAATCATGAAGATTATAGTAATTTGCTCTGTAAACCTTAGCAACATAATTGTCAAAGGAGTTGTCTGAATCAAAGATAACACCCGGATTCTTTACTTCCGCCGACAGAGACATATTGTTTTGGAAGAGTGGGACAGTAAACTTTGGTGCAAGCGACTCTCTAATGGCGTTTTGACCTATGATGATAAATTTTTTTCTGGGTTTAGTTTTAGTTTAACACCATCCATCTACTTCTGTACTGACTTGAGACTTGCTAGAATCAAACTTCCTCGAGTCAATTGTAAAGTAGATCTGGGTGTCATAAGTATATAGGTGATCAGTGATATTGAATTTGGAAATAACTTGACAGAGGGGACTAGTGTAAAGAGTGAAAAGGAGATGACCCAGTCTTGGGGGACTCCAAAATGGAGGATTACTGCCTCAGAGAAACTATCACCTATGTTTATCTTTTGTTTACAGTTTGAAAGGTACGATTTGATCCATAAAAACAGTACCATCTAGATCAAACCAGTCATGCAAGCAGTCACATAAAAGAAAATGATGAATTGTTTCAAACACCGCAGAGAGGTCTAATAATAGAGAGTTTGCGAACAACGTTTTACATGCCCGTATCTACTTTCCGCTACTTTACACGTCATTGATATCTGTGTGTGACGTAATTTCATAAGGTTTTAACTGCACAAGGTTACGTTTTTCACGTGGCAGATGGCTTCGCCACGTAATTTGTTTCCCTTGTGGATTTATTAATTATTGGAGCAATAAAGTGTGTTATACATGCCAGTACAGACTTCTTCAGAGACTGTAGATTATTTTAGCAACTTTCTCAATTTTTGAAAAACCCAAGTGTACAACGACCAGCCTTTTTTCATCCCCTGTCATAATTATTTTTTGAAGTAATGAACACAACCCTCCAAAGTTTTATCTACGCGTGTTTTATTAGCTATTTAACTTGTGGGCTTATTGGCTGTTAGGCCAATAAAGTTTGTAATATATATCAGTACCCAGTTCATTCAGTACTGTAGATGATTAATGCCAGTGTATTTATCTTTATTGACTTGTATAACTCCCAATATATTTAAAAGAAATACTTGTAAAATTCATGGTTCAAACGCTGTTCGCAAACAAAACTCCTCCCCCAGTGGCTTTGTCCTGTATTGATTAATTATGTTGCGTATTTTGCAAGGGCCGTTTGTGAAACGTTGTTCGCAAACTCTCTAATGTTAGAGTTACTGTCTTTCCTGAGTCCACTGAGAGAGCTATATCATTTTGAATATTCAACAATGCAGTTTCAATGAAGTGGGAACTCTTATAAGCAGATTGGTTGACATTTGAGAGCCCATAGTGCAAAATAAATTCATTTAGATGCTTTGCCACAACTTTCTCGATAAGCTTTGATATAAAACTAAAGCCTGACACTGGCCTGTAGTTTTTGAGGATATTTCTAGCAAGGCTTGGCTTCTTTTGAAGGGGGGGACATATGCCATCTTAAAACAGTTTGGGAGACTACCTTCTTTGAGGGGGCCATGGTGGCAGAGTGGTAACACTCTTACCTCCCACCTCTGAGGCCGGGGTTCGATCCCTGCATGGGCCCAAGTGGGAAAGCTGGTAGTTGCTTGCCGTTGGTCGGCAGTTTACAGTACAGAACCCTAGCGAACTCTGTGTACTGGTTTCCTCTGCCCTTCCAACTATCCGTTGTGATATGACCTGTACAGTGTTAAAAACGACGTTAAACCCCAAATAAATAAATACCTTCTTTGATTGAATAATTTACAATTTTAGTGATAGTGGTAATGAGAATATGTAGCGATGACCAGTGCTGGACATGGCCCTCAGTTCTGGTACCAGTCTAGAATGTTGCATTGTGGTTCTTCATGGTTCATTGGTTCCTAGTATAAAAGTGAACCTTTGTTTGAATTTGGCGCCACACTCTTAGGAATTAGAAGGAATAATACACGTTTTGAACTGAGCTTGATTTTATATTGTTATATTTTACCTACTTTATTTTACTTATTTTAATCATTGTTGCTCAGTTCTTCAAAATGCCTAAAGTGTTCTTTTGCTCAAATTGTTCCTTGCAGCATGCCCGTCCGGTGGGGAAGAGGTGCCAGCAGATGCCGGGTGAGTCTTTTTCCGGTGATGTTGATGTCCCTGCACCCTCCTCACCCAGTTCCCTACCCCCCTCAGTTTCTGCCCAGATCCTTACACAGTTACAACAGTTAGGTGATAAGAAGGATCAGATGGACAGGAGGGTGCAAAGGACGGAGGCAGCACTGGAACAGGGCTCTACACAGGCAAGTACTTCTGCTTCCTCTGCTGCTTCTCATTCAAACAACCTTGTAGGCGGTAGTACTACGGAATCGGCTACGGTTGAGAGTGTGGTCCCCTCTATTGATTACTTGCGAACGAATGACTCACTTCAAAGTGAGGTGGAACGGCGCTTGGCAGAGCTAAGGAATATCAATGAATTTGCTACTAGAGGTAGAGTTAAATCCCAGAGGGGGGGGGGGTCCTGGGGAGATTTCAATTAAACGAATTGTGGACTGGCCACAGAATTTCATATTAACTGGCAACCACAAAACCAGACCCACCTATGACGACCTTACTATCACCCAATGGGTATCCGGATTCGTCAGATGCATCCAGGAGGAAAAATTGGAAGCCAATAAGGCTTGTATGCTCGATTATCTGGGTAACATCATGGAGGATGCATCTAATTTTTCTTGGGATTCGGCCAAAGCAGCCCATGCTATTCTCTTGACCAACATGGAGGCGGACAGACTCAATTGGTCTGAAACGGACAAGTTAGACCGTATCCGGAGGGCTCATGCCCAAAGACATATAGCAGGTGTCCAAAACTCTGCCACACGCAAAAAAAAGTAAAAAATAATGGGGCAAAAAATGGTGTTATATGTAGATATTTCCAGGAGGGTTCCTGTAAATTCACCTCTCATCACAGGTCTGCTGGCCAGTATTATAGACACGCTTGTGAGAATTGTGATGGTTTCCATACCACCAAGAATTGTCCTCAAAAAAGTAACTCAAAAAACTAAGTAGCCACTGCAGCAATGCAGTGGCTAGTAGTGCAGATAGTAATGTAAAACGTCATGCTAGGATTGTCTACAATTCAAACTTTGCTAATATAAACTTGTTTGATAGATTGTACATTCAGAAATTGAAATCCTTGTGTAGAAATGTTAAAAAGAATGTCTTGTTTTCTGACATTGTAAAAAGCAGTGTAAAACTGAACTGTATAAATGCTTCTGGACAAACAAGTACCTTACCAGGTTGTGGTACAAGTACCAGATCAGTTAACAGAAGTCACCAAACTGTGAATAAAGAACAGGGCAGAAATTCATATCAAAGTGGTAATGAATCGTGCAATACTATTCACCAGAGAATTAATGTCAATTCTTTTTTTTTTTTTTTTTTTTATTTATCATTTTTTTGCAGCACATACAAGGTAGGACATAGTACAAAAGGCACAAAACAAAAAAACAAAAAAAAACACAAGGAACTACGTAAGACAAATTACAATTAGATAGGTTTTAGTTAACAGTATTTTGCTGTCATGTCATATGTTTTATTCACCCAAGAAAAAGACTGTTGAAAATTCCCCATGTTTTCCTAAACTGTTCCTGTTTAAAATCTAGTTTGGCAATAAATTCTTGTTCTTGATATATTTTCTGCAGACAAAAGCAAAAGTCATCAACAGATAAAAATCCTTTCTTGCGTGATGTTTTAAATATATACTTTTTAGCTACTAAATAAATTAAATTATTAGCAGTGTTTTTTTGCTGTCCTTTCTCAGAACCCAAGATTTTACAAGTTGGATTGAGATTTAACCCAATTTGTAACACAAGTTTAAGTTTGTCTTTTAGTTGAGACCAAAACTGTTTCACAATTTGGCATTCCACAAATAAATGTGTTATGGTTTCCAATTGATTATGACAAAAGCTACACTTTCCATCATCATGTTTACTGATTTTCAATAGGAGATCATTTGTACCCAAGATTCTATATAGCACTCTGATCTGGAGCCATATCAAATCATTGTCCATTACTGTTTTAAAACAGATTCCAAAAATGTTCCTCCATAAGCTTTCATTTGGAGTTTCGTCATAGAGATTCATCCAATATGAAATTGGTCTATTTTCTATACTTAATCCATGATAGTTTAAAGACCTATAAAAGTCTTGACTTCCCTTTTCGGAATTACATAAGACCTTTATCTGATTAGGATACAATGGCTTCTGAAATATCTTTGGGTCCAGTTTATATTTTTTTAAATAGATCTTTACAGTCGATGTTATTCTATAGTATTCAAGAAAATTAGTTTTAAATGAGTATGATTGCTCCAATTCCCTTTTTGACAAGAGTTCCCCGTTAGCACTAAGCAAGTCACCTATTAAGATTATACCTCTCTCAAACCATTTTGGAAAAAACAGTTCTATTTTAGATATATTTGCGTTGCACCATAGCGACTGGCTCAAAGCATTTAAATTCTTTTCCATCTGAAACGCTTTTAAAAATTTACTCCAGCTTTGTAGAACATCAGTCCAAAACTTGTTTGTTGTTTTCTTTGCAAGGCTTTCAGAATAGTAATTACCAAGTAGTACCAATTTATGAGTTGACCCAAGATAGCACTTTGCCAAAATGGCCCAAATTGACTGAGGATTCATATACAGTCTACGCACCCAAGTTATTTTTAATGCAGAGAGGAAATGTGAAGTGTCAATCATACTTAATCCACCCTGCATATAAGATTTTGTCAGAGTTTTTCGCTTTATTTTGTCAGGTTTTCCATTCCAAATGAACTTGAAAAACATATTATCAATTTTTCGCAAAATATCTTGACTAGGGTTTGGTAGGGCCATGAAAAGGTGATTCAGTTTTGATAATGCCAGAGTTTTGATGACAGCAATTTTTCCTACTGGAGTCAAATATCTTTGATTCCACCTATAAAATAGTTTCTCGATTTGTTCAAGAACAGGAATGTAATTTAAGTCTATCATATCGTCCAGTTCAATTGAGAATTTAATTCCTAGAAGGTCAAAATTCTTTGTTCCCCACTCAAAGATTTTCCCCACATCAAACTGACATTTAGAATACCTTTTTTTCCCAATCCAAATTAATTTTGTTTTGTCTGTATTTATCTTCAATCCAGATCTTGATCCAAAGGTCTCCAAGACATTCAAAGCAGCAAGTAAGGATTCTCTGCTTCCATCCAAAATTAAAGTGGTATCATCGGCAAACTGTGTGATCTTGAACTCATTTCCATTTATTTCTATACCCTTCAGACTTGTTTCATTATTTATAAGTACAAACATTACTTCAGCACAAAGTAAGAATAAGTAAGCTGATATTGGATCCCCCTGTCGACAACCTTGTTCAATGGCAAAAAAGTCAGACAATTTACCTGATTGTAAAACAGCTGCTCTTACATTAGTATTTAATATTTTAATCCAATTACAAAATCCTTCTTTAAAGCCAAAAAGACTTAAGATGGTCTGTAGGAATTTCCAAGACACCGAATCGAAGGCTTTTTGAAAATCTATAAGCATAAGCATGCCAGGTATGTCATTGTACTGGGTATAATACATGATATCATATATTAGTCTAGTACTTTCACCTATAAAGCGGTTGCTCATGAAGCCTGATTGTGTTTTCGAAAGTAGATTGTGTAAAACCTTTTTAAGCCTGAAAGACAGAGCTGATGAAGCAATTTTGTACACCACTGAGAGCAGTGAGATAGGCCTCCAGTTCTTCAAGAACTGCCTTGGTTTGTCTCCTTTTGGCAGACAAGAGATGATACATTGCCTCAGAGAAATCGAAAACTGCCCTGAGAGAAACCCATGGTTCAATGACCTCAAAACAAAAAATTTTAATTTCGACCAAAATATTTTATAAAAATCTGCCGGAAAGCCGTCAATACCGGGGCATTTGTTATTTTTCATATTCTTAAGCGCTTGTCCGATTTCATCTATTGTTAAAATTCCTTCTAATCCTTTAGCTTCATGTTCACTCAATTTGGTTAAATATGGTTTTAGAAACTCCGTATTTATTTCATCTATTTCGGAGTCCTTATTTTTGAAAAGGTTTTGATAATAGCCCTTCACTTCATTCAAAATTTCTTTTTGGTCAGTAATGACTTGTCCATCCTGCCTTGTCAATTTTCGAATTGTTTTTTCTGTATAGTAGAATTTTTCTAATGAGCAGAAGTATTTGGAAGGTTTTTCACCTTCCCTTAGCCATTGTGCACGGGACCTCAACATAAGACCATTCATCTTGTTGTTTCGAATACTTTGCAACTCGTTTTTCTTTAGCAATAATTCTTCAGAATCAAGTAGTTCATGATTTTTTCCATATTATCTATAGTGACTTTTAGCGATTCTTCCTTTTCCCTTGTCTTTTTCTCGAAAGCGAGGCATATCTAATTGTTTCACCTCTGATTTGCATGAGTAAAACTTCTAGAAAATGACTATCTGACAGGGTAAAACATATTTCTGAATCGGGTATTTGTGTGACATTAACTGGATTATATATAGGAACAGAATATCTCAACTTTTCTTGGTCAATCAAGTTATTGACCAATATTAAATAATCTTTATCTTTTAGTAATGAGCAGTTGAATTTCCAAAGACCTCTGCCCCGTTCAAATTTGTTTAAAGTTATCAATAGCTCAATATTAGAGTGATCAGACCTGTAGCCGGGTTTAATGTTACACTTATCAATAAAATCAAAGAAGTTCTGATTTATCAAAAAGAAGTCAAGCCTAGCATGCCTAATAGGATTTTTTCTATGCCAAGTGTATCGTCTCAGATTCTGATTCATAGTTCGAAAAGGATCCATCAAACAGAGAGAATTCATTAACTGGATTAAAGTTTTCCTTGCACTAGGATTATTGACATTCTTGTAGTTGCAGCTGTCCACTTTTGGGTCAATTACAAGGTTAAAATCCCCACAGAGGACACAGTGATCGTGTTCAATGCTTTCAATTCTTGTTTTAACTGATTTGAAAAAAGCAGGGCAGTCATTATTTGGTGCATATACATTGATAACAAGGATATTGACATCACATGTCTTTAGTAGTATCAATAATAGGTTGCCATTTTGATCTCTTTCAATTTCTAGCAATTCATAGTCAATCTTTTGTCCAAACAAAATGGCTACACCTCTAGAATTTGACCTCACTCCATTGAGGATACATTCACCGGCCCAAATTTGCTTTATAAACGTAATGTCTTCCGTCAGCCAATGAGTATCTTGTAAGCAAAGGATATCGGGTCCAATATCAGCGAAATAATTAAGAACATCCACCCTTTTTTTCTTATCTCTTAGACCCTGACAGTTTGCCGAGATAATTTTTATATCAGATGATGCCATTTACAGTACAACATCCCCAAAAAACTGAATCTAATATCAAAAAGCTAGAAAGTAGAAAACCAAGCATCAGAAAGCATAGGAACTTAGCAAATAAATAATAAATATAAATTCTTAAATAAGCAACTGCAAAGTTGCCACTTATCAACAGTTGTGCACTAACTATAAATGATTCTTTTTTCAACTCAAACATAGACTTTCTAGTATGGGAGAATAGTACAAGAATAACAAATATTATCATAACACCCAAACCTATACATAAGACACACAAAAAAAAAAAAAAAAAAAAAAAAAAAAGGAAATACAGAAGTACAAATACACAAGAGGTTTAAACTACATTGAAAGACAAAGATTAAAACACAGTAAAACATGTATAAACACACAAACATAGTCAGTCAACAAAAATAATAAGGTAATGAATTTGGTATGGTAAACCAGGCAGTGGTTCTTGATTGATATAAGAAGGTGCTTTGAGGGCATTGACAAGCATTTTGATGATTTCTAGTCAATATGAGACAAAAGGCGCATCTACACTCCAATGAGATAAAACTAATTCTGCACTTAAATCTATTACAGATGCTAAACCAGTGTAAGCAAATGGTGGACCAGTACCAAGTGGTGAGTAGTTCTATTTGTTCAATGTCAATACACCTACATCAATTCAATGAGTAAAATTAAATTTAGAAATTTATCCATGAAAAACATTTCGGATATTTGCTAATGGACTAACAGTAATCAGCAAACATTGTTACTATTTTGTGTTTCCAAAAAAAAAGACAATTAACATTTATTTTATAGTGGCTTACAATAAACAACAACCAACATGACTTACATCTATGGATGAATAAGAGCAAACAGTGTTACCCTTTTGTGACAAAAAAAGACAAAATTAACATTTATTTTATAGTGGCTTACAATAAACAACCACCAGCATGACTTACATCTATGGACAAATATGATTCATTGATGAATATATTTCAGGAACTATCTTCTTTTTTCTAAGGATGCTAATGTTATCAGTTTCCAATTCCCAAAAAGGAAGGAATATTTTGAAGAAAAATTTATTGCCCTTAACAGTATGACCCTGTTTAAATTATCTTGAAATTATGAAATTGTTCCACAGGCAAGATTATAAGGTATTATTAAGGTGTTAAAAGCCCAACAGTCGTAATTCACCGACCTACTGCATTGATTATACAAAAATCTAGTCCACATAACCAATATCTCAATGATTAATACAAAATCAGGTCAGCCTGATTAAATTATTATCTTACAATATAATTAAGAAAATTTCAAGACATTTGTTTACAAGTACATTTGTAGATAATAGTTCGATTGGAAACAGAATTTATCTAATTTGACTTATAAAATCCTATTCGAAAAAAACGAAATTTACCAATTCCTATAGTCAATGCAGACTGCACTTTTCCTCAGTTCTTTTCATTAAGCAAAAGGTGTTATATAATTCAAGTACAGATGTAATATACTCCAACAAAATCACAATATAATAATATGATTGAATAGAGTTAGCAGTCAGTATTGTCAATTCTGGTTGAGGTCTTTCCTTAGTTGTGTCAGGATTTGTCCCAAAATATTTTCCCCAAGCCACAAGCTTTTATCCAATATTGCAGGATCAGAAAGTTGGATACCACACGAGAAGTAACAATCTCTGCCATTAGCCTCAACCAGTTCCCCTTTTGTCTCTAGCAGCTTTTTTCTTAAGTTGTTGTTCTGTGTGAATTTCATTTGACATGCCTTAAGCATCACTGAACGAGCGACCTTCCTCCATTTGGCCTCATTGAAACCTTTGATTCTGTGGGAGATAGCCTTCATATTTCGGGGGTGATCAGCCTTCATAATATTCTGTGCAGAGTGCTCGTCCTGGAAGAACAGACTCTGTTGTTGAAGGTAGTACTGTTCTACACAAGTATAATGATCTTTGCCGTCACTGAAACCACATTTGTAGAAATTGCTGAGGAAACTTTGCTCCCCAAAGAATGGGGAATTCTGTCGTAAATCAAGATGTGTGTAATATGGTTGGCCATACTGATACAAACAAGAAAAGTAGTATTATTCAGTATCAAAGCAGATTTGCACATGTAAATAGATTCTCTCCACTGGAAGTGGACGACAGTTTGCTAGTTGATAAAAATTCTTCTGTTAGTAGATTACACGATGTCGAAACCCAGGTTGTTGAAACCCGGGCTCGGGTACAAAGTACTGGTCACACAGAAGGTAAGAAAACTTCTTTAACTTGTGGTAGTGTCGATGGTGGACTAGTGAAGGACTATGGGGCTAGTACCTTAGGTTCAAACTCTAGCGATAGTAAACGAAAAAATTCACCCACTGCATCTGCCGTCCTTACTGAAGTCCCTCCCTTGCCTATGTATAGTTATGACAGTTACGCACAAAACAGTGCTATTGAAGGTATAATGGATGAAAAATACTGCCTGGAAACAAATATCACTCAGAAGAGTGAGAAAATGAACTTGGCAAAAAAAGCCAGTAAAAATAAATTATTTTTGGAGCAGAATAAACCACTGTTCGGCTTTATACCCATTTATGGGCTTCCAAGCCGAATATATGACAGTAACAAAGGCTCCATATGTACTGATATACTGCAGTTACACAGGCAGTTGAGAAATGATGGTAGACACAACTTCAAAGGTTTACAAATTGGGGTTCCCTCAAAATTGAATGCAGAAGCCTGGGCACAGTACCTAGGTAGGTACTGGGATTAGCAGTTACCTTTACTTATCAAATACGGGTTTCCCCTTGATTTTGACAGAAATTCTGACTTGAAATGCGAGAATTCTAATTCTAATTCTAATAGCACTTTTATAGCGCTTAATCTCTGTCAAAAGACAGACTCTAAGGCGCATCACACAAAAACATTGTTCAATATTCAAAAACCAGAGACATGGCAGGGGTCAGCACCGCGGAGAAAGCAGAAAGGAGATTGGAAATTTAGGGTGGGTATGCTTTTCCAAAGAGGTATGACTTCAACTTTGACCTGAAAGAGGCAAGTGAGTTTGCAGAGCGGACCTCATCAGGAAGGTCATTCCAAATCATAGGTGCGTCATACGCAAAAGTGAGTCCAAAATGTTTTTGAGACTTGAAAATTGAACCAAAGTGGGGAACCTCAAGAAATATGCCATCAGATTGACTTCGACGAGTGTTATATGCACTATGTCTGGGAATGAGGAAGGGTTCAAAGTATTTGGGGTTACCACTGTGTAGGAACTTATATACCAACATGGCAGTCTTAAAGATAGAACGGTACTTAATTGGCAACCAATGTAGTGCTTTTCTAACTGGAGTGATGTGTGAGTACTTGGTGGTGTTGGCAACAATTCTGGCCAGGCTATTTTGAACACATTGAAGTTTGCGCAGATCTAGAGCTGAGAGACCTCTGAACAGAGAGTTACAGTAATCTAGTCGACTTCCGACCAGAGCATTGGCAGCCATAAGAGTAGCTTCATGTGTCAGATGTCCTCGGAGTCGCTTAAGATCCCGGACATGAGCAAAACAAGCCTTGCAGACCTTCCTAACATGGCAAGAGAATGAGAAATCAGAATCAAACCAGACACCAAGGTTCCTAACTGCATCTGTTGGTGATATGAGATTACCAAGTATGTTGACCGGGAAGGACTGATTAAGTTTTTCGCGCTGAGACTTTGAGCCATACACAATGAATTCGGTCTTATCTGGATTTAGCTTGAGCTTATTTGTAGAGAGCCATCTCTTTACGTCTTCAAGGCAGTGTGACAGCTTATCAAGGGCCGAGGCAACATTTTTATGTGTGAGGTGTACATACAATTGTGTGTCATCAGCGTAGAACTGGAAACTAATACCAGGATGATTCTGTATGACTTTACTCAGTGGAGTAGTATAGAGTGAAAAAAGGATTGGCCCCAGGACAGAGCCTTGAGGCACACCATACAATAACTTTTTGGCATCAGATAAAATTGACCCAATCTTAATGCACTGAACACGGTCTGAGAGATAAGACTTAAACCAATCGAGGACAACCCCGCTCACACCAAACCAGGAGCTAAGAGAATTAAGTAGCGTATCATGATCAATAGTATCAAACGCTGCTGATTGATCCAAGAGAACGACAGCAGTAGCCTCACCTTTAGCAAAAGCCAAATGAACATCATTCTTAATTGAAAGCAATGCAGATTCAGTTGAGTGACCTAGTTTGTAGGCAGATTGCCTGACATTCTCCAGTCCGTTCAAACTAACATGGTCATTCAACTGAGAAGCAACAACACGTTCAACCAGTTTGGATATGAAGCCCAACCCAGAAACAGGTCTGTAGTTTTTTAAGTCATTGGGTGGTAGTGATGACTTTTTAATCAATGGGGTTACAATAGCCTTCTTGAATTCATCAGGTACAACACCTTCTGACAACGAGCAGTTAACAAGCCTGGTGATAGAGGGCAGTAAAATATCAATACATTCCTTAACAAGAAATGTAGGCCATGGGTCTAACAAACAAGATTTAGTGGGTGACTTCATGATAATTTTTCTAATTTCCTCTTGAGAAACTTGTTTAAAGCAGCTGAAATTGGGTACATCAGGTGGAGGAGGCAGAGTGAATGAGTCACTAGAGGAAAATGAGTTTCTGATTTTATCTATTTTGTCACTGAAGAAAGTGACAAACCGGTCAGCAAGACCTTTCTTAGATTCATGAGAAGGGAGTACTGCTTCAGGACTAGAGTGCAGTGCGGAACGCAAGACCTGCCATAGCTTCTTGGAGTCATTGGTATTTTCTTTGACCAGGTTTCTGAAGTAATTTGCCTTATCTTTGTTGACCAGTGAATTGCAGCAACCAATCTGTCTTCGAAGTCTAGCTCGATTATAGGCAGATTTATATTTACGCCAGATTCGTTCCAGCTGTCGCCTGATGGTTTTTGCCAGCCTGTAGGTGTCAGATAGCCAACCAGTAGCTTGCTTAGTAAAAGTGCGAGTAACCAATGGTGCATGCTTGTTGAGCAATTTGCTCAAATCATCTAAGTATTGTTCATACAAACCACTGACTGTATCACCAGGGCATTTTACGAATGCGCTATTTCCCAAATCCTTACGGAAACTGTCCATGTCAATTTTATGATACCTCCTGAAAGTGACAACTTTTGCCTTATGTGAAGGAGGATTAACTGAGTCAAGCTGAGCAAGGACAAGAGCATGATCAGAAATAAATTCAGCAACTCATACATTAGAGATGACACTGGCATCAGTAGGAGTAAGAACAAGGTCTAGGATATGACCATGTAGATGGGTAGCCGTTTGAACATTTTGTGTTATATTGCATGATTCTAAACAGTTCTGCAATTTGATACTGTCATTTGAAGAAGTATCCACATGAATATTGAAATCCCCACAAATTAGGAAAGAGGGAGAAACAGAGGATAAATATTCTAAAAGATTGAGAAATTGGTCCAGGAAACTTTCAGAGCATGAGCCAGGTGGACGATAAACACAAGTCAACACAAGCTGTTGAGCCGCCGACCCAATTGCAATGCTAACATTTTCAAAGGAACTGAAAGTAGGTGTGTCCACAGATCTAAACTGTATAGCTTTGTTGATAAAAAATCCGACACCACCACCACGGCCATGAATACGGGGTTTGTGGCAGAATTTGAAGCCTGTCGGGGTGATGGAATGTAGAAGGCTGTCCGTTTCCTCCTGGCGAATATGTGTTTCAGTGACAGCAAGAATGTCGACAGAATGTACTGTTACAGTATCATCGATGCAGGGTCCCTTGTTCCTTACAGATCGGCAATTTACCACCCCAAACGAGATTGGTCCAGGATTAAGGGAGATGTCACCACAAAGCAACAATAAGGTCGCAAGGCCATGACGCTTAGCCACACAAGGGAAAAGATGTGTATTCAGGACATAGCTGTGGAGTCTGTAGGGGCGTGGTAATGACGTAAGACCATGAGCAGACAACGGAATAAACACATTAGGATCACTGCTTACTGACTTTCTCCAAAACAACAGTAAGAGGAACAACCAGCGGATGGTACTCATTGCACTCCAGTTCCCTAAACTAAGAACAGGACCGTGAGGAGTAACACCAGTATGCCCTAATTCTAATTAGTTAGTTACTATGTGACACAGTCTGTCCACTCTAAATTCCGTCCCGTGGGCGACTCACGGGCACCCTACACTGTGAGAACATAAGTCACAAAAGTGCACTTGAATATCCAGAACATGTCTCAAATTATCTCAAGGAAGAAGTTCAAAACAATGCCATGTTAGGTCCTTTCACTGAACCACCAGTCGACAATCTACACACTAGTCCATTCATGACCAGAGACAAGTCGAGTTCGGTTAATAGAAGGGTCATCATTGACCTTAGTTGGCCCATTGGCAATTCTGTAAATTCAGGTGTAGCTTCAGATAGATACCTAGACACTGAATTTGTATTGACATACCCATCTATTGACAATATAACAGATCAGGTACTTCAATTAGGCAAAAGTTGTCAAATTTTTAAAGTTGATATCAGTAGGGCGTTTTGCCATGTCCCTATTGATCCAGGTGACTTGGATTTGTTAGGTTTACATTGGGGGAACTACTTCTTGATTGTTCGGTCCCCTTCGGATTTAAACACGGGTCTTCCATCTTCCAGCGATTATCCGACTCAATTCGCTTTATTATGGCCCAAGAGGGCAATAAGATATGGAATTATATAGACGATTTTTTGTGTATCTCCCTCCCCTCTCGAATTCACCATACATATCATAGACTCCAGCAATTGCTCGAGGAGCTTGGTCTCAATGTTAGCAGTAAAAAGCTGGTCCCACCCAGCACTCAGGTTACCTGCCTCGGGATTGTGGTCAACACTGTTGATTTCTCCATAGCAATTCCTGTTGAAAAGTTGGCTGTTATCAAAAATATGTGTCGAGACTGGTCCTGTAAGAGCACATGCAGTAAGAAAGAACTCCAATCACTGTTAGGTTCTCTATTGTATGTGGCCAAGTGTATTAAATATGCTAGGTTTTTCCTCAACAGGATGCTTAATTTGTTGCGTCAGAATTTTGACAATAAGCATATTACACTAACTAGAGAATTTCACCAAGACCTTCAATGGTTTAACAGGTTTCTGCCTGTATATAATGGCGTTTCCTTCTTTAACTATACTCCTAGCAAAGTTATCCATTTAGACGCCTGTCCCACTGGCTTGGGGGCCATCTTTGATAGCCAAGTGTATGCCTTGCCTTTGCCTGCTGCCTGGCACACTGAAAACATAGCCTATCTTGAAATGATCAATATTTTGGTGGCCCTCAAGGTTTGGCATGCCCAGTGGGCAGGCCTGAGAGTTCTCATAAAATGTGATAACCAGGCGGTTGTAGCTGTATTGAACAGTGGCAAAGCACGTGACCTGACTTTGGCCAAGTATGCTAGGAACATATTTTTGTGGTTGAGTGCTTGTAATATAGATATGAAAGTTGTTCATGTAGCAGGGAAGCTGAACCCAATAGCAGACCTGTTATCTAGATGGCAGAACACTGAACATAATTTTCAGAAACTGCAGCAGATGGTTCATCCAGTGATTTGGATTAATGTATCTGAACAGTTGTTACAAGTTGATGAAACCATTTAGTTAATCTCTTGTGTATTGTGTTTCGTGTTGTAGCTCAGTCACTGGAGACCCATCTGACACAGCAGGCAACCTCCAGACTGTCACATGCTTTCACTGAATCCACGAGAAAGGCTTATGCAACCCTATTCAGAACCTTCCTGGCCTTTGTGGCCTTCATGTGTTGGGACTTACAGCAGGTGAATGTGTTTAACCTGTTGTGTTTTTTAGAGTGCCTTCACTATAATGGGGTTAAACATTTGCAAATGGCAAATTATTTGTCAGCCATCAAAACTACCTTTCTCTTGTATGGTCTGGATGTTGCTTGTTTTGCTGATGCTAGGATTAAATATTACCAAAAATCTATACAACTTCATGCCCCCCGTCTGTAAAGCTTAAGAAAGTCATAGATGTAGCACTCCTTAAGAGTATTGTTGAGCAGTGTGACTATACCTACATGGGGCAAATTTTTAAGTGTGTTTATCTGCTAAGTTTCTATTCCTTTCTCCGCATGTCAAATTTAGTACCTCACTCTATCTCAGATTTTTCACCCCTTAAGCATCTGGCCAGGGGTGATGTTATTTTCAAATCAAATAAAGTTATTTTGCTGCTTAAGTGGTCTAAAACCATGCAATCTAATAATGAAATTAAACTTATACATGTTCCAAGAATACCTCGTTCTTCCGTCTGTCCAGATACCAAAGTCAGAAGGCATTTTCATTTGATTCTCTCTAGATTGGGCCTGGCTGCCTCTGGCTTCACATTTCACAGCTTCCGGCGTTCAGGTGCCACCTTTGCTTTTAACAATAATGTGGCTCTCCAGAATATACAGAGACACGGCACCTGGACGTCGGATTGTGTTTGGAGGTACTGATTCCTCAGATGCTGGGGACCAAGTTGCCAACATGTTTAGATCCAAATTGTCTACAATGTAGCTACTATACTTTGGGGTTTGGGTGATTCAGTAACCTCTTGCATAAAATTTTAAGTAGTATTTACACATGTAAACCATTTTACAAAGTAAATTTTGTCTATTTTGGGGTCACCTCCATAGTATGTCCTCTTGTAGGACTGTTACAGTAATTTCTTGTTCGTAAACTCACATTAAGTAATCTCTTCAACTTGAGGTGACCCTTAATAATAAGTAAATTTATTCACTTTTGGGTCACCTTATTATAATGTCCTCTTGTAGGACTTGTCACAGTAGTTCAATAATGTAACTTGTGTTAAGTAAACTTAACTTGCTTCAAGCTAAGGTGACCCTTAATTTTGTTGTTATTGTCTGTATCATGCTCTGTAAATATAAGTAGTTCGCATTCAATGCTAATAAATATCATGAACCGCATTTTGTGTTTGACCTTTACCCCTTGTCAAGGTCACTCATATCTTCATCTGACTGGTACTTGAGGAACTGTGTAGCGATGACCAGTGCTGGACATGGCCCTCAGTTCTGGTACCAGTCTAGAATGTTGCATTGTGGTTCTTCATGGTTCATTGGTTCCTAGTATAAAAGTGAACCTTTGTTTGAATTTGGCGCCACACTCTTAGGAATTAGAAGGAATAATACACGTTTTGAACCCACCCATTTAATGTTATACAACTTCAGTATCCCTCCCTATGTAATGGAACATGATACTTAAAAGTATTGTATTGTATTTTCAGAATGTATCAGTCAGTGCAGAACAGTATGGTTGGAGCAAGGCCATTCTGCTGCTACCTGGAGCAAAGCTTGCTGCATGGATTGTTCACCATCTGTGTGCTTAAATGCTATATCAGTGTTTAAATGAAAAGACAGTGCTTGGCTCTTGACGTATAGATATATTATGTAATGCTTTAGCTGGGGCCTCAACGTTACTGACCCACAGTCTTAAGTTTGAGTGACATTTGGAGCTGTATTGCTCAGCTCCCAGGGGCGACTGTAGGGTCCTTGAGATGGGGCTGTTCTCGTATCTCCTTGGTAGCAGATGTAGATGGGCCAGTTGGCCCTAGTTGTTTGAATGAGTATCTGGGCTTGCTCAACCATAATGTTATGAATATTATATGTTAAATAGTGTGACTCCTTGTTCTGTATATACAAGTTTTCCTTTTAAAACGAAATGTCTTTTACTAATTTTTAGTGTATCTAATCAGGTTGAAAAACAGTAACTCTATATCAAGTCATTATTAATATTGTTATTCACCATTCAGGTGACCATTGTACATGTTGAACAGTAATAGCTACTGTTCTTTGTAATCCTGTGTCTTACGTGTAACTTTGCATGTTGTGTATAATTTTGTATAACATTGCAGGGCAACAGTGCCTCTGTAATTGATAGTAATTTGATTTTATACCACGTGTCACAACATTAATGTTTTAACAGTTACAACCTACCAGTAACAGTCACTTTTAGTAAAGTTTCTTTTAACAGTTACCTGTATATTTTTACACCTTATTGGTCAAGTGTAACTGGTATTGTGGCCAATTTATACCCGGCAGTCTTTCATATTAAGCCATGCCTGGCATGGGTGATTCAGTAACCCCTTGCATAAAATTTTAAGTAGTATTTACACATGTAAACCATTTTACAAAGTAAATTTTGTCTATTTTGGGGTCACCTCCATAGTATGTCCTCTTGTAGGACTGTTACAGTAATTTCTTGTTCGTAAACTCACATTAAGTAATCTCTTCAACTTGAGGTGACCCTTAATAATAAGTAAATTTATTCACTTTTGGGTCACCTTATTATAATGTCCTCTTGTAGGACTTGTCACAGTAGTTCAATAATGTAACTTGTGTTAAGTAAACTTAACTTGCTTCAAGCTAAGGTGACCCTTAATTTTGTTGTTATTGTCTGTATCATGCTCTGTAAATATAAGTAGTTCGCATTCAATGTTAATAAATATCATGAACCGCATTTTGTGTTTGACCTTTACCCCTTGTCAAGGTCACTCATATCTTCATCTGACTGGTACTTGAGGAACTGTCAGCACACTCCTTGACCAGTGATATTGGAATTGGGTAAATGTCACAAGATTTGGATGGAGAGGACTCTAGAATTTTGAGTAGGTCTTCCTTGGACACAGGTGTGAAAGAGGAGAGAGTATTTTTGTTGAGTTGGGTCTAGTCACTGAGGATAGTGTTGGTGACTGCAGTGTGGATCTAATTTTAAGGATTTTGTCATAGAAGAACTTACAGAAAGTGTAAGGTTGGTTTTATTTGTGCAGTCTGGTAGAACAGCAACAGAGGACCTGTGTAAAATCTTTTTATAACAGTTACACATAGCCTTAGGATTTCCTTGATTTTCAGCCACAATGTTGGAATAATGATTGCATTTGGACTTCTCAAGCAGGAAATTACAGTGATTGATTGCAGCCTGGTATCGGCTATGATTACTGGCTGAGTTTTCACAGTGCCATAGCCGCTCCTATTTCCTCTTGAGTCATATTGCCTTGAGGATCTCACAGTTCATGAAACCAGTATGGGCATGTTTTGGTTTATTTTTCTTCTTGATTGGGGCATGCTTGTCAGGGAGGCTTCTCAAGGTATTAAAGTATTGATGACTGAGAAGACTGGGAGTTTTGTATGGGCATTTAATGAGGTCAAATTTCAGGATATGCATTCTAAAATCTAAGATATTTATCTTGTGAATTTTACAGATGGATACACAATAAAACTAACAATCTCTGACAGGAAAAAACATGTCTAAACATGATTATCTGGTAGTCTGATAGTGCCCCAATAACTTTGAGACTAATATTCCAAGAAAAGGAATCCCTCTCACATAGAGCATCTAAAATGTGACCCTGAATATGTGTAGGTGTATTGACAAGTTGTACAAAACTAAATTGCTCAAGGATATCAAAAAATTTTAGTGTCCAGGTGTCGTGTTGATCCAGATGAAAATTAAGATCACCAAGGTCTATTCAGTACACGAAATATAACATCTTTAGCATCCTTAGTGCTAATCTGAATGGAGGTACTTTCAAAAGCCTGACAATTGTTTTTTGAAACTTGCTCAAAACTCAGGTCCTCCTTGATGAAAAAGCCAACTCCACCCCCTTTCTTGACATTTCAAAGTACAGGGGTGAACTTTTTACCAGGAGGGGTGATACTAGAAATAAAATTTTCAGTATCCTGTGGCCTAAGCCATGTCTCAATGACAGCTATAAGATCAGCATTGTTATCTTTAACGAACTCCAGAAAGTAAGCTGATTTACTTCTAATAGATCTAATGTTGAGAAGACAACCATTCAGAGATAAAGAAGCAGGGCCTGGATTGAGACTAATATCACCCAAAAGAGCTAGGAGCAATGATGTCCAGGGACTGACATTCCAGAAACTATGGGTCACCCTTCGACAGTGACCCTGGAAGGCCAGATAGGTGCAATTGATGCTTTCTGCACATGGGTGAATTCACCACTCTACGATCACAGGATGACCTGAGTGCGTGGTGGGTTCAGATGAGTCACAGACTCTGATGCCGGTCAATATGAGGTAAATAGCAATATGCAAGAGGTGTATTTTGGAGAATATTGTAGGAAATATATGTATGATAAAAATGTATATCTGAGAACACAAATATGAAATGATGACAAATCTACTTTGTGGGTTAGTTGAACAAAAAGTGCATTACCAGACCAACAGAGGCCAATAATTGAAAATTTTAGAAAAGGTGCACTTACCTTCCCTATGTACAAACCGGTCTTTCACAATGGAATCAAAAGAAAAACCTTGTAATAGTTTGTGAAAGTACCAAAATATTAGTGCATATGGAGTAGATGAAATAAAAAATTTGGTCAAACAAAATTGTGCTATGGATGATCAACCAGGGCTTTAATTGGTTATTGTATATCTGGACTTTATATGTAATACAATTAATTTGGTTGTTGGGTAAAACAATAGAAAGGTAGGTATAGTTGGTATATGATGGCGTTATGTTTAATACAATTTATTTGGTTATTGTTTTTCTGAGCTTTGTATGTATTATACAGTTCATTTGGTTTTGGAAAACAGTAGAAAAGAACCACAGGAATTATTGGGTGGGCGATAATTCCCATTTGAGGAAAAACAGTATCTACTTATAATCATTTTGTTTGTCCAAGATGTTTTTATAACTAGTACAATATAACAAATACAGACCACTTTCTATGGTAAAAATGAAAATTAAATAAAAATTTATCTGCAATGCTGACCTTCATCTGTACTTGCTCTCTGTTCTAAATTTAGGGGCATAAGTTTTAAAACTTAACTAAGATGTGTAAGGTAATAGACATTTTGCCACCATGTCACAAGTTCACAAAAGAACATCACACAGTAATTGAAGGACAACCGTGTTTCACCCAATGCCTATAACCACAGGTTATCCAGCCTGTGGTGTAAAAGAATGCTTGGAGAGTAACATTGGTTACTCGAGTGAAAGTGTTGCAATTTTGATTAACACGAAGAAGCCAGCACTATACATAATTTTAAGAAAAAAATTTTAAATTGATAAAAATTTGCTAATTGGCAGAAGTCCAAATAAAGAAAGTTGCAAACCCAGCAGAGCCTGATTTCCCAAGGAATGCAATTGACGGAATTCAAGGAAGTCTTTATTTGGAAAGTAAAAAAAGCAATATTCTATTTTTGAGAGTCATACTGATTTTTATTTGGGTTTTACTGTCACTTTCAACACCCCAAGTGTTGATGGGTAGTGCGTAGTTTTATGTGCAAAGGAAACCAGTACATAAAGTTAGTCAAGGTTCTGTTCCATGAACTCCCGACCAACAGCAAACAAAGAGTTATACTGATAGACTTAACTAAAGATGACTAACTGTGATGTTTGGAAAAATTCCTGGCCCTCACAGTTAAGAAGTTATATTTAATCAGGATATAATAGAAAATTGAGTTCTACAAGGTAAGATGTGACATGCATCTTTATATGAGTGCATGAACAATATGTTTTGTGATTCTGAAATTTAGCAGCACAGGAATTGTTGACTCCACGTGGTGAGGAATTACATTGATGTAGTAAAATAATGGTCAGACCATTTGCTACAATAAACAAAGTTTCGTTTCTGAGGAATTGCTGAGTATGTTGCAGATCCTAGAAATGTTAGTACGAGGCAAACCAAACCTTTGTTGTGTGATTACTAACTGATTTTTCTCTGTCAACATACACCTATATGTTTGCTTCCTCTGACATAGAACTAGAATTTTGAAACAATGAGCCATGAAATAAGTTGTTCTCTGGTTTTTTTCAATAATGTTGCTACAGAGTGTTTTATCTGGATTAACTTTAATTTATTTTGACGAATTCTCGTAACATTAAGTAATGTAGTACTAAAGTACTGTAACATTAACACATATTTTTATAGCGAAGTTGCACTTCCACAGATGAATTCCTGCATAGTATGTGTACTAAGAAAATATGTGATTGATGGTAATTATGGACATCTTGAAAGCTTCTGTAATAATTCAGAATTCTGGACAAATCGTGTCCATTTTAGTAAATATTTGATGTGACTATTAATTTTGAGAAAACTTCTTACACCTAGGGATTCTTATCTCCTCTGGGGCTGATCCCAAGGTTTTATGGGAGCAATGGGTGGATGTAGTGGTCCCTTTAATGTTCATTGTCATCTTGTGTCAAAATGGCGGGGCTCCCACTGCCTTTAACTGCTCCAGGATATGTAGGGTGCCTTCTATAAGGACAAAAATTGTGCATTACTTTTAAAGTATCTGGAATGGAACTGCCAAGGACATGCAAAGGCATTGGCCAAAATTCAATTGCACTCCTGTATATCACTGAAACAACCATGTAGCAGTCACATAGCACTCCAATAGACCATAACAAACCAGGGGCCGGTTTCACGAAGCCTTTTTAAGATAAAGGTCACCTTAAATTCTAGGATTTCTTTGATTTTCTCCCTCCTTTGAAACATCTAAGTTTCACAAAGCCACATTCTTAAAAGGCAACCTTGAAAACTCCCTTGGCTTTCATATATAGATAATGGCCAAGTGATGCTCCATAATGTAAACTTAAGGGCCTTAGGCCCTGAAAGGGTCATTTGGTGTGCATGCCATATCGCACTTTCACTAAATTAGTTCTATGGTTGTTTCAATACACAATCAACATTGTTTCACCATGTGTACCACTGATTTTCCTTTATGGGAAAATATAATTTTTGATAAAGCTTGAAAAGTTTTAATATAGTCTGACTGCCACAAAATTTAACCATGGATAATGATAATTGATAAAATATGGATCTGTGATTTACAGAAAGCACTTTCCAGAAAAGAATTAGACTGCTTATTTAACAATGCTGTGGATAATTTGTTAAGGTGAGTGTTTCATGTTACTTTATTAATCTGTGCTTATTTTAAGACAGTAAATTATTATTTTTGTGTTTTAGGCATTGAAAGTACTAGAAACTGGAGAATTACTTACTTGTTTTATTTTGTGTTGAAGTTTTTGGGTTTCTCAAGATTTTTATGTGCTTTTTTGTCTCTTAATTTGGAATCAAGGAAAAATACCTCCTGAAAAAGATTATCTCCTGGAAAAAGCCTCACAGAAAGAATGCCTACTCCACATTTTGTATTATACCTCCTATAAAAATTAATCCACAACATTAAAAACAAAACCCATTTCAACCACAAACAGTGTATCATTTTAGAAGTATATATAAACTGTAATAAGGTAAATTAAAATTTTTGTTTTGAACTTAAAAACATTGAAATTTAAATCAAATTAAAACCCAGCAGTAATGGATTTCATTACTGCATTTTTGCACTACGTTTTGTTTTCTCATTTTGAGCTACTAAAAACACTCCTTTTAATATAGTATACTGGGTTAGATTTTCACGGTGAGTTTTTATGAAAGTTAACTGCTCCTTCAGTTAAGTTCACAGAAGATTATTGTAAAGTGAGATTGTAAAGAAATGTAAAGAATTAAAAAATATCCAACTTTAAAAAGTAAATTGCTTGTTTTATTGCGCTACAATAGCTTGCCATGTGGGACCGAATGCTTCTATTGTTTGCCGCGAGGCAGTGCGACCAATGTCTTAGAAAAAAAGACGTTTGTGATTGGCCGCAGCCTCAGGTTGTCGTCACGTGATCTGCCCCTTTTGTTACAACTTTTCTCATTGGTCGCCGCCATCTTACAATAGTTGGTAAGTATTTCAGAGGCAGATACAGGATTTCCCGAAAGGGGGGGCGTGGGTTGTCGCGGGTATGGATATTTCATACTTGGACTTTCTGTAGTGGGACATATCACGCGGTGCACGGACAAAATGTCGGTGGACAAAATACTGGGGGACCAAACGCCAGTCAAAATTGCAAGGGGGGGGGGGGGGGGCACAAAATGCTGTCCATTTTATGGGACAGGGAGGGCAAAATGCCTATCTTAACAAAACACTTTATATTTGATACTGATGGTCAAGCAAACTGAAAAAAACTTCTAGCAGAAAAAAGCCTCTGTAAAAACCTACAGTAGAAAATACCTCAGTATAAAAGCCCACTAACTAAATGGTACATAGCACACAAGTCCTGCCAAGTGGTGTACATCATGTAACAAAGGTTTGGGTATTTTCTACTGGGGTTATTTGTTTATACACTAGTTTTCTACTGTTTCTGTAGTTTTATTTTTCTATTGGCTTTTTCTACACTCAATTGTCAGACACTTACAGCAGTTTACCTAAAATAAACTTCAAAGGGGTTTCCCTTTCCCATAATAAACAATGGTATAACTGCAGAAAAGATGGAGGGAAACATACTTGAATCTAAATTTATTTGCCACAATGTTTCTTCAACTTTTTATTTTAAAATAACTTATTTTTTCATTGTTTTTCTTTAAAAACATGTAAACTAATTGATTAAATTTGATGAAACATTTTTGGAATTTAACCTTTTTTGCAATTTAATCTTATCATAGCTACTGAAGTAAATTAGAACTGAAATATAGAAGTGCAGTAATAAATTATTAATTGGGGTGAGTGATTCCAGTTTTGTAAAGTGTGTATCTCATGCTTAAACATATACTGTTAAACAAAAGTTTATAAATAAAGTCATCCACAAAAGATGTAATCCTCTGTTTGAGGATGAGACCTAACATAGTACACACACAAAAGAACCTAATCCCCTTTGATACTGGACAGTGACAGGTATAATGACTGTCACTTTAAACAGGTACTAGTATATTACCCTAGTAAAGACAGATCTTGGGGTGGGGGATTGGAGGGGGGCGTGGACAGTAGCAAAAAGCCCCATGACTAAAGGTTGAAACTCTGAAAGGGGGGGCGTGCGCCCTCCACGCCCCCCCCTAGATCTGCCTCTGTATTTACTGCATTTTTCTTTCTATATCTCTGTGCAGTCTTATTGTTTAACGTTCCTGTTTAGATATTTCATTTATTATTGTATAAAGCCCATTCTGGCCATTTTTCAGCACTTCCGCCTTTGTAGTTTGTCCTTATTTTAATTTTTATTGACTCGCCTCAACTGGCTTTCTTCTGCGAGCATTTTGACTCGAGGTCTACTCGCATTTATTTTATTGCTTTAAAACACGTATTTTCATAGTTGGTGCAGGAAGGCACCAAACTAATTAATATACCTACAATAAATGCTTTTATTTCTTTCTTACCTGCAGTGAGGCAGGTAATGTCGACGATTCGTGTATCACAGCTAATCTTGAAGATTTTTTGTCTTCTCGCGTCGACATGTATATCTATTATATTGGAGGCGTTCTTAATTTCAGTAAAGATTTTTAAGAAATCTTTACAAAGCAAGGGAGGTGGATCAGACCTCTTCAACTCACTAAACGAACGCAACCTCCATATATTTGGTCAAAACTTCGAGTCCAGTAGTGCTGTCGAGTCACTGGAGGTGGAGTTCGCCCCTATTATCGCCCCTCGACTTGTTTTCTAGTCGCCTCGTAGACGACTTGGGTCAAGTTCGTAGTTCAGCCGAGGATGCCTCGAAGGTTGCCTCGACCAGCACAAACAATATTGAAATTTTAATTACTTAAATGTAGCTTTATAAGGTACAAGCTTACCATGTAAGCTATTGTAGTGCAATAAAATTCACACTATTCTAGACAATATACTGCAGGTCCTAGCTTCCTCGGACCACTACTAAGTCTATTCTATGACCCTCAACCAGCCCCTAGTAGGCCCAAAACACTCTGATAAACCAAACACAAGTCGAGGGCTAGATTCTTACCCTCATTTTCAGAGGAGTATTAGTCCCCTGAACATAGGCATAGGAGGGCTAGGTTCGAACCCTCATCTTCAGAGGAGGATCAGTCCCCTGAACACAGAAGTGACTCCAATCTAATTTGAGACTATTCCGATAGTCTCAAATTTTGAAGAATTTTCGCACTGTTCCATTCCCACTCATAGAATGAAAACACTTGCATTCTCTAACTGTGTTGTAACAATGATGTGACAAAATTGTTCAAATATTAAGTGGATGCAACATTTTTAATATCTGAGATAGTTATTAAGTCAAACTTTGATAGCTTAACTTAATAACTTTGGCTGGTACAAATATGATCATTATTTTGAGAACACACACCACGTTACAAACTGGAGAGACCACTGAAAAAATTTTTTCAACATGGCTGGTAGAATTTTGATCAGTGTTTTCAGAACAAGCTGGTTTTGAATAAATTTTTTCACTGGTTAACCAGAGATCATGCATCACACATCAGCTTACAAACTGGAAAGACCACTGAAAAAATTTATTCAACGTGGCTGGTAGAAGTTTAATTAGTGTAGCTCAGAGATTCTACACCACACACCACGCTAAAAAACTGGAGAGACCACCAAAAAAATTTATTCAACACAGCTGGTAGAAGTTTGATCAGTGTGTTCAGAACAAGCTAGTTTTGCATAAATTTTTTCATTGGTTAACCAGAGATCCTACATCACACACCAAGTTACAAACTGGAGAGACCACTGACAAAATTTATTCAACACGGCTGGTAGAAGTTTGATCAGTGTTTTCAGAACAAGCTGGTTTTGAATAAATTTTTTCACTGGTTAACCAGAGATCATGCATCACACATCAGCTTACAAACTGGAGAGACCACTGAAAAAATTTAGTCAACACGGCTGGTAGAGCTTTAATTAGTGTTTTCAGAACAGGTTGGTTTTGAATAAATTATTTCATTGGTAGCGCAGAGATCCTACATCACACACCACGTTACAAACTGGAGAAACTACTGAAAAAATTTATTCAACATGGCTGGTAAGAAGTTTGATCAGAGTTTTCAGAGCTGGCTGGTTTTGAATAATTTTTTCATTGGTAGCTCAGAGATCCTACATTATACACCAGGTTACAAACTGAAGAGACAACTGAAAAAAAATTATTCAACACGGCTTGTAGAAGTTTGATCAGTGGTTTAAGAATTGGCTGTTTTTGAATACAGTTTTCCATTGGTAACTCAAAGTTCCTACATCACACACCAGGTTAAAACTGGAGAGACCATAGATAAAACTGGTAAAAGCAATACTTATTGCTTGCCATGTTCAATCTCACACTCCATTGTCCATTTCCCTGATAGCTGTAGGAGGAAATTGGAGTATTCTGAGTAAACCCATGCCGAAGAGTTGGTCAGGTACCAACCCACATTTATCAGCTAAGATACATTAGTGGAACTCTTCAGCCCATCATAAGCACTCTGAGTTTAGTTTCATGCCTAAGGAAACAGAGTGGCTTCTACCACTAGGGAGTAAAATCCACGCTGGCATTAGGGACAACAGATTAGTGGGCGAATGATCTACCAACTGAGCTACCAATTGTCTCATAGTAATAACCTTGAAAATATTCAATTACCAAATTTGAAGCAGATATACTTTCATGATATTAATACAGCTCATACTTCAATCTCAAATATATACCATATATTTTTTTTAATTTTTGTACCACAACAACCTTCATAAAGTACACCCATATGTTAAAAGATGAAGTTTATGTTTGTTGCTCAATTGATTTTAAATGGCTAAGAAAACTTAATACAAACATTCAATCCTAATCAAACTAAATCAAGGACGCATCTGTGGCCAGATGCAAGATGTATCCACCAGAAAAGGCCAACTAATATAGTTTTGAAGATGAACAGCATTTTTTCAATAATAAGCAAGTTGTAAGCACTTTTAAGTTTGCTACCCTCATTTGACCTTGAAGCAGGGGCCCAAGGTCAAATCTGACCACATCAAAAGATTCACAGTCCATGTTTTCCTAAATGTTGGTTTCACATTACAAACCACTAGGATCAATAATAAGTAAGTTATAAGCACTTTTAAGTATGGCTTTCCTCGTTTACCCTTGAAGGAGGGGCCAAAGGTCAAATCTGACCACATCAAAAGATTCACAGCCCATGATTTCCTATAGGTTGGTTTCACATTGCAAACATCTAAGACCAAAAATAAGCGAGTTATAAGCATTTTAAATTTGGCTATGCTTGTTTGACCTTGAAGGAGAGGCCCAAGGTCAAATCTGACCACATCAAAAGATTTGCAGCCCATGATTTCCTATAGGTTGGTTTCACATTGCAAACCTCTAGGACCAATAATAAGTGAGTTATAACCACTTTAAAGTTTGGCTATCCTCATTTAACCTTGAAGAAGGGGCCCAAGGTCAAATCCAACCACATCAAAAGATTCGCAGCCCGTGATTTTCTACAAGTGGTTTCACATTGCAAACTTCTAGGACCAATAATACGTGAGCAATAACCACTTTTACGTCTAGCTATCCTCATTTGACCTTGAAGGAGGGGCCCAAGGTCAAATCCAACCACATCAGAAGATTCACAGCACATGATTTCCTATAGGTTGGTTTACCATCCCAAACCTCTAGGACCAATAATAAGTGAGTTATAACCACTTTTAAGTTTGGCTATCCTCGCTTGACCTTGAAGGATGGACCCAAGGTCAAATTGGACCACACCAGAAGATTCCCAGCAAATGATTTCCTATAGGTTGGTCTACCATCCCAAACCTCTAGGACCAATAATAAGGGACTTATCAGCACTTTCAAATTTGGCTACCCTCATTTGACCTTGAAGGAGGGGCCCAAGGTCAAATCCAACCACATCAAAAGATTTGCAGCCCCTGATTTCCTGTAGGTTGGTTTCACATTGCAAACCTCTAGGACCAATAATAAGTGAGTTATAACCACTTTCAAGTTTGGCTATCCTCATCCGACCTTGAAGAAGAGGCCCAAGGTCAAATCCAACCACATCAGAAGATTCACAGCCCATGATCTCCTATAGGTTGCTTTACCATCCCAAACCTCTAGGACCAATAATAAGTGAGTTATAACCACTTTTAAGTTTAGCTATGCTCATTTGACCTTGAAGGAGGGACCCAAGGTCAAGTCTGACCTCACCGGAAGATTCACAGCAAATGATTTCCTATAGGTTTGTTTACCATCCCAAACCTCTAGGACCAACAATAAGCAAGTTATAAGCACTTTTAAGTTTGGCTACCCTCATTTGGCCTTGAAGAGGGGCCAAAGGTCAAATCCAACCACATCAAAAGATTCGCAGTCCATGATTTCCTATAGGTTGGTTTCACATTGCAAATCTCTGGGACCAATAATAAGGGAGATATAAGCACTTTCGGTGACTGAAAAGAAACGCCTGTGGCAGCCATCTTGTTTTTCAAAATGAGGCCAAAAATATTTTCAGTTAAGATTTTGTAATGATGAACATGTCCTGCAAATTTGAGGTCTTTATCTATAATGCCCTTTGTTCTAGAGGGCCAACAAAACTCCTTGCTAAAAGTTGAAAAATGCCCATGGCGGCCATCTTGTTTTTCAAAATGAGGCCCAAAATATTCCCAGGCAAGATTTTATGGATGTGACTATATCCTGGAAATTTGAGAAGTCTAAATATAATACCCTGGTCTCTAGAGGGGTAACGAGAAAATCTCTACACACTGCAGTGGCGGCGGCGGCATAGTCATGCGTAATCCATAGTATCCACCATATGCTATCTGGTGGATACAATAAGCCTCCCTTTTCAAAGAGGTGCTAAATCAGTTGGATCAATGTAAAGATATTATCTCTGCAAATAAAACAAAACTGTTTCAAATATACTTTGTACATTTTACCTACAGCAATGTGTTTCCAGTCTTTGTCAACTAGAAATTCTACAGTACTGTTCTGCCAAATACTGAGTATGAATATAAATTAAAATGAATTTAATCCACAAATTTTCAAAGCTTAAAGGCTTGAGCAAATTTACCTTCCTTATACATGTAAATGTATTCCACATACAATCATTGAGATGAATCCTATATTTGAAAAAAATTGTATTTCCCCTCCTTAATAGCAAAAATGCAAGAACTTTTGAACCAATAAACAACCTTTTTTATGTCAAGCTAATAACAAAATGAAACTAAAATGCTTTTTTCAAAACAAGTATTCTGTACTGGCAACAGTTATTCAATATCTTTAATATAGGGTATTGCGCACATGTGATTCGAAGTACCTACTGAAATATATCTACTGTAATAATATAATTGCATATAAATACATACCACTCGGCATTATATTCCAATCATTCCCCTATACAGTAATGTATATAATCCTACTGTCATGCATTCACCTTCAGTTTACTGTCTAGAAAAAAAACCCTCTTGCTGGATTTAAGTCCCATTACACAATTATCTATGTTGCCCTTATCAGTGTGGCATGCCTCCAGATGTTACAGCAATAAATGCCACAGGAATGCTAGCACTAGTTTTTATGTACAGAGGGTGAAGTTTATTATCATGATTAAGTCTATGGGGTTTCTCACCTGGGTGCTTTTCCCACCTCATCCCTGCACTGGCCCTAGCTATTTTTAATGGTTACAAAAGTGTGTTCAGAGAGTGCAATTGATAGCTTCTGGTTCTATTATGATGATAAAACTGCTTAATTTACCTTGGTATAATCACAGTAATGAAGCTACTGACTCTTCATATAGTCAAAAGCAAATATTCTAGAGTTTTTATTTTTGATATACATGTATAACATATATAGATAGAAACTTTATTTCTGTGATTTGATGAGAAATTTAAAAGAGTGTATGCAGGTTCATCACAGCCCTTGAGGGCTTATCATTCACTTTCTATATTAATTTTAGAAAGATAAAGATCAAAATGCAAATAACCATTGCAAATGACATATTGTCTAAATTTGCTAGATGCTACTCACATAAGAATACACATATGTACATGTATATAACTGAACACTAAGTATACAATAAGACTTAAATTTACCTTTTAGACAACCACAAAGGGGGAAAAATATAAGATATTGGTCAGAATAAGGACAATTAAAATAAGATTTACTGTTTTAGATATCTGAATTACTTGTACATTAGTAAAAATCTCATATCTGAAAAACACTAGGGAAAAATTTTTAATTCTTTTTAGGCGGGTTGCATGTAACCAACCCGCTATTAGATTGATGTGTCCGACATCCATCTGTCTGTCTGTCTGTCCACATTTTTTGTTTCCAGACTCTAACTCCAAAACGGTTTGTCCAATCGAATTCAAACTTGACAGGGAGATAGATCACCATCATAGCTAGGTTCCTTTCAAAATTGGTGAAATTCCATCCGTTCGTTTGTCCGTTTGTCTGTCCGTCTGACTGTTTGTCCAAATTTTTGTTTCCGGACTGTAACTCAAAAACGGTGTAATTCTGTCCATTTGTCTGTCTGTTTTTTCTCCATTTGTCTGTCCATCCGTCTGTCCACATTTTCATTTCCGGACTCTAACTCGAAAACACTTTGTCCAATCAAATTCATACTTGACAGGGACATAGATTACCATCATAGCTAGGTTCTTTTTGAAATTGGTGTAATTCTGTTTGTTTGTCCGTTTGGGTGTTTGTTTGTCCGTTTTTTTGCCGATTTGTCTGTCCATCCGTCCGTCCACATTTTCGTTTCCGGACTGTAACTCGAAAACAGTTTGTCCAATAGAATTCAAACTTGCCAGGGACATATATCACCATCATAGCTAGGTTCCTTTCGAAATTGGTGTAATTCCGTCCGTTTGTTTGTCCGTTTTTTGCCCATTTGCCCATCTGTCTGTCCATCCACATTTTCGTTTCCAGACTCTAACTCGAAAACAATTTGTCCAATCGAATTCAATCTTGATAGGCACACAGATCACCATCATAGCTAGGTTCCTTTTAAAATTGGTGTAATTCTGTCGGTGTGTTTGTCCGTTTGTTCATCAACATTTCCGTTTCTGGACTCTAACTCCAAAACGGTTTGTCCAATCGAATTCAAACTTGACAGGGAGATAGATCACCATCATAGCTAGGTTCCTTTCAAAATTAGTGAAATTACATCCGTTCGCTTGTCCGTTTGTCTGTCCATCCGACTGTTTGTCCACATTTTTGTTTCCGGACTGTAACTCAAAAATGGTGTAATTCTGTCCATTTGTCTGTCTGTTTTTTCTCCATTTGTCTGTCCATCCGTCTGTCCACATTTTCATTTCCGGACTCTAACTCGAAAACACTTTGTCCAATCGAATTCATACTTGACAGGGACATAGATTACCATCATAGCTAGGTTCCTTTTGAAATTGGAGTAATTCTGTTCGTTTGTCCGTTTGGGTGTTTGTTTGTCCGTTTTTTTGCCGATTTGTCTGTCCATCCGTCCGTCCACATTTTCGTTTCCGGACTGTAACTCAAAAACAGTTTGTCCAATAGAATTCAAACTTGCCAGGGACATATATCACCATCATAGCTAGGTTCCTTTCGAAATTGGTGTAATTCCGTCAGTTCGTTTGTCCGTTTTTTGCCCATTTGCCCACCTGTCTGTCCATCCACATTTTCGTTTCCAGACTCTAACTCGAAAACAATTTGTCCAATCGAATTCAATCTTGACAGGCACACAGATCACCATCATAGCTAGGTTCCTTTTGAAATTGGTATAATTCTGTCGGTGTGTTTGTCCGTTTGTTCATCAACATTTTCGTTTCTGGACTCTAGCTCCAAAACGGTTTGTCCAATCGAATTCAAACTTGACAGGGAGATAGATCACCATCATAGCTAGGTTCCTTTCAAAATTAGTGAAATTACATCTGTTCGCTTGTCCGTTTGTCTGTCCATCCGACTGTTTGTCCACATTTTTGTTTCCGGACTGTAACTCAAAAATGGTGTAATTCTGTCCATTTGTCTGTCTGTTTTTTCTCCATTTGTCTGTCCATCCGTCTGTCCACATTTTCATTTCCGGACTCTAACTCGAAAACACTTTGTCCAATCGAATTCATACTTGACAGGGACATAGATTACCATCATAGCTAGGTTCCTTTTGAAATTGGTATAATTCTGTCGGTGTGTTTGTCCGTTTGTTCATCAACATTTTCGTTTCTGGACTCTAGCTCCAAAACGGTTTGTCCAATCGAATTCAAACTTGACAGGGAGATAGATCACCATCATAGCTAGGTTCCTTTCAAAATTAGTGAAATTACATCCGTTCGCTTGTCCGTTTGTCTGTCCATCCGACTGTTTGTCCACATTTTTGTTTCCGGACTGTAACTCAAAAATGGTGTAATTCTGTCCATTTGTCTGTCTGTTTTTTCTCCATTTGTCTGTCCATCCGTCTGTCCACATTTTCATTTCCGGACTCTAACTCGAAAACACTTTGTCCAATCGAATTCATACTTGACAGGGACATAGATTACCATCATAGCTAGGTTCCTTTTGAAATTGGTGTAATTCTGTTTGTTTGTCCGTTTGGGTGTTCGCTTGTCCGTTTTTTTGCCGATTTATCTGTCCATCCGTCCGTCCACATTTTCGTTTCCGGACTGTAACTCAAAAACAGTTTGTCCAATAGAATTCAAACTTGCCAGGGACATATATCACCATCATAGCTAGGTTCCTTTCGAAATTGATGTAATTCCGTCCGTTCGTTTGTCCGTTTTTTGCCCATTTGCCCATCTGTCTGTCCATCCACATTTTCGTTTCCGGACTGTAACTCGAAAACAATTTGTCCAATCGAATTCAATCTTGACAGGCACACAGATCACCATCATAGCTAGGTTCCTTTTGAAATTGGTGTAATTCTGTTGGTGTGTTTGTCCGTTTGTTCATGAACATTTCCGTTTCTGGACTCTAACTCGAAAACGCTTTGTCCAATCGAATTCAAACTTGACAGGGAGATACATCACAATCATAGCTAAGTTTCTTTCGAAATTGGTGTAATTCCATCCTTTCATTTGTCCGCTTATAGTATAGATACAATTATGTAATCTAGATTACAAGTTTTATGTTTCTTAGCACATCTAACACATTCACCTTAACTGGGTAACCTTACATTTCTTTCCTTGTTTCTAGATGTAATAACAGCAGTTGCTAACCTTATTGCTGCCTGTACAATCCACCTTTTGGGGCATCTTTGACCCTCTTGTTTACATTTTGGTGTAATTCTGTCCGTTTGTTTGTCTGTTTTTTATCCGTTTGTCTGTCCACCAAATTTCTGTTTCTGGACTCTAACTCGAAAACGGTTCGTCGAGTCGAATTCAAACTTGACAGGGAGATAGATCACCATCATAGCTAGGTTACTTTCAAAATTGGTGTAATTCTGTCCGTTTGTTTGCCTATTAAAATTTCCGTTTCCGGACTCTAACTTGAAAACGCTTTGTCCAATCGCTAACCTTATTGCTGCCTGAGAAACCCACCTTTTGGGGCATCATTTTGTTGCCTGTTTACTAGTACAGTCTTGCCTGGGGATTCTTGCTGCCGAAGCTGGCTATTTTTAGGCAGGTTGCATGTAACCAACCCACCTATTAGATTGATGTGTCCGACGTCCGCCTGTCCATCCACATTTTTGTTTCCGGACTCTAACTCAAAATCAACTAGGTTCCTTTCGAAATTCCATTCATTTGTCCATTTTTTTGTCCATTTGATCATCTATCTGTCCGTCCACATTTTCGTTTCCGGACTCCAACTCAAAAATGGTTTGTCCAATTGAATTAAAACTTGACAGGGAGATAGATCACCATCACAGCTAGGTTCCTGTCCAAATTGGTGTAATTCCATTTGTTTGTTTGTCTGGTTTTTGTCCGTTTGTCTGTCCATCAAAATTTCCGTTTCCGGACTCTAACTCAAAAACAGTTTGTCCAATCGAATTCAAACTTGACAGGGAGATAGATCACCATCACCGCTAGATTTCTTTTGAAATTGGTGTAATTGTGTCTGTTCGTTTGTCCATTTTTTGTCTGTCGGTCAAAATTTGTTTCCGGACTCTAACTCGAAAACAATTTGTCCAATCGAATTCAAACTTGACAGGGAGATAGATCACCATCATAGCTAGGTTCTTTTCGAAATTGGTGTAATTCCGTCCATTTGTTGTCTGTTTTTTGTCCATTTGTCTGTTTGTCAACATTTCTGTTTCCGGACTCTAACTCGAAAACACTGTGTCCAATCAATGAAAAAGAAAAGTATACTTATACTTGCTGAAGTCTCCCTACTTTATGAGTGGCTATAGGTTCCTTATACTTGCTAGAGGGATGTCACATTATAGCATCTTTTTCATTCCTCCAAATTGGAATAGACACTTGTCTATTGGGTAAGGCATCAAGTAGTAAAAAATCAAAATACTGTTTAATTTATTCCAGGAAGAGATTGTAGCATGAAAGATGTCCTTGTTAAAGCTCTTCTTGAAGGAAACAAAAACCAGATATTTGATTTTCCTTGTGTCCATAGTCTTGGCCAGATAATACAAGACCCTAACTGAATAAAGAGATCTATCCTCCTTCATAGGCCTGTTATTTATCCACAAGTGAAATTCTGAAGGTTTAGAGATTACCAAATATGGTGCTCCTAGAAACTTCCTGAATTGAATCTTTTCAGTCCTAACATTCGTAAATCACAATTGTGATGTCCAGGATGCTCTTTAACCCTTCGGGGACAAACCGGGGCCAATCGCCATTCTCCCAAAAATTTGAAATGGTTTGAAATTATTATCCGTTCAAGATAATTGTAACTAGTGTGTATTTCTATCGAAAACCCATTGTTAGACTCTTTTTTATTTCATTCCTAAGCTTATCTTAAAGGTCGTATTCCTATCCTAATGGTCCTATACTTATCAGGAAGATATTAAATTGTACTTCAATAAATTATTTACTTCCGAAATTTTAACGAAGAATAAAATTGGGTCATAAAATCTTTGTGTAAACGAAGGTAGGGAATACAATTGGCTCTGGTTTGACTTTTGATATTGTCATAGCAACATTGACATTTAAAATTATGAGAAAGTTTATGCTTCATGTGGACATTGGTTGGGGGGTTACATGTGTTGTTGTATGATGTTATAGTCTGACATCAATTAACCCTAGCCTTCACCCTGTGAATATGATATCTACGTAAATATTTTTTGAGTGTGCGAAGTATAGATTCTCACATCTGATGTCTAGGTGCTTATTGATGTTTCCCAAGGCTGTGGGGTCTGGGCATCTCTGATGCTATTTTATCATTATATTATGCTGTTCCATGAAAATATGCTCAAAAATAAAACAAGAAGGTCAAAGATGCCCCAAAAGGCGGGTTGCGCAGGCAGCAATAAGGTTAGCGACTGCTGTAATTACATTTAGAAACAAGGAAAGAAATGTTAAGTCACCCAGTTAAGGTGAATGTGTTAGACATACTAAGAAATGTAAAACTTGTAATCTAGGTTACATAACTGTATCTATGCTATAAATGGACAAACGAAAGCATGGAATTACACCAATTTCGAAAGCAACTTAGCTATGATTGTGATGTATCTCCCTGTCAAGTTTGAATTCAATTGGACAAACCGTTTTCGAGTTAGAGTCCGGTAACGGAAATGTTGACAAACAAACGGACAAACGAATGGATGGAATTACACCAATTTTGAAAGGAACCTAGCTATGATGGTGTTCTATCTCCCTGTCAAGTTGAATTCGATTGGACAAAACGTTTTCGAGTTAGAGTATGGAAACGGAAATTTTGATGGACAAACAGACAAAACGGACAAACAAACAGATGGAATTACACCAATTTCAAAAGGAACCTAGCTATGATGGTGAATCTATCTCCCTGTCAAGTTTGAATTCGATAGGACAAACTGTTTTTGAGTTAGAGTCGGGAAACGGAAATTTTGATGGACAGACACACAGACAAAAAACAGACAAATGAACAAACAGAATTACACCAATTTCGAAAGTAACCTAGCTGTGATGATGATCTATGTCCCTGTAAAGTTTGAATTTGATTGGACTAAGTGTTTTTGAGTTAGAGTCCGGAAACAAAAATGTGGACGGACAGACAAACGGACAAACAAAACGGACAATGAACGGACAAAATTACACCAATTTCGAAACAAACAAAAAACGGACAAACAAACAGACAAAATTACACCTATGTCCCTGTCAAGTTTGAATTCGATTGGACAAACTGTTTTTGAGTTAGAGTCCAGAAACGAAAATGTGGACGGACGTCGAACACATCAATCTAATAGGCTGGATGGTTACATGCAACCCGCCTAACCAGTGTGACTGGAGTGAAAACTTTTTTTCTGGTCTTTGGTTGGGTTGGCTTGTATTCCACAATTATTTTTTTTTAATCCAGTATTCACACTTGATGTCTAAAAATTCTGGTGTGATGTTACTCTAATGAGGTGTGTGGTATACCCTATATGGTAATGTCCCTAGATAATTTTAGATGAAAGAGTGCCTTCAATGTTTTATCTTGCTTTATTTTTCTGACATGTGGTACTGTAATCATTATAAATTAGTATCTATCTATAAATAAACTGTATGCATACTTGAAGATCAAACTGTTAGTTCACCCCTAGTGTATAAAAGTGATGGGTAAAATCAACATGAATACTCCATGTAGCACCTTATTAAACTGATAACTAACTATTTGGCCTGGCACAAGGCTGATAGCATATTTATCAAATTTATCAGTTAACTTGTCAAGTTGATGCAGGCATCCCAATTATTATTTTACAACACCGCAGACCACATTTTTAGTACCTTCACCAAGGAGTTCTGCCAAGGAGGTTATGTTTTTGCCTGAGTTTGTCCATCTGTCTGTCCATTTGTTTGTGAACAAGATAACTCAAAAACCTATGAATGGATTTTGATGAAATTTCAGGATATGTCTGAAAAGGTAAAAGGCAGAAATGATTAAAGTTTGGAAGTGATCCGGATCATTATCTGGATCTTCTGGATCCATGAAATGTAATTTTTAAAGATAACTCAAAAAGTTACTGATGGATTTTGATGAAATTTTCAGGAAATGTCCTAAATGGGACAAGGAACAAGGGATTAGATTTTGGGAGTGATCTCGATCACTGTCTGGATCATCTGGATCCACGCTTGGCAGAGGTCTGCGCTCTTGGAGTGCTCTTCTTATATCCTATTTTACTTAATGAAGTTAATGTATATCCTTGTTCAGTTTAATTTAGCTTCTATTGTTGCAATATTGCTTCTTACAGAATCAAAACTTTACAAAATAATTCTCACTTATTTGTTAATTCAGAATTTTACTCAACATGAGTAATATTAAGAAAATACGGGAAAATTTATCATGAATGTGTACTAAACATCACTTCTGTGTTGGAGCTGATTATAAAAAACAAAATACTTCACTAAAATTTATGTCCACTGGGTACCTTCATTCATTGTTTTGTTTATGTATGTATGTATGTGGTATTTTGAACAATCTCTTAAAAATAGCATCAGAGATGCCCAGAGCCCACAGCCTTGGGAAACATAAATAAGCACCTTGACATCAAATGTGAGATTATACAATTCACTATCTCAGGAAATTTAGATATGATAATTTTAATATCACAGGGTGAAGGCTATAGGGCACATTGATGTCACAGAATCATATAACACAATATGCCTGTCCCAAAACCAATATCCATATGAAGTAACATGTTATCAAGATTTTAAAGGGCAATATTGCTATTACATTGTCAAAAGTCAATGTGACACCGTACATTACAAAGCTGTCACTACAGAAAGAACAAAGGTCAAATAAATGTCACACAATGACCTTGTGCACCTACACACCCGAATTAATGCCCTTACTAAATATCAACATCCCCCACCTTGCAGATTCTGAGATATGGTATAGACAAGACTTTTAAAGGTCAAGGTCTCTAACCAGTGTCCCTGCCAAATACAAATATCCTACACCTTACGGTTTCTGGGATATTGCCGGTACAAAATTTTAAAAGTGAACATCAGTAGACAAGGTCAAAGGTCAAACCAAGGTCATATGATGTTGTACACCTATACCCTCTAACCAGTGTCCCTAAGAAACATCAACATCCTGCACTTTACAGGATCTGAGATATGGCCCGGACAAGATTTTAAAGGTCAAGGTCACTACGGCAAGGTCAAAGGTCAAACCAAAGTCTCATTAGGATGCTGCTGATGTTACACACCTACACCCCCTAACCAATGTCCATACCAAATATAAAAAGGCCTGGACAAGATTTTAAAGGTCAAGGTCACTACAGCAAGGTCAAAGGTCAAATCAAGGTCACACTATGATGTACATCTACGCCCCCTAACCAGTGTCCCTACCAAATATGAACATCCTACACCTTGCAGTTTCTGAGATATGGCCCAGACAAGATTTTAAAGGTCAAGATCACTACAGCAAGGTCAAAGGTCAAATCAAAGTCACTCTGTGACATTGTACACCTACATCCCCTTTAAAGGTCAAGGTCACCACAGCAAGGTCAAAGGTCAAATCAAGGTCACACTATGACATTGCACACGTACACCTAACCAATGTCCATACCAAATATGAACAACCTATACCTTATACTTTTTAAGATATGGCCTGGACAAGATTTTTCCTGCCGCCCGACCACCCGCCCAACTGGACACCATGGGTGAAAACAATACCCCAAAGTCTTTTAAGGCTGTGGGGTAAAAATGAATAGAATCAGAAACAGGTTTTGTACTACAATATTTCTTGTACCATTATGTTGAAATCCTGTTTATAGCAGAATTCTTGAAGTTCAGATCTTAAATTCAATGTATTTTAGAACCAAAATTATGATCATTAGAGCTTGGACTGACTAATTTTGTTGCATTGTTTACCTTAATGTTAGTTTTTTTGGCACAGAAAAACCCACCAATAAACTAATATTCCTGCAAAGTTAGCTTCTCTGATATTATTCTGTTCTGTTGTGAATTTAAGAGGTCTGACATGTCCTATTTAATTAACCAACATTCTTTTAGAGAAAGGCTATCTTTAATGTGTTACAAGATTCTTCACTTGATGTAAATTCTGACAGATTGTGAAGAAACTGAGCACAGTAACTTTTTGTTAGTTTATTAAGTTAAGTTTGTCAAGTTTTGCCTAATCCTTCAAAAAATTGAGCATGTTAGTGTCAACAGTGTATCAATTAAGGGTCAATAATGGATAATATTTTCTGGAGGGATATCAAGAAGCAACACTGATAAGAATAGTACAATGGAAATACTGCTGTTGGATTAATTCATGGTAAGAGATACAAATCTCTTTTTTGGCTGATAAGCCCATGGTGTTGGTATACATGTTTTACTTTTACAAATGAATGTATTATAAATGAAATCAAGATGCACTCAGAGAGAGCAAAACGCTCGACTCCATGTGACCAGTCTCTCAAGTGATATAAAATATTGTAAGGAAGACAATAAAATAAAACCAAACATGTAAATTAATTTTCATAGAAATATCAAGTAGAAAGCTAAAGTCATTAAAAATACATTGAAATGGGACCTCTGAAAAATCATGAATTTTTTGTATCTAAAATAAGATCCTGATCTTTCTTTTAGTAACTTCTTCCTTCAGTCAGGTCCTACTCACAAATTTTTAAATAAAGATCTGTTCATTAGTTTTAGAGTAATCTAAACACACACACAAAAAAAAATAAATAAAACAAACATAAATAATTAACACACAAAAACATAAACTGCTGGTGGAGGTAAAAATTCTGCTTAAAGGTCACTTCTTGGTGAAAATCATGCTTGGTAATTTTTTGTGATGGACTGTCAAGGAATTGAAAGAAAAAAGAGAAAATAAAACAGAAATAATAATTAATAAAAATGATGAATATACCACCTCCCTCTTTATTATGTTTATGTCAATTTCAAGACATACAATGAGAAGAAATATTTTTACTTAAAGACATCAAGTATCACAAGCTAGGTTTGTGACCTCACAATAGCAGTTACATTGTGACATCACTTAGTAATGACATCATCAGAAAGCAAAATATTGATTTTTACGTATGTGATGAAGAGAAGCAGTTTCACTGTGTATTCCCAATTAAAATAAGAAAAACTCTCTCCTGGCTTTAATTTTCAAACAAATTACACCAAATTTGAAAGAATCTGTCTGTACCCCATGAAATACCTTCCCACCAAATTTGAGATTGATTGAAGTTATAGTTTTTGAGTTATAAGGGCAAAATGGTGCACAGACAGAGAAGCAGATTTCACTGTAAAAGCCCAATTAAAAATAAGAAAAACTCTCCTGGCTTTAGTTTTCACACAAATTACACCAAATTTGAAAAAATCCATCTGTACCCCATAAAATACCTGCCCACCAAATTTGAGCTCGATTGGTGTTATAGTTTTTGAGTTATAAGGGCGAAACGGTGCACAGACAGACAGACAGACAGACAGACAGACTGACAGAAACAAACTGATTACAATAACCCTCTCCTATCGTCAAGCGTTAATTACTACATAATTAATTATATAGGAGATAAATTTAAAACGAATTTGCAAATAGAATATCATGATAAAATTATTTGATGCACAGCTAGCCTATAATATTTTTTTACTACTCAGATTAACTTAATCATTCTGCCTCAATTTCCTTTTATACTCATCCATTCGTAAATTTGCCAATTAGCATACTTATGAAAGGGTGACATAAGAAAATATTCCTATTTTCCGGTCATACACAAAATTGTAAACTTCAATTTAATCAAAAGTTATAAATTTGAGTTAAAACTTTTCAAAATATGTAAATACAGAAAGGAATTATATCAATCTTTTAGTATAATAAAAATATTTTGGCTTGTATTTCATTCAACTAGCACTTTTAGTCATTAAGCTCTCTATGGGTTATTTACACTGTAACATTTCATGCAACTTTGAAAGTGTTCAGATAGTGCTCAATTACATTAATCATTTCTGGTCATGAGAGAGTCCTAAAGCTTCTAATTAAACCCTCCTTTATTTCTTACACTACATCAAGTTGCATGTAGCTTCTCCCTACACTTATCAGATGCCATAAACTCCGGGTCACATCTGGATTCCAATGTGTAACCAGTGCTCAACATTTATACTTTCCAGATGTTCTTGTGGTCAGTGCATGTCAAACATTTAATCTCCATAATTTCTGTGTACACTGCAAATGTTGCCAGCTCAGCTAATGAAAATATATTATTTGTGAAAATATAATTTACTAGCTTTTTTTCTTACAAGTGAATCTTCATGTTAGTAAGTCATAGTTAGTTAAGAGGAGAAGTATACCTTTTTTGTTATTGGTCAACTAGAAATAGGCAAATAGCAATATAAAGTCAAGATTAAAATCTAGCACAAATTCACATTTAGACAATTTTGGAACCATTAACCATGTATTTGAAAATATATACTGGATTAGATACTGTTTGGTAGACTATTGAAACAATCAAGTAAGTGTGATTCAGTTTCTATAATGAATATTAATTTTAAGAATATGTAGTGTAGCACAGTTGCCATTTGTTGTTTCCATGACTTGTTGCTTTTAAATTGGCAATAATTCCACAGGATATATATGAAAATTTAGAATAAAGACACAGAAGTAAAGAAATGGAAAGTAAAGTAGTAAAATTGAAAGGATAAAAAGATGGAGAATAATTTTGCGGTAAATATTTTATAATGAAAAACACTTGATAAATTGAATTGGATGTGGCTGTGTCACAGACCAGACTTGAAACCATGCACTTGAAAGTTGAAACATCTTTTCAATCTGATGGAAATAATATAAATGTGCAGAAAAATAATATTGGTAGGCCATATGTTTTATCATTTACTAGCCACAATAAGGTTCCAGTTTCTAATAAGGGATGAGACATAGCCAAGACTAGATTTAAAGTAAGTTTATAAGTTTACTACAGCAAGGTCAGACTGATTAAAGTACTAACCAAGTCTTAAGGTCCAACACCACATAGGCTCTGTAATATAGTCTAGAGAAAATTTGAAGGGTCAAGTCTACTATAGCAAGGTAACATCTAAATTCAATGTAAAAACAAGAGGGTCAAAGATGCCAAAAGGTGAGTTGTGCAGGCAGCAATAAGGTTAGCAACTGCTGCAATTACATTTAGAAACAAGGAGAGAAATGTTAGGTTACCCAGTTAAGGTGAATGTGCTAGACGTGCTAAGAAGTGTAAAACTTGTAATCTAGGTTAGATAATTGTATCTATGCTATAAACGGACAAACAAAAGAACTGAATTACACCAATTTGGAAAACAACTAAGCTATGATGGTGATGTATCTCCCTGTCAAGTTTGAATCCGATTGGACAAAGTGTTTTTGAGTTAGAGTCTGAAAACGTGAAATGTTGACGAACAAACAGACAAACGAAATAACAGAATTACACCAATTTCAAAAGGAACCTAGCTATGATGGTGATCTATGTTCCTGTCAAGTTTAAATTCGATTGGACAAACCGTTTTCGAGTTAGAGTCCATAAACAAAAATATGGACCAACAGAGGGACAAACAGACAAAACACGGACAAACGAACAGACGGAATTACACCAATTTTGAAAGGAACCTAGCTATGATGGTGATCTATGTCCCTGTCAAGTTTGAATTCGATTGGACAAACCGTTTTCAAGTTAGAGTCGGGAAACGGAAATTTCGATGGACAGACACACAGACAAAAACAGACAAATGAACAAACAGAATTACACCAATTTCGAAAGCAACCTAGCTGTGATGATGATCTATGTCCCTGTAAAGTTTGAATTTGATTGGATTAAGTGTTTTTGAGTTAGAGTCCAGAAACGAAAATATGGATGGACAGACAGATGGACAAATGGACAAAATATGGACAAACGAACAGATGGAATTACAAAAAACAAAAACAAAAAATGTCGACGGATGTCAGACACACCAATCTAATAGGCGGGTTGGTTACACGCAACCCACCTAAAAATGAAATTGCATATTTTTCGAGTAATGTTCCAAAAAAGGCATTTTTGGACTTTAAGGTAGCCTTCAAATTGACATGGGTGGCAGCCAAAACTTGAACAAACTGTTCCTCACCAAGTGAAGGCATTCTGTGAAAATTTGAAATAAAATCCATGCACAACGTTGCAAAAAAGGCAATTTTCACTTTGAAGGTGACCTGAAAATCGACATGGGTGGCAACACAAATTCCAACATTTAATGAGTTCTTCCTTACCCATATGTGGACATTTCTGTTAAAATTTGAATGAAATCCATGCACTAATCCATTTTTGAGTAACTTTTGCCATTTTTTTGCCATTTTGTTCACTTTAAGGTGGCCTGAAAATCGGCATCGGTTACAGAGCCACCTCCAACATTCAACGACTTGTTCCTTACCAATATGCTGACATTCTGTGAAAATTTGAATGAAATCCATGTATTAGTTTTCGAGTAACCTTGCTAACAGACAGACAGACAAACCCTGCTGATCACATAACCTCTGGCAGGTGACAAGACAAAAATATTAAAGGCAAAGGATAAAATAAAGGTGGAACACCAACTTGATGATACTGTTCAATAAATTGTGCCATCCAATTTCTACTCTCATTTTTTTGTTCAGTGGTTTCTCCAGTTCTGGGAACACTAATCAAGCTTATACCAGTGTTGAATAAATTTTTTCACTGGTTTCTCCAGTTTGCAACATGGTGTGTGATGTAGGAACTCTGGGGTATCCATGAATAAATTTATTCAAAACCAGTCAGAGTTCTGAGAACACCAAACTTATACCAGTGTTGAATAAATTTTTTCACTGTTTTTTTCAGTTTGCAACCACTTGTGTGCACAGTAAGAAATCTGTGATTTTTTGACTGAATAAATTCATTCACACTTTCGCTTTTAACTAGTAACCTCAGAGGTAAGATCAGACAAACCAACTCATCTAATTGCTGAATTAATTTATTCAGCAGAGATGTATAGAGTCTCACTGTAGTGCTGAATAAACTTTTTCATGCAATGTGGTGTTGTAACTGGGACTCCTAGGTTTGCAATGAATAAATTTATTCTGCCAAACAGTAAGATGTGACAATCATACTAAGTTTTGCTGCAGTGCTGAATAAATTTTTTCAACCAATTGGTGTTCTAGCTTTGACTCCTTGGTTTGTAGAGAATAGATATATATCCTTAGCAACAGAACTATGTTAGAAACCATACTTCTTGCAGTGCTAAAGGAATTTGTTTCAGGAGATCGAGGGTTAAAAATCTGTAACTGGGTGTTGTAACTGGGATTTCTGGGTTTGCAATGAATAAATTTATTCAGTCAAACAATAAATAATGAAAATTCATTCTCGCTGCTGCACTGAATAAATTTTTTCAAAAGAGAGTGAAATATGAAGCTTAGTATTGTAATTGGGAATCCTAGATCTATGATGACAAAGGTTGACTAAATGTCTCAAACATTTGTGAAAACATAAAAATTGTATCCCTGGGAGAACTTTTCTCACTTCAAATGTTACATTACCCGACTGATTCTTGCAAGAAAATGCAAAATAGATTCTTCTATGTGTCAGTGCCAAATTTTTTCAAAATTTGAGACTATCGGAATAGTCTCAAATTAGATTGGAGTCACTTACAGGCATAGGTTCCCTAACCCCTCCAGGAAGTCATACACTTAATTCACAGTTGGTGAAAGAAATCCCAGCATGACCCCTACCTCCTCATAGGGAAGTAGCCTTGTCTGACATCCCTTTCCAATATGCTGAGGAGGTGGATACGTTTTTAACGCATCCTCAAGTTGCTTGAACCTAGGGAATCCTCACCTAGATCTTCAACGGCGGTCATGTATCTTGATTATGATAAAGGCAGGCAAAACTCAGACCAAGAGTTCCTTCCTCCATGTTGCCTCTCAATTTAATCATTAAGAATGCCTTTGATAAATTTATCAGGACTTCCAAGCAGCAAATTTACCTGAGGGTAAATACATCCAACCACCTCCTGCCACTGTTAAGTGGTACTAACTAGGCCAGTCTTGTTATGAGGACAAATACTAATATACTAGTATGAACCACGGAGACGTCGTTTTCTCGAAAACAAAATTATAAACTCCAATTCTAACACCAATTCAGCATATTAGTACACATTTCTCAGTCCAATTATTTCAATTATTGTTTTACTACACCGTGTTGCCATTTTTTCTACCACTTATGTAGTTTATAGCTGTCTGCTCTTTTATTACCCCATAATCGGGTATTATCGCCCATTTACCGGGAATTACCGTGTAACTGTCCAAACTATTGGTGTATCATCCCTATTATCTATCTTTCATAGAGTTATTCCAGTAACCTTTTTTGCTGCATTGTTGTATGGTTCTTGTGTTATATAAGTTATTGTGGCTATCTTGAGGTCAGTTTTAAGGTTCTGAGGCTTATTGGGGTGAATAGGGTGCCCGTGAGTCGCCCACGGGACGAAGATCAGTACGTGAGCTTACTAGGGACATTTATCATGAGTCACCCCAATCACTTAGTTTGCTAGGTGTCTATTACTCTGTCTTGCCTGCTCCTTAGCCATGATGTTGTTGGGTTTTCTGTGCTCCAGTCTCCTCTTTTGGCTGAAAGTGGCTGACCAAAGTTAGTTCTTAGTCTCTCCCTGTGCCCTTCGTGTTCCTGCCCCGATCAGGGATTACTCCTGTAAAATTTTCTCCAATAAGTTTCCTGCATATGCCAGGGTCAAATGTCTTTTGATTCTGTTGTTGTTATCTGGTGACATCGCCCTTAATCCAGATCCTATAAACTTTGGCTTTGTGAATTGCCGTTCCATCAGGAATAAGGGTCCCTTGATCTCTGACACAATTGTTTCGAATAATCTTGATATTTTGGCACTTGCAGAAACTCACATTCGCATTTCTGATACCGACAGCCTACTGAAGTCAGTAACTCCCCCTGGATTTCAACTCACTCATAGACCCCGGACGATTGGTCGTGGTGGCGGAGTGGGCTTCCTTTCCAAGAAAAACTTACCTGCTAAGACTGTTGATGGACCAACACATTCCACTTTCGAAAACATCGTCATATCAATTGTCACTAATTCAAAATCATTCGTTGTGGCTTGTGTCTATCGCACACCAGGTTCATGTTCCTCTGCCTTTCTTGATGATTTCCTGCATTTCTGTGGTTTTCTGTCATCTCTCACTTCCTCCTTCATCATCTGTGGAGACTTCAATGTCCATGTGGACACAGATTGTATTGACCAAAGAAAATTTCTCAATATATTAGATACCTACTTGGTATATAAAATATTTGATATAAATCTACCCACTTGCATGGTCATATACTGGATCTGATACTTAGCCCAAGCGATTCCTCCTTTGTCAGTAATGTGACAGTTGGGGAAATGGTCTCAGATCATGCACTGGTGAAATGTCATTTGGATTTTGCATGCCCTGCAATACCGAAGGTTGACAGTATTTCTTACCGCAGGTACCATAAAATCAATATGAAGAGCTTTTGTGAGGATCTTGCAAACACATCCTTTGTCACATCTCCTGCTATAGTGGCTGCAGACCTGTATGACCAGTATATTCGTGACCTTGGTGGTGTGTTAGACAGGCATGCACCATTGATTTGTCGAAGAGCTAAGAAAACACCAGCTGGATGGCTGTCAGATTCTTACCGTAGGGCCAAATCTATCAGGCGTCAATTTGAGCGCATGTGGCGTAGGGATAGGTCTCAGTTGAGCAGAAGTAGATTGCGCAGACAGATTGCCCGGTGCAATGCAATCATAAATAGAGACAAGGCCGAATACTATAGCACCGTCATTAGTGATAACAGCCATGACCCAAAGAAGTTATGGCATACACTTCGTCATGTCCTCAATAGTGGTCAAGAGATTACTCTCCCTCCCCATCAGTCTGAGAAATCCCTAGCAAACAAATTTGCTTCCTTCTTTCATCAAAAAATCAAAAGGATTCGTGATATGTTCACAGCCTCTTCGGCAACAGTCATATCACCCATGTGTACACCTCCCAACCTACCTTCCTTCAATGTGGTCTCGGAGGACGAGGTACTAAAAATCATCAAAAATTCCCCTACAAAATCATGTCTTTTAGATCCAGTCACTACTTTCCTTTTGAAAGATTGTGTGGAAATTTTACTCCCGTCAATTACAAAACTTGTCAATTTGTCATTGGCTGAGGGTGTATTTCCTCAAAAATTCAAGAAGGCAGTTGTCACTCCTCTCATTAAGAAAGCATCACTTCCAAATGAGGATTTGCAAAATTATCGACCGGTATCAGGACTATGTTTCATGTCAAAATTGGTGGAGCGGGTTGTTGTTAAACAGCTCATGCAACATATCAATAGTAACAATCTTGATAATCCTAGGCAATCTGCATACAAAAGTGGTCACTCCACAGAAACCGCCCTGCTGCTTATCAAAAATGAGATCCATCTCTCACTATCATGGGGTGATCCTACTGCGTTGGTCTTACTGGATCTGTCAGCTGCGTTCAACACAATTGACCACCCGACTCTTCTTAATTGTCTTAAATCATGGTTTGGTGTGTCTGGCACAGCCTTGAAGTGGTTCATGTCCTATCTCAGCCACCGTTTCCAGGCAATTAAAATTGGGTCAACCCTCTCTGATTTGCATGAGCTGTTGTTTGGAGTGCCACAAGGCTCCGTCCTTGGTCCTCTGTTGTTCTCCTTATACACCACTCCTTTGAGTAAGGTTATTGGAATGCATCCTGACATCAAATACCACTTTTATGCAGACAACATGCAGTTGTTTATTCATATCTCTCACAAAAATGCAGCCCTGGCTTTCAACAAACTGAATTCTTGTCTTCTGGATGTTCAAAAATGGATGTCGTCAAGTATGCTCAAAATAAATCCTGACAAAACAGAGTTTATCATCTTTGGATCCCATGCACAACTCAAGAAATTAGATCCCTATCTCCCAGTTACGATATTTGGTAATTTCATGCATCCTGCAGTTGTTATTAAGAACCTTGGTGTCTGGTTTGATGCTAATTTTTCCTTTGCTAACCATGTCCGCAATATTTGTAAGACATGCTTCATTCAAATTCGTGATCTCAGGCAGGTTAGAAAGCACTTGACTGATGAGGCTGCTATCCTGGCAGCTAATGCCTTGGTGAGTAGTCGCCTTGATTACTGCAACTCTCTTTTCAGGAGTCTGTCCAGTCTCAATATGCGTAAACTACAGTGTATTCAAAATACACTTGCCAGGATTGTCACAAACTGTAACAAATACACGCGGGCATCTCCTATTCTCAAATGACTCCATTGGCTCCCAGTTGAATCTCGCTGTATCTTCAAAACTGCCACTTTAGTTTATAAGTTTCTTCACAGTGGTCATCCCAGTTACTTTGGTCCTCTTCTGCCCACTCGTTGCGGAAGATATAGTACAAGATACAGCCATCCAGATAAAAGGTTCCTGGAGGTTCCTCAATTCTGTCCATCTGTACATAAATCCAAAAATCACTTTGGCCACAGCTTTGCTTTTGATGCCCCCACAGTTTGGAATCATTTGCCTAATGAGGTACGTTCTGCCCCAACTCTCACCTGTTTCAGGAAAAGGTTAAAATCATATCTCTTCCACAAGGCATTCCCACCTTAGCATACACTCTATCCGGCGTCTCCGTGGTACTGGACTTGGCAACGGCTATGGACAGATGATTTCTTAAACTTGATTTTTGGTGTTGCGCCTTAGAGTCTGCCTAGCAGAGATTAAGCGCTATAAAAGTACAGAATAGAATAGAATAGAAATACAAGAGCTGAATACAGACTTTGCCAAGATTTGTATTTCTCCTAAGTCATCTGGGCTCCTTGGCCAAGGCTCCTCTTCCTATTCTTAAAGAGTTAGAACATCAGGCAAGACAGAATTTTCTCCACTCTCAATTTCGCTACTACCTTTGCCAAGACTTCCTCTTTCTGTCATGTCACTTTTGAGAAGTGTCAATATAGTCTGAAACATATTTTAAACAGGTGAAGTCTCAGATCAGGAAAGGTGCCGACCCTGATAAAGTAGCGAAACATGGATATGAGGAAACCTGTGAGTCTGGATCTGTGGAATAAGACCATCCTGATCCAACACAGGGCCTTGACTTGCCTTAGTACTCCTTGTCCTAAACTCTCCAGAGTAAATAATTCTCAATGGACAATCCTGGCTTGCTTAGGTGCGAAGCCGAAATGACCCTATTACAGCCACACTTAGGAGAAACCAAGCACCAAGAACTCAGGAATGCGTCCTTCTGGCCGTCTTCCTTGTTTAAGTCACAGTTGGTGAAGGAAGACGAGGACTCCCTTCCTAAATAAAAGGCACCTCAAAGGTTATCAGGGTTGCGGACCCTACCAGAATAAGCCCTTTAAGAACTCCGGAAGTCGTCCTTCTGGCCGTCTTCCTTATTTAAATCATAGTTGGTGAAGGAAGGCAAGGACTTCCTTCCTTTAAAAGGCACCTCAAGATTCTCAGGGTTTTGGACCCTTCCAGAATAGCCCTTCCATGCTCCCCACAAAGAGGCTCCTACAGGAAACCCCCCTGTGGGGGCAATTCCTCACCAAGCAGTAAACAGTCTTGTTTTCCAACAGGGGAAAACAGATCTTCAGAGGCTCCAAGGGTCGTTTTTCGACCCCACAACAGGGGAAGAGGGCATGGATCCCTCGTCCCAAATACTCCTTAAAAGCCTCATGCAGTCCACCAGTAGGAGGTCGCCTCCGTTCTTTCTGCAGAGACTGGCAAACAAACAATTGTTCATCCAAGGTATTAAACCTTATCATCAAGGTCTACGCACTGCCTTTCCTCTGAAAGCCCAACTTGGTCAGTTTTCTCTGATAATATCAGAATACAAGGCCCTCCCAAAGGACCAAGCCTGGTCCCATTGCATCCAGTCTCTACTGTCAAAGAACGTTATCGAAAGGGTGGAAAATGTAAAATCTCTCGGTTTTAACAATCGCCTGTTTCTAGTACCATGACTCACCAAGGTGGAGGCCTTTTATAGACTTAAGCAGGCTCTACACTTTTCTACATGTAGAAAAGGTCTAGATGGAGATCCGGAGTCCATCAGGACCTCCCTGATTCCAGGGGAATGGGTTGCATTGATAGATCTATCGGACCCCTATCTTCCCATCCCCATCCATCCTCATTCAAGGAAAAACCTAAGATTTTTCCACAGGTCTCAGGTGTTCCAGTTCACCTCCCTACCTTTCGGACTGACCACAGGTTGGTCAGGTCTCAGTCGTGGCATGAACCCTTCGTGAACACTCAGGCAGTGGTAGATCTAACCCAGTCCTTGGGATGGATCATCAATCAGGAAAACTCAAAACTGAATCCCACTCGGGTGTTTTCGTTCGTGGGTTACGAGTACCACCTGGATTCAGCCCTTGTAAAACCCACTCAAGAGAGATGGCTCAAACTTTCAGGATTTTATCCTACACCTCAAGTCAAAACATGTTCTGACTGCAAGATGTTTGATGTCTCTAACTGGGTTGCTAGCTTCAACGGAGAAAATGGTCCCGGAGGGACCACTTCACATGAGGCCCTTTCAGTTTCACTTCAAGGAGCACTGGAAATTTTCCTCAACCACTGGACAGCCTCCTTCCTTGGACAGAAGCCATCTCTGCACACCTAGACTGGTGGCAGAACCCTGCAAATCTGATGAAAGGCTCAGACCTTCATCCCAGGACCACAGTATCCAACTCTTTATAGACACCTTAAATGAAGGCTGGGTCCCTCACTTAGAACAAAGGTCCACACAAAGTCTGTGGTCTCCCCAGGAAAAGGGCTTCACATAAATGTCCTAGAATTAAAAGCTGTCTTTCTGGCCCTGAGACACTTCAAAGTCCAGTGTCAGTCCCAAACCATTCTAGTTGCAACGGACAACTCAACTGTAGTAGCTTACATAAACAAACAAGGGGGAACACTCTACGGAGATGTGTGCACTCCTGTGTAGAATCATTCTCACATCATATTTAAAGCCAGGCACATTTCAGGGTGCCTGAATATGATGGCCGACCTTCTTTCCGGGTCGAATCAGGTACAGTCGACCGAATGGTCTCTACACCCACAGGTGTTCAAACAGATCTACCAAAGGTGGTTCACTCCACACGTGGACCTATTTGCCACTCATCAAAACCACTAGCTTCCACTGTATGTGTCTCCTATCCCAGTCCCGAAGACCTGGGACATAGATGCTCTAAACATAGACTGGATGGGCCTCACTGCCTATCCTTTCCCTCCATCGGCTCACCTTCACAGGGTGATCCTAAATCAGGCAATGCAATTGTCTGATCATACTTAATAGCCCCAAGCTGACCACGGATACCCTGCTTTTGGGACCTAGTGCAGCTCTCAACAGAGATCCCACTGCAATTCCCAGTGTCAACAACACTCCTAAATCAGTCCCACATCTACGTGTTGCACACAACCCGCAGCTCCTCAACCTCCTCGCCTGGTGTCTGGGAGTGGACAACTCAAAGAACATGGCTTCTCTGTGGGAGTGGCAGGGAGAATTTCTGCACCTCAGCGGTCATCAACAAGGACCATCTACAAATCAAAGTGGGCCTTCTTTGAAAAATAGTACAGAGAACATTCGGTGGATTTCTCCACTCCATCTGTGAAACAATCTCAGATTACTTCTTGTATCTGTACCAAGACCTAAACAGCCACCCCTCCACCATTGATGGTTACAGGGCTGCCATTGTTCACACCTTGGACCCATCGGCCCAACATATTGCTCATATTGAGGACCTTCATAGGTTGCTCTCCAGTTTCAACAGGGATCGCCCCAAAAGTTCCAGAAATCTCCCCTAGTTGAACTTTTCTGTTGTTCTCAATGAGCTCACAATAGCACCCTTTGAGCCTATGAAAGACACAGACCTCAAACATCTCTCTCTCTCTAAAAATGCTTTCTTGCTAGCTTTGGCCTCCTGCAAGCGCCGCAGCAAAATCCATGCCTGGGTTGCAAACAAAGTATCTAATTTAGGCCACTGGGAAAAGGTCTCCTTGTTCCCTTCTCCTGACTTCATAGCCAAAAACCACTAGCAAGAGAAGGTTCTTAAAGTGTATCTCCGGTGACTATTCCTGCTTTGACTACCATTGTGGATAGTCAGTTCAAGAAGACAGGACCCTGTGTCCAGTGCGGGCCTTGAGGTACTATCTGGACTGGACCAAGGACCTGTGAGGTTCCCGGTCCCTCCTTTTCATTTCCTTCAAGAAAGGACATTCCTCAGACATCAGACCCGCTACTCTCTCTTCTTGGCTGAAACAAACCTTCCTACTTTGTTATAAACAAGCAGACCAGCAAGCCTTGGATTTAGTCCAAGTCAAGGTGCATGACATTCAGGCCTTCGTAGCCTCTTAGACATTTTATGGTGGGGTATTGGTGGACCAGATCATGCAAGCCTGTCACTGGAAAGCTCACAACACTTTTACCAATTTTTATCTAAAAGACCTTACTTGGTCTCACAATGACAACAATCTGTACCTGGGACCAGTAGTAGCGGCACAACAGGTCCTAGATCCTTCTCCTCAGTTCAGTCATCCTCGGAAAGAAAGACAGGGGGGGGCACATCTGCTACAACCAAGTCTTCAGGAGTCAAAGCCCAGGATCTAGGTATACGTCTACCTCATCAGGGTGTATCCGGTAAGGCCTATCTAGTCTTTAAATCATTATAATTGTACATTGTATTAAGGACCTTAAGGTTGTCATTTTAGTCAGTACCCGGGCCTTAAGCTCGGGTTCTTCCGTGATCATCCTCGGGATTTACCCCGTTTTGTGTATCTAGGGTACACATCTACTTCTCGTCAAACACCCTGACAGTTTTAGCACTGTCATTCACTCAGGTTTTTGGCTTCTACAGGCCCAGTCTTCGGGATTGGGGCCCTGTAGACGGGACTCAAACTGGTTCTTTCGATCTTTGATTCTATCATTATTATCAAAAAAATTCTAAAAAAAAAAAAAAAAAAAGACTTATCTGCCAGTTTCAGCTGTAATCCCTCCTCCGGACGGTTGGATTCAGCATTCAGTCCCACATGGTAAGCTATTGTAGCGCAATAAAATTGAAAATTTTAATTACTTAAATGTAGCTTTTATAAGCTACAAGCTTACCATGTGGGACTGAGGAGAGTCCCACCCTGCCTCCCCGCTGTATTACAGCTGAGGGGTATGGGTTTAAATCTCAACGAGAAAAGTTGTAACAAAAGGGGCAGATCACGTGACGACAACCTGAGGCTGCGGCCAATCACAAACGTCTTTTTTTCTAAGACATTGGTTGCACTGCCTCGCGGCAACCAGTATATTATTCAGTCCCACATGGTAAGCTTGTAGCTTATAAAAGCTACATTTAAGTAATTAAAACTTTCAATTTTGTATTTGTCATGAGGTATTTTCTGTGAAGTCTGAATGTCATTCAGAATTGAAAAGACTTTGTAAATGAACCCACTGAACTAATTAATATAAAAGAAGTTGTGAAAACATTTCAATATTGAATGCATAGTGCTGAGGATGACTGGCCAATACTAAGTACCCTTATGTTCTTGACAGACTGGCCATTGGACTAAACCACAACCCACTGTTAGAAAATAATGTAGTGTTGAGACAATGGAAGGGTCGCCCATCTGGGGTTTATAGGAAGCTAAGGACCTACCTTAGATTTAAAAAGGTCATAGGGGATATAATATTGCCCATTTAGAAATGATTAATGTGGTTTTTGGCCCTGAAAGAGTGGGGCCAGTGTTGGTCAGAAAAACGCATTAAAATTTATTGTGATGGCTGTGGTAGATATTCCTACCTATGGTTGAGTTACCGATGCAACAATTGACACATGTGCTTTCAATATCTTGCTTTTAACAGCCATGTATAATATCACTCTCATGGTGGTACAGATTGAATGTCAGAGCAATTCCATAGCAGACCTTTTATCTAGGTGGACCTATCATGAAGACAATATTCGAACCTTGCAAACATTTATACCTGAACCAGCCTGGATGAATACCCACATAGTCTAACTTTATTGAATCATGATTTGTAGCACTTTATTATGTTTCAGATCCTGGGGCCACAACAGCTTCCTTCGCCAACAGAGCAGTTGACTTTGGCAATGCTTTCGACCAGCTACTTTGCTAGGCTATAAGCGGATTTTTTTGCTTTTCATGTCCTTCCTGATGGCTCTGGGCCTGTCGCTGCCACAGGTCTCTACATTGGATGTGCTGGCATTTATGGAATATTTGCTACAATCCGGTATGTCTGCTGCAAATATTACCAATTATCTGACTGCTATCAGATCAATGTTGATGATTTATAACTGTGATGCCTCCACTTTTAGGGTTCATAGGATTCCTTTGTTCATTAAGTCTGTAAAAAATAATAGACCATTAAAACCTATTTTCAAAACAGATATCGATGAAAACCATGTCATCATTGTCATCAGCCATGTGATCATTTTCCATATCCAGTTATATTTAGAGCTATGTATTTGTTCACTTATCCTTCTTTCCTTAGGTTGTCAAATATTTTTCCACACACAGTTACCACCTCTGAAACATCTCTGTATTGGGGACCTAATTTTTTCACAGTCCGCAGTGGTAGTAGCCCTCAAATGGCCAAAAATCCTACAAGACAGGGCCAAAATTGTCATTATTTCTTTCAGCATTGGGCCACTCAAAATTGCGACCATTGACCATAAAGGGCCTTGAAGGAGATGCTTGGTGGCAGTAACCGGGACTTTACTTTGTTTCAGGTCCCCTCTCCTGCTTGTAATATTCCCCTTACAGATTTAATAGCTTGGAAGCACCTTAAGGCTGTTTCTAAATGTTTAGGTTTTCATAAGACCTTCACTTTTCACGACTTTCGGTTTGGTGGGGACACTTGGGCTTTTAGGCATAGGGTTTCCTTGCAGGTCCTCTTGTGTTTGGATATATATTCATCTCCCTTTCTCTGAACCTTTCCCTGTTGCATCTTTGTTTTGTACCCACCTCTCTATGTGACTACTTGTCTATTATGTGCTTGGGGACCTTACTTTTGTCATCTTTGCATTCTCTTACATAATGCTGTTACATTTAGGTCTGTATGAAACCCACCGCAATGGCAGAGATGTACTCTGATCATTCCTGAGACCAAGATGTCATATAGTTTAACCCAAATTACCCAAGGTCCTGGGGATACCAGTGAGGCTACTGACATGGAAATACACAGGGAGAGAATAAGAAGCCAAAGAAAGCTGCCTCCACAAATCTGACTGATGAATAGAAGCACCAAGTGATGGATTGCTGAAGGAGAAAGACCATCACCTTTTGTATAGGATGAGCAAATATTACAAGTAAACACCCTTTATAAAGGGTCTGTGCAGAGCTGTCAAATCTTGTGGGAGTCAATGTGGGGCTGTTGAAGTAGTGGTTGTCTACTGAAAGGGTGGAGTATAAGAAGCTGATCCAAACCAAGTTTAGGCAGGGCAGAGAAGAGCTGAGAGAATGTTCTAAGAAACGCTCGCAAGTAAAGCATGCCACCATTCAGAGCCTCATTCACAGCCACACCATCCATGCCCTTCCACCACTGCCACAGTCACAGTTTCTGGTGCACCAAATTTTGTCAGTGATGAACTAGACCCAGGGCCAGCAGTAGACGACACTGTACTAGTACATGTTCTGACTAAAGACACATTGCGTCCCACCACATCAGAAGCTAAGAAGAAGTACAAATATCCACCTTTGCATCATCTATGTAGCCTACTCTGCTGAAGGAAGTGACAGACAGATTTAAAAATGCTCAAAAAATAAGTAGTTTCGTTCACTGCAGGAAGTTGTGGCTAGGCGACTTGCCCCAATAAAGAACTCACATGGGGAATTTTCCTCAACCACTGGACAGCCTCCTTCCTTGGACAGAAGCCATCTCTGCACACCTAGACTGGTGGCAGAACCCTGCAAATCTGATGAAAGGCTCAGACCTTCATCCCAGGACCACAGTATCCAACTCTTTATAGACACCTTAAATGAAGGCTGGGTCCCTCACTTAGAACAAAGGTCCACACAAAGTCTGTGGTCTCCCCAGGAAAAGGGCTTCACATAAATGTCCTAGAATTAAAAGCTGTCTTTCTGGCCCTGAGACACTTCAAAGTCCAGTGTCAGTCCCAAACCATTCTAGTTGCAACGGACAACTCAACTGTAGTAGCTTACATAAACAAACAAGGGGGAACACTCTACGGAGATGTGTGCACTCCTGTGTAGAATCATTCTCACATCATATTTAAAGCCAGGCACATTTCAGGGTGCCTGAATATGATGGCCGACCTTCTTTCCGGGTCGAATCAGGTACAGTCGACCGAATGGTCTCTACACCCACAGGTGTTCAAACAGATCTACCAAAGGTGGTTCACTCCACACGTGGACCTATTTGCCACTCATCAAAACCACTAGCTTCCACTGTATGTGTCTCCTATCCCAGTCCCGAAGACCTGGGACATAGATGCTCTAAACATAGACTGGATGGGCCTCACTGCCTATCCTTTCCCTCCATCGGCTCACCTTCACAGGGTGATCCTAAATCAGGCAATGCAATTGTCTGATCATACTTAATAGCCCCAAGCTGACCACGGATACCCTGCTTTTGGGACCTAGTGCAGCTCTCAACAGAGATCCCACTGCAATTCCCAGTGTCAACAACACTCCTAAATCAGTCCCACATCTACGTGTTGCACACAACCCGCAGCTCCTCAACCTCCTCGCCTGGTGTCTGGGAGTGGACAACTCAAAGAACATGGCTTCTCTGTGGGAGTGGCAGGGAGAATTTCTGCACCTCAGCGGTCATCAACAAGGACCATCTACAAATCAAAGTGGGCCTTCTTTGAAAAATAGTACAGAGAACATTCGGTGGATTTCTCCACTCCATCTGTGAAACAATCTCAGATTACTTCTTGTATCTGTACCAAGACCTAAACAGCCACCCCTCCACCATTGATGGTTACAGGGCTGCCATTGTTCACACCTTGGACCCATCGGCCCAACATATTGCTCATATTGAGGACCTTCATAGGTTGCTCTCCAGTTTCAACAGGGATCGCCCCAAAAGTTCCAGAAATCTCCCCTAGTTGAACTTTTCTGTTGTTCTCAATGAGCTCACAATAGCACCCTTTGAGCCTATGAAAGACACAGACCTCAAACATCTCTCTCTCTCTAAAAATGCTTTCTTGCTAGCTTTGGCCTCCTGCAAGCGCCGCAGCAAAATCCATGCCTGGGTTGCAAACAAAGTATCTAATTTAGGCCACTGGGAAAAGGTCTCCTTGTTCCCTTCTCCTGACTTCATAGCCAAAAACCACTAGCAAGAGAAGGTTCTTAAAGTGTATCTCCGGTGACTATTCCTGCTTTGACTACCATTGTGGATAGTCAGTTCAAGAAGACAGGACCCTGTGTCCAGTGCGGGCCTTGAGGTACTATCTGGACTGGACCAAGGACCTGTGAGGTTCCCGGTCCCTCCTTTTCATTTCCTTCAAGAAAGGACATTCCTCAGACATCAGACCCGCTACTCTCTCTTCTTGGCTGAAACAAACCTTCCTACTTTGTTATAAACAAGCAGACCAGCAAGCCTTGGATTTAGTCCAAGTCAAGGTGCATGACATTCAGGCCTTCGTAGCCTCTTAGACATTTTATGGTGGGGTATTGGTGGACCAGATCATGCAAGCCTGTCACTGGAAAGCTCACAACACTTTTACCAATTTTTATCTAAAAGACCTTACTTGGTCTCACAATGACAACAATCTGTACCTGGGACCAGTAGTAGCGGCACAACAGGTCCTAGATCCTTCTCCTCAGTTCAGTCATCCTCGGAAAGAAAGACAGGGGGGGGGCACATCTGCTACAACCAAGTCTTCAGGAGTCAAAGCCCAGGATCTAGGTATACGTCTACCTCATCAGGGTGTATCCGGTAAGGCCTATCTAGTCTTTAAATCATTATAATTGTACATTGTATTAAGGACCTTAAGGTTGTCATTTTAGTCAGTACCCGGGCCTTAAGCTCGGGTTCTTCCGTGATCATCCTCGGGATTTACCCCGTTTTGTGTATCTAGGGTACACATCTACTTCTCGTCAAACACCCTGACAGTTTTAGCACTGTCATTCACTCAGGTTTTTGGCTTCTACAGGCCCAGTCTTCGGGATTGGGGCCCTGTAGACGGGACTCAGACTGGTTCTTTCGATCTTTGATTCTATCATTATTATCAAAAAAATTCTAAAAAAAAAAAAAAAAAAGACTTATCTGCCAGTTTCAGCTGTAATCCCTCCTCCGGACGGTTGGATTCAGCATTCAGTCCCACATGGTAAGCTATTGTAGCGCAATAAAATTGAAAATTTTAATTACTTAAATGTAGCTTTTATAAGCTACAAGCTTACCATGTGGGACTGAGGAGAGTCCCACCCTGCCTCCCCGCTGTATTACAGCTGAGGGGTATGGGTTTAAATCTCAACGAGAAAAGTTGTAACAAAAGGGGCAGATCACGTGACGACAACCTGAGGCTGCGGCCAATCACAAACGTCTTTTTTTCTAAGACATTGGTTGCACTGCCTCGCGGCAACCAGTATATTATTCAGTCCCACATGGTAAGCTTGTAGCTTATAAAAGCTACATTTAAGTAATTAAAACTTTCAATTTTGTATTTGTCATGAGGTATTTTCTGTGAAGTCTGAATGTCATTCAGAATTGAAAAGACTTTGTAAATGAACCCACTGAACTAATTAATATAAAAGAAGTTGTGAAAACATTTCAATATTGAATGCATAGTGCTGAGGATGACTGGCCAATACTAAGTACCCTTATGTTCTTGACAGACTGGCCATTGGACTAAACCACAACCCACTGTTAGAAAATAATGTAGTGTTGAGACAATGGAAGGGTCGCCCATCTGGGGTTTATAGGAAGCTAAGGACCTACCTTAGATTTAAAAAGGTCATAGGGGATATAATATTGCCCATTTAGAAATGATTAATGTGGTTTTTGGCCCTGAAAGAGTGGGGCCAGTGTTGGTCAGAAAAACGCATTAAAATTTATTGTGATGGCTGTGGTAGATATTCCTACCTATGGTTGAGTTACCGATGCAACAATTGACACATGTGCTTTCAATATCTTGCTTTTAACAGCCATGTATAATATCACTCTCATGGTGGTACAGATTGAATGTCAGAGCAATTCCATAGCAGACCTTTTATCTAGGTGGACCTATCATGAAGACAATATTCGAACCTTGCAAACATTTATACCTGAACCAGCCTGGATGAATACCCACATAGTCTAACTTTATTGAATCATGATTTGTAGCACTTTATTATGTTTCAGATCCTGGGGCCACAACAGCTTCCTTCGCCAACAGAGCAGTTGACTTTGGCAATGCTTTCGACCAGCTACTTTGCTAGGCTATAAGCGGATTTTTTTGCTTTTCATGTCCTTCCTGATGGCTCTGGGCCTGTCGCTGCCACAGGTCTCTACATTGGATGTGCTGGCATTTATGGAATATTTGCTACAATCCGGTATGTCTGCTGCAAATATTACCAATTATCTGACTGCTATCAGATCAATGTTGATGATTTATAACTGTGATGCCTCCACTTTTAGGGTTCATAGGATTCCTTTGTTCATTAAGTCTGTAAAAAATAATAGACCATTAAAACCTATTTTCAAAACAGATATCGATGAAAACCATGTCATCATTGTCATCAGCCATGTGATCATTTTCCATATCCAGTTATATTTAGAGCTATGTATTTGTTCACTTATCCTTCTTTCCTTAGGTTGTCAAATATTTTTCCACACACAGTTACCACCTCTGAAACATCTCTGTATTGGGGACCTAATTTTTTCACAGTCCGCAGTGGTAGTAGCCCTCAAATGGCCAAAAATCCTACAAGACAGGGCCAAAATTGTCATTATTTCTTTCAGCATTGGGCCACTCAAAATTGCGACCATTGACCATAAAGGGCCTTGAAGGAGATGCTTGGTGGCAGTAACCGGGACTTTACTTTGTTTCAGGTCCCCTCTCCTGCTTGTAATATTCCCCTTACAGATTTAATAGCTTGGAAGCACCTTAAGGCTGTTTCTAAATGTTTAGGTTTTCATAAGACCTTCACTTTTCACGACTTTCGGTTTGGTGGGGACACTTGGGCTTTTAGGCATAGGGTTTCCTTGCAGGTCCTCTTGTGTTTGGATATATATTCATCTCCCTTTCTCTGAACCTTTCCCTGTTGCATCTTTGTTTTGTACCCACCTCTCTATGTGACTACTTGTCTATTATGTGCTTGGGGACCTTACTTTTGTCATCTTTGCATTCTCTTACATAATGCTGTTACATTTAGGTCTGTATGAAACCCACCGCAATGGCAGAGATGTACTCTGATCATTCCTGAGACCAAGATGTCATATAGTTTAACCCAAATTACCCAAGGTCCTGGGGATACCAGTGAGGCTACTGACATGGAAATACACAGGGAGAGAATAAGAAGCCAAAGAAAGCTGCCTCCACAAATCTGACTGATGAATAGAAGCACCAAGTGATGGATTGCTGAAGGAGAAAGACCATCACCTTTTGTATAGGATGAGCAAATATTACAAGTAAACACCCTTTATAAAGGGTCTGTGCAGAGCTGTCAAATCTTGTGGGAGTCAATGTGGGGCTGTTGAAGTAGTGGTTGTCTACTGAAAGGGTGGAGTATAAGAAGCTGATCCAAACCAAGTTTAGGCAGGGCAGAGAAGAGCTGAGAGAATGTTCTAAGAAACGCTCGCAAGTAAAGCATGCCACCATTCAGAGCCTCATTCACAGCCACACCATCCATGCCCTTCCACCACTGCCACAGTCACAGTTTCTGGTGCACCAAATTTTGTCAGTGATGAACTAGACCCAGGGCCAGCAGTAGACGACACTGTACTAGTACATGTTCTGACTAAAGACACATTGCGTCCCACCACATCAGAAGCTAAGAAGAAGTACAAATATCCACCTTTGCATCATCTATGTAGCCTACTCTGCTGAAGGAAGTGACAGACAGATTTAAAAATGCTCAAAAAATAAGTAGTTTCGTTCACTGCAGGAAGTTGTGGCTAGGCGACTTGCCCCAATAAAGAACTCACATGGGGAATTGACAGATTGCCTGTACCATATGGCTATGAAATTAGATGAATTGCACTTTCATAAAACAATTCACTTGCTTAGCAGAGTGAATAAAGAGCAAGCAAATGAACTGCAGGATTATTTTCCTTCACCCAAACACAGTCAACCCTAGGTAGCTATAAGTCAAAAATATAATGCTCTCCCATCACATTTGGACATCCAGTGCAGTCAGAACGCCAGGCATTGAAGAAAATTTCGGGGCTGAATCAGTGGAATAATCAGGCTGCCTATTAGTGTCAGATTAGACCATTTCAAGAAGTACCTGTGTAGACTACCTCATCTACCACCATAGTCATCTTCCCCGGAATTATTATTATTATTATTATAATCCTTTAGCCGAACTCCGCAACAGCATATTCAGCAAACAATACAGTTAATGCAGTAGAAGATTCAGCAAAACAACAGCCATAAGATGGCCATCAACACAGTATGTACATGGCATGCAATTCATCCAAAGACATTTCATAAAAAACGCAAACACAGCTATAGGCATGAATGCCAGGTACAACTGGTGCCACATATCATGCAATGCATCCAGCAATGCCTACCACCTTTAAACAACCTTTAAAACCTCATTATTGTCCTCAGTCCGCTGTGGTTTTGATGTAAAATTTGGCCACCACAGTTTTGTTGTGGCTTTCCAAATGGGCTGCCCTACCACAATTGAAACTAAATTCCACCATTATTTCGATGAACACAGCCAACACGAAAAACACCTTAGATAACACTGCTCAATGGCTTTATACTATCCAAATAACTGGAGAGAAAGTTTATATGTTATTTAAACACACTTCAAAAACTAAACTAAAAGAATTTTTGATTGTGACATACACAGCTTAATACAGTCATGAAAGCTATTCTTTTAGCCGTTTCATGACCCTTCAATAACAAAGGTCATAATGGCAAATGTCCTCAGCATTGTCAGTTGTGGGACTTAAACCTCCAAAGAATGAAGAGTCTGTGATTTTTGTCGAACTTGGTGACTATGTGGACTAGGCCACTGAGTACCCTATTTTCTTGTAGTGAGTAATTTATGATGTTTGTATTGTGAGATTTGAGTGTGTTGAAACACTTTGTATCCAATAAATAAGCATGGGATCAAGCCCACGTGGTTCACCTAGGGAAGATAATAGAATTTGATACATCAGTCTTCACTTATGGTGTAACAACAAGGCCAAAAGGTGTTTTGGTTCCATAGTGCAAGGGCGAAGTAGTGCAGTAGAATTTACAAAAGTCTGGTGAAACAAAGAAATTCAACTCAGGCACATCCAGACAATTTATGGCACTGGGATTTGGTGACTAATACAGCTGATGATGGCTGTAAAATTGTCTAAATGGGATAACCAAATCAAATAAATTTGTTTAGCCTGGCTAAATAAGTTCCGTGACATTTGTAAGATCTTTTGAAAACTATTTCTTCTTTGTCACTCTCAATATAATGTAATGTTTGTGACTTATACTTTAGGTCTTTGTAAGCGTGGAGTCGTGTATAAATATATTGTCGAGTATTCTATACTCCGCATTACCTAAATCGAATTGCTTTAGCCTGTTTTCATTAAAACTTATGTGTTATCCAAGTAACATTTTATTTACACATGGATGCTGTACTGAGTTATGTAGATATGGCCTCATAAGTATTGATTTTTGTATTCTCCGAATGAATGATCTATCTAAAGACTGGGGAAATGTCTGTTGTTTAAGATTGTTTTGTGAATTATTTGCGTATCTTTCAAGAACACTCAAAAACACAACAGTATATTAAATGATAAAGAACTGACCACATTGTTGGTGATGACTTGAAATGTTATTCATATAGTCGTCCTTAACAGTTCTATATATATATATATATGGGGATTTATTCATCTGTGTGTCAACTGTATACAAACTGCATGTTATATCCATTATTGGTGGACTCTAACTGAAGTCAGCTGGGTATAGTGCCTGGATTTATCAGAAAGCGGGCCACTGAACTATGGAGAGTGCTCACATCTTGATGTGAACATTACAGTTGTGCAGACATAGTGTGATCACATACGATTGATGTTATAATTGTACTGTAATGTAATGTGAAGTAATGTGATTTGCTATCCTGAGTTGTATATATCAGCTGCCGACAAGTATACTCGCGTATTACCTGAGAAGCGTAGTTTTTCCAGCCATGGTTTCTCCTAGAGGTATAACAACAAAGATGTGATAGCCCACCAGTTTTTCTCTCTCCTCTGGTGTGTAGTGCTCCCTCATGTTAACAGGTAGTATCTCTAGGAGCCGTTCTTCAACACATGTAACAGCATGTTAAATTTGTTAATAAAAATGAGTAATGTTTTGCATGAGTAAAAACATTAACAACACACATGTTAGATTTCCTGGTGAAAATGAATAATGTCTTACATGAATAAAAAAATTAATGTTGCATGCTCACAGACTCTGAACGGTTGGTGAGCTGGTACATTGACGAAAATAGTAGGTGGGGAAGTGGATTATTCTACCTGAACAGACCTGGGTGTTCTACATCTGGCATGCACATTGTTACAAAGATATGGAGCAATTTGTACCACCCATAGAACCTGTATTGTGAAGGAGTAGACATCCAGGAAGTTCAACCTGCAGTGTTCGAACATGTTCTGAGAATGTAAATTTGTCCATACAATTGAAACTTTTTGAAAGTGTAGACCTAGTTTAGTTTTAAATAGAAGCGAGCATAATCTAGAAGAGAGAACTGAATAATTGCTGGACTGCATTTAGATTTACAAAATGTATACAGAGAAATCATGGCATTTAAGCATAAAACATCCAGGAGTTGGTAATTTTGTGCCCCAAATAAATTTTGGCCGTAGTGTATTGCTGAATGCTTGAGTATCCTTGGATACACTCTGTCAGTAATGAGTAATATATATATCATGCTTTCATACTTTTGAGTGATCTCAAAACACCCCAATAAGCTGGATGGTACATAAGTACATTCCATTAAGTAAATTCAATCTACCCTACCCCTTATGGACATAGTCTGAATACATCCGTACACAAAAATAAATAAAATGCAACTTTCTAGCAGACTAAATGGCTAAATATATATCTTTGTAACATACAGTTACAAGAAACCTAAATTATTGGGGATACAACCGATATTTCATTCAATATTTGATTCAGGTGAAGCAGGTGAATTAATTTAAATTGGTGAATAAATTATCCTTAATGAGGTACAATAAAAGTACATATTTGAGAAGGCAATTACTAAAAAATGCTATAGATAAAGTTATAAAATTTAAAGTAATTTAAATGCTTGATCACCTGAAAGCTCAGTTCCAAATATACCAAATAATCATAAAGTTTTTTTAAATTCAAGATTTACTTGTGCAAAGTGATAAAATGCTAACACTGTTGCCTTGTTTTTACCCAATCTGAGAACTACATATTATTAAAACTAAAAATCATCAAAAATGGGAATATTGAATCCCCAAAATATTTAATATATGGAACTTTGGTACGACAAATACACTACACACTGACTATTCGCAGTACTATAGGAACTATGGAACAAAATTCTTGGGAAAAACAGTGTGAAGAAACTTGTATTCCATATTTTTGGAATAAGCAGTGTTCAACGGGCAGCCAATGTATTTTCATGAGAACAGGAGTTATGCTGGTGCATGTACTTGTGTTTGATACCATTCTCGCTGCGCTATTTTGGATGCAATTATAATTTACTTAGACTGAACTCGGATAGACTCCTGAAGGGTGAATAGCAGTAATCCAACTGACAAGAGCCTTGGCCCACAAATATAGAAGCATCATGACTTTAAAAACTTGTGAGCTGTCAGACATCTTTGAGTTGCATAAAATAACTTCCAGAGACACTGAACATACTTGAACAAGGAAAATCAGACTATCTGGGTTTAGATGATTACCCAAGATATCAATTAGCAAACATGCCTTCACCCTATCCTTCTTTTTAACAACTTTTCTTATGATAAAATTAATACTACCGAGTAAATTAACATATAAAACATAAAAAAGTGAATCTTAACATGGTGTTTACTTTACAGGCTGATACACTAAGCTGTCTAAGATGAATCATTCTCTTTTGATCAAATCATTGCAATGTTGAACAATAAAAATAGTACAAAGATACACAATTCTCTGTCACAGATATTTACCCTGTTCCTCCAGCCCTCTAGTCACTCCTGAGTTTCCACTGTAAAATGCAAGAGATGCAGCTTATTTCATTATAATTCTGTGCCGGGATTCACAAAAGGTCTTAAGTTTAGGCAATTTTTTTTGCTTAGATAAATCTTAAAGTTATGACTTTGGCTTAGCTAAGATTTCTCTTAAATTGGGATTCACAAAAATGCTTAGCAAAATCTGAGACAAAATTTGTGCGGAAAGTCTTAACTACTTTGAATTCAAATGAACAAATTTTAGTAAAACAAAAACATTTTTCATCAATAAATACACCAAACATGCTCTTTAAAATTACAAAACAGATTGGTTACTTTTTTGGTAAAATTATGTAAAATAGAGTAGTCTTTGTATTTTATTGTGAGTCAGCCATTTTTATGACAATATTTTTAACACAAGTAGGTAAAATGTGGAAATGTATAGGTAATTAAATGATGTAAATTTTTATTACAGTCCACAGAAATTACTTTTATAGGACGTATAAATACCTATAGTAAATATTTTGTTGTCATAACAAAGGGTAAAATACTAATATATGCAATGGAATTTTTTTAAATTGTCTTAACTCTGCCCTACAGTGGTCTTAAAGTTATGACAAAATCTAAGACAAATTTTTGTCTAAGACCTTTTGTGAATCCCATTTCGTCTAAGCACAAAAAAGTCTTAACTTTATGACAAAATTCTTGCAGATTTAGGACTTTTCTTCTTAAAGTTATGACAATTTTTTGCTTAAGACCTTTGGTGAATCCCAGCCCAGGTTTGGCTCTTTTTCCTATAAGTAGTTATTTTTTACATTTTGAAACCTACAGATTAGTGTCTTTATTTATTTTATTTATTTATATAAGTTTGATGTCACTTTCAACAATGTACAGGTCATATCACGACGGGTAGTTTTATGGGCAAAGAAACTAGTACATACAGTTGATCAAAGTACTGCACTGCAAACTGACGACCATCGGTAAGAAACTACCAGCTTTCTCTACATAAGGTCGGGCTGGAAACCGAACCCCAATCTCAGAGGTGGGAGGCGAGAGTGTTACCACTCTGCCACCATGGCCCCCTTGGATTAGTGTCAGTTGTACGTAAGGTCTTCTTAGTGTAATTCTATTGCTGAGGTATTATTGTATTAATATATATACAGGATTCTTAACATTGTATTTCACATACACACCTTGCTGATACAGGTTCAGCTTGCTGATGTTCAGTGACTGTGTTGAACTCAGTGAACTCAGTGATCATGGTGAGTGCATCGTATGACTCATCTTGTGAGTAATATCTGTAACAATGCATTTACAGCAGAGTTTAAGAATAATCTTTTGACATCTTGATATCTGAATTTTATAAATTAATTTTTCTGGAAAGGAAAGATTTATTATTTAGTTTAATTATGATGCCCCAACATGCATGTGTACACCTACAGAATTTGGTGTAAAAAATAACTACACTGGGCTAAAGAAGAAAATAAGTTAATAAACGTCACACCATTTAAAATGAATGTAATGTTGTTTGTACTAAAAAGTAACTTGATAGCATTTGGAATGAGATATGTTTGTATTCTGAATATGGTCCAGATCATTCGCAATCTTCTTACTTCAGCCAGAGCCTAGTCACATAAAAATCATGGAGATTCCCTTCTTAGTTCTGGTGTATTATGTCTGTCACAAAGCCAGAGTCATTAAAAAATGGTAATTTTATTGTATCTAGAATGTGATCAGAATCCTTTTAAAAAAATTGATAATTTCTTTCACATAAAAATGCTACAAAGACTCATTTCTTGCCTTTGGGGTAACATAGGCAAATAAACAGACAAAGAAACGTAACAAAAAGCGACATATTACTCATCAGAGATCTTTAATGGAATCAGTGTTGCCAGACTTTCTTCTCCAAATTCTGCCAATGTCTTTCTGACCAGGTAGAGTTGGTTGTAAGTAAGTCTGCATATTTCATCCAGCAGATTTTCTTTATAAAAATAAAAAGCAGTAACTGAACCCATCTGTCAACTGGCTGTGTCCAAATTTAATGTAGTACCCAGGATACATTAGAAACGTTTTTAAATGGTTCAAATGTTTACAAAACGTTTTTTTAAACCTATTTAAACCATATCTTATAGTTTTCTAAACATTTCCAAGTAAATGTTTATGCTGTAATGTTTAAAAAACATTCTCTGTGCAAACGTGTATGATAAGCAGTTGCCTGGTTTAAACCTAGTGTGTGATATCTGTGGCTGGAGTGCTTTGCGAGTTGTCAGGTCAGAAGGTCAATCTGGTAAGTTGTGAGGTCATAAAGGTCAATCTCAGTCAATCGCAGTGATCAGTTCCGGCAAGTTTCTTTTAAACATTAGTAATAAGAGTTTAAAGGTTTGAAATGTTACAGAGTAATATTTAAAAAGCCCCAAGCCCAAGATTAGATGAAGGAAAAGATGATTCTGGTAAAGGTAGTGGATATGGTGGATGGAGCCTGGGAGGCATTTTCAAGATATGTCCAAATTACTGAACCCTTCCAAAGTCCATGGGCCATATTATCCTGAATTTTTACATTGTTGTCGAATGCAAGAGGTGCCCCCAAATGTGGAACCCATGCCCTTTGGTTGAAATGTTTTTATGGACCAACACCTTTTTCAGGGCATCCCGAATGTGGGTGTGAATCACTTGAGCATGGGGATGAAAGTTGTTGGCAAAGAGGGATGTAGACAGTGGAAGGGGCTTGAAGACCAATAGGGCCTGAAGAGCATGTACTGGACACAGGAAGTGATTGCGAATGGATGGTAATTGAACCCAATGGTGAGCTTTGTTATGCTGTAGGGTGGGGTGGGGCCAGTATGGGGTCTAGTATGGGATCCTGCCTAAGTAAGTAGAAGTCAGGATTGAATTTGGAGGAGCTGTGAGGAGCAATGTTGGACATTCTAAGGAAGCCATAGAAAGTAGTGAGGAATATAACCCGAAAGAGGAGAGGATCAGAGAGGATGTCACGTGAAAAACTTCATTACCAACATCTTTGACACTTGGAGGTGTATTGGGTATTCTCTTCAGTGTTATACTGTGTTTCAATCAGAGAGTCAATAATGTGGTTAATTTCAAAAGAAATATCTTTGCCTACTTAACCCATCTTGTTTATAGTTATCATCAGCTAGAGTGGCTGCTTGCTTTCTAAGTGTATAACACGCCTTTTAAACAGCTGGACAGATACACAATCAAGAATTTTCACAGACTTCCAAAGTACCCACAGGATGGCTCACACAATCAAAGATAGACATTTGTGGAGTTCCATGAATAATCTTCAAAAAGAAAATAGTAGCCCCCACCCACCGGCTTTCTTTGAGGATAATTGTGTATCTACACGAATTGGTTGTCAGAATTGTCGAAATGGTCAATAAAAGTGTAATTAAATCTGGCAATTTGTGAACTGAGACGTGGCCTACTTGAGGACACCTATTTTTATGGAAAGGCTGATAGTTAGCCTCCATATGTGTGATCGTTGGACCTGCAGCAGAGCCATGCTGAGGGGCAGAGTAAGCATTAATATCAGGTGTCCCTAAGAAGATTATTGGCATCATAAACGTTCATATTTACATTAGACACAGTGCCCAAAGCATATACATCACGACATGCATTTTGCAACATAGATTCAGATAAATCATCACCATCATAAGACTTCAGATTCATATTATCATTGACAACAACTGGCATCATGAAATTTACAATATTGTCATTTAATGACTTATTTTGACTGTTCACACCAAAAGTCTTCCTAAATTTGTCAATTTGCACACTATTGTGTTCATTACACACGCTTAACACACCAGCTTAACATTGAGACCCATAGAATTGTCAAAACCGTGATCAAGGGGCTCAAATGAGCCCTAACTACTGCTTTGCTGCTGGCGAGTAGCTTGCCTCTGATTGTTATTACATCTGTTCTCTGGGTGATTCAAATTCTTGCCCTGCTTCATACAATTGAAAGAAAATTAGGTATAGTTGCCATGATGGCCCTCATGGGAGCAAGATACCTCATTATAATATGTACAAGGTCTTCTGTAGGGCCCGGGTGTGATCTAGGGCTACTTGTGACGCACTGAGTCTGATGATGGCCCACTGAGTGGCATCGGCCCAAGATAAGTAGCCCTCTTCCACCTGGTGCATGGAAGAGGCCCATGCTGCTCTTACAGCTGGCCAAGGGAATGATACAGCACCTCTTATTCCTTGTAAACAACTTTCCTGGTTTTTGTAAACGAAATTGTTTGCTCTAGCTGAAGCTGTAACATGCTTCCTTGATTTGAGCAACGTTTTATTTCCAGTTGGCATCTTGTAAGCAAATCACTTAAACTATTATATCAATGCAATAAAATAAAATTTATTATGTGTTTCACATGGCGTCCAGTTTGAAAGTGACCAAATCATAAGCTGGAGCCAAAAGCTCAGTAGCCCTGATTTGTGAGTGGCTGACCAGAGGTCATACCTAGGATTGAGGCTATATGAATCCTAGAAGTAGTGTTGGAATTAAGGTTGGAAGCAACTGCTATGGCAGACGCCTCACTGAGTCATGCCACATCCAGTGCACATACAATGTTTAAACAACATTTGTTGGCCATGTTTTGTAAATGTTTGCTCTGAAAATGTTTAAGAAATGTTTAGTAGCAATTGGTTTTCATACCCATCATTTTAAAAACCTTCACATACAAAGATGGCGTCCAGCAATAATAGGAGATTTTAGAGAAAAATTGTCCCACATGCAATCCTTAAAAGTGAGAATTGAATAGGGGAACAATTTCTAAGGCACTATCTTACAAATTAGATATAAAATAACATTTTCAGTGGTGAACAACCATAAAAAGATATTGAATTTGACCAATGATTGCATTATTATTCAAATATTATTATGTTCATTTATAACATTTTTCTTCATTTATCATTAAATGTTTGATAAATAGTACACATGAAACTTTTTAAAAACATTCTATTATAAATGGCTTTGTAAACATGATTTTTTAACCTTTGCCCAACATTTCCTAACAAACGTTTGCAAAACCAAAAAAATGTTTACTGGGTATTAACATAAATATTAAACAAAAATAGTATATTGTTTGCTTCATTCAGTTTACAATCGAAATAATATAGCTTTTGGTTGGCAATAATTAATCATTGAATATTATGAGGGAACTGTGTTGATAAAATACATTAGTAAATTCTTCATTTGAACAGCTATTTAGTAAATTCATGATAACACTTTGTCAAATGACAGGCAGTGGTATAACAAAGAAAACTTAAAATTAGTCCAGCAGCCTCTGTGCAACTAAACCAAGAAAAACATAGTTTGTGAAACGGTCTTATTGAAAGATGTCAGATGCATCTGACTGTGTATAACTGATAAATTATGAGACTTACGTGCTGCCCTTTCAGTGCCATTTTCTTGCAAGCGGAACATTACTCGCTGTCTAGCCGCCATGTGTAACACTCCTCTGTCACACAGTCTAGATGTTATTTTTGTGATGGAAGTCATTCTTGAAAACATCTCCACATTATGCAAGAGAGCCTCTCTGTCGCTTGGAAGAAGGTGTTCAACTAGACAAAAACACCACCTAATGACGCTTTAACAGTAACAGCTAAAGCTGAAGTTTTTCATACACCTAAGGTTTGAAAGTTCTAAACTAGCGCTCACACTGAATATTTCTGTATCAATCAATAACAAAACATTACAGCTTCTGTAATTAACTCTTTATTTTTACATGTATATTTTAACTGAATAATTTTTTTCCAAGTTTGAGTTCTACAAGGCATTAGGATAGAATATTGCTTCTTATTTAATGTTTTTGGAACACTTCTAGGAACCAATTTTGGACCATTTTAATTATGCAGATGTAAACATCATACTTGATAGTTCAGGACTTGGTGTGCAGTAAGTATAGGGACCAGTTCCAAATTCATTCTCTGCAGCCACACGGAACTCCACAGCAGCACCTGAAGCAGAATTTAATGACAGATGATAGAGTTCTTAGGTGACAAAATTTATTACACTTGATACTATAACTGAACATATTTTATCCCGCTGTGCTAGCCAGCTGTCCCTCCTCAATGTTGCTTCATCCACCCAAAGATCACATGCTTAAAATCACAAAGTTGTACATGTAACAAAACTGATTAATATTATTCAGAAAATATGAGGTCACAGAATCTGTTTAAAATTAACATGGTCGTTTTTGTCAAACATTTAGGAATTTTTGATTGCTATTGTCAGAAGCAAAGATAATTTTGTGCATGCATACATGAAGACAGAACTGCTGTTTTTAACTGAAGGTGTGGTCCACCACGTGACTTTCAACAATAGGGCATTTTATGAAAGTCATGAGATGTATATTGGTGAGTATACAGATGTATATCAAGATTATTTCCCTAGCTGACTGAAAATGAAATTTCTCATTAAGAACCCCTATCCATTTTCATCTCAGTTTCGAGGTTTACTGACCCAATTTACTTTCTTCTTCATGTCTCATGTATTTTGTAATTGGGCCACAAATACACTTTACACTGACAATATCACCCATATAGTTTCACTGTTCATGCACCAACCATGACATGTTGTTTTTGCCATACCAGACAGATCCCGGAACCGATTTGCTATGGGCAATTCCTTGGTGCCCCCCCTTTAAATTTGAGATGTTGTGTTGCCTATTTAATGATGAACACATAAGTTGTTGCAAAGCTACCAAGACAAGTTGGTGAGGCACCACAAAAAACTGTCATCTATTTTGTGTGTATTTACCCTATAATGAGATGTTTGGTTTCACTTGGCTTATATACACCCTGAGGTTGGGGTTTATTTTTTATAGGTTATACATTTTCTGAGGTTAAGGATTGGAGTTTTTAATCCCTTCCATAATAGTGTTTACTACATTCGCTAACACAAGCCTGTAAAGTGATTTACGTGTTACCAAAGAAGAGGCATTACCTTGAAATATGAATGAGGTGCCAATAGTAGGGTAATCTGCTGCCTTCCATTCACCGCTGCCATCATTCACTTCAATTAAAGAGTCAGTGATGGGGGCCCCATTGGTCTCTGGTAAGCACCATTTCAGTGAGAAGGTATCAGGCACAATTTGTTCACAGTCCAGGTACAGAACTGCTGGGGGTGGGCCCCTTGCTGTTAATATTTGTAACAAAAGAAAAAGCAAATTGTTTGACTCTCTTCTCTTGCAGATTAGATACCATTTTCAAACTTTAGATTTGTTTCCTTATTAGCATAATAATCTGTTCATTTTGAAACTAAAGAAGCAGCAAATAGCACTATCAGTTATACCAGAAAATAAGATTACAATTCAAATTTACCCTTCCAGGTGCTGCGAAGAAATTCAGAAACATCTTCTAACGGTTCTTGGTCATGTTCATCTAAACACAGAAAAACAATGTGTTGATATAGGACAAAGTAAGTCTAAGTAGCTATGATAGACTGTGTGAAGTTATTTCACTATTAAACCAATTGCCACATCAAAACTTGTGTATTTACAACATATATATCCTCTTGAAAATTGAATATAATTAAAAAAGATTATTTGTCGTTCTTTCATGTATAACAGCATTATTTCCATGGACAAAAATTTTAAACGCAAGTAAAAAAAATATTTTAAACAGAAATTGTGCTATTTAAAGAATATTTATTTTAGTTTTGATTAAAATCAATTCCTCTACTTTGCAAAATCAACATACAGAAAATCTAAAAATTGATTCTTTCACGTGTTACATGTTCTACCATCCCTGTTAATGCAGAATGGAGTAGTGATGATGCTACAATGTGATTTGTGCTATTTTACCTTGGAAAACATGGATAAGAAGAGCAGATGGGACTTTCATGGACTGGTCCTTTGGGCATGTCACATATCTGGGTACCCTTGCACTTTTCTTGGGGAAGACCAGATCAGGCAGCCAATGATGAGGCTTCAGCACACCAAGGATCACACAGTGTCCACACACAAAATGGAATGTTTTAATTACACCAACGAAAGGCTTTAGGATAGAATCTAAATCTTTAAAGACAGATTCCATGACTAGCCACACCTCTGGTATAGCATCCACTTCCCCATACAGGCAAATATCAATGGTGGAATTGTTATGAGAGCGCGTGAGGACACATCGCACAGAACCAAATAAAAGTTCCAGTCCATCATGCCAAGCCTGCCTATCTACCACGTAGTGGTAAGTTTGAGTGGCTTTCCTCTGCAGACAGACGGATACCATCTCAAATACATTCAGCGGAATCCTGTTGAAGAACTCACATTGTAGGTGCACAGATGAATGGTTTTGGTCAAATTCCATCAAGTGAGCTCTGTCAATATGAGGGGGACACTCTTGTGCCTGTACAAACCAAGGAAAGTACAGTAACTCCTCATCTGTGGAGATACTGTGGCACAGATTAAATGACTGCATCATGTGTAACAGGACAGTTTCATCATGAATTGAAAGTCCATATTTTTTCCAAAGTTGTACTAATAACTTCTTAGCCAGCAAACCTTCATTCCAAAAACGATGCAGTGCTAAGTCAAATTCACCCTTCAAGAATACTGCCATCAAGTTTTCATCCTCATCATAATTGATCACTGCAGCAATGTTTTGGTGAAACAGAGATTTAAACAGATCTACAAGCAAATCAATGTCAGGAAATACATAGTCTTTCAAGAAAGGGTTGTTTTCATAGTGTACACAGAGATTAGTATCTGTGAAGTATTTTAATGCAATGGGAAATTCATATCCTGAATTTCTTACACTGTGATCTGATTTATGCATTTCATGAGTTATTGATTGAAATAGACTTGAGAGTTCCTCTAATGTCAAGTATATCTTCTTTGTTTCAATAATATCTTTGTAAAATGATATCCAAGATTCAGGTACATCTGTACGTTTTGTTTTTGCCATAGTCACAAGAAAATCTTTCACTTCTGCCATCCCGGAATAGTTTTGACTTGAAACGCAGAAAACCGGTAAAGTTGATTTCTTGTTTTTAAAACACTCCAAAAGTTCAATGGTTGTATCAATTGCATGTGGATCTCTTCCATCTGTCCTCATTTGAATGAGCAGCTTATTCAGGTTGCTGATTTCGTCATCAAAAAATTGCTTCAGCGCATCACTGAGAAAATTGATGTTCTGTGCCACTTGATCTGCATCAATGAGGTCTGTGTGTGTGAAGATGATGCACATCTTGTTGGTAGGGTACAAGTGAAGAGCATGGTGCATAACTGCTTTTGTTTTGTCAGTATACTCTGGCTGAATTTTGGTCACATTATGCACAATGAATATTAAAGTATCTTGAGATATAAAGAATTGGGCTACGATAGTACATAGAAGTCCCCCAAGGTCGAATACCTGCACAATGTCATCATCTGTGATATTCCATTCCTTCAAACTAATGACCTGGGTTCTATCCTCTATGTTGACCAAAACTGCTTTTCCAGCAATAAGAGTTTCTACCATGCTTGATTTTCCAGCCTCCGTTGCACCCAGTAAGACCAGTCTAAAGACAGAGTGAATATAAACCTTTTGTTAAAATACTTATGACTGTTAAATCCTCACATCCCAACCAACATATTGATGTGTCATTAAAAAACTGACATATACAAATGAATGAAAAAACTTAGTTATCTATATAGTATTAATTTACATGTAAAGAAACTATGCTTTTGTTATACATTCTTTTCGAAATACAGTATAAAAAGGCTAAGAATTAGACATTGTAAGAATGGATTGAACACTGCAAAGTAATGTGTATATTTATTTATTATTTGCCAACACTTTTTCCATGGACCAATCAAATGAATGGTCAAGTCTAATTGACTAGCTATCACAAGCAAATGGTTACGTTGATTCCTGCATCCGAGGTAACAATATTGAGAAATAAAATTTTAACCAGCAACTCTCATCTGATACATCTTAAGAGCAGAGATTTCGAGAATCACTGAATACTGCTTCATGGTAACTAGTATTATTCCAAGGTTAGGTCTAAGCACCACATTTTTCCAGAGATTCTAATCAGTTAACACTGAGCTGCTGGTTGGAATTCCCCTAAAATAATCAATATGGATCACTGTGAATACTTGATGCATGCCGTATAGACTGATCCTGCTTCTCCCCCTATGACTGTGTGCCCTGATTAGTAACAGACAACACTGATTTGTCCCACAGGAGGCCACATCTCAGAAGCATTTTTGTGCTCAGAGAAATGACCTCTCATTTAGTGATTGAAACCCTTTTGATACTGATTTAATGTTATACGAATACCTTTGAGCTTGATAAAGCAAACTTTTGGTCAGTCATTATGACCCAAATATACCAATCCAACCTTGGGGACTGTGATATGAATGACTGTGATTTGGGATCGAGGCAGCACAGACTGACCTTTGCTCCCATCTATAGCACTAACCCACAATAAATTTTGAACTGGGATCCAAAAACTAAAAAGGGTGGTCATAGACAAGACACACTGATAGAAACTGGAGGCTCATTATTATCCAACATCCAATATCAATTACACAAGGACATAACACTTTATTGGGAAAATCACTATCCCGCTGTGCGGTAGTTAGTGTGACAGTCATGCATAGTGCTTTTAAAAGTTTGTTTCTTTGAAATATTGCTTTCAAGCTCTGAGCTCATAAACTTTAGTCCAGTTCCAGTGGATGGATGAATGTGGATGAACAATGGTGGACAGAGAGAGAGACTTATCCGCAACCCTATCTCAGAGGTACACTGTGGTCATTCCTTTGATCCAGATGCCACAGATGTTATCTTAGACAACACAAGACCATGGGTATATCAGGAAGGCTGCTGACATGGAGGATACACAAGAGCTAGAAGGGGAAAAAGCTGATGTTGCAAAATCTGACTGGAGAACATGTGATCGATTGTCTCAAGGTTTAAGGACCATGACCCTTTTGTACAAGAGGTACAAGAATTATAAGGAATACTACTAAGAGGGAGAGGGCTTAAGCATAGCTGTTAGATTGTGTGGTAGTAACCAAGGCTGCTGAAGCAATGGTTTCTGCAAAGCAAACAGTGTAGGGGAAGCTAGGTGACACGTCTGAGCATAGGAGAGTAAGAGATAAGTAAGAGATATCGATCAGTCATGCTGAACTTGACTTTTTCCAGCAATTTGTAGAGACAGAATGTTCTAATAAACACCAGATAATGCTTGAATAAGCATCAGACAACTTAGAGCCACACTAACAGTCCTACTAGCCCACTAGTGGTTTCAGGGCACAGGATTATGACAGCAATGACCTGTGACCAGTAAATGCACTGTACTGCACTAGCGGATCCAGGGGGGAGGGTTCAGGGGGTTCGAACCCCCCCCTCCTTAAAAAATAATGTAAAGTGGTTCAACCCAAAGTATAAAATTATTTCTTGACAGTGGTGTGAAATTTACAGGAAATGTACTCTATTTTTACCAAAAATTAATTTTTTCCCGGGGGCATGCCCCCCCGATCCCCTTAGTTATAATATGTCTGATGTGAACCCCACCTCAACCGATGTGAACCCCCACCTTACATAATAGCTGGATCCGCCCCTGAGTACTACTGCATAAATTGCCTAGAGACACAGCCCTTGCTACTTTTAACAGAAACTGCAAGCATCATTCCGACCCTTCATCATCTGTGAGCCAAGCTTGCTGAAGGAAGCCAAGGAGAGATCTGAGAAAGGTTAGAAAATATTAGAACACTTTTGGTCATTGCTGGAAGTGGTGGCTCAGAGGTTCAGTCCAACTGAAAACCTGTACAGAGTATAAACACTGACAGTACCAGGAGAATGCGAAGCTAGACGGCACACTCTTTGACCAGTTTCAAAATAAAACATTTGCTGTCGTTACAAGACTGAAGAAAGAGCAGGGTTATAAACTGATCTGGCATAATGGCTACATGTTTTCCATTCAAGGTTCCAAAGGCATGCGGCATATTTCTTCTGCTTTGGGAGACTCTTTTGATATCTAACCATCCCTTTGGGATTTTGGGAGCCACTATAACCTCATCCTTGTACTCATCTCCAGTGGCCTGACACACTCAAGGTTTGATCATGGTCATACTCCTACCCAGTTTAAAACTGTACTGAGGTGTGGCAAAAGTTTCTTTAAGCGTCTAAGAGCCACAGTCAACTTGGAACCACCGCTAAGATGTCTATTGAAGAGAGTTTGCTTATATTGAATTATGGGTTCAATTCTTTGTAATATTTTACAGAAGAGTTCAGATGTCATTTTTAGAAAGTTATGTTTGCATTCCTGTCGTGTTCAGGCATTAGTCAATCAAAGTGTCCCACACTCTCTGGTATTTGGCAGGGTCGCACCCATATACAGCAAAGTCTAACTCACATGTCTCTTTGAATGAGGTATTAAATGAAATGGACAGCCATGGGTAACAACTTTATATGTGTCAGAATAATGATCATAGCTGTACTACGCAGTTTATAGACATCCAAGTTGACTGTTGACAATCACAGAAATGAATGAAAAATCATGAATCTAGGGTCCTTTTTATATGAATCCTGGGTCCTCAGGATGCATTTGCAGTTCATCAGGAACCAAACAAGCCTACAAAGATCCAGGTTTGCTAAGACTGGCTTTAATATATCTAGTTTCTGGAGTAATATTGCCCTCCCTGTGAGTGAAAGTTGGTTGTACAGGGAAATATTTGGGGAGATCATGCCGCATTTATCTGGTGATGGTGCTGTAGATTGGGTTGTGGAGATGTACATGCCATCACCGGGTAAAGTGCATGTAGGGAAAAAGGACAAATTCAAGTAAATTCGGAAGCAAGGCTGTTTTTAAAGCCAAGCCATTTGTATCAATAATATAATGGTTTTGGTACTTGTATAGTTTTAAAACTGACACCTCTTAGTCATTGTTTACGTGAATGTATCCACAGAAACAGACACTTATGAATAGAAAGCTGAGGGAACAATAACCAATTATAACATGTACGACAAATTGAAAAAAAAATTACATCATCTTTCTCATTTGTCTTATTTTCAAGTTCAAGAAGTTCAAGTATCACTATTAATGAACACTTTCTGAAATGAAAGCCGTTAAATGATTAAAATATCACACAATTCTCAATAAATGCGCACTATCTAAAATCACAAACCTTTTCCTTGAGTTGTTCACTTTCTTTGACAGGGCCATGTTTTTAAAATAAGTCTGTATAGATTTCAGACCACTTTTAAACACTTCTTGTGGGGGCTGTATGAGGTATTTTGTGTCAAAATGACACATTATCAACAGATTATAGCCACATTCAGTTTCAAAAAAGCTTTCCCCAAATGTGTCTATTTCCCAGAATGATATATCTCTGTTGACATCATATATCTTGATTATTTTGTTTCCTGACAGATTCAGTTTGGTCAGTTCTTTGTGACCGCTAAAATCTCTCAGTTCTGTTAGTTGATTGTTGTGTATATCCAACACCTTTATTGTTATGGGAAGCTCTGATGGTTCAATGAACTCAATTTTGTTATTCCCAAGCAATAGAACCTCCAGTCTGTGACACTGACTCAGGTCACCAAGCTCACTAATTCTGTTCTCAGACACATCCAGCACCTTCATACAAGGGCAAAGATAGAGTGTTTCCACACTTGATATGTTGTTACTGGACAAGTTCAATGCTTGTAGGTGTTGAAACTGTTGATACTTATTCAGATTTGGAATGCTTTCAAGTCTATTATTCCTAATATCCACCTTTCTAAATGTTTGCTCCTGGTGAATGTCGTTTAATTTCGCTGACAAGTCACTGTCAGTAAGTTGTTGATAACTCCACTTTAGTTCCTCCATATTTCACTGGATCTGAAATTTGATCAATATGTAATAAGTGCACAAATAACAGGCTAAAATGAATTAAGCATTATGTTACGGCATTTTCAGACCGCAGTATAAAATGGTTAAAACATATCTAATACTGAAAAATATCAAACCACAGAAATTACCATTTTTCAGACAAATGGCAGTGTATATCCTTCATGTTTGTTTACTGTTGTTTGTGAGATATGACAGACATTCTGAATAAAACTGTCCAACACCTTATATTGATTGTTACCAGGCTTTCCCATATACTGTCAGAGACATAAAATAAACATTGTCCTAAAATTGGCAACTCGTTCAGTGAGTCAACAAATATTTCTATATAGTCTTATTTGTCCCATGGTTATGGAAGCCCAATAGAGACCAAAATATATCTTTAATTAAAAACATTGCCTTTGCTTTCTGTGGACCACATTCTTGGAGTATCAAGGAATTGTAGCTAAACATATGTAACAAAATCTGAATTGCGTCCAGAAAGATTGTTCTTATGGAAATGGGAAACAACAACTGCAACTTCTGATTTCATAATAAGGACACAGTAATGTTAAGTCAAGATATTTTATGTTACTAGTACCTCCCCATACAGTATCAACAGCAACCAGTAAGTGTTTAAATTGCTGACTAAAGTTATGCATTGATTACTAAACACTGAACCTCGATTAGAGAATATTACAAAATAGTTCCAGACATTTGTAATATGATGAAAATCTCCTGCTGAAGGGCCAGCTTTCACGAAAGGTCTTAAGTTTTGTCCTGAGTCAAAGACAAAAATCTTTAATATTGAAATTATTGTCATAAAATTATGACAAGTATTTTGCTTAGAAAAAAAAACTGGATTCACAAAAGGTCTAAGAAAAAAATGTCTTACAGGGCAGTCTTAAACTTATGGAAAAGTCTTAAATATGGCTGGCATGTATTTTCTCATTTCAAAAAATCACGTGGCTAAAATTATGTTTAAAATACTTTAGTTTAGTTTATATTTTAAAGTAGTTTGAAGGTTTTCAACTGCAAAAAATGTCCCTTTTGATCCATTTATTAACACTCAGTAGACAACTTTTAGTTGATATACATTAACCGTATTCATAGAAATACATATGTACAAGTTGGCAATATGTACATATGTAGAGTAGTTGACAAAACAATATGGATTTTTTTCAATGTTCGTATGTTTTGCAAAATATCACATGATACATATCTTTAAAATAGTAGTAAAAACAACTGATATGGCTTTCAGTGTTTATATGTAAAAGAGTTATTGCTCTATGCAGGTATAAAACAATGTGGAATGTTCTTTTAATCTTTCAGTAAACAGCAAAATTACATTTTAGTATATCTGTCACAATGTCCTTTTGTCCAAGAATTCTGCCCTAGCTTTTGGGAAAATCAGATTCACTAATGCATCAGTTTGATGACTTGTTATTTTACTTATGATGAAAAAAGCTTAGCAAAACTGTTACCTAAAGTTTTGCATGTTTTGTGAATCACACAATAAGATAAAATGTTAGCTGAGATCAAAGTTTTAAATGTAGGACTATTTTTAGCAAAACAAAAACTTGTCTTAGATTTAAGAACTCTTAGCCAAGGCTTTATATCGGTTTTATCAGAAAATGAAAAAATACAACAGACATGCCACATTAATACATCTATTAAGTGGGTCAACATTTCTGTCATTTTTTTTAAATTTCTATGGAACATGGAGATATACTTATTCAAACATTTAACATCCTTATAAATAAAACAGTGCTCTTTTCATCTTTGAGGGTCTGGCCATATAGAATAGCGCTGGGCACATTTTGACATGTTTTTGACAAAGATAATAATTATTGTACCACTTTTAACACGGTATTGGCACTTTACAACAGATTTTAAAATTGTCTGCACACCTCTTCAGTTCATCAATGTTAAATAAAAATTTTCGCGGGAAAATGTCACCCCATATGGGCAGATTTGGGAACATCTGAACTTTGGTATTATAAAAAGCCATCCAAACACAGAATATCTTCATTATAGGCTTGCATCTGGAGGAGAATTTTTCATTATGGAAAGAAAGAAAGCCAAGGCTAATTCAACTCCATCCACGACGACCCCTGGCCACGTGTAAGATGGGGGGGTTGGTTGAAGAGGCCGTGGCTACTTCTCAGATTGACAGAATGACAGCATTGAGAATAAGCTGGACAGAGTGGAGGACTTGGTGGAAGGATTTGGTGAGAGACTGCATTGACAGGAAGATGTCAGAGATCTCTCCCCAGTGCCGTCAGCACTCAGTTCACCTTATCACAAGAGTGTTTGGGTTCCATCCTTTGACGAGCTGAGAAGTGATTCACAGATACCCAGATAGCATTCTGCTGTTAGACTGACGTTGGCTGTTGGTTGCATGGTTGGTAGATTTTGCCGACATTGGGCCAGCGTTGAACCAATGGCGGATTTTTATTCAAAATGGCGGTGAGCAATAATAGGGGATTTGGGAAAATTTAAATTATTTATTATGGTATGTCTAAAAATCACATTTCAGTGAGCCCAAAAATTTTAACTAACCATTTAACAATTTTACACATAAAAATAATATTCTCATTATAAATTCACACTAAAAAAGTTGTTGGTGAACATTATCTGATTACTTGATGCTATACATTGAATATAATTTTTACTGGTGGCTTACCGCTGTTGGCCCAACGTCGGCAGCCAACGTCGGACCAATGGATGTTGGGCCAATGTCAGTCCGATGGGGGAATGCTATCTGGGTACAGGCAGAAGTCCAGAAGCATCTCCATACTTTTGATAAAGTCTCCAGATTGGATGTGAAAGGTAGGAGTACTGATGTTTATAAATGTGGGCGATTTATGGCTGGGATTCATAAGGTCGGACAAGTTATACCATGGGCCCAAGATTACTGCACGACAGTCACAGGGTATAAACAACCAACATATCACGAAATTAATGTATTTCAGTGGTCACAAGGTTTTGTGTATTGTGTATTAGAAGAGTCAGATGGTAAAACTAGGGAAAACATGTTAAGATACTACACTAGCCTTATGGAAGATGCAGTAAAAATGTTATTTGCAACTGAAAAAGAGCACATAGTATTGTTTTAGCAGAGATTGAAAAGGGAACTTGCGGTTGGGATAATCTGTACAAAATACAGAAGTTAAGGTGTCGTCATATTCAACGCAATGTGGCAATTATTGTCAAGAAAAATGCTGACAGTTCAGATAAAGTTTTAAATTGCAAACTGTTCAACAAGGGAATGTGTCGACATAACAATGTATCAGAACATATGGAAAATGGTATTTTTACCAACATTATTGTAGTCATAATTTTGCCATCACTGGGAAACGTTTTGAACATTGAAAAACACAACGTTTGACATTTAAGACAGAAGGAAAGATGTAGATCAGGGGCAGAAAGTTTAAAGTTCAAGCGAGGGTGCACTATAACAGGGGTTATCAATGTCCAGATAACGGTGGTTTATATACACCTAAAGCTGTGGCCAACTGTCAAATGCTTGAGAAAGAATTTCCAGTGTTTAAATTTCCACTTAACGTTCAGGCTCCAATATTTTATCCTGAAAGTAAATAGAAACACATTTGCACAAATCTTTTTGTCGGTTCTATGTCGAAATCATTGTCAGGATTTTCTGGGAAATTTTGGGTGTAATGTAAGTTATTATTTTCCACAGGAATTATATGTGCATATTGAAACTGATCTGGCAGCGGTGTCAACTGTAAACTATGGGTTAACACACACGATCAAACAGATTATAAGAGTATTTGTTTAAAGGAAAGTGAGGGACAGTTGGAAAATAGTCAATTACAATCAGGGGACGGTTTTATTTTTGGCAATACTATTGAAAATATTTCCTTTAATGACACAATGTCAAATCAGATTTCCTTTGATGCATTGATAATGGGTTCTCTGAATGAAGCTTTTATTACCAAAAATAGTTTCTTTAGTATTGATAGTATTGGTGATTGTGTGGAACAAGGTTCTGTACTTGAGTCCAGCAAAAAACCAGTCTATACATTAGATGACCCGTACAGGTCAGTTATAAATAACAAAGACATGATATTGCATAGTGGCCTCTCAAGCAAAGACAGTACTTCTCCTTCAAATGTCTACCCAGGTGCTACCTATAATACTGTCAAGTTGTGTGTTTCAATAGTTAAGAATAGTGGCTGCATGCAGATAGTTAAGAATCAAAGCCACAACAATGTTTCTTTTATCAATGAATTTTCTTCAGTGGATGATGCATATCATAATGTAATCATAATATCATAATCGTAAATTATGTGAGATACCAGGAACCTCGAATGATAGCCACACATACGTACATAGGTCATACGTACATTTTACAGATTTAAATGATTGGGTGGTTAAATCCAATGCACTGGTGAAAAACTCTGGCCCACCAAATGTTGTAAATTGTAGGTTGCTAGTGATTATGGAACTTAATATTTCCGATTGGAGAATATTTCTTAAGGCTTATCCATATTCTTTGTGAGTATTCAGGTTTCCCCTCAATATAGATTATACACATTTTTCATTTCAAAATACTATTAATAATCATAATTTAGCTGTAAACAATAAGGAAGCAGTTAGAGTATTTTGTGGCGAAACAAAACACCAAGCAATGGCGGGTCCTTTTGATAGTCCCCCTTTTAATAATACACATTTTTCACCATTATTGGTTAGGCCAAAGCCTAATAGTAAACATAGAGTCATAGGAGACCTATCTGGCCTCAAAGGGAGTTAACGCCTTTGTACCAGATGACAGGTTAGATATTACATTAGCTTACCCAACTATAGATAGCTTAGTAACTCGTGTATCCAAGATAGGATCTCATGCACTCTTGTGTAAGGTTGATTTACAGAGGTCATACAGGAATTTAAAGGTGGATCCTTTGAATTACCCTGTCTTAGGGTTAAAATGGGAGGGTAAGACTTATGGACGTAGTGTTGGCCTTTGGGTTTAAAGGAGGAACATTATTTTGTCAATTTTGTACTGATGCTTGATATATCCTCTCTTTCGAGGTTTAGTACGTTTGCGATTCGACGTTTTTCGGATGTCGAGAGAGCCTCTTTGTGTGTATGTTATGCATTGCCGATCGTGAATAATAAACTGATGTGTATGAGCAAATAGGTTGTTTTACTGTCATATTATTGGCGACGAGGATGAAACGGATGATTTACAGTACAGATTTAATCTTTTTATGAGGTTAACACAGCAGAAGAGGTTATTCATTAATAGCCACGTGTGTACTGACAGTACACACACACAGCAGAAGCAGGTTACAGACTAACCACATGTATGGAGTACACACAGCAGAAGCAGATTAGAAGGCTGTTTGATTGACAAGTGAAACTACCTAAAGATTAAGCTATTTTGTGACAGGACACAGCAGAAGCAGCAGTAACAGATTAAACGACTGCACAGTTGACAAGTGAAAGCAGAAACAGGTTATTGAGTGCATGTGTGAAGGTAACAACTTTACATTACGCCGTTAATATTAACAGTTTGATACAAATTCAGAGTCCACCAGCCCCAGAAACTCACAGTTAACATGGGTGAAGAAGGAGCCGCACCAGTTATCCTATACAGAAATTTGCAATCCAAACCATTCATCCCCTCTGATGACCCTATGACCATGGGGAAAGAGTGGGAAGTCTGGTTAGAAGGTATAGAAAGGGAATTCCGATTCTTCGGCATTACTAAGGACCAAGACAAGGTTGACGCTTTAATCATTTACGGGGGTACAGAGATTGCCAGGTTAGAGAAGAGCCTGCCAGATCAAGAGGGAGATGGGAACAAGTATACCAAACTGAAAACAAAACTAAATGACTATTTCTTACCAAAGAAGAACAAACATTATGCCAGATATAAATTCTTATCAACAAAGCCCCACCAGAGTGAATCCATCTTATCTTACGCAACAAGATTAAGAGAAAAGGGCAGGACTTGTGAATTTATGAACACAGATGAAAGGATTCTGGAGCATCTAATACAAACAGTCATGAATAAGACATTGGTTCAAAAAGCTGTAAACAAAAAATGGGGGCTGACACAGTTTCTAGAAGAAGCAGCTCAGATGGAAGACATACAACAGCAGATGGTTGATATGACGCCACGTATTGCGAAAGTGGGATCTGCACCAACCAGGCCACACCACAGAAAATATACCGATGAGAAAAAGAAGAAGCAGCATGCCAAGTATGCAACATACAATTACTGTGGCTTCAATACACATCCGCCTGGAAAAGATTGCCCAGCATATGGCAAAGAATGCAGGACTTGTAAGAAGAAGAACCACTTCGCTAAAATGTGCCGTAGCGGGAAGAATATAAGGAAACCAGACCTATATACTAGCCAACCAGGTAGACAGAGACGGCAGGTCAAAGCGACACATGAGGTTAGCGATGGTAGCACAAGTGACGAGGAAATGGACAAGATTGTCAAACACTTACAAATCCAGCTTGAAGATAAACCAGCTTGAGGAGAATCTAAGATACATCAAAGTTCAAGTTGAGAGTGTGATGTTAAGGACAGAAGCTGACAGCGGAGCCGACGTTAATGTCATGAGTTTGAAGCAATACAGTGACTTCAGGAAGAAAACAGCCAGCAGTTTGGACCTGATAAGAAGCAAGATCAAATTGAAGACGCTGACCCATGACTTAAGTGTGATTGGAAAGTTCCCAGCGACTATACGAAACCAAACATGCAGCCTAGATACCACTTTTATAGTTATCAAAGAGGAAACTGCATCGCCACCACTCCTTGGCAGAGAAACCCTAACAAAGCTAGGGATGCTGCGGATCGACCCAGAGGGTAAACTGGGTTCTGAAATGGCGAACAAGGCGAACAATGTAAAGGTGATAGCAAAAGATGATCACTACACCCAGCTCAAAGTAAAGTATCAAGAGGTATTTGAGGGAATTGGCATGATCAGGGACAAAAGAGATGGAAGCGAAATGTATGCAACATTCACCATCAAAGAGGGTGCAAACCCAGTGGCACAAAAACCTAGGGCCTTGCCTTTTTACCTGAGGAGACCATTGAAGGAATGGCTAGACAAATGTGTAGAGAGTGGCATACATGAGAAAGTCCCAGATGGCGAACCCATCACATGGTGCTCACCCCTCGTGGTACAGCCAAAACCACGATTTGCACAAACTGACAAAGACGAACTAGAACCGCACATGATCAGAGCCAGCATTGATCTTCGAGTCCCAAATAAATACATGGAACGGCACAGAATCACACAGAACGCAGTTGTGGAGGACTTTACACACAAGTTCCATGGCTGCAAGATTTATAGCAAGTTAGATATGACCATGGGGTACCACCAGCTGACGCTACACCCAGCATCAAGGGCAATTGCCACCTTCAGCACACCATGGGGCAACATGCGACCCAAGAGATTAATCTTTGGTGCCAAATCCTCACAAGATGCATTCGATGAGGTCATATACAGAATATTTGGGGACATTGACGGCTGTTTAAACCAAAGGGACGACATTCTAATTGGTGCAAAGACAAGAGAAGAGCATGATATGATACTGGAGAAAGTACTTCAAAGAGCTGCTGACTATGGAATCACCTTCAGCCCAGAAAAGTGCCAGTTTGGTACAAAAGAAATTGACTTCTACGGCTACAAGTTCAGCGGAGATGGTATAAAACCAGCTGATGACAAGATAAAAGCAGTGAGAGAAGCTGGGAGACCTGAAGATAAGACTGCCGTGAAGAGCTTCTTAGGCATGATTGGGTACCTATCGAAGTTCATACCAAACTATGCAACAATGACTGCACCACTAAGAAACCTAACAAGGAAAGATGCTGACTTCAAATGGGGGAGCCACGAGCAGAAAGCATTTGACAAACTGAAACAAAGCATCACAGAAGACACAACTCTGAGCTATTTCAACCCAAAGCTCCTGATTGTAGTCCGCACTGAAGCAAGCTACAAAGACGGGATTGCAGCTGCCCTGTTCCAGAGGACATATAAAGGTCTACAACCAGTGCACTTTGTTAGCAGAGCCTTGAGCGATGTAGAGAAAAGGTACAGTCAAACTGAGAAAGATGCCCTAGCTGTCAAGTGGGGGAAGGACAGACTGTCCATTTATCTTTTGGGGGCACCCAAGTTCCAGATAGTGACCAGCCACAAACCCTTAATTCCCATGTTCAGCAAACCCACAGCAAAACTGCCACCCTGGGTCGAAAAGTGTGTGATGGCACTACAAGATGTAGACTATGAGATTATTTATGAACCTGGGAAGGATGAAAAAGATCCACTAGACTACCTGTCCCGACACCCATTGCCAGATACAGGATCTGATCGCATTGAAAAAACAGTAGCTGCAATTGTCCAAACAAACCATGCGATTGTGCTAGAGGACATAGCAAGGGCAACTAAGTGTGATCTACGGCTACAGAAGATAATAAGGTGCATGAGACTGCATATATGGGAACACCACAAAAGAGATCAAGATATAGTCCCATTTTACCCAGTGAAAGCAGAACTGTATGAAGCAAATGGTATCCTGATGAGAATGGACAAAATTATACTACCAGATAAACTAAAGTTGAAGTCCGTGAAAGCAGCACATAAACTGGGACACTTAGGCATCATCAAGACGAAACAGCTCCTCAGACAGAAATATTGGTTCCCAGAACTCAGTAGCCTAGTAGAGGAAACAATTGGGCGCTGCTACGAGTGCCAGGTCGTTACCGACAGCAGAGTCAAGGAACCTACAAAGATAGTGCAGACGCCAAGTGAAGCTTGGGGAGAGGTCTCAGCTGACTTTGGAGGACCATACCCAGATGGTCATTACAACCTAGTCCTGATTGACAAACGTTCAAGATACCCAGCTGTTGAGGTGGTGCACTCAACATCATTCAAAGCCACAAGAAGAGCCATGAAAAAAATATTCTGCGACCTAGGAACGCCGAGAAAAATATGTACAGACAACGGACCGCCATTTAACTCCAATGATTTTCAAGAAAGAAACAAGATGGCGCGAATCGCACACTTACAACAAAGAGACCATCACCTAGCATTAAGTGACCTACTCACAGGCTATCGGTCCACACCACACCCAGCCACAGGAGTTGCACCATATGACCTGATTGCAAACCGCAAAATAAGATCCAAACTGTGCGATGGCAGGTCAGATCTAACTGAAGGGGACCCAGAGGTCACATTACGCGATGCAAACTACAAGGCCAAGCAAAAAGAGTATGGTAAAGGACACCTCAAAAAGCCACACAATTTCAGTGTAGGAGACTTTGTTTTGGTGAGACAGAAAAAGCAAACAAAACTGTCCACACCCTATGAGCCTGTACTCTACAGCATCACCGAAATAAATGGTACCCAGGTGACGGTCCAGAGAACGACTGATGGCAGATGCATCAAAAGGCATGCTGACCAACTCAAAAATGCAAACCGCCTACTGGATGAAAACGAGATACTGCCACCCAGAGATTGTCAACCACCAACCAGTGATGAGTGTGACATTCTGACTCCAGAACCAGGAGCGGACCACTTGGTGACAAACCCATCGGAGACTCACCATTCCACACCAGAAAGTACTAATGTTCACAATAGTGAGGAGGCTAATTGTGCCACCAAAACCCAACTGGAAGAGGGACAAGGAACACCAATACCCACCCTCCGGCGATCCAACAGACGAAGAATGCCACCCAGACACTTGAAGGATTATCTCACATAAACATAGACAATCCTGGACAAAGATGGTGTGCATAGAGGGCAGAATAAACCCAAGGAGCAGGAGGGTAGTCCACCCCTATGAATGCTCCACACCACATGAGAAAAATGTCTGTTAAAATGTGTGCAAAGAGTGATCGGGCAGAATAAACCCTAGGAGCAGGAGGGTAGTCCACCCCTGTGAATGCTCCACCACTAGAATAAACATATGTAGAATGTATTATAAAAAAAGTGTAGACGACTGCTGACATACCTTTGTGAAACGTGTAGATATATAACTCTTATATAACTAGTCAAAGTATTTGTACTTTATTTGCAAAGTATGTTTACTCAGGTGGCAAAATATGTATACTCACTTAGCAAAGTATATGTTCCTTATTAGCAAAGTATGTTTACTCAGGTAGCAAAACATATGTACTCAGCAGGGTATATCTAGTTTATTGGCAAAGTATGTTTACTCAAGTAGCAGAATATGTGTACGCAATTAGCAGAATATGGGCAATCAATTATTTAGAAAAATAACTTCTAAACCATGAAGATGGCACTAGTAAACTATATTGTGGTAAATTCGATAAACAAGCCATGGTGAACTTTACAAATAGCTATGAGACATGTTACCATTTTATACCTTACATAGCAAGTGATTATGTAATACCATACATAGTAATTATTTTATACCTCACATAGCAAGTGATTATGCAATACCGTACATAGCAAGTAATTGTGTAATACCATACGTAGAGAAAAAAAAATAGGGAGAGATGATATATCCTCGCTTTCAAGGTTTAGTAGGGGCCACGGTGGCAGAGTGGTAACACTCTCGCCTCCCACCGCTGCGGCCGGGGTTCGATCCTCGTCATGGCCGTAAGTGGGAAAGCTGGTAGTTGCTTGCCGTTGGTCGGCAGTTTACAGTACAGAACCCTAGCGAACTATATATACTGGTTTCCTCTGCCCTTCCAACTACCCGTTGTGATATGACCTGTACAGTGTTGAAAGCAACGTAAAACCCCAAATAAACAAAAACAAAAATAAACAAAATCAAGGTTTAGTACGTTTGCGATTCGACGTTTTTCGGATGTCGAGAGAGCCTCTTTGTGTGTATGTTATGCATTGCCGATCGTGAATAATAAACTGATGTGTATGAGCAAATAGGTTGTTTTACTGTCATATTAATGCTGTCACATATCTCATGGATTCACAGAACTCATGGGTTATGTTGTACTTAAATGATGTCATTGGAGTTGACGCCCCTGTGAAAGAATCAAAGGCATATTATTCATTCTTAAACCTCCTTGAGCAATCAGGACTTCCAGTAAATGTTGATAAGATTTCAGCTCCAGTTTCAAAATTGGTATGTTTAGATATCCAGGTGGATGCAGGAACAGGCGTATGTTCAATACCACAAGAAAAATTATATAAATAAAAAATCTATGTGTACAATTAGAAAATAAAAAATTTACAACAGTTGCAGAAATTATTAGTTCATCTTATTTATATCAGTTGATGCACAAAGCCTTCTAGATTGTTTGTGAATAGAATGTTACAATTATTAAGGTCTATTCCGTCAAATCGTAGAAAGAGACCTTTTTCAGAGACCTTAAATGGTTTACTACTTTTTAGACACATTTAACGGTTCAGTAGAAATGCATATATCTTAAAAGGCTCCACAGTATAATGTACATATGGATGCCTGTTTAAAGGGAATGGGAAAATTTGTAATAATATGGTATATTTTACTCCTGTATATTCTTCTTTACAACAATTATGTCATATTACTCATTTAGAAGTAGCTACTGCTTTGATAGTGTTAAGAACATGGGGTCCAATTTTTAAAAATAAATTTGTTATCCTTTGGAGTGATAATAAAGCAGTGGTAGAAGTATTTTTCCTCCTATAAGATCAATGACCATTTTCAGCAGCCTATATACGTACTATATGGTGGTATGCTGCCTTTATAATATTAAATTAGAAATAAAACATATTTCTGGCAAACCAAATGTATATGCAGATATTTTGTCAAGATTTTTGCCAGTTTTTCTGTTACTGCTCCAGTGCGGTTAGACACAATGATCACAGCATTTAATATATAGGCAGCATAGCTGCCGCTCAGTGTACACCAGTACTGCCTTTACCTCTCTTGTTGCAGGCAATGCAGTGGCAGGGACTTTATCTGACGCCATCCAGAGGATCAAGACTGGCATGAACCCCAAGATACTGGCTTCCTATGAGGCTTCTTTCTCACTGTTCCTGGCATGCTGTGTGTTTGTGAACTTTCATGATTTGACATGTATAGAGACAGTAATTGTGTATCTCAAATTCTTAGTGGTTGATGGTTTATCTGTAGCTTGTATACACAACCATTTGGCAGTTTTACATCATTATTTTGCACTTTACCAGTGGCCTCTACAGGTCTAGCCATTTAGAGCAGTGACTATGTTTTGTACATCAGCTAAAATTAACTCTAAAATGAATTTGAAAATGAAAGGTATTTTTACAATTCTCATGTTGACACATTTGATACATTATGCTACGGAAGAGGATTATGGGCCTACGTATAGAGCCATCTTTCTCTTTGCTTTCTTCGCCTTTGCTAGGCTGGCTTCATTAGTACAAAACTCGATGGGGTGAAGTCACCTTTGGTAAAAGATATAATGTGTTTAGAATACTTCAGATTCCGATACTATCAAATGAGCAATTATGCCTTGTCAGTGTGTTACAAAGAAATTTTAGCAGGTTGAGATTTCAGATGCTTTGTTTTCACATAGAACGCATCTAGGTATCCCCCATTACATGCTATCGGGTCAGATGTAAGTTAATTGCAAGGATGGGTTACGAGAGTCTAGAGTTTGGTTTCCATGCATTTAGAAGAAGCGGGGCTATGTGCTCTTTTCAGCACAGTGTGCCTATTGATATCACATGGCCATTGGAAAAGTGACGCAGTTTGGAGATATATATATACAAATAAAAAGACTTCTGGAGCTCTGTTCTCCACATTCAAACAATTTTTATAACATTATTTCCACTACCACCTACACTCTTGGGTTAGGTAATTTTAATTTTTAGTTTTATAACTTCTTTCTGGGGTATAACCCACACATTTTATGCTGACATTACTATTTACTCAATCATTGGGATTGTACATAAAACCACTGAACAGCCTTACTCTACAGTTAAATGGCTGAGTGATCTTAGCAGGGCCTTAGCAGGCATGTTTAACCTTACTAAAAGTACTAAACAAAAACAGCCAAAGAGTGGATAACAGTGGTTATTTTTATTTTAATTTTATTATCTGTCATTTATTTGGCTCTAGTTTCATCTTTTGGCAATTTTAGCATCAGATTTCAGTGATTCATGTTTTGGTCATATTGAAAATATTCATTTATGTACAGGTATGCATATAACCTTTAAAGACCACAGTGCATCTTTGTACAGATTATGTGTGTAACAACACACCTGCCAAGTCCCATCTTCAAACTTCCACTAGAATGCATATTACAAGCCAGTCCAAACTGACACTTAGGAAAAACAAACAGATCCCTCTCTGAAACTGTGCCACGTCACACAAGGTGATTAGTGGAAAGGGTCAGCTTCAGCCCCAAAAATAATTTTTTTCCTACACTTAGTGCAAACATTCTCCTATCAAATGAACTTAAGGCATGTTCTGGTCACACACAAATAATAGTCTTATAATTAATAATTAACACTACAATTTGACTGTAACTTGTGTCCAAAATAGTGAATAAGTGTGTAGTTTTATAGTGTAACAATGCAGCTTCTGATAGTGTGTCAGTTTTTAAATGTATTGATAAGCATGTTCTTCACCCAGTTCTTTTCCACATTTTCTCAAAGTGGGATCAATATTACGGCATTCTTGATTATCCAAACTCCTTACTATCAAAACAGCAAAAGTTAGCCCAAGGTTCAACAGTAAATGGTACATTGTATTATTTTTGAATGAACAGATCAAAATTCATTACTAGCTCTAGTTGACCATTTAGAATTGACATTGACAATTTATAAAACCATCTGGTCATTATATTAGGCTACACGGCTGCCAATGTTGAAAATAAGCAGTCTGAAATGGTTCAGCACCAGGATATAGAGTTTAACACACTTGAGATCGGAACCACGTTCTGACATTTTATTGACAATAGTGTGTCTTTCATACATCATTTCTTTAATAACTGTAGGCATCAGATTGTAATTATCATATAAATTTGCACCTGAAAGTTTGGATTTTTAAATGTATGAAATTCTTGTAATCATAGAGAAGAGAAGCTTACTTTGTTGATCATAAAGCATTTCAGTGTAATTTGGTGGAATTGTGTGCAAGTTTGACTGGTCAACAACTACTCCAACACTGACTGGTTATCAACACTCCTTATCTCATGTGATCCCACAGGGACTGGTTATAGTGAGATCGAATAACCAAGATAAAGACTATACTTGAAGGTTTTATTATGTTTTGCAATCCAAGCTAAAATAAAAATAAAACAAACAATTTACTAACAATGATTGATACACATTCATTTTTGTATGACTGTAACCAAACCATCTCTTAGAATCCCATTCTTTATGGTTAATATTTGAAATGTTATCTCTACAGAATCCCCACTCTCACACACTCTCTATTCCTGGCTATCACTAACAATTTTAGATGGAGTCTGATTGACAGCTTTCATATTAAAGAATAAATGCCAATTAGCATGTTAAATTTTAAAACTGTTCAAACAGAATTATCCTTATTCATTTAAAGTTAAACACAGTTTAATCAGCTACATATTCAATTACATCCCAATCCTTCCCAATACATTTATAACAGAAACCATGGCAAATGTGCAGTGGGGGGTGCTCTGATTGATGTCTGGTTTTCTGTACTGGGATTGTCTTACCCTCTGGAACACACATCCACAGTTTTAAAGAAACTTTTTTCATGCACTGTGGACTTTAATGTTGAAACCAAAACTATGTCACCTATAGTTCCAACTTGTTTTTGGCTTTCTATATTGCAACTTCGGACCAAAGGATTGTGGTGTACATTGGAGTCCAGTTAATGACAAGATGGGAGATTTATTTAAGTCCAGCACTGATATAACCTCTTCTGTAAGATATAAAAGAACATCTACCAAATGAGACTTTCTTAAACTTCACCATCGATTTCTTATCCACTTGTGTGAATTGATGTGCATTTCAGCATTATCTGGGTTGACTCCTTATTACGGAGGTGACCATGCAAGATTGACACCACTCTTACTTTATTGGTGGTCCATTCACAGACTAACTATGGCTCCCCTATCATTTTATTGGCCTTTTTGGACTGACCAATCATTAGGTCAGAATCCACATATGTGTATTGATGTAGATTTCAGTTACGTGGGTTGCTTAATTATCACAGAATGAGCTGGTCCACATTTGATTTGACCTGTTATTAAGTGGTACTCTGAATTGCAGTGACATAGAGCTTTGTATAAAATTGGGTTAGGCAGTCCAGGTTGAACTTTACTCCCCTGGCTTTAACTGTACATCTTAAAAAGGATACGAAGTACATCATGGAAACTTCCACCACTTTAAACACACCCTAAAAGGGTAGTATACTGACTTTACTGTAGCCTCAGATACAAAGGTCACAGCTATGGGAAGTTGCACTATTGATCAAAGTAACTTCCTATCTGATATTATATATCTATTTTTGTAATATTATTTATGTTTTACACAAAACTCTTTCAATACTTCTATTCGTTTTTGCTTATATTTTACTTTTAGGTAACTTGTCAATAAAAGTTCTCAACCCATTCTTTCACTATCTTCATCTAAAACTTATCACTGCAGCAAATGGCTACTTCCCCTTATAGTGGGCACTTTGTCAGCATTTGGGTTTGAATAGCCAAGAGCTGCAGGCCTTTAAGTTTTATATTTGCATTATACTGAACCATTTAGAATTACAAAAATGTTTATTTTCTCTAATTATTAGAGAATGAGATATATTTCACAGTGTGTCTCTGAATAATGTTCATGATTTCTTACAAGAAATGTTTGTGTAAATATATCTGGAGAGAGGTTACTATGGTTGAATATTGATATTTGGAAATCACTTTTTAAAAAAAATATTCAGTAAAATCGATTATTGACAAACACCATTTCATTTGTTAATTTGGTAAAGTGTCAGTAAATTTACATTTTCCAGTAATTCAGCAAAATCTGTTTGCAACTCACATTTCAAGTAATACTGTTATTTTGTCCTAGTGTGCTGAATCCTTTATCAACATGGTTTTTATCAATACAACATTCAAACCCATTAGATAACATCTTGTAACACATTCACATTTTCAGTGACACTGTGTTACTTTAGTAACTTAAAACGCTGACACATCTAATGTTTTGATCGCATCCCTTAATTACACATTGAAACCAATTTTTTTTATGTCCTTAAACCTTAATTAGACTCAAAATTACACAACAAATTATTTATATTGTTTAATTTGTTTGGACCTAGGGATTGTTTGCAGGAACCAAGATTTGAGGGGTCAATTTGCTGAGGGCCGACTTTCTAGGGACAGATTTGTCTACTCCCTACAGTAGTGCAGTTTTGCCATCATGTTTCAAGAGGCTTATGTCACATTCTTCTTTAGAAGTCTGCCATTGATAGAGGATATATTGACCAGTACCTAGCCTGAGCTACCTCCAAAACTCATAGAGTAAGATGTGGCTTAGCAAATAATGAGCACATTGCTCAGACGGGTAGATCAAACACAAATCAGTAGGCATAGAGAGCTGTCAGTCTACTGAAAAAGCATTACTAAAAACATAAAGACTTTGCTACCTATGTGGACAAGGATACTACTGTGGTATATTGCTTCTAGACTTTATTCACAGCATTTGATACAATACATTATTCTGTCCTCTTTGACTGTGTTAAACACAGATACTGAATCAATCGGCTCATACTCTGATGGAGTTATGCCTCTATTTAAGAAAGTATAAGACTTAAAAGAGGAACTTTATTCTGATGCTTTTCAACCCCCATGTAAAGCACCTCAGATTTCAAGCCCACTCATTTTTAACCTGTACACCGTTCCTCTCCTCTTATTATTATCAAATTATTATCAATTATACCCATTATTTATAGGGAGATAATAGACACATATACTTCAAATGTCACTCATGTAACATTGGCTCCAATAAAACTGAACTGGATAATTGCCTAAATGCCATCAAGGTGTGGATAAGAAACAATAAACTGAAATAAAATCCAGACAAAAACTGAATTAATTTTGCTTGGTGAAAATCAAATGAGAATTTTCATAAATTCTTCAGAGAGTTCAAAAAGCACTATGTCATATCACACTGTTGCTGAATAACCTCACTGCCCATTGAGTAATGAAGACTGTTTGAGACAACACTTTTAAATGTAAGAAATAAAATTCAATGAACTACAATATATTTAATCTCTAACTAAAGCCCAGACAACACACAGTACAACTACCTATCAGCTTCCTTGACTTGACCGAACAAACCTATGTGGATGCACAGTTTTGCAGTAGCTGCCCTATTAAGTGGAATGAGGTCCCTCTTCAGAATCCAGGATAGTGTCACTGGATACAGGTTATTCTATTCCAAGCAGCTGGGAAACTGGTCTTTTTTCTACTACACACTAACAAAGACAAGGACTCATGCAATTGGGCTATCACTTATTTAATATCAGTGCCTTAGTGGATGTCAGTATCAATTTGGCTCTTTATAAATGCTTAATTTATTAATTCATGATTGTCTCTGCACCCAAAGAAACCAACATTTTTCTAACTTATTGGATTATCATTCAGTTATTACCATTAACTTCATTCATGATCAACCTATCTAGATAACTGCATTCATTATCTTTGTCACTAGCCATTCACTTTACAGAATTAAATTACTTGAATATTTTCACAAATATTTTCAGTAACTGACTTGTATTTATAGTAGAAGATCTATTTCTTTTATTTGTTTAGTTTTAGTTACCAACAGGAAGTGCACATTTAAACAGTAGAGGTCATCAGTGGTCTAATGTGTTTGGGTTTGGCAACCAACACTGTCACCTCTGTGTGGATTAGACCCCACAAGTGACAATGCTGAGGACTTGTCCCAATGTGACCCTGGCTGTTGAATGGGACATAAAACCCCAACTAAGAGATTTTACTATTGTATGTTAAAATTATGTTTAAGCATTTGAATTGAGACCTAAAACGATGTCTATTAGTCGACAATATCAGCATCCAAAATCCATTTTTGTAAAATCTAGTTTCACTATTGACATTACAAATGACAATTGCAATTTCACATCTAAAATAGAGAGTAACTTTCTCGTCAAATCTCTCTAGGACTGCCGAACCATGGAATCCTGGATATATGGATATATAACTTGCCTGATATATTTTTAAACTATGCAACATTTTGAGCAGGCTACTATATAAAGTTCACATCCTTTAGTGGTTCGGTTCATTAAGCTTACAGGCTCAAATATTTATTAATTTATTTCTTCAGCTGTGTTATATACTTTTTCTAGCTCATTCTGTGTTAGACCAAGTAGTTATCTCGATTTATTGATATACTAAGTCGATAAATTGACTCATGTATTTCAATGTTTCAATGTTTCACCTTGGATCGTCAGTGAATAGACGCCATGACTTTGACCTGAAATGTAATCTAATAGAATCTTTATATCACGTATTCTCCAACAAGGTAATTGGCTTTTAAATGTAATCTACCCTGTTGCTAATTAACACGAAGTAAACTAATATAAATTATTGTCTAAACAAGTACCTTTATGACAGGGGTAAAGGAATTCATCATCCAAATTGCTTTGATATGTGTAGGTCACACTCTGTCAAACTTTTGAAACAAACAATACATGATCATATGAATAATTCACCATTATTTGCAAGTCAAGGAACCAAGGTTACGATTAAAGCATGCTAACCAGATACAGGTATACCCAATGTACTTTTTATAACTAAATACTAGCCCTAGAATCTGTCATCTGATGGAGACTAAAAACTATAAAAGTATTCTTATTGCATCATTTTTTCTTGTTTTTTACTTTGGGAAGAGTTTGGAGTTGCCAAGTTTGAAGTTGGTCATATTGCTGAGAGCTGATTTGACAAAGGGCTAATTTGTCGAGCGCCCTGTTAATGGGTTCTTATAATTCCCTGTATCTCCTTTCGGATCTGAAAACTTATTGGTAATCATGTGGCCTGAATCTTTTGGTGGGTTCACATATGACCTTGGTCCCTACTTTCAAGCCCTGTTGTGGTCCTTGATGTATAATGCCTATGGCACCTTAAAATTGGTATCAGAGGTTTTTGATGTGAAAACATATATCAAACCACATTGCATAAATGTCTTGATGGGGTCATGTTTGACCTTAGAGACTACTTTCAAGGTCTAATGTGATCCTTTATACTTTGAATACCCTGTACCTCCTTTTTAATTGGTCCTTGAGTGAAGTCGAGTTCATAAGTTGATAAATCGAGATAGCTAACTTGATTCATCGAGATACTAAGTCAATAAATCGATATACCTAAGTCAATTTATCTAGATAGTCAGTCAATAAATTGAGGCAACTAAGTCAATTTATCAAGTTAGTAAGTCAATAAATCAAGATAACTAACTCGATTTATTGAGATATTAACTCGATAAATCGAGATAACTAAGTCAATTTATCGAGTTAGTAAGTCGATAAATTGGGATAACTACCTTGATTTATCGAGATACTAACTCGATAAATCGAGATAGTCGATAAATCGAGATAGTTAAGTCGATTTATCAAGTTACTAAGTCGATAATTCAAGATAAAAATTTGTAATGTTGGCCCTTCTACTCTTCCGTAATGCACAGACTCATTTGTATGCATTCAGTGGATAGGTGCATGAAGTGTTAGGATTTATTGCAATGTTAACCCAGATTATAGTATACTAATACCTATACATTTTGAATGAATAGGAATATATATAGCTTTAATGTACTTAAAACTTTGCTCGGAATATCTCTAATAAACATTTTTCTGTGGACTCACAAGCCTTTTGTGACTGAAATTTGTTTCTATAGTGACTGAATCCCTATACGTGGACAAATCACAAGGTTTGAATTATTAGTCTAATTTCATCTACTACAATTCTAATTGTAATAGTACTTTTATAGTGCTTAATCTCTATCAATTGACAGACTCTAAGACGCGTAAAGCCAAAAATCAGAGATTGTAATCATTAAATCAGAGACATTGCAGGGGTCGGCACCATGGAGAAAGACGAAATGAAAACTGAGGAAAAAACTAGGATGGGTAGGCTTTTTCAAAGAAGTAAGTTTTTAACTTCTTCTTGAATGAGGAGAGAGATTTAGCTGAGCATACATCATCAGGAAGATCATTCCAAATCATAGGAGCATCGTATGCAAAACTAAGGCCAAAATGCTTTTTTGACTTATATATTGATGCAAAATGTAGGACCTCGAGCAGAACACCCTCAGATTGACTTGCGTTCTGCACACACTGTGTCTTGGTTTAAGGAAGGGTTCAAAGTATTTTGGATGGCCACTATGTAGAAACTTGTACACCAATAGGGCTGTCTTAAAAACAGAGCGATGCATTATAGGCAACCAATGAAGACTCTTTCTTACCGGAGTGAAATGTGAGTACTTGGTGGTATTCACCACAATTCTAGCTAGACTGTTCTGAACACATTGGAGCCTACGAAGGTCAAGAGCAGAGAGACTTCTGAAAAGGGAATTACAGTAGTCAAGTCGACTTCCAACCAAGGCATTTGTAACCAAGAGAGCAGCTTCATGTGTAAGATACCCTCTGAGTCGCTTTAAATCCCTGATATGAACAAAACAAGCCTTACAGATATTCCTGACATGGCAAGAGAACAATGAAAGAAAAACATTGAAATAATTTCTCACCATGACTTTGCTGTAACTTAAGATTAGTGAATTTGAGTCTAATATTTAAGGCAAGTCATGCTATGGTTCCCCTACCTGCATAGATAGTTTCACTTCCATTTGGTTACTGCTTATGTGTATTTTACTGTATGACTATTGTTTTTGTGTTTTGTATCAAATATTCGTTCAAAGCCAAACCACTTTGGGGCGATATGGCCCTTTAGAAATATCTAAAATATAGAATTAAAACAATACAGACAGATAAGTTACAAGTATGTAAATTAGAATCAATGAATTTAAATAGTCCTCATGTAAATTACTGAAATAGCATAATCAAAAGATTGTTGACTTATATGTTAATATTTGATCTTTGTGGTAATAATCATTATTTTTTGGTAGATTCTTTATACTCAATCATTGTAGTTTACCATGATTCCCTTTTGTACTCTTGTTTTTAAAAATGACGATCTTGTAATCCTAAATAAATGTTTTAAGTGTGGATTCATATTAATACCAACAGCTAAAAAATAACATTTCTCACACGAATGTTTAAGTACCTTTTATGTGCCTTTGTCTTGTGTTTGATTGCACTAGGTAATTTTGTTTTGTAGCTCAAGAAATAAATTAATAAATATTTGAGCCTGTAAGCTTAATGAACCGAACCACTAAAGGATGTGAACTTTATATAGTAGCCTGCTCAAAATGTTGCATAGTTTAAAAATATATCAGGCAAGTTATATATCCATATATCCAGGATTCCATGGTTTGGCAGTCCTAGAGAGATTTGACGAGAAAGTTACTCTCTATTTTAGATGTGAAATTGCAATTGTCATTTGTAATGTCAATAGTGAAACTAGATTTTACAAAAATGGATTTTGGATGCTGATATTGTCGACTAATAGACATCGTTTTAGGTCTCAATTCAAATGCTTAAACATAATTTTAACATACAATAGTAAAATCTCTTAGTTGGGGTTTTATGTCCCACTCAACAGCCAGGGTCACATTGGGACAAGTCCTCAGCATTGTCACTTGTGGGGTCTAATCCACACAGAGGTGACAGTGTTGGTTGCCAAACCCAAACACATTAGACCACTGATGACCTCTAGTGTTTAAATGTGCACTTCCTGTGTGGTAACTAAAACTAAACAAATAAAAGAAATAGATCTTCTACTATAAATACAAGTCAGTTACTGAAAATATTTGTGAAAATATTCAAGTAATTTAATTCTGTAAAGTGAATGGCTAGTGACAAAGATAATGAATGCAGTTATCTAGATAGGTTGATCGTGAATGAAGTTAATGGTAATAACTGAATGATAATCCAATAAGTTAGAAAAATGTTGGTTTCTTTGGGTGCAGAGACAATCATGAATTAATAAATTAAGCATTTATAAAGAGCCAAATTGATACTGACATCCACTAAGGCACTGATATTAAATAAGTGATAGTCCAATTGCATGAGTCCTTGTCTTTGTTAGTGTGTAGTAGAAAAAAGACCAGTTTCCCAGCTGCTTGGAATAGAATAACCTGTATCCAGTGACACTATCCTGGATTCTGATGAGGGACCTCATTCCACTTAATAGGGCAGCTACTGCAAAACTGTGCATGTTTGTTCGGTCAAGTCAAGGAAGCTGATAGGTAGTTGTACTGTGTGTTGTCTGGGCTTTAGTTAGAGATTAAATATATTGCAGTTCATTGAATTTTATTTCTTACATTTAAAAGTGTTGTCTCAAACAGTCTTCATTACTCAATGGGCAGTGAGGTTATTCAGCAACAGTGTGATATGACATAGTGCTTTTTGAACTCTCTTAAGAATTTATGAAAATTCTCATTTGATTTTCACCAAGCAAAATTAATTCAGTTTTTGTCTGGATTTTATTTCAGTTTATTGTTTCTTATCCACACCTTGATGGCATTTAGGCACTTATCCAGTTCAGTTTTATTGGAGCCAATGTTACATGAGTGACATTTGAAGTATATGTGTCTATTATCTCCCTATAAATAATGGGTATAATTGATAATAATTTGATAATAATAAGAGGAGAGGAACGGTGTACAGGTTAAAAATGAGTGGGCTTGAAATCTGAGGTGCTTTACATGGGGGTTGAAAAGCATCAGAATAAAGTTCCTCTTTTAAGTCTTATACTTTCTTAAATAGAGGCATAACTCCATCAGAGTATGAGCCGATTGATTCAGTATCTGTGTTTAACACAGTCAAAGAGGACAGAATAATATATTGTATCAAATGCTATGAATAAAGTCTAGAAGCAATATACCACAGTAGTATCCTTGTCCACATAGGTAGCAAAGTCTTTATGTTTTTAGTAATGCTTTTTCAGTAGACTGACAGCTCTCTATGCCTACTGATTTGTGTTTGATCTACCCGTCTGAGCAATGTGCTCATTATTTGCTAAGCCACATCTTACTCTATGAGTTTTGGAGGTAGCTCAGGCTAGGTACTGGTCAATATATCCTCTATCAATGACAGACTTCTAAAGAAGAATGTGACATAAGCCTCTTGAAACATGATGGCAAAACTGCACTACTGTAGGGAGTAGATCATAATTCACCAGAAAAATCTGCCCTCAACAAATCTGTCCCTAGAAAGTCGATCACCATCCACGATGCATAAGTTAGTTATGTTTTTTTCACCTTGCCATTTCAGGGCATAGACCAAATAACAATATGAACTGATTAATAATTATCTCCTGCTGTTTGAGCATTAAGGTATAAATGATTTGAAGTAGTCTTTCGCAGGTATTCAAAAATTGTATCTAGAAAAGTGGTGATCTTATTGCAATTGCACAATTATAATTGTGCATGCTAACATTAATCAGTTTTAAAAAGACTTTTAAAGCTACTTTGTAAAACTGAGGCATTGGATGACTATGTATGGGTAAGTGGTGTGTGGAACAGACTTGAACATCAGAAACTTCAAAAAGCAAAAGGATGAAATGATCAGATCTTTCTTACAGGTACTTATGGCAAAGGTCAAGGTCCAGTACTGTAAATGGCTGACAATTGGCTGACAATTGGTAAGTAACTACCAGCTTTCCCACATAAGGTCAGGCTGGGTATGGAACTGTTATCTCAGAGGTTGGTGTTGAGTTTGTGCTACTTTTGGCTTAATTGGGTTGATTGAAGTGGTAAGTATGGCGTGAATTATGGGATTTAAAACTTTATTTTAATTTTATGGGTTCACTGTTTTTATTGCATTTTAACAATTATCAACTGTAAGTTTACTTGTTTTATTAACTGCATGATGTAAATTTCAACTGATAAGCTTTAATTGTCACAATTTATATATTGTAGTTAATACCCAATATAATTCATTCCATAATATAATAACCTCATAATATTTTTTTTTCTCTTTAATATAAAATTACCTTATTTCAGTCAAATGATTTTAATGCCACTGACACACCTACACTTACTGATATTTTATTATTTGAGCATTAATTTGATATAGCTTAATAAGCTGCAAAATTTATACAGCCAAAGTGAATCTCTTTAATACATTTCTTTACTATAAATTTTGTATATATAATAATTTATTTGACTCTTACTTTCTAATTTACCAAATTCCTCACCAGAATTTTAATGAAAGAGAAAGTTTTTATGAAGTTAAATTTTTCTATTCACATTGAAAGTACTGACATTTAAAAACATGTGTAATGGAAAAACTGTGACTTAATATTAAAATAATAATTTTAATCTTCTCTTGTACCTCTGTACTTCTGTTAATAAAATGTGTTTCTATTAAAATATTCAGTTAAAAGTCTGTTTTAAAAGTAGGAGAGAAAAACAGTTGTAGAATAAAATGTCATAAGGCACATACAAAAATATACTATTTATAAATTTGGATTAAGAATCAATCTGCCAAAAATGTTTTCGCCAGGAGCTACCTTGTTTACTGATTTTTCTTCACCATTAACAGAAAGCAGAACTGTGGAATATAAACATTTACTAGTAGGTTTAGTAGCACACGTTCCTGTCAAAAACACCAATCTTATATTCTCAAATTCCTTACATTCACATATATAAAGTTAGACCAAGGAGATTTTCATCAAGCTTTCTTATGATATTTGCGTAAATGATATAGTGCATAAAATAAAGTCAACCATCTTTGATGTGAACTTTCTTAAAGGAATGACATGTTTTCTCTAACTGAGTCACCTTAGAACACTCAGAAAGTATCCTACAGCGGAGGTGTCTTTCAAAGCTGCAAATACTCTTGTGTGAGCAGTAAGTCTGACTATTGCAATTCCTTGTTTAGGGGTCCTTTGAGGTTTTAATGTTAGGAAGTTCTCAAGTGTCCAAAACAGCCTCATTGGGGTTGTCATCAACACAACCACATATGCATATATTGTTCTTGCACTTAGTGTTTACACTGTTTGCCAGTTCAACAATGGTCAGTGTTCAAAACAACTACAATATTCTGGAAATTTAGCCAGACTGGTTATGTTAAGAAATGAATGATTTTTGAATCCTAGAAAAGCTTTTATAATACTTGGAGTAGTCAGATTATTGGTGATGAAGTTGTTTAGGTGCCACACTATACAATTTGGCTTTAGTTTTGCCCACAGTGCTCCCAAGGTATGGGATGAGTATCCTTAAGTCATCCACTTGGTCACTTTTCTTCGGTTATTTACTGAGAATCTGAACATTAATCTCTTTGCAAAACCGTACCCGCCATAGATTCATCATATTTTTCTGGTTGTCTATGTTACTCCCATGTGAAAAGCAAATCAAGTTGTCTAAATCTCATTTTGTATTACCAATTTGTTTTGTATCACTCCAAACCTGGTGCAAATATTTAGCATAATAAGCCAACTGTGATACAAAATAAATTGGCAAATAATGCAAAATGTAAGTCATATTTTGATAGAAAATCAATCAAGTGATAGAAAGCAATTTTGTACAGACCTCTTTAAACCGAAAACAATGGTGAAAACATTTTCAGAATCAGACCAAATATTTTGCTCATATGAGTCATTATCTTTGTTTATTTATTTGGGGTTTTATGTCGCTTTCAACACTGTACAGGTCATATCATGACGGGTAGTTAGAAGGGCAGAGGAAACCAGTACATACAGTTCGCTAGGGTTCTGTACTGTAAACTGCTGACCAACGGCAAGCAACTACCAGCTTTCCCACTTGAGGCCATGACAAGGATCGAACCCCGGCCGCAGAGGTGGGAGACGAGAGTGTTACCACTCTGCCCCCGTGGGCCCATATGAGTCATTATCCACTTTATATCTATCCACAGTAGTTATTTACATTTTAGTCTGAAATTTAAGAAAGCATGAGTTATAGATATCAGATGTATGTTTATAGAATCGCTTGAGCAAACACAAGGCCAAAACACAGATAATGTAGTTATAATGGGAAATAACCTGAAACATGTTTTATAAGCTATTGAATGTATACTGAAAATATAGAAATTTTGCAGATAATTCAAATGCTATGTCTTTGTACCTGTTTCTGAGTTATTTCTTCCTACAACCATTAACTACATTCTAATTTAAGAATTTTGAAAACTGAAGAATATGTAAAAACAATTGAGGATCAATGCACTTTGTTTTCATATTTCTTATGTTAGCAGTAGTGGCTGTAGCTGCACTAACTCTCCAATGCTAATTATTTATTTTCCATTTTTGTTTCAGTGAATGACAGGACTTTATCACCTTATTACAGACCATTGTCATCCCAAAAGTAGATGGGGTAAGATTTTTGCAATTGGGGCTGTTGTCTGTTTGTGTGCATAACAGGAAAACTATGCATTAAACTTGGCTCATATTTTTACATAAATTTGACACTAATTATGGCCCAACCCTCAACAAGATGAATCTGGATTGTGACTTTTTAATAGTCTTATACTTTTGAAGCACTGTTTAATGAAGGGATACATAAGCCTTGAATCTGTATTAATTACCACTTCTACGTAGATTATACCCATATATAACATAAAAATAAATCATACGTAACACTTTTACCAGGGAATTTATCTCACTCTATGCAAACACTAAGGAACTGCCTAAATGACATTCAAAATTTCATGCTCTCAAATACATTCAAACTGAATCAGATAAGACCAAGTATATTTTGATAGGCCTCAAAAACAATTGTAAACAACCTCTTTCCTCATTTTCCTATCAATAATTTTTGGTAAACAGGTCTCACCAGCACAAAGTGTCAAGAACCTTGGAGTAGAGTGCAATTCTAACTCCATTCTTTCATACCAGGTGTCACATTTCATAAAGTTTACCAGAGTTTATGCTAGAGACCTCTACAGAATTTTTCCCCTTCTTGAAATTCTTTTAGCAAATGCTTTGGTGAGCAGCATATTATACTATTGCAATTCCAGGTAACAGTACTCACTGATTATGAATCAAGAAGAATGCAGCAGGTCCAAAACTCACCCCGCAAGGTTGTCACCTATTCTTCTAAATTCTCCCACATTACCCTTTGATTCAAAAAACTCCTTTGGCTTCAAATCAGGTACAAGATATAATTTAAAATAGGCCTCATTACATACAAAATTCTAAGCCATGGTCAAGCAGTTTATATAAGTGAATTAATTCACCTCTACACCCCTTCCAAAAACACAAGACGTAACACCCCTAAAGTTAACTTCCTCCATACCCCACTTTTCACCATAGAGTTCATAAGTCAAATAAACACTGTTCTTTGGAACTCCTTTCCCATCCAAATAAGAAATAGCTCCTCTGTCACATCTTTCAAGAAACACTTCAACATCTGTCCAACTCCAATTTCCCAGTTTAGTCTCCTTCCCTTTTGGTCACACCTATAACTCTGGATCACTGAACTTGACCACCCCTTAACTGTCCTTATGATAAAAGTACACTGAGTTCAACTTTATGGGACGATATTGGAAATTCAAAGCAGTAGATTAGATTAAGTAAATGAAGGAAACAAGTAGGGTCATATTGTTTTATCCAGTATGATCCTACTTCATTATCTAGATATTTTGGTTTTACCTGATTTTACATTATTTTGTATGTGGTTATGCATTATATTTTCCTGGTTTTATCTTGTGTTTAACCTGATTTTATAGATTGTATGTGTCATATTTATCCTTTTACTTATGTTTAAGAATAAGTGGTAAATTTCGATTCAACCTTACCAAGCAGTAGTATTTGGAGGTTGTGTGGAATTTAATTAATGGTAATATTTCGCTTAGATGGTTCTAATAACAGTTGACACTTAGGTGTAAATACAATTTATATCCTGGTAGTTCAGTGTTATTTTATACATAAAAGTAGTATAATCTGCCACAGTAGACACACTCTCCTTGGAACACACAGGACATGGCTTCAATTCCAGGTACAAGCAGACCCACAGTGGCTCACATGACCACTTAAAATGGTGGTACTTTGTCATTGGGTCTTATCCCCAGTGGCATGTTAAAGAACCTCAAGGATGTTGATAAATGGTCATCTTAATATGGTCCTATCCAATGGTTATCCAATATCTGTCTTCCACTTTGAAGAGTGTCAATTGAGAGTTTGGCTGTACTTGTACAGTCAGAATGGGTAAAATAGCAGTTTGAGCACTGTAGTACATCTAAATATTGCACTGAGCATGAAAAAATATTATTACATATATATTATTCCATTACATTACTTTTTGTGGAGTGTTGTGGAGTTGCATGCTGTTAAATTATAAAATTGATAGAAAAGTAGTATAGTAGGACATTATAATCTCTCTTTAGCGCTGTATATGAATCATAATGTAAATAATCTACCAAGAACATGAATCCACCTTTATTGTGTTGAGACTATGTTGTTTATTGTAAAGTGGCCTTAAACTAATAAGTAAATAGCATTTACTTTTAATAATATAGAATAAACTAATAGTTCCCCAAGCTGCCTTGGTCAATAAAATCAGGCCACTGATTCCTCACTTGTTGACAAATCTTTTTATTATTCTAACATGTGAGAGGTAAAACCAAAAATACTTTGTGTACATCTATTTGTGAAACATACATTTCAAATGACACTTGCACTCTTCTACTATCTCTCAGTTGGGGTTCAGGATATTTCTTTTATAACGACTTGCCATTATTGGCTCTCCATTTCACTTTCATAATGCATTAAAATGTTACTGTACATTGTTAATATTATGTAATTTAAACTCATAACTACTCGTAAACTCAGATTAAGTTCAATTGTAACTGCAACCTTAACTAAACTTGATGCGACCCTGAGATATAAGGGTAACATCTGGAACTTATGTGGGTGTTCCACTTTAGTCAACCCTGCAACCATCCCTATGACACTAGGGTGGGTTGTGAAAGTTGTACAAACATAGAAAAAAGGCACAAAACATACTTGCTTAAGAACTCACTGACTTCCCAGCTTCTTGTAGTTGGTATCGAAACAAGTCGTAGAGTTGAGGAAGTTTCATGCATGGACAGTCGGGAAAGTAGTATGAGAAGCCCTAAACCCCTAACAAAAAAGCCGCATCACAAACAGACAGGCAGTAAGGACAGACATGCCAGGACTACTTTTCCGACCCATCTCAACAAGACTGATTGCTTTAGGGTGTCAGGATCCAAAATCGGGATCCACATCACACTTAGAAACCGCATCACATGTGATACTCCCATCATTTATCACATTTAAAATGTCAGCTACAGATCAAGATGAACTATTTGACAATTTTACTGTCCTTTTAGTTGTTTTAGGTTACATTTGTTGTTTTTCATCAATATTTCTAGACTAAGGAGACAACAGAACACAGCACCTGCCCAGACAGCACTAGTCAGTTTTGGGCAGACAGGCCCCCAACTCCAGTAGATGACATGCAGACCGGGTAGACAATGGATACAATGAGAATTTCAGAAACCCATTGAAGAAGGCCACACATACTTAGTCCCACTGAAAGATTACCTGAATAATCATAGGCACTGGCTGGACAGCAGGAAAGGTTCTAAGAAGATTGTGAAGACAACTGGCTGTTATCTATTAGTCCTTTTCTGAAGTACAAATTATTTCAAAAACAGTTTTTTGAGCTACTGTTTCTATAAATTTAAACCACTTTTCAAACCATATTTAACCAAATCTCAAGACAGTTTCAATGAAATCCACACACATTTCCAACCAATATCCAGCCCATTTCGAAAAAATAAATAACCAGAGATTTGAATTCACGTCCCCTCATTGTCAAAGATGATACACCGAGCCATATTCCTTAAGTTCTTAAAATGACAAATTCTTTTGGCTTTTCACTTGAAGAGATTTTTTTAAAAATAATTTTGAAAAAATTTCTTATTGCATAAAAATTTCTTTTTCCCTGATATTCAAAATAATTATTTATAAATTATCCACTAAAATCCTGTGCACAAAGTCAGTTGAAATGAAGTATCAGTCATCTCTGTTCAGGGTCAGTCTCTCAGTCATTTCTGTTATTCTGTCAGTTCTTAGTCAATCACTCTATCAGTCACTATGTGTCTTGGTGTTTCTTAGTCAGTTAGTTATCAGTCACTGTATGTGTGTCAGGTATGTTGGTCTGGTTAGTCAATAGGTATGTCAGTCTGTTTGTCAGTCCATCCACACATTCATTCCATTTTAAAATATTTTGTGTGTTGTGTTTTTCTTGTCTCAAGCACTCATTCATTCACTCAATTGTGGTTATTTGTTTGGGGGTGTGAGGTGTAGGACAGTGTATTGTTTTTGTTTTGGGAGAACAGAACAGCTATTAATTGTTTTTGGAAGATTCAGGTGGTGCTGTTTTATATCCAAAACTAGAGTAAGGTTCTCATCATATATCTCTGTGGCTCCAAAATAATGGAATCATTGATTTATAACTTCCCTGATATATTTTCAAACTGTGCTGCATTAAGAGCTTGCTGCTATAAAAGGTTAACAACTTTGAATGGTTTATTTGAATAATCTTTCAAACCCAGGAATTTACTCGAAAGATAGCTACTCAGGTTTGGGAAGTGTTAGTTTAGCACAATTTTATGATTTAAACAGTAACTTAAAATTATTGATCATCAAATTTTAGAGTCACTAGTACATATGGTATTATAGTTAAATTCAAGAATATACCAATAGTATAAAGAATGTATAATATAGGAAATTACAAAAGAGATCAAATATTAACATAAAGGTAATTAGTCTTTCATTTGACAATTTTGGTAGTTTACATGCATCATAAGGACCATTTAAATTCTATGATTTTGATTCATACACTTGTGACTTATCTGTCCATATAGATTTAAACTTATATTTATCGATAGTTCTAAGAAGCCAGATACTTCCAGGGGGGTTTGGCTTTGGAGGAATGTTTGATAAAAAACATACTAGCAAAATTCATAAACTACACATAAACAGTAACCAAATGGGAGTTAAACTATTTGTACAGGAAGGAGGGGGTACCTTGGTCAACATGGTCCACCATAAATACTAGATTCAAGGTCACTTCTTTAAGTAACAAAAGACTCATGGTAGGAAATCATTTTGATGTTCTTCGTTGTGCTAGATGAAAATGGAAGAACAATTCACACTTTCTGATTTCTCCAAGTAGTGATTCAATGATTGAAAAAAAAATTAGTTACATAAGTCCAGCCAGTCCCCAGGAAAATGGTTATTAATGATATTCCAAGCAAAGCTTTCAGTATATCCAAACTAGTGGTATAGGCTCTATGCAGACCCTCTGGTCTCAAGATCTTATATGAAAACATAAAATTATCTAGTACATTCAAACCTAAATAGGAGGTAGTTCAGTGGTGTAGGAGTTACAGTGATCAGCTTCAACATCTAAGGTCAGTGGTTCAAATCTCAGCCTGGGTTTTTTATGTGGAAATGTTGGTAGAAATTTAATTACATATTAGTCAAGTCACAGTAGATTTGCTGGCATTTCTAAATCAAGAACGATAGTATTATGTGTGTATTATGTCTGCATTATATTGAACAATTTACATTTATAGGCAGAAAAAATCTCTTAGAAATTATAAATATGAATTTTTAAAGGAGAAAAATTGTTTTGTTTGATTGTATACATGAAAAAATAATTTTGAAATAGACTATATTCAGTAAAACATGCAATTGGCAAAACCATTAATTTGGTAAAATTTCAACAAAACTTGTATTTTTTCAGCAAAGCTTGTACATCAAGGTAAATGTTTATTTTGTCCATGTTTCCTGGATCCTTTATCAAAATGATTTTAGTGTTTTCAAAATAAATCAAACTATGCACATTCATTGGAAACTTGTTTTTCCTCATCTATATGCATCAGATCATAACACATTCACATTTCTGTCATGCTCTGTCACATTATCAATATCAAGTGCTAATACTTCTCATTCTTGGATCCCATCCCCATATTACAAAATTAATTCAAAACTTTTCAAATAGTTAACCCTTTCGCTACTGAAGGAACATTATTCCAAGGGACTGTAGCCATATGACGTCATATCACGTCAGAAACGCCAATGAAGTAAAATAATAACTCACTACCTTATACACTTTATTTGTGGTATTTTTCGGCATATTTCATTAGGAATTGATGAAAGTCGAATGGGAAAATTCGTGGGAATTCCCCAAATAAAAATAACCACGAGTAAACAATATGCAGCTATATGCGGTAAATACGGCAATATATACATAAACCAGTTAAAATAGGTGAAAATGTTGAAATAATGTGAAAATAAAGTAGAACTTACATATATTTTACTTAAGCAATCGTTTTAATACTGATACACCAAAGAAAACGTATTGCAGTATACTGAAGGGAAAGAAGAAATAAATATTATTGCCGTCGACTCTGTGTCGACAGACATGGTACCTTGTAATACACATTAGTGTCGACTGCTTGACGTCATAGATGGTAGCGAAAGGGTTAAAACTTACTTGGTCTCAAGCTTGAAACAGAAGATTTTTGGTGAAATGAAGGGTGGGTTTAGATACTTTTCTTCTATGTATATGCTATCACTTTGATATCCTCATTTGGACTTTATATAGAATGATTGCCTCACATAGAATCTAAAACAGTTCAGTTTCCAGTAACTGGTGTACTCTAGTCAGGAAAATGGAAAAACCATTGATTGAGGTAAATAGATAAATAGGAGTTTGTGTGTCAATGACAGACTTTTAATCCCTAAATTAACTGCCTTATATTGTCCAAAGTGCTTGGCAATATTTCGAAAATACTATGAATTTTCTCATCAGAGGCTGAACAGTCATCCCACAGTTATCCTCATTTGGACTTTATATAGAATGATTGCCTCACATAGAATCTAAAACAGTTCAGTTTCCAGTAACTGGTGTACTCTAGTCAGGAAAATGGAAAAACCATTGATTGAGGTAAATAGATAAATAGGAGTTTGTGTGTCAATGACAGACTTTTAATCCCTAAATTAACTGCCTTATATTGTCCAAAGTGCTTGGCAATATTTCGAAAATACTATGAATTTTCTCATCAGAGGCTGAACAGTCATCCCACATTTGGTCCTAAGGTACAAAAACACATATCTACTTCTATCACTTCTATCCACCAATTTGAGTGGATTATCCGCCAAATAGAGCCTCTAAAATGAGGATTTGGCGGACTGGGATTTGTTGGAGAGGAAACAGATATGAAATCTTGAATATTGGTTATTTAAAGTATTTTTAGTCATAATAACAATTAGATATCAATGAGATAGCGATTTCAAAGAGATTGTGGCTCTATAAATGTTCAAACCATTTGTGTGTTGTGTATTGGCTAAATCAGACCCATTTTATGGGAGTGAAGGTTTGAATAAATATGTAGATACACTAATAAAAGGATTTGTGAGGATAGAGCATGATAGCTCCATACATTGATCAAGATGACCATTACATTCAGGAAGTGCAGCTAGGTGGCTGTACAACTGAATTACTGATTGCAATTGTCTCAACAAATGTGGAGCAAAGGCGTCAAAACAGGTATTTCATATTGTAATGAGCAAAGTTGGATGTGTGCACTGGCACATGTCTCTTTATGTGTGTGTTGGTTAACTCTTTGTTGTCTCAAATCAGTTTGTGATGACTGACAACAGCCAAAATCAGCATATTGTTTGGATATCAGTTGGTAAGGTCAATTTTGGTGCTACTTTGGTGAGATTAATGCATATTTAATTGTTAGGTTGTTATTAATGTGGAAAAAACGTAAATTTACCAACAAAAGTCCCAACTACTAGCTAAACATGGAAAATCCCAAAGTTATATATGAAATACTGAACATATCAAGTAAATTTTTGGATATCATAACAATTTCCCTTTTTAAAATGAGGGGATGTTTCAATAATGGTGATATCTTGAAAAAAGTACCCAAAGAAAAAAAATGAATTCTTCATATTTTGGCACAAAGAAAAATTTAATGAAAATAGCATATGAGTTAATAACAACAAAGTAATACTTTGATTGGTAATACTTTCTACTAATATTTAAATAAATCTCTTTGAGATAATTTAAGAAAGTAATATTTAAATGATATTAAGATAATAATTAATTATTAATCAATGATAATAATTAATAGAATACCAGGATTAGTATTTATACAGAAAAACATTCTGCGAAATACAGGGAATCCAGTATCTTGCTTTGGAGGGTGGATCGAACAAGCCGATCCAACAAAGGGCGCAGGCACCAATTACTATATTTTATTTGGGCATTCCCTACACTCCACCTTGCAAGCACCATCATGTTTGCATGAGGCTATGTCCTCTCAATACACCCCTTACCCAGGTGCACCCTTTCTCCTTTATTGATTGAGGTATATGATATAAGGACATTATTTACTCACATATTTAGCCTTACAACTTTAGAAGTTGAAAAAATATTTAAAAAGGCAAAAAGTCTCAAACCTGAAATACCTTGTAATAATAATCATAAATTCTTAACCTTAAATACCTTGTAAAAATAATCATAAATTGCAACATTACAACAACTACTTGGTGAACATTGCACACAAAAAATGAAAAAGGCATGCTTTAATATTAATTATTAATCTGTCATGTAAAAGTGCCAATTATAATATTTTGTATTCATTCATGCAAGGACCATTTTAAACACTGTCAATGCTTTTAAACATATTTGTGTAGTGAGTCATATCTAAATTTAGCGTTCTGAAGTAAACTGTAACTGAATTATTGGTACGCAGGTATATCTCCCATTAATATAGGACTTATTCTCTCATGCTTCAACTAATTAAGTAATGTGCACAAATCATTATTTGTAGAAGCATATCTGTAAGACTTCAGTGATATAAAATGAATTCTGCATATTATTTATTCAAACTCACTGAAGAGAAAATCACAGGTTTACCCTGTAAACACTTCATAATAGCTTCAGTTATTGTTAGGAAAAGCTAGTCTTCCCTCAAGTAACTACAGAATAGGCCACAATGACACTGACATAAACATTTGACTCTATAACATACTGCCTTGTTGCCTGTATTATTAAAGTCTTGTTACATTGGTTTAGATTTTAGACTGAAGATTATATGCCTTTCAGGTATTTGGGGAGTGTATTGTAACAGAACTGAACCATTGGCAAGATATACTGCCTAACTTTTGTAGAAGTTTATTTAACTTTATAAAAGATTTTAGCCATTTTCTGTGTCTGTGTTTTCTAATAACAGATCATAAGGCATAACAGTGCAAGTTTATTTTTAATATTCATTAAATTTTAGCAAATTAAAGTATTTCAAGTAACACAGTATCATTTCAATATACATGTAGACTCTTATTTCATTATAAGTCACTAATCACTGGAGGAAATCAGACGTAAGGCTTTGTAAATATATCTACAATGTGTGTGAGATATTCTTAGTGTTTAAAAGTAGAAGCATTTGATGAGATCTCATAATTTCATGTACTCGTAAATATCAAAACTAACCTGTGACAGAAATGAAAATACATCTACCTTTGCTGTTATTAATCATAAAAATTTTATCAAATAGATTTTGACATAAAAACTATCAATAATAACAAAATGTTTTGAGCTTTGCAGTGGTTGTTTTGGTTAAACAGAGCTCCTAATACACTGTAAAGTCAAGTCATGATCTACAATTCAGGAAGTGGAGGAAAGCTTTGCAGAATACTCTGTCAAGAGTTTGCACTCAAACACTATTGGGCACCAAAAATCAACTACAGCATTCAGACTTTGTGTAAGTCCAAGATCTGAACTGGGGACCTAAAATGTTGCAGAGTTTTGTCACTATGTACCCGAAATAGTATTATTACAGTGTTATAATAGTCCTCAGTTGTATTATAAGTTATGGTTTTGATATCATTGTACATATCTATTTATGGAGATAATTATTATGTTATTTGGACATTTCTTTATATAGACCTTGTGATGAAGCATCAATAGTAAAAAGATAAAGTGGTATACTCATACTACTGAAAGCTTGGGTTCAAGTAGTTGGTAGCTATTGCTGATTGCTGATGTAATATGAATCATGAGTTATCTTAAGTTTGTTCGAATTTGCAAGCCTGGAGAAAGGCTACTGGAAGTGAAGGTTTGGGGAAGTTTATAAAATAGCCAGATCTTTGGTTGATTGTAATTATTCTGAATGTAAATGTCTCAACAATATCTGAAAATTTAGAAACATTTGAAAATTTATAAAGTTTTTCCATTTACAGAATTATGTTACTTCACAGAAACATATTATAAAATGGGTCAGAGTAGAGCATTACATTGGTTTAGTTCTATGTCTGAACATGAACCATAGTTTATGTTTCAAATTCAATGAAGTTGGATCGACTGGCATATGTTTACCTACATATATAGGCCTATGCAATGATGTATCCATAAGAAAATAAGAAGCTTTTATTTTGTTTAAGCTGTTCAGTGGATTGTAAATAAAAAGAGAAACATGTATATAAATTGACCTAATCACAAACTGTGCTATAACCGATATTGTTTAATATTATTGGGTTAAGATTCCCGTCTGAATGCATAAAAGTATTCAATATACATAATAGCCAGAACTTAGTCTAGTTGTACGTTTTTACAGTATCACTCTTACGTTTAATATGTATGCAGTAAAAGCCACATGTTAATATATTTGATTGAAATATGTAAGCAACATTTCTTCAAAAATATTATAACACCTGAGACATTTATAGACTAGAGAATCATTTTCGTGTTTAAAGTATAGTTTTTTCATATAATCAGATTCATTTTTTAACAAATTTCTTTTTGTTAATGGCTTTGTTTTGTCTTTTTCATGATAGAAAGTTAATAGGACAAGACAAGAAGTGATTAGGTCAAGACTGGAAGTGTCAACAATGAGAGACAATGGCAAGCTTGTTTCCAAATGAATGGAGCCACTATTGGGATGAAAAGTTGTAGTGGGTTGGTGAAATATGAAACATGTTTAATATTTAGCTGAGCCACCAAGTCATCCTAGGAAACTATAAATGTCCCAATCTGACAATATAAACAAAGGTAACTAACCCTTGACAATCTTCAACTTAACTCCAGTGAGACACCCTAATAACACTTCGACTCTGCTTATTACTTTTGAACTTATAAATAAATAAAGAAACAAATGACTAAATAAATCCATGAATAAATGGAAAACTACCAGGACAAGCCATAAATCTATAAATGATAAGCCGAATCATACCCCAAATGATACCAATAAACCATAGTGACATTTTGAGTGAAATGTCCCACCCAACCTGACTAGTCTGATTAATTTCTGGAGTAAAATTCTGAGTTGGTATCAAACCAAGACATAGTAACCCTTCTAGCTGATATAACCCATCATTTATCACTGCAGGAATGCCAGATACACATCAGAGAGACTTTCTGCAGAAGTTAAGCGTCCTTAACTCATCTAAACTCAGGACCAGCACCTGCATTACAGCCAGCACCTACACCACAGTTCCCACCATTCAGATGAAGAAAGTTGCTTTGTACAGACTGCCATGTCAGTTTACCTGACTTTTGTCAGAATGCCAATGCAGTTTTTGACCTCATTAAAGAATGCATACACTACTGCCTCAAGAGGAAAGTCATTAATTTCAGGAAGACTTTAGAAGTTGGATTGACACTGGCAATGGCACCTGGCAACAGGAGAAATGTACACATTATTACAGTATCACTGGATGGTTGACAAAACTACCATATATAAATTCATCCTTGTTGTTAGCCGGGTTATTCTTGATGAATTCCAGGAGTGTCAGCTGCCCTACCACTCCTGAAGACTGGAAACAGATTGAGGAGAAGCTTAGGACAAGATGTCTCCCATGTTCTTTGGGTATTAGACAGGAAACATATTGCCATGAGGAAGCCAAAGAGATCTGAGAGTGAATATTGTAACTAAAATGGGCTCTTTTCCTTGGTGCTGCTAGCCCTGGTCAAGGCACATTACAGATTCCTTTGGGTAGATGTTGTGTTGAGTGGATCTTCATCAAATGCACAAATACTTAACAGATGTAAGTTTAAGGAAAAGATTGCAGATGGTTCTTTGGGGCTTACAGCAACAGCACCCATGGGGGAAGGAGGGCCAAATTAGTAATACGTTTTGCTGTGTGATGATGCCTTCACCTTGATGTCATAACTAGTGATACTGTACAGCAGAAGACAACTCAAAAGGGAAGAGGGAATAGCAAAGTACATGATCTCCAGAGGGATGAGGATACTGGAGAATGTTTGTGGCATCCTGGCAAGCAGTTTTATGTTCCTACTAGGTACAATGGGGAAAAGCCTTGTCAAAATTTGTCAAAGACATTGTTTAGCTTATGTTGTTTTGCATAACAAGATGAGGACACACCAAGGTGGAGTAGTCAGTGCACCCATCCCAGCTGATGGAATAGCAGCCATAACAAATGAACTGGCAGTATATATGCAACATAAAAACCACAGAAATCCTTTGAGGGAGACAAAAACTCAGCGAGACATACAGAAGGATTACTTAAACCACGTTGGTGCATTTGCTGTGCATGAGGACCAGGATGTGAGATGGGACAATGTGTAAACCTTGGGAAAGAAGAAGCTGGTATCCATCATTCTTTTGCAGGACTACCCAATTATCTAAAGAACTTTTAAAAACTACTGTTGCTCCATTGTCTCACAAATTTCAAACAAATTCCATCAAAACCTCCCATATATTCCCAAATAATTTCAAAACAACTTTCAAACAAATCACTAGTGCAATATGAATCCTGATAACTTCAACACAAGTTTTTTATAAATTACATTTAAGTAAATGCCAAAATTTGTAAACCTTCACATTTTGTTCAGCTTTTTATTAATTTAAAATTTAAAGACTTTACCAAAAGTAAATTTAATTTTTTCCTCACTTTTTAAAAATATTTCCAATTTTAAAGCTGCCTAAGTGTCAAAAGCTTTGTCTACCTTCAAAAGTTTGTCAAAGGTCAAAAGTTAAACATCGAATCTGAATCAATTTCATTTGACAAGTGTCAAACGCCAAAATATTTATGAAAATATCTTTAAATTAATAAAAATGAAACATTTTTGGAAACATTCTTTGTTAAGGTCCATGTTTGATTTTTTTAACTTAAAATTAATAATCACCGACACATTCACTCATTCACTCATTTTGTTCTTCTGTTTTGGGGTCAAGTGTTTTGTGTGGAGGCAGTGTAATGATTTTTGTTGGGATTTTATTCACATGTTGTTAGCTATTGTTTTGGGAATATTAAGTTGGGTCCAGAGAGGTATCTGTGAATTAGCAGTTCTTCTGAAAAAGACATGTTACAGCAGTGGTCCCAAAACTTTCGAAGGTAGGTGCAGTTAGTCTACTGCTACTGCTTGGGTGACTGCTGGTAGCTGGGTCTTAGCTGACTGCTGAGGAGGCTCTTGCTGCTGGGTGCTTGAAGGAGACACAGATTGCATAACTGAAAAGCGGTTATTTCCAGAAAAAGTTGGTTACAGTATGACAAGAGAGGAAGTGACGATGATAAGACATAGACAAAACAGGATGGTTATCAAGTGGGCTGAGCGACACTTGGGATCAAGAGTCAGGGAAGGTTGGTGAAATATCAAACATAGTTATTATTTTCCCAGCTCTCCACTGTAAGCTGGGATGTCACAACATATCCTAACCAACCCTGTAAACATTGATCCTGATCCTAAAAGATCCATAGTTACAAAGAAATTGGCTCCAGTGGAACAGGCCCATAACATAGTGAGATGCAACAACAGCAAAAAGAGATCAAACTATGAAATGTCATATCTAGAAGTGCTTAATAATATTTGCCTGGTCACATAAATATGACTGATATTAAACTTTTTTTTGTTTTTATTTTCATGAGGACTCATTGTGTTATTGCTTAACAAGTTCTATATTTCATAAATGAGTTTTAACTTTTGTAATTTTGCTTAACTGATGTAATTTCCAAGAGATCTGCTTTGACCATATCTGTCCAAAGAAAAGTAAACGAGAACCACATTTAACTAGGTTTGACTTCTCTGTTGATTAATTTTAATGTGTTTACATCTTTACAATTTCAAATACTACAGGTAATGTAAAACTTTTGAAGTACTGAAAAGAATAAAATAAAAAAGTCCCAAATGTTTTGCTGTCTTTTTGATTTAATGTTTTTCTTCAAGCCAGTGTATGGTGATTTCATTGTTCATACTTATGGGGATGAAGGAAAACAGTTTTTCATAGGTGGCACGATTTGAAATGTCATCATATATACACAGCAAACATATTATGACTTTTGCATTTAGAGGTAACATTCAAACCCATAGGTTTTGGTAAAAAAATGGGTATATAAACCTGTGCCACACAAACCAGTAATTATTTTAAGGTAGAGTTTTAAACAATAGCACGCTTGCAAAAATCTGATCATAATGAACTAGCTAATCCTAAGATTAACAGTATGTCCAATAATTGAACCACATGAAATTATAAATTTCATTATAGCTAAATTCAAGTGTCAGTAGTTAAAAAGAGCTGCCTGAGATACTGAACACGGTTGTGTTACATGTGTATAGACTCTTAAAAAGTTTTCTGAATGAAGAACTCAGAAACATGTTCTGAAAATTTTGGTTACAAAGCAGGATTAGAAACCACAACAAATGTTTATTTAGTATTCCTGATATTGTTTGTATTCAATTATTGTGACTTGACACAAAAGTCATTCAGATAACTTCTAGTTTATTATCATAGAAACTTTTACAACTTTCAAAATATTAACAACAAATACATGAAACATTATACCTTTTGTGAACAGACTTTAAAAACTATATGACTGGGGAATTTAAAGTGTTTCTGTTGTTAAAGTGATATCAGTCACTTAAGTGTGTTACAAAGCTAGTTATCAACTATGATATTGCGTAGTATGGCTCTGTTCATGTTTCTAACAAAAGCTTATTTCTTAAATATATCTGGAGAAAATTGATTTTAGTTGAATGTTGATATAATGATTAATTTTAAAAAGACAATATTCAGTATAATTGACCTTTCCCAAAACTATTCAACTTGGTAGTCCAATACTATTTGCAATGTTTAAGTATTCCAAAGTTCGAGTAACTCCATTAATATAAGGTTTTATGAGTATTTTACAAACAAATGAGATCAAACTGTGCAGACTTGTACGGAAGCTCCTAATATCATTCCACAGTTACCAGACAGCACTTCATAGCACATATACATATTCTATGACAATATATCACAATGATTTCAAGTACCATGTTTGGATTTCATATCACTATATTGCACTTTTTACTTAAAACTTTCTTAATATCATAAACCCTGAAACAGAAATGGAATTTTTAGATATACTGAACTGTTTTCATGAAAAACATCTTTTTCCACTACACTATCTGACCTTCATTTTCAATGATTTTATAGCATTAAATCTGTTGCAGTTTCAATATTTTTACTTCAGGTTAGCAAATTATGCCTAGCAAGTAATTCAGTTACTAGTAACTGACGTGCCTGAATAATATTCTAGATATGGATCCATTGACTGACAGATTTACAGTGTTTAAACTCACTGAATCATGAGTTTAATTAGTATTTACAGTTTGCGAACAAGGAGAAAAGCTTTTAGAAGTTATTGCTTAGGGGAGGTCTGTAAAATAGTTTGAACTAAGTCTGATAGCATTTTTAAGATTGGCGGGAATACTGAGTCAGTATTGAAGTCTGGAATTAAGTACAGATTGTCCCCAGGAAGACACAGGTCTGGGACTAAGCCCCGACTAACCCACGATTAAGTCCGGACTCCCCAAGGTGTCCTGAAGCGTCCCTAGGCATCCCCAGACCGAGATGACTGATTCTTGTTTGCAATGGGACTAAGGGTCGCAGGAAGCCTGGGACTAAGGCTCTAAGGGTCTGGGACTAAGGGTCGGGGACTAAGGGTCGCAGGCGGCCTGGGACAGCATAGGACTGTGTAAATTTGGTCTGAGGAGGCCTAAGAATGCCTGGGACTGGACATTTTGTTTATGGCGGAAAAAAATAATCTGTTTGGGTCGGGAGAAATATCAAACATGTTTAATTTTTCTCACGGCCCCAACTGACCACAACCGACCCTTACAGGATGCCTGGGACTAAGCAAATATTTGAAACCGACCCTCAAAAACCCTTAATCGGGAGCCTTAGTTGTGTGGTGGAACACCCACTTAACATTAATACATTATTAAATCTGACACAGTACATAAATAGTTTTCTTTGCATACTTTAACAGAATCCACTGTTTAATTTAGAAAGTCCACAAAGTGTGATCAATAGGCATATATTTACCTTACAATGTAAAAGCTCGATACAACTTAAATCAGTCAATCATTTCTTTTTTTCTCAGGAAACAACATACAACTATAAAACTCTTGAAAGAATCATTTTACTAGTGTTCAAATTAAGCAGTGTTGGATTAAGATTTCTGTCTGCACGAATAATTGCCTTAAGTGTTTAATGTGTATGTTTGTACAATTCACAATTTAAGTTTTTGTCTTTGTTTATAGCACTTATCTTGACGGAAGTTTATCGCAGTTTAAAAGTACATGCAATACATGCATAAACATTACTAACATATGCAAACAATATTGCTTTCCAGTGTTTAAAAAATCTGTAAAACTTTAAATGAGAATCATTTTAGTCTTTAGCCCTTAAAACATTAAATAAGACTCATTTTAGTCTTTACAGTATAAGGCCTGTTGCTATTTGAGTTAGGTGAACTTACTTCAGATAACTCCCAATAAAATGAAATGCATATGACAAGTGTACCGGTAGAAGTGGTGTGTTTTAAAATATTGGAATACCACAGGTTTACAGTATGCTAGGATCAGAATCCTGCTAAATGTGTACACTCTTTGTTAATCTTCAATTAACAATTAGTTATAATGATTACTTGAAATCAGTACTTGGCCAATACTAAATGTCGTTATATTTGACAACTAGACTAGTCTCTGCAAAAGATAAAGGAAAATTACAAAGAAAAAATACAAATGCAATTAATAGAACACATAACACAACATATAGGTCATGCAACCAAATAATCCAGATCAAAAAAATGCATAATACATTCTCTGCAAAGACTGTCAGTGTAAGTGTTAGAACATTGTGTATACATTACCCAATTGTTTTCACTATAGGTTTCCAGTTGAGTAGCCAGGCAGGCAGGTGATCGAACAATCTGCTCAAAACTATATTTTGGAAACTGTAATATGTAGAAATTTATACTTGGTAACAACACTGACTGGGGTGTAGTTCTGTATTGCCATGGTGTGACATTAATTACAAATATTGTGAATGACCCCTTGCAGAAAGAAAGTTTTCCATCCTGTTTCAACTCAACTGATGTCACACTCTTTCTAAAGAATGCTGATCTCAATAGGAACACTCTTAAGAACCATCAATCAACATCTATCCTCCGCTAAATCTCCCACAGTAAGCTGTTGTCAAGTAAAAATGAGCACATTGCTCAGGATAGTATATAAAACATACATTAGGCAGCATTCAGAGCTTTTATTCTACTGAAACAGCATTATTAAAATATATAAACACATTACCTTGATGGATTTAGGGTATACTTGTTGGACTTGTGCTTCTCAACTTTATTTGTCCCTTTTGCCAAAATAGATCATTCTGTTGTCTTTGTCTTGAATGCTAGAATAAATAGGATCAGATTCAAATAGACTGAGTTATACTTCAAATTCAGAAAACAGACGAGTACAATAGATGGAAATATTTCTGGTGCTTTGCAACCCCAATGGTGTTCCTCAGGTTTCAGTCCTTGCTTATTCATGTTACCTAATACATCACTCCTCTTAATTCTATTATTTTATATGAGTTCTGATATTTACTCACTATTTTTAATGTAGATTATACACAAATATACTTTTCACTCAAGAAACTTTGGTTCGAATATCAATAAACTGGCTTTTTGTCAAGAAGCCAACCAGGTGGATAGGCAACAATAAACTGAAATTAAATCCCTCAAAAACTGAATTTTTTATTTTCAGAATATTTATTTGGTGAAGATCAAATTAGAAATTCTTTAATGTCTTCAAAGAATTTCAAACACCTGTCACATCTTGTGCAGTCTGAACAAGTTTAGCAATATTAGACTGTCACTGAATAAGGAGTGATCTCACACGAGGCAATCACCTATCAATTTCCTCATCTAAACCAAATAAACGCTCAGGGCTACGCAGTTTCATAGCAGGGGCTCCCACAGAGTGGAACAAGCTTCCTCAAGCTATTAGAACCATAGAAAGCATTTCTGGTTTCAGAAAACAGTTACAAACATATCTTTTTAGACTGGCTTATCACCCACCATAGCCTATCTCCTCTATCAGATGCTAATATGGAAACATACCTCTTTCTGGAATTGGACTATCCCTTTTTGCACACCAGCGCAATTACATCAATTTCGGCACCTTAAAAGTGTTTCTTACTTACTTACTTTCTTACTAATAAAGTGCACTGATTCCAAATTAAGTACCACAGACGTTTTAAGAGAACCTATTAAAATGTAAGGCAATAAGATTAAAACACATGTGCAACCACCTAATCTGGTACAATGACTTTTCAGTAACAGGATATATGTGTTATTAGCAGAGGGCTTTTTGGTAGTGTCATAAATTTTGTTGCTAAGTACTGTACCACAAATCATCAAATTACTAATAATTAAATCAAGCCCAAGAGGATATCAGTGAAAGATAGGTAAACACAGGTGTGGGAAATGCAATTTATTTATATGTATTCATATCAATTCGTGATTAAAACAATTATTTAAAAATACAAGGTTATCAAATTATAGAAACACTGGTACAAAAGGACATCAAAGTTAAATACAAGAATATAGCAATAGCATAAATGATTTATAAAATAAAGATTATTACCACAAAGATCAATTATTAACATAAAGCTCAACAGTCTTTTATTGTTCAATTTGGCTCTAAATTTTTAATGATCCTTTAGTGGTTGCTATTCAAGAAGTTTAGCAAATTAGATTGAAATATGAATATTAAACAAGGGAAATATAAAATTCAAGAAATTAGTTAGAATCGTAACTTGCCACATGTCTCAACTTTACATAAAGCACTATAAAGAATATCTATCAACTGTTGGTGGTCACTAGAAAACACTTCCACATGTGAAAGAATGCACTTACCAGGTTAAGTGCAGAGTGGTAGCCAATAATACCACAAGCATAAATTATTGTTTTCTGGAACATGTGTACAGATCTCAAGTTTGTGTGAAGCTGAGGTGTTGAATACAAGTAGGGAGAATATTGTCACCCCTTAAAAACACTGTGTATAGTTGATATCTCTAACGAGTACTTGTGTCAAGATATATCCCTACCAAAGAAAACTGAAGAACTCTTGTCCAAGGTTGCCAAATTTTGTCTTGGGAGACTGTATATAACATTATACATTTTACATAAGGATGTGCAAAACGGAAAAGCTCAATTGCCAGAAAAAACATGCTTGTTAGCTTCTAAAAGGAGAGGGGGCCAATGGGAAAGGTTGGATACACATTTGAAAGCTCAATCACAGACCTATCGTGAATTCTTTGTGGGAAAAAGTCTTAAGTCTCTGACAAAGTTTAAATTCAGGTGATAATCAAATCTGGAATTACAGGTGTTTTCATGATTATCAGTGGTCAAACCAAGTCATAGAAGCAGTACTGAAAAATATTTCACCAAATGAATTAATGAATATGCTTTTTCCTATCCATAGCTTTGTTCCCAAAATTAATGTCTGACTCACTATATACTTTGCAATACATTGGTTTAGCAAGGCTAGCATAAACACTAAAATTAAATGCAAATGACTGTAAATGTAAAGATGTTACAGTTTTAAGCCTCTTATCAATTCAATTTCAGTAAAAATTGCAACTTCACTTAACTTTAAGATTTATTATTGAACATCAGATGTCTTTTGTCCTCCTTTCAATATTGAATGGTTTGAACGTTACAACTCCGTTAAATTTACATTTAACAAAGGAGATCTATGATTTTTATTGAACAATGACAATTTTGTAAATAGTCAGTATTTTATTACAGAATAAAACCTAGTTGATATTTGACAGCAAATGACAATAAAATTTAAAGTACTTACATAATACAATACTCACTTAGTACAACGGACCCTTATGTCTGTTATTGTCCATTAATATATTACTGAAAGCGTATTGCATATTTCATTCCACTATCTCCAATATGAAAGGTGTTGTACATAAAACCTGCACAGTTCAGAATGTAGATTGACTTCATGTTTTCAGATATATATGCTAAATATGTAAAGTAAACATTATCATAAAACTGGCAAGTCACTATATTCAATCAGCAATTATTTCCTTGTGATCATATATGAAACCCCAATAGTAAATTGTCTTCTAAAAAATATGTGAGCAGAATGAAGACAGAATATTGTCACCCCATAAAAGTACTGTAACAAGTTAATTAATTTTAATTTCAAAGATAAAGTGTATTTCTAACCAGTACTTGTACCAAAACATATTTAAACTAAGCATCCTTTAACTTGAAAAAACATAAATATTGTTCCAAGTTCTGCCAAGTTTCGGTTGAGAGGGGTTGTAACAAAATATACAATTTACATTTTTTTTATATTAGCTCCATTTTGGGGAGGGTGCCTACAAAAAGGTTAGGAACAAATATGTAAACTCAAGCCCAGAGCTATTGTGAATTCTTTGTGTGAAAAGTCTAAAGTCTGTGACAAAGTTTAAATTTGTTGGAAAATCAACTTTGAAATTTCAGGCTCTTCATAAATAACTGCAGCCTAATTTATTTAAGGAATCAAAAAAGGCTAAAACTCAGTCATAACATCAGTACTGGGGATATATTTTCCAAAATCAACTCATGAATATACCTTCTTCTATCCATAACTTTGTTGACTCAATCAATGTCTGACTCACAGTATATTTTCAAACAAACTGATTTAGTAAAGCAAGCAAAAACACTAAAATCAAATGCAAAAGTAAATGATTGTAATTGTAAAATTGCTAAAGTCTTAAACTTTTTTGTGAATTGCATTTGACTTAAAATCCCAAATGAATACAAAATTAATTGATGAACTATCAGATTTGTTATCAGACATAAAATATCTTTTTTTTTCTCAATTTGACATCAAATGGTTTTGAAATTTGGAAGCTTTTCATAATTTTTTCAACCAAGGTGATGTTTGACTTTTTAGCTGAAAACATTGAAAATAACAACAACTTAAATAGTCAGTATTATTCTTTTGGTTTCAGTGTGACATGGTGCAGAGAATAAACTCTGGTTAATATTTGACAGCAAATGCAAATAATATTCGAAGTGGTTACATAAAGCAATACTCAGTCACTACAATGTAGCCTTTGGTTTGTTATCCATTATTATATTATTGAATAGTGCATTAGATATTTTTATTTTATTTTCTCACATATGAGAGGTGTTGTAGATAAAATCTGCACAGTATATAGTATTGATTGACTTCAGGTTTTCAGATATATGCTAATAAACGCAAAATAAACATTATCCTAAAACTGGCAACTCAGTGTATTTATTGAGCTGCCATTTCTTTGTGATCATGTATGGAATCCCAATAGTAACAAAACCATTTATTTTAATTGTATATTCTATGAAAGACTTGCTATAATGTTGTTGCATGACTTTCTGAGTTGTCAATTTATTTAATTCAGGAGAAACGCCTTACAGGAGAGATGTTACAATCTTTTGTAACCTTAGACAGAAGTCATCCACCATTATTTCAGACTGAAGTCATCCACCATTATTTCAGACTGAACAGAAGCCCTACATCATTATGTTAGAGTGAGGAGGGAAGCTCTACCATTATTTTGGACAAGGAGAGATTTACTAGTATTAATTGAATCTTTTCTGTTCATTTTAGTCAACTATAACTTGCTTTGCAATGGTATGCACAACTATGATTCCACAGTAAAAGGAAAATACTACCTAACAAGACATTTAAGTACATATTGGTCAAGTTACAGTAGAATGTCTGGAATGATAGCCCTTTGTGTATTTTGTCTACAGTATATTAAACAATTCACATTTTTATAGCTAAAAACTCTTAGAGGTTATAAATATAAATCTATATGGAGATAATGTATTTTGTTAGATTGTATATTTTGGAGAATTAATTTTAAGAAAGACAATATACCATAAAATATGTTATTTGCAAAAATATTAATTTGATGAAGTTGCAGTAAAAACACATTTTTCAGCAAAGCTTGTACATCAAGTTAAATGTTTCTTTTCTCCACGTGTTCTGAATCCTTTATCAAAATAGTTTTTAATGAAGGTTTTTCAAATAAGCTAAATCAAACTATACATATTTCTTTGGAAACTACTTATACCTCATCCAGATGCATTAGATAACACATCATAACACATTCACATTTCTGTTATACTCTGTCACATTGTTAATATCAAGTGTAAATACTTCTCACTCTTGGATCCCATTCCTATATTCCAAACTTAAATCAAAGCTTTTAACCTGGTTCAAATTTACTTAGCCTCAAACTTCAAACAGAAGAATTTTGGTGAAGTGAATGGCATGCTTAGAAACTTTTCTTCTATGTATTTGCCATATCTTTGGTGTCCTCATTTAGAGTTTATCTAGAATGATTCTATCACATGAAAGTGCTATTGATTGTTGTTTCAGTTAAAATATTGTGACTTTAATGTAGCAAATTAGGACCTAAAAAAGTTCAGTTTCTAGTAATTGTTGTGCCCCAGTCCAGAAAATGGAACACCCATCTATTGAGGTATATGATATGAGGACATTACTTGCTCACATATTTAGTGTAATTTTTTGTAAGTCGAAATTTATCTAAATGACAAAAAAGCCTTAAAGCTCAAATATCTTGACAAGATTTTAATGTCCATTTGTGAAAATAATCATAAGTTTCTAAATCAATAACAATTTGGTGAGGATTGCACACAAAAATAAAACTTGATCAAACATGTTTCAATATTAACTATTAATCTCTCACATAAAAATGTCAATCAAAATATTTTTGTATTCATTCATGCAAAGGCCCATTTAAAACATTGTCAATGCATTTAACACAATTGTGTAGTGAGTCATGTCTAAATTTAATGTTCTGAAGTAAACTATAACTGAACTATTGCTACACTGGTATATCTCCTATCAACATAGGACTTATTCTCTTATGCTTCCACTACTTAAGTAATTTGCACAAATGATCATTTGTAGAAGTATGTGTATAAGATTTGATTAATATTACAAACCAGTTCTGCATATTATTTATTCAAAGTCACTGAAGAGGGAATAACAGGTTTACACTGTAAAAGCTTAAATATAGCTTTAGTTTGTTTCAATCAAGTAACTACACAAATGCCACAATGACACGGACATGTACTTTTGACTACATAATATACCGACTTGTTACCTGTATTATTCAAGTCTGATTACATTTGTTTGGATTTTTTGACTGAAGATTATGTGTCTTTCAGGCATTTGGGGACTGTGTTGTAACAGAACTGTACCACTGGGTTACATATTGCCTAACTTTATTTAAGAAGTACATTTAACTCCAACAAAGTTTTTAGTTTTTTTCTGTGTCTATGTTTTCCAAATATGGATCATACTTCATTTTGATATAGGTAAAATTTTAGTGTTTTAAGTAATACAGTATCATTTCAATGTAGACTCTTATTTCTTTTTAAGTCAAATCACTGGAGGAAATCAGACTTAAATCTTTGTAAATATATCTACAATGTGTGTGTGATTTTCTCAGTGTTTCAAAGCAGAAGCTGTTGATAAGATCACACCAATATATGTACTCATGAATATCAAAACTAATCTTTCTGTGTCTAGACTAAAAACACATCTACGTTCACTTTCATTTATCATAAGTATAAGAGTTTTATATTATTTATTTTGATATAAAACCATTAATAATAAGGAAACATTGTAAGCTTTGTAGATTAACTGATTGTTTTGGGTTAAAACTGTTCCTCACAATGTAAGGCCATAATAGGATACACAGACAAGGGGGTAAAGGAAGGCAGTTCATATGAATTTGTCTAGATTTTGAACCCCAAAACTATTTGGCTCCAACAATTAACTAAAGTATTCAGACTTCGCATAAAGCCATGATTTGAACAGGGGACCTTAAATCTTGGTAGCATTTTGCATGCCACCTGTTATGATTCAAGACACCTTTAAAAACACCCTATCTCAGGTTCTTCACCCAGACAAGGAGCCGCCGACTTTCAATTCCTTTCAAGTTGTTACTGATACTGAAGTCCTTAAGTTTATCAAGGAATCCCCTTCTAAAACTTGCTCCCTTGATCCATGCCCCACTCACGTTGTGAAACAATGTATTGATATTCTTCTCCCTTCAGTGACTAAACTGGTTAACTTGTCCCTCAAAATGGCATTTTCCCTAAAGCTTTCAAACAGGCTATTGTCACACCCCTCCTCAAAAAGTCCACCCTGTCAAAAGAGGACTTGAAGAGCTATCGACCAATGTCCGATCTTAGCTTCTTGTCAAAATTGGTTGAGCAAATTGTGGCTGCCCAAATTAGTTCTCACATGGATTCTCATGATCTTGGTAACACTTTCCAGTCAGCCTATAAGTTTTGGCACTCAACACAAACTGCCTTGTTGTGCATCAAAAACGAAATTCACTTATCTCTGTCCAAAGGCATGCCTACAGCTCTAGCTAAAATCCAAACTGAATAGAAAATAATTGATGATTGATTATCAGATATCTAGTGGTATAATAACCAAAATTGAAATTAAATTCAGGAAGAAGTCAAAATATTGCAATTCTACACTTGCAAAAAAAATCACAGGTATATTTGCTTAGAGGGCATATATTACTATATACATTTTACATTTTAATATAAGGTGTGTTTTCTCCAACATTATGTCGTGTAATGTATGCAAATTACCAACCAATTTTAAACATATTTTCAAGCACTGTGCAATATATTTAAAACTGATTTATGTTGAACAGGTTCTGTTAAACAGACACATCACACAGAGTGAAAATTCTATAGCATTGCCTGACATCCCACTAAGCTTTAAAGGTTTTCCAAAAAAGGAAAGGTCCATGTACCAGTCCATGTTAGTTTCCTATAGCGAAGGGGCGTTGGAGGTCAGGTACAGATTTGTAAACTCATTTTTTGTGAGAAAAAGTCTCAAGTCTCTGGCAAAGTGTATATTTGGGGGAAAATGAATTTAAATTTACAGGTTTTTATATAAATAACTTTGACCAATTTCATTAAAGGTATCAGACAAGGTTCAAACCCACCCATAACATTAGGACTGGAATATTTCCCAAAATAAACTCATGAGTATGGTCTTTTCTATCCATAGCCTCATTGCCTCAATTAATTCTGACTTACTATATATTTTCTGAAGCTGTTATAGTTTTAAACTTATCTGTAAATTCTATTTGAGCTAAAATCCCAACTGAATAGAAAATAATTGATGATTGATTATCAGATATCTAGTATCTTATGTCATCCTTTAGCATTAAGTTGTTTTGAATGTTGAAACCCTAATGTATTTTTATTGAAAAAGACAATTTTTTTAAAATGGTCAGTGATTTTTTTTATTTCAGTGTTATATGGTGCAGACAATCTAGTTAATATTGGACAGCAAATGAAAATAATATTCAAAGTAGTTATACAAGACAATACTTACTCAGTACAGTGCAGGCTTCTGTCTGGTTATTATTCATTATTATATTATTTAATAGTGCACTGTATATTTTTATTCCATTTTCTCTCATATAAAGGATGTTGTGGATTAAACCATGCTCAGTATAGTATTGATTTACTTCAGGTTTTCAGATATATGCCAAAGGACATAGAATAAACATTATCATAAAACTGAATTCATTCATTCAGCTAATATTTCCTTGTGATCAGGTATGTACTAGATATATGGAACCCCAATAGTAACAGAACTATTTATTTTAATGGTATATTCTATAAATAATATCTAGTAAAATGGTTGCCTAATTTCTAAAATCCCAATTTATTTAATTCAGGACAAATGCTTTACTGGAGAGAGGCTACAATATTTTTTTAAACATGGATAGGAGTCATTTA